>CM076575.1:1723548730-1724255260 GCA_034641835.2 Pinus albicaulis
TCAATCTGTCATCTGGATGAACTAAAACTTGATTATAGCCTGAAAATCCATCAAGAAAGGAAATGAGTTCAGAACCAGCTACCTTTTGAAGTATCTGTTCCATGGCTGGCAACGGGAAATTGTCTTTTAAACATGCTTTGTTTAAATTCCTAAAATCAATACAGATTCTTATATCACCATTTTTCTTCCTTAAAAGTACCATATTGGAAACCCAATTGGAATGCCTTACAGGAAAAATAATTTTGGCTTTTAAAAGTTTATTAAGTTCTGATTTGATTTGAATTTTGAGATTTGGATGAATCTTTCTTAATTTCTGTTGAACATGTTTAATATCAGGAAGCATTGGAAATGTGTGTTGAATAACAGAAGTATCATACGTTTTTAAATCATCATAATTCCAAGCAAAAACATTTTTATATTTGTTCAGAAGTTTAATGAAAGCATTCCTTTCCTCTAGAGTTAAATTGAGTCCTAAATTAACATTTTGAGGATTAGAGTCAAAACCAAGATTTACTAATTCAAACTTCAAAGTGGAACTTTGAAGTTTAGCATTGGTAACTTTCTTGAATCTGTCTTTTATATCATATAAGTCCTCCAATTTAACAACAGATTTTGGAATGGGATTTTCATTACCTTTTGAGGCAATTTGTAAATCATGATCATCCTCATCAATAATTTGTTCATCATATGATTTCTCTGAAGTCATGAAATTCAAAATGTCTTGATCATGATAGAACACTCTCCAATTTGTGACATTATCTGAGACAGATGGGCGAAAAATCAATTCTACTAAAAATCTATTAGGACTGCAATCTTCAGCAGGAAGGAGTTTGGCTGCAACATTAGCTAACAAATCAGCTGATGTATTTTGATTCCTAGGAATAGAAGAAATATTAAATGCTAGAAAATAAGTGGTAAGATCTTGCACTAGGGTTTGATAGTGTTTAAGAAGTCCTAAAAGGCAATGGATAGTATTCCTAACTTGTTTTATGACAATTTCGGAATCACCAAAGACTTTCAAGTATTTAACATCTAACCCTATAGCTTTATAAAGCCCTTGAATCAAGGCTTCATATTCTGCAGTATTGTTTGTACACTCAAATTCTAACCTACATGATAGCATGGTTTTTTCTCCATCTGGATCAATTAAGATGCATCCTGCTCCAGCTCCATCACTAGATTTTGATCCATCAAAATATAATGACCAAAATAAAGATTTATCTATTGGTTTATCTACAATTGTATCAGAAATATTTACAATTCTAGAAGAATCAGACTGTGAAAAATTTTCTATTTGAGAAACAAAAGTATTTACAGAAAAGGGTGATTATGGTGCTTTGAAGTTCCCAAGGAATGACTCAGTAGAATAACCTCCAAGAATATTGTTGTTGAAAGCCACAGGTTCATTTTATTGTTCAAATTCAGTAACGGTGTGCATCATATGTTTTTCTCGTTCAACTTTGATTTGATTTGGTTTCCCTTTGTAAGGAAGCCACATATGTGAATAATCAGTTGCGATATAAGCATTAAGTTTTGCAGACCACTCCCTGCTTAAGACTAATCCATAGAATTCAGGAATATCTGCGATCAAGATATCAATTCTTTGGACAATCCTAGGATCGGAAGCTACTCGGATAGTAACCGAATTGATTTCTCCTACAACTTGAACTTTAGAGCGATCCAATTGAACAATATGAACTGCTGATTTTTGTGGTTCGATATTCAATTTGGCACAAACAGAAGTAGGCATTATTTTAGAGGATGCTCCAGAATCGATTAAACAATTATGCAGATTTTTATTATACATTTCATAAGTCAAAAGAAAAGGAGGAGTCTAAGAATTTGATCTTTCTCCAATGAGTACAGTATCAGTAGCATCTACCTTATCTGGTGGCTTACCAGTCCCTTTAGCTGCTTTTGCAACTACACCACTTGGTAAAGGAGCAATTGGTGTAGCATTTAATTCTTTTAATAGCAACTTCTGCTGGTATTTTAGTTTGTTGAGTTCATGTAAGGAAATATTTACTTTAATCTTTTTCATGTCTTCAACAATGCTATATTCCATAGGGTCTGATACCACCAAAGTCTTTGATGTCGATGTAAGAGGATTAGAAGAAGACGGCTGATTTTGAGTAGGTAACGGAGAATTTTTCTTTGTAGGAGATTTGTCTTTGGTACTTGGAGTTGTAATTTTATTTTTAGGAACTGTTTGTATAGGCTCCAATGTAGATTTACTTCTAGTACTTACAGGCATGGCTTCTTGATCTACCTCACTATCAGAATTAGGGAGAATAAAATCCCACATTCCATGTAATTCAGCTATTTCTTCATTCTCTTCTTCTTCATCTGATACTAGAGATGTATCTTCTTCTTCTTCTTCTTCTAATTATGCATTAGAGATTGAATTGGGAGGTTTAGATTCAACTTGATTTCTTTTGAAATTTCGGAATGGTTTTTTGGTAGAAGTTTCAGCTACTTGTTTTTTTATTTCAACCATTTCATTCGACATGGTTTTAAGAACTTTCTGTAAACCTTCCATGTCGTATGGGTCTTTGGCCTTTTTCCTCGAATCATCTTTGAAGCTGACCTTCTTGGATTTCCTTTCCTCAATAGCATTTTTCTTTTCTAGAGAAATAATTCGTTTTTCTACTACAATAGCCTCTTTCATATTTTCGGCTAACGTAGGTTTTGCGGCTCTATCTACAAAAATTGCTATGTTTGAGGGTAAAGTGGTTATGTACCATTCACTTCTGACTTGTTCACTAGGCCTTGAATCTGTGTGGATTTTGTTCAAGAGTTTGTTGAATCTAGCGTTGAAATCTTTAATGGGCTCCTTGGGTTCTGTCTTCAAATTTGAGAGATCGTTGATTAAAGTAGCTATTGATTAGTCATCTCCAAATTTAGTTAAAAAATGATCTGCAAAAATGGCCCAACTTGTTATGGATCCTGAAGGTAATGAAAAGTACCAGGATCCTGCTGCCCCTTGAAGAGTATAAGGGAATAGTCTGACTACAACATCTTCTTCTACGACTCCATTCAAATTTACAGCCAGCATAAAGTTATTGATGTGTTCTTCGGCTGGAATGTTAAGCTCTGGACTGAATTTTGGAAGCCATTTTCTAGGATTGTCAGGTAAATCATGTAAAGGTGCAGGCATGTTGACAGCCCCTGGACTAGCCCATGGTCTAGCCATTATTGTAACAACTGTTGGAGAAGTAGTAGAGACTGGTGGTGTCTGAACAGAAGTTGTTGGAATAGATGATGTTGAGATTGATGATGATTGAGCAGATGATGATTGAACAGATGACGTGGAAACAACTGCACTTTGTTGAGTTGGGGTTTCGGAAACAGGTGATTGAATATGAGATGAAGAACTTATATCACTTACTGATTCTGATTGAGTTCTTCTTGTCTTGACTCTACTAGGTAAAGGGAATTCTTTCGGAGAAATACCGAGTTTTTCACTTTGAAGCCTAGTAAGAGGTTTAGAAGGAACAAATTTTGAGCTTACACTACCTTCAGATATTTCAAACTCTTCTAGAGATAATGAGAATCCTTTCAATTTATGAATTAAATCTTGTACTTCAGGAGACTTAGGATTTTGATTGTCTGACTGTTTTGAGATTTTGGTAGTGGGTGTCTGAATATTCTTCTCAATTCCTTCTCTAGGATTTTGTAATTCAAAAGAAATTGAAGAAGTTAATGAGGGTGTTTTTCTCTCAGAATGGCCTGTGGATAAAGATTCACTTGCCATTCATAGCTCAGGCCCTCCTTCTAGTGCCAAAAATGTTGAAGCCTAGAAAATCTCTGCTTCAAACATTGGGGAAAACCACCCAGTCGGGACCTTAGGACAGCTCCTTATCTGTTTGGTATGGTGGCTCTGACTGGATTGAAAGGACCAGTTTCCTTATAACTAATGGGTTGGTGATGGGTTGATTTGGATGAGTGAAAATGGGACTAAATAACTAAAATGAAACTATCTAATTTAATCTAAATACTAATAAAGAAATTCTAAAGTTAACCCAGGTATCACATGTGAATACAACTTAAAATTATTCCAATTTAACAATAACCATAAAAATGTATTAAAGTTTAATTGAAATTGTGCAGTAACAAATAAAGATAACTCTGTTTAAGAAATTAAACAGAGTTATATTAGCATATTGTATTCATCATTGTATATCATCTACATACACTTATGAAAGATAACATTTCAATTATACTAAAAAATGATATATAAAGAAACGTTGTGAAAACCAAATATATATAAATGATAGCAAATTTTAAAGCGAATATCATATGTCAAAAGAAATCAACAGTGAATAGATAAAAATACCTTATCCATCTTGAAAGCTTTCAAATGAAATCTAATACTCTAATCCAGTAATTCTGATGCAAAATCAAATCCAAGGTACAAAAATACAATACTTTAAAGATAATTCCGCATAAAATCACCAGATGTGATCCTTTATAAAATATAAGAGGCAGTGGAGTACAGAAATTTAATCTCCAAGTCAAAAATATTACAACTCAGGACCCCTTCTCCAATGCATGAGAAGGGTTTAAATATGAAATTACATGAAAACAGAATCCTACTACTACTGCTACAATCTATCAAATTAAAAACAGAAATGCTATCTTAAAATGGAACTGATTCATTGCTTTTCCTTCTCGCTCGATGTATCCAGGTGGAAAATTTTCAACATTTCCTGTACTTCTGATGGATGAATCATCTTGGAATGTAACTGTCCAGCGTATGTGGCATCAGATAATTCTAGAATCAAACAATCAACATCATTTGATAGGCATTTAATAGCTGATTGTTGATTGAGTGGCTTAATTAGATAGGTCCACATATTATCCCAAGATATTGTTTGAAGCTTATTGATTTGTTGATTTTTATTCATCATTTCTTCTTTCCATCTGCGATCAATTTCTTTGACTTTGAGTAAACTGCCTGGAACACAATCTGAAATGGGATTACATGCATACAAGTTGTCATTGATAAATTGTTTTATATTTCCCATCATACTTCTAGCTCTTGATATAGCTCTCTCGGCTTTCATCAACTGGTGCTCCCACTCTGTAAATAGGATTTCCTTATGTCTTTCTTCTGTCCAAGGTAGATTAGCTTCTTTTTCTTTCTCTGTATCTTGCCAAATAAGAAATTCAGAAATCTTTTCATCAGCATCATCAATCTCTTGCCTGAGAGTAACTATGTCCTGTATTAAAGATGATGTGATATCAATAAATGGCTTTGTTTGAGTTAATTTCGTACAAAAATTATTTAACTACCGAGACAGCAGTTTATTGGCTTCAAGAGCTTCTATTTTAAATTCATTTAATTTGGGAAAATCCTTGAATTTGTCTAAAGCTGCTTGAAATTCTTTTTCTTGTACAATCTTTTTATTTTTCTCATCTTGCAACAAATTTTGTAACTTTGAAATTTCTTGATTCATCTGTTGCTGTTTGTTTAGAGCTTGTTCATCAACTTTCTTCTTTTCTGTGGTCAGCTACTCTTCTAGCTCTTTAATTCTGAGCTCTTGATTTTGAAATTTCTGTTCAAATTGAGCAATCTTCTGCTGATTTTCATTAGCTTGTTTTTCAAGTAAAGCTAGATCTAGGTCTTTCTGAGTCATCAACTAAGAAGCCTCTGCAGCTTTATCTATTGTCGCAGCACTGTATGCTCCTGCATATTGGGATAAATTAGTGAGATCCTCAAATGGATTCACTTCAGCATTCTTATAAACAATACTCATGAATTCCTCTTGTGAAGCAAAAATTATCTTGATCCATTTTCTTTCTTTTTCTCTGTTTTTTAACAACAACCTTATGTTTAGGGCTGTAGAATACATCCAGAGGAGGGATTTCCTCAATTTTCAACACAATTTGTCCTGTAGGATGTTCAGGAATGATTTCAACATCCTGATCTTCTGGATTTTTCTCTTCAAGATTATCCTGCAGTCCTAATTGATGAGCAAATTGATTATACTGCTTCAACAATTGAGATGAAACATTAAGATCAACAGAGTCTATAATTTCATCAGTTTTGCTTCCTCCAAGTTGTGTATCTGATTTCTCTGTATTTCTTTCTTGTTTATCAGTTTTGCTGTCTGAACCTTCCTTTTGAATATGCACATTAGTATCAGTACTTGTGCATTATTTCTCTGTTTGAACTGTGGATTGCTGATCAGTATTTTCATCGAGTTTCCCATCAGTGAGTTCTTTCTGAATGTGTACAATCGGATCATTTCCTGTTGCTTCTTCTTGTGTCTGTATAATGGGCTGGCCAGTAGATGACTGTGTAATGACCTTACTGGTAGATGTTTCTCCTGCTATTTTTCCAGATGTATCCTCTGCTTCTGACCCTTGTATAGGAACTCTCAATTGGTCTAGAGGAACTTTCAACAATCTTTGACTTCTAAATAGCATAAATTTATTCATTTCTTCTTTCTGGAATTTGGACTTGGCCAAATTATAAAATTGAGAAAAGTCATTTAATGAAACAAACAAATCATCAAATTCATCTGATTCATGCTCGAACGGAGCAATCGAAACTGAAGAAGTAACATTAAAAGCAATCTTTTGTGGATCATACTGTCTCCCCGGGATTGTTGCCAATTTAAAACCCTTTATTTTGGCGACTTCCTTTTCTGCATGCTTGAAGTCATTCAAAGTAAAATGTCCACAATTGAATGGAAACGAAGGTCACATTCTTTTCTTACTATTGCTCAGAGATCTGGACATTCCTTTAACTGTTAATTGATAGGAGATTTCCTGAGCTAGAAGTTTATCTGGAACAAAAAGAGGGAGAACATGGGGTTCCACAATACTCCCGAAAATCCTGACATACATGAATTTTTCCTCTCCAAACCAATCTCCAATTGAGGATAAGTCAGTTTTAGCTTTGTCGGAGAATCTAGGGGGAAAGCGATTGAAAATGGTTTGAAAAACTGGAATAAGGAAACCATGACATATTCTATACACATGATCTTTGAAATGAACTTTCCAAAGGAGTTTATGATATATATGAATCGGGGTGGGATCTTTGGTAGTCCATTTCCATCTTAACAAGGGAAACTCAGAATTAAAACAAAGAGCATCTAGAACATAAGCACAGAAGAAAAAGGGAGTGGTATTTCCAGCGATTTTATCTTGTATGTATTCGAGAATCCTATTAGCTATCCTATCAGAAAGAATAACAGCCCAGTCCATAATTTCGGAATTGACAGCAGCTAGGATTAAAGGAACCATTTGTATAGAAAACCTAGCAGAATTGTTATTGCCAAATAATCTACACATCATAGCAGCGACATAGAAGTATGGGGGTGAAAGAGAATCTACTGAATACATACCAGATGATTCATTTTTGTGATTTTCAAGATTTTTCCTCCAATCTTTGATAGGTTCAGATTGAACCTTATTACTGTCTGCAAACTCTTTGACAAATTATTTATTATAGACCTTCTGCGGATCAGGGAGATGATACATTGCTTTGAGGTCTTCTGCTTTGAATGATCCAAAAGATGTTCCAGAAGCCGAAATAAACATTCTGTCCTTAATTTCTACACTATCGATGACCCATCGAATCACATCATAATAAGGAATGATGTTTGCTCTGGCTGCAATTCGATGTAGGAATGAATTTGCAAGTGTTCTTTCAGTAATTTCAGAGTCGGAATCTGAGGTATCTTCATCTAGAACTGATACCTTTGCCATTGTGAATTTAGGGTTTTCACTCTCCAATAGATTATAAACTCCTTCCCATGTCATTCTGCCGAGCCCTTGACATGATGTATCTGTAACTAACTTCAGCTTTACTGGTTTTTCCTTCGAGACTGTAGGACTCTCAAGGAACTTAGCGGCAATAGCAGTCTTCATTCTCCTTGTTCTCTTCGACATTTCTGTGTCTGATATTGTTTCCCTCGGTCTGCGAATGAAAGGATTTGGCATTCTTTGATTCTGCAAAGCAATAAGCTCTCAGTCGTGATAAACAAGCAATTGAAAAGAACGATTATAAAAATTATGGGTTCATGATTCATTATTTATTGAATCCATGTAACACTTAAATATTTTGTTTGGGTCACACTCACGTATTCAAAACAGAATCATAAACCAATAATCATTTGATTTTCTATTCAATGTTAATCATACTATTGGAGTTTTATCGTTTGTGAAAATAATATTAAATTCCCTATTATGAACCCTTCTAATGTGTCAAGTCTATAGTATATGAATATCAATCGCATCAGAAGCATTTGAATGGTGTATAAATATCACAATAAAGATTTCTCCGATTTCCGATTATGTTAACCGAACTTCTCCGATTTCCGATTACGATATGGTGGGGTCTACCATATAGAGATTCTTCTCATTTAAGCGAAAACAAATGTTTATTTCCTTTTGAGAAGTGTTTTATAATAAAGCGCATCGCATCAGGGAATTTTCGATTGACCAAAAGGAATTTATTAAAAGTGCCCCGATCACGCGATTGCGATTGATCGCATCGCATCGGAGATATGTTAATGAATAACTTAAATCCTTTGCGATTGGAGATTTGCGATTGGACTAATCGCATTGGAGATTTTGAACATGTATGTAAAACTTCTCTAAAATATTTTTCCGATTTCCGATTTCCGATTACTGTTCATGGGACTTTTGCAATTGATTTATTTTCTATAACAAAGTCTTTTATATTTGATCGGATCGGAAGTTTTTGAATGTTGTATTTGTTTGTACACCCTTGGTAAAAAATATATGCAAAGAATCTTTCAAAACAATGAATCTTTATTTCTAAGTCTTTTATTCCTATATTAAAAGAAGAAAAAAGGGACCCTATTTCTAAATGAATTTTATTCTAAATTTTTTTGGAAAAAAGGTAGGGTTGTTGTACAATACAACAATTGGCGATTCACTGAAAGAAACAGTTATCTCTGAAAAAATAAAATGAATACTATATTTTTAGTAAGTAAAGATTTTATAGATAATGAAAACTATCTTAGAATAATCAAAAATAAAATCTAACTATGAAAAAGAATAAAAATTACCTACAATTTCTTTCTAATTTCTTGAGAATAAAAACATTTTTGGGTTATCTCAAGCTTTGATTGGTGTTAATAATGAAGTAAGTGGATTTCTCCAAGTCTGGTTTTTATAATATACTTTATTGTCATAGACATTGTCTCTGCTACCTGCAAACATTCATAGTCTCGACAGGGTTACCTTTTAACCATTAACTTATTCATTGTCCCATCCAACTAAAATTATGAATTTTCAAAAGATAAATTCATAAGACAAATTATCTCATGTTTTTGTCTTTTACTTATTTTTTATTTTTAAGAGCCATTGTTCTGGTTTGGTAGCCAGTTAATAACAATGCCATTCACTAGTTGTAATTAAACTGAACAAGCTGGCTCGTGATGAGACCCCTTGTCTTACATTTATAAGCCATCACCCTGTTTTGATATGCAATATTGGTAATGTCAGTTTTGTTACTTCTTATGAACATGGTAAGCAGGCTTGTGATGAGACCTCTTATCTCTTAAAATTTTCGTATAATTTCTTAGAATTACATTCTAAAAAATCACAACTTAAATGGATGGGGTGAACTAGTTTTATCCTTAAGAATCAATGGATGACAATTTTCAGAGTTTCTTGAGTACCAGGACTTTGAAAAATCTTTACTTTTATAGATAACCTTTCTCTGCTCAATAAACTTATAATGATTTACATTTTCCTCAAGTTTTCAAAAGATCATGCAAATGATTAGGATAATCTTTCAAAGTTTAACATCTTATTTAAAACTATCCAAAGACTGTGATCATCTCTTTAAAAATTATTATTTACACAAAATAAATATTTATAATATTCTTCCTAAGAAATTTTATTAATAGTAAACAGTCAATTAGAGACTTATTAACAACCTTTATTTTCAAAACAATTAAAAAAAAAATTGCAGAAAGGAATATGTACAAGTAAGAAGGGGTTACCTCATGAAAAGAATTTTTTCAAGACAAGCCCATTTACAGGAAAAGATTCTCTCTTTCTTGTTAAATCTTGGAGTATGAATGTATTTGAGCCTATCTTTTCAGCAATCTGAAATGGTCCAAGCCACATTTTCTGAAACTTGGTATGCTTACCTTTTTCTTCATGTGCTTTATCCCATTTCAGAACAATATCACCAATTGACAAAATCTTTGAGCCGGTAGAACTTGCATCAAAAGAAGATTTTACAAGCTGTTGATGTTTTTCATGAATAATTTTTTCTTTATCTCTATCTTCTTCAAGTTTAAGGATTTGATCATATCTCAATTGAATGTATGAAGAAGGATTTTCTTCAATAAATTGCACTATGGCTAATGATGGAAGAGCTAAATTTGATGGTATCACAACTTCTTTTCCATAAACTAAATTGAAAGGTGAAGTTCCTATTGAAGCTTTTTCAGTAATACGATCAGCCCATAGTGCAAAGATTAAAGACTTGTGCCAATTCTTTTGATTTTGATCAATGGTCTTTTTAATGATTTTGATAAGATTTTTGTTAGTGGATTCAGCCAAACCATTACCTTGTGGATAATAATTTGTTGAATATTTCAATTTAAAACCTCTTTTGACTGCAAATTCCATTATACTGTTTCCAGAAAAATAAGATGCATTATCAAAGACAAGAGTGTTAGGTACACCAAATCTGGTTATGATGAATTGATCTATGAAATCAATAATTGTATCAGAATTGGCTACCTTCAAAGGGATTTCTTCTACCCATTTTGTAAAGTAATCTGTTGCTGTAAGGATGTATTTGTGCTGTTTGGAATAATGAGGTACTATCTCACCAATAATGTCAAGCCCCCATTTCTCAAATGGTTGCTCAATATTTACTGGTTGCAAAGGGAAAGCTGGTTTCTTTTGTCTTCCACTAGCAGTTTGACAAATTTTGCACTTCCTCACATAATCATGCGTATCTTTAAAAAGGGTAGGCTAGTAATAACCAGCATGAATTATTTTGTGAGCTGTGGTATCACCTCCAAAATTACCTCCTGCTGGTCCATCATGTAATTCCTGCAACACTTTTTCAGCTTCAGTCTTTTCAAGACATCTTAATAGGATTGAATCATAATTCTTTCTGAATAACACATTATCAATGATCTCATATTTAATAGCCTTCAATATTAAAGCCCGTTAGTTCTTATAGCTAAGATTAGAAGGAGCATACCCATTTTTCAAGTAATAGATGAGATCAACATACTGAGATTCAGAATCTGTAACACTTATCTAACTAACTTGAATATCATTGTTTGGATCTTGATTTTCTGGTACGTTATGAGCTCCTGGCAATAATCTGCAAAAACCTTGTCCTCTAACAATCTTAGCTGGTTTAATATCAATATCATATTCTTGCAAAGCTGTTACCCAGTTAGCTCTCTTTTCTCCTACTTCTTTTTGAATTAATAATTGTCTCACTGCAGAGAATGGGACAATGATTTTTGTGTGTGTTTTCAAGAGAAAATGTATGAAATGTTTGATTTATTTAAACACGGAAAAGGCTTATTTTTCAACATCGGAATAATTAAGCTCAGATCCTTGCAGATTTGAGCTGAAGAAAGAAATTGGTGCCTCAATTTTCTGATCATTGAGCTGTGTTAAACAACAGCATAGGATGTTTCGGTGGCCAAAGTATACAAAGTAAAATCTTTAGAAAAATCAGGGGTATTCAATGTTGGTGCATTAATGATCGCTTGTTTGATTGCCCCAAAGGCTTCTTTCTCTTTATGCCCTCATTTGAATACTGAATTCTTCTTGATCATATTTTGCATAGGTAAAACAATTTGAGAAAAATCAGGAATGAATATTTTTACAAAATTGATTTGTCCAAGAAATGATTGCATTGATTTTTTGTTATGAGGTAAAGAAATATCAGAAATTTCTTTCACTCTATCTGGATCAATATATATACCATCTTTTGACATAACAAATCCTAAGAGTTTTCCTTTATCCAAATAAAAGAAAGATTTCTTTGGATTTAAGGAAATACCAAACCTTCTACATCTTTCAAATATTTGCTTTAGATCATGTAGATTATTGGCTCTCTTTTTTGAAAATACTGTTATGTCATCAAGATAAACAACAAGTGATCTATTGATCAGACCTTTAAATGCTATGTCCATGGCTCTTTGGAAAGTTGCTCCATCATTTATTAGACCAAAAGGTATTTTCTAGTAAGCATAGGTTCCCCATTTTGTTCTGAAAGTTGTTTTCAATCTGTCATCTGGATGAACTAAAACTTGATTATAGCCTAAAAATCCATCAAGAAAGGACATGAGTTCAGAACCAGCTACCTTTTGAAGTATCTGTTCCATGGTGGGCAATGGGAAATTGTCTTTTAAACATGCCTTGTTTAAATTTCTAAAATCAATACAGATTCTTATATCACCATTTTTCTTCCTTACAGGTACCATATTGGAAACCCAATTGGAATGCCTTACAGGAAAAATAATTTTGGCTTTTAAAAGTTTATTAAGTTCTGATTTGATTTGACTTTCGAGATTTGGATGAATCTTTCTTAACTTCTGTTGAACAGGTTTAATATCAGGAAGCATTGGAATTGTGTGTTGAATAACCGAAGTATCATACGTTTTTAAATCATCATAATTCCAAGCAAAAACATTTTTATATTTGTTCATAAGTTTAATGAAAGCATTCCTTTCCTCTGGAGTTAAATTGAGTCCTAAATTAACATTTTGAGGATTAGAGTCAGAACCAAGATTTACTAATTCAAACTTCAAAGTGGAACTTTGAAGTTTAGCATTAGTAACTTTCTTGAATCTGTCTTTAATATCATATAAGTCCTCTAATTTAACAATAGATTTTGGAATGGGATTTTCATTACCTTTTGAGGAAATTTGTAAATCATGATCATCCTCATCAATAATTTGTTCATCATATGATTTCTCTGAAGTCATGAAATTCAAAATGTCTTGATCATGATAGAACACTCTCCAATTTGTGACATTATCTGGGACAGATGGGCGAAAAATCAATTCTACTAAAAATCTATCAGGACTGCAATCTTCAGCATGAAGGATTTTGGATGCAACATTAGCTAACAAATCAGCTGATGTATTTTGATTCCTAGGAATAGAAGAAATATTAAATGCTAGAAAATGAGTGGTAAGATCTTGCACTAGGGTTTGATAGTGTTTAAGATGTCCTAAAAGGCAATGGATAGTATTCCTAACTTGTTTTATGACAATTTCGGAATCACCAAAGACTTTCAAGTATTTAACATCTAACCCTATAGCTTTATAAAGTCCTTGAATCAAGGCTTCATATTCTGCAGTATGGTTTGTACACTCAAATTCTAGCCTACATGATAGCATGGTTTTTTCTCCATCTGGATCAATTAAGATGCATCCTGCTCCAGCTCCATCACTAGATTTTGATCCATCAAAATATAAAGACGAAAATCAAGATTTATCTATTGGCTTATCTATAATTACATCAGAAATATTTACAATTCTGGAAGAATCAGATTGTGAAAATTTTTCTATTTGAGAAACAAAAGTATTTACAGAAAAGGGTGATTGTGGTGCTTTGAAGTTCCCAAGGAATGACTCAGCAGAATAACCTCCAAGAATATTGTTGTTGAAAGCCACAGGTTCATTAGATTGTTCAAATTCAGTGACGGTGTGCATCATATGTTTTTCTCGTTCAACTTTGATTTGATTTGGTTTCCCTTTGTAAGGAAGCCACATATGTGAATAATCAGTTGCGATATAACCATTAAGTTTTGTAGACTAGTCCCTGCTTAAAACTAATCCATAGAATTCAGGAATATCTGCAATCAAAATATCAATTCTTTGGACAATCCTAGGATTGGAAGCTAGTCTAATAGTAACTGAATTGATTTCTCTTACAACTTGAACTTTAGAGCGATCCAATTGAACAATATGAATTGTCGATTTCTGTGGTTCAATATTCAATTTGGCACAAACATAAGTAGGCATTATATTAGAGGATGCTCCAGAATCGATTAAACAATTATGCAGATTCTTATTGTACATTTCATAAGTCAAAAGAAAAGGAGTCTGAGAATTTGATCTTTCTCCAATGAGCACAGTATCAATAGCATCTACTTTTTCTGGTGACTTACCAGTTCCTTTAGCTACTTTTGCAACTACACCACTTGGTAAAGGAGCAATTGGTGTAGCATTTAATTATTTTAATAGCAACTTCTGCTGGTGTTTTAGTTTGCTGAGTTCGTGTAAGGAAATGTTGGCTTTAATCTTTTTCATGTCTTCAACAATGTTATACTCCATAGGATCTGATACCACTAAAGTCTTTGTTGTCGATGTAGGAGGATTAGAAGAAGATGGCTGATTTTGAGTAGGTAATAGAGAATTTTTCTTTGCAGGGGATTTTTCTTTGGTACTTGGAGTTATAATTTTCTTTTTAGGAACTGTTTGTACAGGCTCCGATGTAGATTTACTCCTAGTACTTACAGGCATAGCTTCTTGTTCTACCTCACTATCAGAATTAGGGAGAATAAAATCCCACATTCCATGCAATTCAACTATTTCTTCATTCTCATCTTCCTCCTCTGATACTGGAGGAGTATCTTCTTCTTCTTCCTCTTCTAATTCTGCATTAGAGATTGAATTGGGAGGTTTAGATTCAACTTGATTTCTTTTGAAATTTTGGAATGGTTTTTTGGTAGAAGTTTCAGCTACTTGTTTTTTTATTTCAACCATTTCATTCGACATGGTTTTAAGAACTTTTTGTAAACCTTCCATGCCGTATGGGTCTTTGGCCTTTTTCCTCGAATCATGTTTGAAGCTGACCTTCTTGGATTTCCTTTCCACAACAGCATTTTTCTTTTCTAGAGAAATAATTTGTTTTTCTACTGCAATAGCCTCTTTCATATTCTCGGTTAACGTAGGTTTTGCGGCTCTATCTACAAAAAATTATATGTTTGAGGGTAAAGCAGCTATGTACCATTCACTTCTGACTTGTTCACTAGGCCTTGAATCTGTGTGGATTTCTTTCAAGAGTTTGTTGAATCTAGCGTTGAAATCTTTAATGGGCTCCTTGGGTTCTGTCTTCAAATTTGAAAGATCGTTGATTAAAGTAGCTATTGATCTGTCATCTCCAAATTTAGTTAAAAAATGATCTGCAAAAATGGCCCAACTTGTTAT
The DNA here is from genome assembly GCA_034641835.2 of Pinus albicaulis. NCBI lineage: Eukaryota > Viridiplantae > Streptophyta > Pinopsida > Pinales > Pinaceae > Pinus > Pinus albicaulis. The sequence goes on from CM076575.1 coordinate 1,723,563,922, forward strand.
GGATCCTGAAGGTAATGAAAAGTACCAGGATCCTGCTGCCCCTTGAAGAGTATAAGGGAATAGTCTGACTACAACATCTTCATGTACGACTCCATTCAAATTTACAACGAGCATAAATTTATTGATATGTTCTTCAGCTTGAATGTTAAGATCTGGACTAAACTTTGGAAGCCATTTTCCAGGATTGTCAGGTAAATCATGTAAAGGTGTAGGCATGTTGACAGCCCCTGGAGTAGCCCATGGTCTAGCCATTATTGGAACAACTATTGGAGGAGTAGTAGAGGCTGGTGGTGTCTGAATAGAAGTTGTTGGAATAGATGATGTTGAGATTGATGATGATTGAGCAGATGATGATTGAACATATGATGTGGAAACAACTGTACTTTGTTGAGTTGGGATTTCGGAAACAGGTAATTGAATATGAGATGAAGAACTTATATCACTTACTGATTCCGATTGAGTTTTTCTTGTCTTGACTCTACTAGGTAAAGGGAATTCTTTCGGAGAAATACCAAGTTTTTCACTTTGAAGCCTAGTAAGAGGTTTTGAAGGAACAAATTTTGAGCTTACACTACCTTCAGATATTTTAGACTCTTCTAGAGATAATGAGAATCCTTTCAATTTATGAATTAAATCTTGTACTTCAGGAGACTCAGGATTTTGATTGTCTGATTGTTTTGAGATTTTGGTAGTGGGTGTCTGAATATTCTTCTCAATTCCTTCTATAGGATTTTGTAATTCAGAAGAAATTGAAGAAGTTAATGAGGGTGTTTTGCTCTCAGAATGGCCTGTGGATAAAGATTCACTTGCCATTCATAGTTTAGGCCCTCCTTCTAGCGCCAAAAATGTTGAAGCCTAGAAAATCTCTGCTTCAAACATTGGGGAAAACCACCCAGTTTGGACCTTAGGACAGCTCCTTATCCGTTTGGTATGGTGGCTCCGACTGGATTGAAAGGACCAGTTTCCTTATAACTAATGGGTTGGTGATGGGTTGATTTGGATGAGTGAAAATGGGACTAAATAACTAAAATGAAACTATCTAATTTAATCTAAATACTAATAAAGAAATTCTAAAGTTAACCCGGGTATCACATGTGAATACAACTTAAAATTATTCCAATTTAACAATAACCATAAAAATGTATTAATGTTTAATTGAAATTATGTAGTAACAAATAAAGATAACTCTGTTTAAGAAATTAAACAGAGTTATATTAGCATATTGTATTCATCATTGTATATCATTGTATATCATCTATATATACTTATGAAAGATAACATTTCAATGATACTAAAAAATGATATATTAAAGAAACGTTGTGAAAACCAAATATATATATAAATGATAGAAAATTTTAAAGAGAATATCATATGACAAAAGAAATCAACAGTGAATAGATAAAAATACCTTATCCATCTTGAAAGTTTTCAAATGAAATCTGATATTCAATTCCAGTAATTCTGATGCAAAATCAAATCCAAGGTACGGAAATGCAACACTTTAAAGATAATTCCGCATAAAATCACCAGATGTGATCCTTTATAAAATATAAGAGTCAGTGGAGTACAGAAATGTAATCTCCAAGTCAAAAATATTACAACTCAACACCCTTTCTCCAATGCATGAGAAGGGTTTAAATATGAAATTACATGAAGACAGAATCCTACTACTACTGCTACAATCTATCAAATTAAAAATAGAAATATTATCTTAAAATGGAAGTGATTCATTGCTTTTCCTTCTCGCTCGATGTAGCCAAGTGGCAAATTTTCAACATTTCCTGTACTTCTGATGGATGACTCATCTTGGAATGTAACTGTCCAGCGTATGTGGCATCGGAGAATTCTGGAATCAAACAATCAACAACATTTGATAGGCATTTAATAGCTGATTTTTGATTGAGTGGCTTAATCAGATAGGTCCACATATTATCCCAAGATATTGTTTGAAGCTTATTGATCTGTTGACTTTTATTCATCATTTCTTCTTTCCATCTGCGATCAATTTTTTGGACTTTGAGTAAACTGCCTGGAACACAATCTGAAATGAGATTACATGCATACAAGCTGTCATTGATAAATTGTGTTATATTACCCATCATACTTCTAGCTCTTGATATAGCTCTCTCGGCTTGCATCAACTGGTGCTCCCACTCTGTAAACAAGATTTCCTTATGTCTTTCTTCTATCCGAGGTAGATTAGCTTCTTTTCTCTTCTCTGTATCTTGCTAAATAAGAAATTCAGAAATCTTTTCATCGGCATCATCAATCTCTTGCCTGAGAGTAACTATGTCCTGTATTAAAGATGATGTGATATCAATAAATGGCTCTGTTTGTGTTAATTTCGTAAAAAAATTATTTAACTGCTGAGATAGTAGTTTATTGGCTTCAAGAGCTTCTGTTTTGAATTCATTTAATTTGGGAAAATCCTTGAATTTGTCTAAAGCTGCTTGAAATTCTTTTTCTTGTACAATCTTTTTATTTTGCTCATCTTGCAACAAATTTTGTAACTTTGAAATTTCTTGATTCATCTGTTGCTGTTTGTTTAGAGCTTGTTCATAAACTTTCTTATTTTCTGTGGTCAGCTGCTCTTCTAGCTCTTTAATTCTGAGCTCTTGATTTTGAAATTGCTGTTCAAATTGAACAATCTTCTGCTGATTTTCATTAGCTTGTTTTTCAAGTAAAGCTAGATGTAGATCTTTCTGAGTCATCAACTGAGAAACCTCTGCAGCTTTATCTATTGTCACAGCACTGTATGCTCCTGCATATTGGGATAACTTAGTGAGATCCTCAGATGGATTCACTTCAGCATTCTTATAAACAATACTCATGAATTCCTCTTGTGAAGAAAAAATTGTGTCTTGATCCATTTTCTTTCTTTTTCTCTATTTTTTAACAACAACCTTATGTTTAGGGCTGTAGAATACATCCAGAGGACGGATTTCCTCAATTTTCAACGCAATTTGTCCTGTAGGATGTTCAGGAATGATTTCAACATCCTGATCTTCTGGATTTTTCTCTTCAGGATTATCCTGCAGTCCTAATTGATGAGCAAATTGATTATACTGCTTCAACAATTGAGATGAAACATTAAGATCAACAGAGTCTATAATTTCATCAGTTTTTCTTCCTCCAAGTTGTGTATCTAATTTCTCTGTATTTCTTTCTTGTTTATCAGTTTTTCTGTCTGAACCTTCCTTTTGAATATGCACATTAGTATCAGTACTTGTGCATTCTTTCTCTGTTTGAACTGTGGATTGCTGATCAGTATTTTCATCGAGTTTTCCATCAGTGAGTTCTTTCTGAATGTGTACAATCAGATCATTTCCTGTTGCTTCTTCTTGTGTCTGTATAATGGGTTGGCCAGTAGATGACTGTGTAATGACCTTACTGGTAGATGTTTCTCCTGCTGTTTTTCCAGATGTATCCTCTGCTTCTGACCCTTGTATAGGAACTCTCAATTGTTCTAGAGGAACTTTGAACAATATTTGACTTCTAAATAGCATAAATTTATTCATTTCTTCTTTCTGGAATTTAGACTTGGCCAAATTATAAACTTGAGAAAAGTCATTTAATGAAACAAAAAAATCATCAAATTCATCCGGTTCATGCTCGAACCGAGCAATCGAAACTGAAGAAGTAACATTAAAAGCTATCTTTTGTGGATCATACTGTCTCCCCGGGACTGTTGCCAATTTAAAACCCTTTATTTTTGCGACTTCCTTTTCTGCATGCTTGAAGTCATTCAAAGTAAAATGTCCACAATTGAATGGAAACGAAGGGCACATTATTTTATTACTATTCCTCAGAGATCTGGACATTCCTTCAACTGTTAATTGATAGGAGATTTCCTGAGCTAGAATTTTATCTGGACCAAAAAGAGGGAGAACATGGGGTTCCACAATACTCCCGAAAATCACGACATACGTGAATTTTTCCTCTCCAAAACAATCTCCTATTGAGGATAAGTCAGTTTTAGCTTTGTCGGAGAATCTAGGGGGAAAGCGATTGAAAATGGTTTGAAAAACTGGAATAAGGAAACCATGACATATTCTATACACATGATCTTTGAAATGAACTTTCCAAAGGAGTTTATGATATATATGAATCGGAGTGGGATCTTTGGTAGTCCATTTCCAGCCTAACAAGGGAAACTCAGAATTAAAACAAAGAGCGTCTAGAACATAAGCACAGAAGAAAAAGGGAGTGGTATTTCCAGCGATTTTATCTTGTCTGTATTCGAGAATCCTATTAGCTATCCTATCAGAAAGAATAACAGCCAAGTCCATAATTTCTTAATTGACAGCAGCTAGGATTAAAGGAACCATTTGTATAGAAAACCTAGCAGAATTGTTATTGCAAAATTATCTACACATCATAGTAGCGGCATAGCAGTATGGGGGTGAAAGAGAATCTACTGAATACATACCGGATGATTCATTTTTGTGCTTTTCAGGATTTTTCCTCCAATCTTTGATAGGTTCAGATTGAACCTTATTACTGTCAGAAAACTCTTTGACAAATTCTTTATTATAGACCTTCTGCGGATCAGGGAGATGATACATTGCTTTGAGGTCTTCTACTTTGAATGATCCAAAAGATGTTCCAGAAGCCGAAATAAACATTCTGTCCTTAATTTCTACACTATCGAGGACCCATCGAATCACATCATAATAAGGAATGATGTTTGCTCTGGCTGCAATTCGATGTAAGAATGAATTCGCAAGTGTTCTTTTAGTAATTTCAGAGTCGGAATCTGAGGTATCTTCATCTGGAACTGATACCTTTTCCATTGTGAATTTAGGGTTTTCACTCTCCAATAGATTATAAACTCCTTCCCATGTCATTCTGCCGAGCCCTTGACATGATGTATCTGTAACTAACTTCAGCTTTACTGGTTTTTCCTTCGAGACTATAGGACTCTCAACGAACTTAGCGGCAACAACAATCTTCATTCTCCTTGTTCTCTTCGACATTTTTGTGTCTGATATTGTTTCCCTCAGTTTGCGAATGAAAGGATTTGACGTTCTTTGATTCTGCAAAGAAATAAGCTCTCAGTCATGATAAACAAGAAATTGAAAAGAACGATTATAAAAATTATGGGTTCATGATTCATTATTTATTGAATCTGTGTAACACTTAAATATTTTGTTTGGGTCACACTCACGTATTCAAAACAGAATTGTAAACCAATAATCATTTGATTTGCTATTCAATGTTAATCGTACTATTGGAGTTTTAGCGTTTGTGAAAATAATATTAAGTTCCCTATTATGAACTCTTCCGATGTGACAAGTCTATAGTATATGAATATCAATTGCATCAGAAGCATTCAAATGGTGTATAAATATCACAATAAATATTTCTCCGATTTTCGATTATGTTAACCGAAATTCTCCGATTTCCGATTACGATATGGTGGGGTCTACCATATAGAGATTAATCTCATTTAAGCGAAAAAAAATGTTTATTTCCTTTTGAAAAGTGTTTTATAATAAAGCGCATCGCATCGGGGAATTTTCGATTGACCAAAAGGAATTTATTAAAAGTGCCCCGATCATGCGATTGCGATTGATCGCATCGCATCAGAGAATTGTGAATGAATAACTTAAATCCTTTGTGATTGGAGATTTGCGATTGGACTACTCGCATCGGAGATTTTGAACATGTATGTAAAACTTCTCTCAAAGATTTTTCCGATTTCTGATTTCTGATTACTGTTCATGGGACTTTTGCAATTGATTTATTTTCTATAACAAAGTCTTTTATATTTGATCGGATCGGAAGTTTTTGAATGTTGTATTTGTTTGTACACCCTTGGTAACAAAGATATGCAATGAATCTTTCAAAACAATGAATCTTTATTTCAAAGTCTTTTATTCCTATATTAAAAGAAGAAAAAAGGGACCCTATTTCTAAATGAATTTTATTCTAAATTTTTTTGGAAAAAAGGGAGGGTTGTTGTACAGTACAACAGAGTCTCAAACACCTTGGAATGATTGTCGAATAATTTTTGGAGATATGGAGAAATAGATGATTTTGATGTTGGAAATTCTAGTGAGCATAATTGTGCAATTACACCTCGTTAATATTTCTTCATAATATTTTTCATGACATTAGAGCTTATTATCTTTCTTGGCTTCCCTGCGATACCCTGTAATTCGATTTCCTTTCCTTTCGAAAAAAATTTATAGAAAAGTTCTGGAAAATTAAAAGCTATCGTCCCCATAGATTTTAACCATTATACTCCTAGTACAACGTCAACACCTCCCATTGGAATGGAAAGCATTGGAATATTCAATACATATTACCCCATGGTTAGCTTGATATTATGGCATTTTCCAGGGAAATTTATAGTTCTCTATTTTCAACCATCACTTGACATTCTGGTGCTGAGTATAGGAAACAATTCCATTCTTTGGCTACCTTACAATGAATAAAATTATGGTTACTACCCGAATCAATCAACACTATTACCTTTTTCTTCTTGATATGTCCTTCTATCTTGAGAGTTTGAGGAGTGGTAATTCCTTCCAATGCATTACATGATATGGTCAGACTCATTTCTTCTTCTTCTAGTGTTGGTTCCTGTTGTATATCCTCTTATTTTGAAGTTTCTTGTTCATTTTTTTCCTCCTCTTCATTTTTTTCTGTAGAGTGACCTAGTGCAATGTTATACTGCTGGCAGAAGTTGACAAAATTTGCAGATTTAAAGGCCTGTGCATTGTCGGTCACTATCTTGGCAGGGCAGCCAAATCTAGATATGATATTTTCTTCCATAAATTTCATTACCACAATATCTGTTGCATTTCTCGCAGGTATAGCTTCCACCCACTTTGTGAAATAATCTGTGGCAGTTAATATCCACTTGTGCTGGCCACTCGACGAAGGATGTATTTCACCGATAAAGTTGATTTCCCATTGCTGGAATGGTTCGTCCATGTGAACAGGGATCATGGGCAGAGGTGCCAACTTTTGTCTTTCAACAAATCTTTGGCATTTCTCACAAGCTCTGACCTGGGCAAACACATCCCCAAAGAGTTTGGGCCAGTAGAAACCAGCCTTCAGGATTTTGTGAGTAGTGGCCCTCCAGCTGTAATGACTCCCACAAATTCCTTCATGAAATTCGGCCATTATACTCTCTACCTCGTCCTCTGTGAGACACAGGAGCAGAATACCTGAAGGATCTCGCCGGTAAAGCCGACCATTGGCAAAAATGAATTTCTATGATCTCAACCTTAGTGTTCTGTATTTAGCTTTGTCACAGCTGGGAGGACAACTGAGGGTTAGAAGATATTCCACTATCTCTTTGTACCACGGGTTGATGAGGTACTTCATATGTGTCCTATGAGTAGCTATCTCTACTCCTTGTTGCTCTTATTTCTTCTCAGACTCCTCATTTGCGATCATGGACAAATTTATACCTAGAGCATGACAGTTTGACTCAGACAAGATTTTGGCTAGCCCTTGTCCCTTGATCAGTTTGGTAGGGCGGATGTCTAGCTCATACTCTTGTATTTTGGAAATCCATTTCCCTCTTTTCCCTTCGCTATCGCCTTGGATAAGAATATCTTTTACAGCTACTGTAGGCACAAACACAATGATATGGGACTCCAAGACATACATGCAAAAGTCTTTAAGAGACTTCATTAGGGCATATGCTTGATTTTCTAATATGTTATATTTCAGTTCTGCATCACGAAGCAGCTGACTGAAGAAAGCGATTGGCTGCTCATACCCTTCTTCATTTTTCTGCAATAAAACTCTTGCCACGGTATGAGGTGATGAAAATAAAAAGATCATGAAAGGTTTGGCATAGTCTGGTCTAGCTAGCACAGGGGCTTTAGCAAAGGAATTTTTTATCCTAGAAAACGCCTCTCGTGATTCCTGGGACCACTTTACTCATTATTTTTCTTCAGCATGTCAGTTATATGTCTAACTATCTTAGCATAGTTAGGGATAAACCTCCTCAGAAAGTTAATGTGCCCTAGGAACATCTGCACCTCCTTTTTATTTCTGGGAAGAGAAATGCCATTTATAACTTCTACTCTCTTAGGATCTACTTTTACCCCATATTTGGTTACAATATGTCCCAAAATATTACCCTCTTCTAATGCAAACAATGAATTCTGTGGATTGAGAGAGAGACCATACCTTTTGCACTTCTCGAAACTTCTACGCAAGTGTTCAATGTGCTCTGCATCATCTTTTGAGAACACAGTGATATCATCCAAGTATACTACCACAAAATTATCTTGCTCCCCAACAAAGGCAATGTCCATGGCCCTTTGAAAAGTTGCCCCTGCGTTGATCAACCCAAAAGGCATCCTGGCATACATAAACGTACCCCAAGGAGTGGTAAAGGCAGTCCTCTTCTGATCTTCTGGTAGTATAGCCACTTGATTGTAACCAGAGAATCCATCCATCATCAACATCCGAGAAGCCTCTACCACTTTCTACAGGATGTGATCCATCTTGGGAAGTGGATAATTATCCTTTAAGAATGCTTGGTTTAAATTTCGGAAATCAGCACATAGCCTTATTTATCCATTCTTTTTCCGGACAGGAACTAGGTTTTCTACCCACTCAGAATACCTCAATGGCACAATGATTTTGGCCTTCAATAGTTTCTTTATTTCTTTCTCAATAGAGGGAAGCAGCATGGGATTTATCTGTCTAAGCTTCTGTTTATGTGGCTTCGCATCTCCTTTCAAATGGATTTTATGTTGCATGATGCCGATATCAAAGGTTTTCAGGTCTTGATAAGACCATGCAAACCCATATTTGTAAGACTGAAATAAATTATGGTAGAGCTCTTTATATTCCTCTGGGACCTTCTTGGACAACTTCAAAATTTTGGGGTCAGCATCAGTACCAAGGTTAAGGTCTTTTACCTAACTTTCCTCTACAACTTTGTTCGACTGTAGTGGGACATCGTTCCTGTTAAACAACCTTTCTAAGGGCACTAGTCCTTGGGGTATAAAATTTCCTTTTAGTTGCAGAACTTTATGGCCAACCACCTTCTCTTCCCATTTATTGCATGAACTATCCTCATTCTCTTCTTCTTCCCAAGCATCAATCTCCATGTTGGAGAATTCCCCTACCATTTCATGGAATATTTTCACTTTTTCTTCATCCTCAAACACCTGCCAGTGTTTGATGTTATCTGGGATTGATGGTCGATAATGTACCTCAAATTCATATCTTAAGAGAGGGTTTTAAGGTGGACAGAAGGTACTGGCAGCCACTACAAGGGATTTTTCCATCCTATTACACTCCTGGGGCATGAAATAAATATTAAATGCCAAGAAATAATTCTCCACCAGATCCAAAACTTCATTCGTATAAGCCCTCAACCTAGGATGTCTGGTTTGGCACAGATTCTTCACTTGTCTAAATACCAGATCCGAATCTCCCAGGACCTTTAAGCTCTGTATGTTCATACTCCTGGCTGTCTGTAACCCTAACATAAGTGCTTCATACTCAGCCACATTATTAGTGGCTTCATACTCTAGTTTGAAAGACAATGGGATCCATTGGCCCGTAGGATAAATCAATAATATTCTAGCCCCATTAACTTCTCTGGAGTTTGCTCCATCAAAATGAAGTGTCCAGATTCCTGCTTCGTGGATCTCTATGGACTGGTCGGTCTTGATTTGGAAAAATGATGGTTCATGAGCATAATCTTGATCTTCTTCCAGCATCAAACATGAGAAATATCCATCCTTACTATAAATTGGAGAATTAAATGAGTTGTCAGCCTTGGTGACCGTCTTGACAAATCTAGTCTCTCGGTACAACCTCCTCTCCTGGCCACCAAAAACTGGGATAGTAGCATAGTTCAGGTCCAACTTGATTGACCCACTGATTTTAGTCCCCCAAGACCTTGACAGCAACATGCCGAAGCGAGCTGGGATGTCGGCCACCACGATGTCCATCACTGCACTTGTTGCTGGGATTTGGGCCAAATCGACCACCAAGTCCTTGATCATACCTAGGAATTTAACTCTTTTGGAATCAAATGAATAGAGGTCCTTGTATGGACGGGTGATTTGTAGTCCTAGTTGTTCCATGACTGACAGAGGTAATATATTTTGGGAAGCTCCCGAATCTAACATATAGTTATGTAATAGCAGGTCATGAATCACTAGAGACACATAGAAAGGAGGAGTAGAAGCATCTAATTCCTCAACATGGGGGCCAAACACAACCATGGGTCTTTCTTCTTGAAGGTTGAGACTATCTGGGATATGTTCTACTTCTAGAGGGAGCATGAAAGAGGTGACCTGGGACTGATATGCAGGCTGCTTCAAAAATTCAGTCAAGGGAACTGGGATTTTGACCTTCTCAAGCTCCTTTTGTAGACTAAACGCAGGAGAGGAATTTTCTATTGCAACCTGCTTTGAATCTTTATTTTCAGCCAAGGGTTTGGCTTATTTTGACACTGACTTGGTATTAGGGGGAATGACTAATTTCGAAGAGGAAGGAATTTTATCATTAGACTGCAAGGGTTCGTTTAGAGGCCTCTTACCTTTGTCTGTGGCCTTTTTCAATGTCGACTCCTTCTGAGTAGATGCTTCCTTCTGGGGTGGCTCTTCTTCCTGATCTTGAGTACGAGTCCTTTTCCTAGAAGATCTAAGGTCATATCTTCTATTGAATTGTGCTTGCATGAAATAAACAAACTGCTTACAATAGTCATCGATCTCTGGGTCCTCTTTGCCTTTAGCCTTCTCTTCTTCTTGTGATGAGATCTCGGTTCCATCACTTCCTTGCAAGGGGCATTCTACTTCATCACTATTCGAAAAAGCAAGATATGCATCCTCTTTCTCATAGGAAGCATCTTTAGTAGGGCCATCTACCTGACCTTCCAAGTACAACGGGTGTGGTAGCTGATCTTGTTGCTCTTTCAGTTCCCTTTGCAGTATTTTCAGGGGTGGTTTTCTATACTGAGGATTGTAACCCCTGTTTGGAGCATTCTGGAAATTCTTGGAGGATGAATTCTTGGCCTCCAATTCAAGTTTGACGAGCTTACTAGAAAGGTTCTTAATCATTTTGTTCATTTCTTCAATTCTGTTATCAGCTGAGTCTTTATCTTGGCTAGAAGTAGATACCTCTTCTTTACCTTTTCTTCTAGTAGCTTGTTCGAATTTTCCCTTTGATTTACCAGTGGAGGAAAATTTTTCCTCCAGATCTAGTGCATCTATTTGAGCATCATCCGGGGTGGCAAACTTTATTTCTCTCAGAGAGAAAATAAATTCTGAGTCAAAAGCTGCCACGAAGACAACCTTAGCAGCAGTTTGATGAGGTTTCATATCAGCAAGAAGGCTCACATACAACTTATTAAATCTCTTGGTAAATTTTGACACCCCTTCATTATGTCTTTTCTTGATTGTGTTAAACTCAGTAAGACAATGTCCATGATATTTCTTCTCTCCCCATTTTTTGATAAAAGTATCTTCCATTCCTTCCCAAGTGGTGATGGAACGGTCTCCTAATGTCTTAAACCATTTTCTGGTTTTGCCATCAAGAGATTGCACAAACAGTCTTAGGACTACATCTAGGTGTTCCACATTAAATTTCTCTGCAAAAGAGTAGAATAACTCAAGATGTTTTTGAGATTCGATCTCATTTTCCCCATTGAATCGGGGTAAAATCTTCAGACAATCCTGTGGCATTTTATTCAACACTTGAGGTAATGCCAGGGGGGCATATTTATTCAACAAGAAGCCGGGAACATTGGCCATTGGAGGAGGTGGAGGTAGTGCAAGAGTTTGATGTGTAAAAGGAGGAGGAGGGGGTGGAAGTGAAGTATGAATGACAATAGGAATGTATTGAACAACAACTTGAGGTGTTGACGGGAACAATAGGTTGTTAATAGCAGACACTTCGGTGACTTCCTTGACCTCTTTGACCTCAAGAGTAGGGTGGAAGTCGTCTTTAATTCGGACACCTCTCTGGGGTGAACTATTTGAGTAGTAATCAATATCTCCCACAGTGGAGTCAGGACCTTGCCCTTGGGAAACTTGAGAGGAGGAGGATGGAAAGTACTCTAAAGAGAATTCAGGGATCTCAGTATGGACTGATTGCCTTTCCCTCCAACTCCTTCTATTTAGGATCTTCTCTGGGTCAGACACAGAGGGTGTCTTTGGCTAAGACGTATCTGACCTCAGGTGTGGCTTACGAGGAGCCAGAACTGCAAGTAAATTTTTCTAATGAATGAACGTGGAGCCGCCAAGGTGAGGGATGTACAACTATCAACTCTCCATGCTCACCTAGTTGAAGAGTGAATAAGGTTTTGTCGAGGCCCAGGGATTTAAATTTTCTCAACTTCGATTCCCTGGCAACGACGCCAAAAATATGTTGTCAACCCTAGAGATAGCCTTGAGTTGTGAAAGACCAGTGCCTAGGACATCTTATACAGCAAGGAGCATATGATATAATATGGGAAGTTATTAGAAAAATTCTCTCATGCTATCTCTTGTAAACATGAAGGTTAATTTGAATGGGACCAAAAATTTCAGAAACTTGACACAGGGAAAGCAATATTACAGATGCAATGTGTGAAACTCTAATACAAATATATCAGACAATTCAAAGGCAGCTCACTGTAAAGAGGGCTGGGTTCTAAAATACCTTACAGAGATGAATAATCAGGGGGTGTTTACTGTGTATGAAAGGTTGAGATAATACTAACTGTCATTGGGATGATATCCATAAACAAATATCAACATGTAATGGGCTTACAACATTAAGAATCCATACATGAAAATAGCATTTTAAAAATAACATCCCATAGAAGCTAATATAGAAAAAGTATGGTTGAAGTGGAAAATAAAACAGTATATCACGTTTGAGCCATATTTAAAGTGCTTGACAGGTTCTAGCATGAATATGAATTAGGATAAATTCATACCAAAAACCAGTGAGCCACTCGCATTCCAGAACATGATACAAGATAAATGGATGTGAATGAAATGAACAACTAAACTATAACACATAAGAAAGATTTACGAACTGTAAAGCACCAAGGCCAGAATCCTCATTAAAGATAGAACTCCTCCTCATTGAAACCTAATGGGCTCTTTGCATTCGTATAAAATTTCAACAAAATGCATACAAAATTCTCTCACAGCATATTTTCCTGAAAATCTGGAACCCCATACAATCTGTTCTTGGGGATTTTTATAGGAGAAAAAAAAGTCACAGGAGTGGATGATGGACATTAAATTGATTCATTAAGACAACATGGAGGAAGCGTCCATGCCCCTACTGCTTAATGGCACTATATTTCTATATTTACTCTATAGTATGGCCGAGGGGTCTTTGTCAGGTCGATATCTGACCTCTGATGTTTCTTTGGATTCCTTTCTGGTTGTAAAGCTCTCTGTTCTGCCTTCTGGAATTGGTGAACTAGATAGAAAGTCCGTGAGCCTCCATAATCCATAACTACTAGTTCTGACAGTCTTTAAGAAGTTTCTGTCAGTGAACTAATATTGAAGGGCTCAAGGAGGCATGGAGACGTCTGTAGGAAGGTGTCCTTTTGGAGAAACGATGCTCTACTGATATTAATGCACTGATGTAACTTTGTTAGTGTGCTTAGTCTTCCTACTGCGCCTTCTTCTTTTGAACGCGGGGTTAAGCGTTAATTATTCAATAACATGATCGAACCCCTTTAATCCTCGTTGCTGATACACTAGCCACGACTGTACTAGCCTCTCTGTGTTTTATACCACAGTAACTGTGATTATGGAATACAGGGTGATTAAATCACTCTGCGATAACCCTGCACAATATGATAAACTCATTAATAAATCCAGGGAGTGGTGGAAGGAATGATGTGGAGGCTTGTGGAAGCAGTGGCGGAGTAATGGAGAATAGTGGAAACAATGAAAGAGTGGCGGAAGAATTATCTTTAGTGTTAAACACTAAGGTTTAACCTTTGGCCGAAATACAAAGGAAAGGGGCCAAATGAAATGAAAATGGGGATCTTGGATGGTGGGACCCGGCGGGTGGAGGGAAATTTACTGTGGGCCGTTGGATCTCAGGAGGAGATCAACGACGGGGATTAAAGGATGAAATCATGGGAAAGGTCCGATGAACGAAATTAAATGGGGAGGCGATGAAATGTGGGCCGTCGATCTTGGGTCAAACAAACAGCCATGATTGGATCGGCGGATCGCAATTGGAAGGGACGGAGGGTGGCACCATTTAAAATTTACGATTGGCGATCGGGAAATGGTGAGATAGCCATTGGATTAAATGGAATCGACGGTGGGGATTAAAATCAGAGGATCACGATTGGGGAGTGCAGAGGGGGGTGCATTAAGAATTTCCGATTGGTGATGGAGCGATTCAACGCCAGCCGTTGGATCGCGAAGGGGATCAACGACGGGGATTAAATCGATGGGGGGAGAGATGGGGTTCTAGAAGTGGAGCGGGAGAAATGAGGGCTGTTGGATCTATGTTGATCGATGGCTCAGATTGCGGCAGGAGTCGATGGAACAAATGTGCCATCGCATCGAAGGTTTTAAGTTCACAAGGGTATAAAGCGTTTCGCTGCGAAACTCCGATGCAATTAGTGCCTTTTGGCTTAGCGCTTGGTTCCGACGCTTGGGTCATGTGGGGAGGTGGTTTGAGGGGGCTGGCCAAAAGGGGCTTAAGCCTACCATATGTTGAAAAGGTGGGATTTTGGCCTATTTTTAGTGTGTTTTAAGGCCAAAAGAGTGAAACGGTAGACAAAAAAGGGGCTATTAAACCAGTAAAAGGGTATTTGTAAGGTTTAAAAGGGGGTTTGGGATGTTTTTAAGGGGTAAGTGGGGAATTTAGAAGGGAAGGAAGAATGATGAAAACATAGGCTTAGAGGGAATGAAATAAGAGGGAAAAGGAGGCCTTTTGGGCATTTTCTTCACAAACAGAGAGGCTTTAAAACCGGGAACAACAGTAAGGGTTTATCAAAGGGAAAGGCACAAGGAGGCTTCAAGGACGATGTGTTTTCAGTGGGAATGCATTTCTTGAAAGCTCAAAGACAGTTTGGCCCCTTGTTTGCTTGTCAAAAAATTAATAGGGGGCTAACATGATCAACATTGGCTCCACCTGGGGACAGCATGTTCATCCTTGGGCGTGTCGAGAACTTTGCAGACCACCTGTTAATCTTCTGTGTGGACACCACTCTTCAACACTTTTTATTTTTCTCTTCATGATTCATCACGACACACATCGTTCAAACAAAGATGAAAACAGAAAACTAATGTACAGTATGATACATCAGGCTCTCTCGGCCTAAATCAGAATTGGAAGTAAGGTCTGAGGAATTGACCATTTACAGGGGCATCGAGCAAGTCCCCCTCTAAATTTTCCAACTTGAAAGTGATGTTTCCTCCTTGTTCCACGATTTTAAAAGGGCCGAACCAGAGTGGGTCAAATTTACCATGTTTCCCCTTTTCAGCTCTTCGAATATCCCATCTGAGCACTACATCCCCAACCTGCAACTTCCTGTCCTTTGCATGCTGATCAAAAAGGTCCTTCATCTTCTCTTGATATTCAGTTAGCCTCTGACTTACCTGGTTCTACGTTTCTTCTAACTCCACCAGATGATTTATTCTCCTGGTCACATCATTGGGTTCTTCTTGACTTTCTTGCATGAATCAGGCTACTGGTAAGGCTAACTGTATAGCGAATACTGCTGCCCTCCCATATAATAATTCATATGGGGACTTCCCGATTGCTCTCTTGCTGGTAATCCTGTTGGCCCACATAGAGAATTTCAACTGGGAATCCCAATTTTTCTGATTTTCGTTGATAGCCTTCTTCAGTGCTCTCACCAAGGTTTTATTTGAAGACTTTGCCAGGCTGTTTCCTTATGGGTAATAAGCCGTAGAGTGACCTAGTGCAATGTTATACTGCTGGAAGAAGTTGAAAAACTTTGTAGATTTAAAGGCCTGTGCATTGTCGGTCACTATCTTGGCAGGGCAGCCAAATCTGGATATGATATTTTCTTCCATAAATTTCATTACCACAGTATCTGTTGCATTTCTCGTAGGTATAGCTTCCACCCACTTTGTGAAATAATCTGTGGTAGTTAATATCCACTTGTGCTGACCACTTGACAAAGGATGTATTTCACCGATAAAGTCGATTCCCCATTGTTGTAATGGTTCGTACATGTGAACAGGGATCATGGGCAGAGGTGCCAACTTCTATCTTTCAGCAAATCTTTTGCATTTCTCACAAGCTTTGACATGGGCAAACACATCCTCAAAGAGTTTGGGCCAGTAGAAACCAGCCTTCAGGATTTTGTGAGTAGTGGCCCTCCAACTGTAATGACCCCCACAGATTCCTTCATGAAATTCATCCATTATACTCTCTACCTCGTCCTCTTTGAGACACGCGAGCAGAATACCTGAAGGATCTCGCCAGTACAACCGATCGTTGGCAACAACGAATTTCTGTGATCTCAATTTTAGTGTTCTGTATTTAGCTTTGTCACAGCTGGGAGGACAACTGAGGGTCAGAAGATATTTCACTATCTCTTTGTACCACGGGCTGATGAGGTAATTCATATGTGTCTTATGAGTAGCTATCTCTACTCCCCGTTGCTCTTCTTTCTTCTCAGACTCCTCATTTGCGATCATGGACAAATTTATACCCAGAGCCTGACAGTTTGACTCGGACAAGATTTTGGCTAGCCCTTGTCCCTTGATCAGTTTGGTAGGGTGGATGTCTAGCTCATACTCTTGTATTTTGGCAATCCATTTCCCTCTTTTCCCTTCGCTATCTCATTGGATAAGAATATCTTTTACAGCTGCTGTAGGCACAAACGCAATGATATGGGATTGTAAGACATACATGCGAAATGATTTAAGAGACTTCATTATGGCATATGCCTACTTTTATAATATGTTATATTTAAGCTCTGCATCACGGAGAAGCTGACTGAAGAAAGCCATGGGCTGTTCATACCCTTCTTCATTTTTCTGCAATAAAACTCCTGCCACGGTATGAGGTGATGCAAATGAAAAGATCATGAAAGGTTTGGCATAGTCTGGTCCAGCTAGCACAGGGGCTTCAGCAAAGGCATTTTTTATCCTGGAAAAGGCCTCTCGTGATTCTTGGGACCACTTTACCTCATTATTTTTCTTCAGCATGTCAGTTATATGTCTAACTATCTCAACATAGTTAGGGATAAACCTCCTCAGAAAGTTAATGCGCCCTAGGAGCACCTGCACCTCCTTTTTATTTCAGGGAAGAGAAATTCCATTTATAACTTCTACTCTCTTAGGATCTATTTTTACCCCATCTTTGGTTACAATATGTCCCAAAAGCTTACCCTGTTCTAATGCAAACAATGACTTCTGTGGATTGAGAGAGAGACCATACCTTCTGCACTTCTCGAAACTTCTACGCAAGTGTTCAATGTGCTCTGAATCATCTTTTGAGAACACAGTGATATCATCCAGGTATACTACCACAAACTTATCTTGCTCCCCAACAAAGGCAATGTCCATGGCCCTTTGAAAAGTGGCCCCTGCGTTGATCAACCCAAAAGGCACACTGGCATACATAAACATACCCAGGGAGTGGTAAAGGCAGTCTTCTTCTGATCTTTTGGTAGTACACCCACCTGATTGTAACCAGAGAATCCATCCATCATCGACATCCGAGAAGCCCCTACCACTTTTGTTAGAAAATTAAATATTAGAGAGAAATGCAACACATAAAATATGCGGAAAATACAAGCACACAAAACACATAAAACTAGAGAGACACAGATATATGTGGTTCACCCAGTTTGGGCTACGTCCACCCCGAACAGCCAGTCCTTCCTTTCTATTATCCAGTAAAAATGAAGAGACAAAACGTACAGCAGATCCGCTGTAATATCCTCTGTTCTCTCTCACAGTCTCCCTCTCTGTTTCTCGCTCTAAGAATACACATACAATACACAGCCGCAATACAATGCCCTCATAAAAGTGAGGGGTTGCCTTCTAGGGAAAAAAACCCTAATCTAAACATAAATTCTACCGTTAGATCATTTGCCTAATGAACGGCCCAGATTGACTAGAAATTACTATACTTTTATAAGGAAATTTTACATCTTTTTTTAGCTTCGGGGGCGCTACCCCCGAAAGCCCCCGCCAGGGGGGGGCTCTGAAAATCAATGCCGCCCCCCCTGGACCCCCCACAACAGCGATTAATTACGGGCGGCGTTGCCACACCTTTTAAGGTACAGGGGTCCAATGTTGTGATACAAAGTAAACAAGATAATCAGGCTCCACACCCAACAATCTCCCACTTGGAGACTGATTGTAGCAACTCCATCGCTGCTTCATTTGTTGGAAAATGACTCCTCTTTGGACCTGGCTGTTTCTCATCTTCATCGTCATCCTTGAAGACCAATTGAAACTGAGCATGTTCTCAGTTTCTCCCTGGTTACAACTTTTGTTAGCATATCTGCAGGATTCTGGCTAGTGTGTATCTTTTCCAACTTCAACTCTCCATCTTCCAATATTGACCGTATGAAATGGTACTTGAGATGTATGTGTTTAGTCCTGGAATGAAATGTTGAGTTCTTTGCAAGATGAATGGCACTTTGGCTATCATTGTATAACGTGCCCATATCATGCTTCTTACCCAATTCATCCATAAACCTTTGTAACCAAATCATTTCTTTACTAGCCTCTGTAGCAGCAACATACTCTGCTTCTGTTGTTGAAAGTGCAACAACACTTTGGATTTTTGAAACCCAACTGACAGTTGTTCCACCTACGGTAAATACATATCCTGTAGTGCTCCTCCTGTTATCTCTGTCACCTGCCATATCTGCATCAACATATCCCTGTAGAGCAATGTTTGAACCACCAAAGCATAATGCTTGATTTGTGGTACCTCTCAAATATCTGAGAATCCATTTTACTGCCATCCAATGTTATTTTCCTGGATTATTCATGTACTTGCTTACAACTCCCACTGCATGTGCAATATCAGGCCTTGTGCAAACCATTGCATACATTAAGCTTCCAACTGCTGATGCATATGGAACTTTAGACATATAGTCCATTTCTTCTTGGGTCTTGGAGCACATCTCCTTACTAAGTTTGAAATGGCTAGCAAAAGGTGTACTAACTAGTTTTGCATTCTGCATATTAAATATTTTCAACACCTTCTCTATGTACTCATTCTGAGACAGTGTTAATTTGCTATTTTTCCTGTCTCTAGTTATCCTCATACCAAGGATTTGTTTTGCAGCTCCCAAATCCTTCATTGCAAATGAATTTTCCAATTTTCTTTTGAGCACATTTATTTCCTGCATGTTAGACCCTGCAACAAGCATGTCATCTACATACAATAACAATATAATATAGCTGCCATCATTTTTCTTTTTTAGATAAACACAATGATCAGAGTGACATCTAGTATAACCTTGTTCAGACATAAACTTGTCAAATTTTAGATACCACTGCCTTGGAGCATGTTTTAAGCCATACAAGCTCTTCTTTAATCTACACACCAATTTTTCTTTCCCTTTTACCTCATATCCTTCTGGTTGCTGCATGTATATCTCTTCCTCCAAATCTCCATGGAGAAATGTTGTCTTTACATTTAACTGTTCAAGATGTAAATCTTCCGCTGCTACAAGACTTAAGATAGTTCTGATTGAATTCATCTTAACAACAGGAGAAAATATTTCATCAAAATCAATACCTTTCTTTTGTGCAAACCCCTTCACCACAAGTCTAGCTTTGTACCTTTGTTTTCCTCCATCTTATTCCTTCAGCCTGTAAACTCATTTATTCTGCAATGCAGTTTTACCTGCAGGAAACCTGACTAAGTCCCAAGTCTGGTTATGCATTAAGGAGTCCATCTCTTCTTCCATGGCTAGCTCCCAATTCTTCCTGCTTTCAACCTGCATTGCTTCTTCATAACATTCAGGTTCACCAGAATTAGTCAGCAATAAATAATATAATGAAGGAGAGTATCGTTCAGGGGGTCTACTTATCCTGGTAGATCTTCTAACACCACTTCCAGGTGTTTGAGGTGCCTGTTGCTATTGTGGTGGTTTCTACTGCTATGGTTGTTGATTATTATTATTTTCAGGCACCTTTACTTTTTCAGATATCTCATCAAGAACCGCGTATTCCTTGCTTTCTTTTTCCTGTTTCTTTTCTTGCAGCTGATTCTTATACAAGACCTTTTCATTGAATATTACGTCTCTTGTCCTAATGATTTTGTGATTTTGATAATCATATAAGCGATAACCAAAATCATTAGCACCATATCCAATAAAGGTACATTTCTTTTATTTTGCCTCAAGATTTGTTCTGTTTTCTTTATTAATATGGACAAAGGCCTCACAACCAAAAGGCTTTAAAAAAGAGTGGTTTACCTTTTTACCTGTCCATGCTTCCTCTGGAATACCACCATCCAAGGAACTTGAAGGCCCTCTATTTATTAGATAAACAACAGTATCTACAGCATCTGCCCAAAATTGTAAAGGCAATCCTGCATGCAATCTCATGCACCTTGCACGCTCCATGATTGTTCTGTTCATCCTTTTTGACACACCATTTTCTTGTGGTGTTCTTGGAACTGTCCTCTCTCTATGAATTCCATGCTCTGAACAGTACCTATCAAACTCTTTGCTGCAATATTCACCTCCATTGTCTAATATGAGACGCTTCAACTTCTTTCCTGTCTCAATATCAACCGAAGCTTTCCATTTCTTGAAAGTATCAAATACATCAGATTTATTCTGAATACAATAAATCCATTTTTTTCTAGTTGCATCATCAATAAAAGTAACATAATAACGAGAGCCACCAAGAGATGATACCTGAGCAGGTCCCCATACATCTGTATGCACAAGCTCTAATTTTTCGCTCTTCTTTTCTTTCCCAACTCTGAGAAATCTGACTCTCTTTTGTTTTTCATAAATGCAATTTTCACAGAAATCCAAATCAACATTCTTCAAACCTGGCAACAAATTTCTTGAGTGAAGAATCTTCATTCCCTTCTCACTCATGTGTCCGAGCCTATGATGCCATAATGCTGCATCTGCTCCTTTGGAAGTTAAAGCATTAAAAAATTTAGAAATACCATTGCATAAATACAATGTACCAACCTTTTCGCCCTTTGCTATTACCAGGGCTCCTTTGGTGACCTTCCAAGTTTTGTCTGTGAAATTTTTCACACAACCTTCACCGCCTAACTGCCCTATTGAAATCAGATTTTTCTTCAGATTTGGAACATGCCTTACCTCCTTTAGTAGCCATTGGTTTCCATTCTATTTTTTTACAAGAACTTTACCCATTCCAACAATTTTACAGGGTTTATCATCACCCAAACGAACTTGTCCAAAATCTCCTTGAACATAGTCATGAAAATATTTCTTATCAAGTGTGGCATGGAATGAAGCCCCTGAATCTACAACCCAAGAATCAGTAACATTTTCGAAAGAAAGAATCAAAGCATCTTGTAACACATCACCTGTCACATTTGCTTCATGATTGTTTTCTTTCTGTGTGTCTCCTTCTTTTCCCTTCCGAGATCTACAGTCTTTCTTTAGGTGTCCTTTCTTTCCACAATTCCAGCACACTATTCCTGATCTAGACTTGGATTTGCCTTTCCTTGATTTACTGCGATATCCCGAGCTCTTTCCTCTTTCCATTTTTCTTCCCCTAGACTCTGCACTCAAAGCATTTCCTGATGTCTCACCAGATATTTTCCTTCGCATTTCCTCGCTAAGGATAGCACCAACAACATCATCAAACTTTAAAGTACTAGATCCAGAGACAGAGTTACTAATGGCCATTACTAAACCATTCCAACTCTCTGGAAATGAGCACAAGAATAACAAAGCTCTAACTTCATCATCAAATTTTACCCCTACAGAACTTAACTGACTGGTAACTGTATTAAATTCATTTAAATGGTCTGCAACAGATCCACCTTCCGACATCTTCATATTAAATAATTGTTTCATAAGAAATACCTTTTTTGAGGCCGAGGGTTTTTCATATAGTTTTGCCAATGTCTGCATAAAAGCCTCTGTTGTTGTTTCCTTTGAAATATTGAAGGCGACTGATGCCGAAAGACACAACCGTACTGTTCTGAGTTCCTTTCTATCGAGAATGTTCCATTCCGCGTCTATCATGGCCACCGACTTCTTTGTTTTTCTGCTCAATGGTAGGTACAGATCTTTCTGATACATATAATCTTCCATCTGCATCTTCCACAGCGGAAAGTTTTGGCCATTAAATTTCTCGACCCTAAAATTACCATCGTCCGCCATTGCTCCCACTCAAACCAGGAACCCTTCTTTCCTGCGAGTTTATCAGCCAAATATACCTTCGGCTCTGATACCAGTTGATAGAAAATTAAATATTACAGAGCAATGCAACACATAAAATATGTGGAAATACAAGCACACAAAACACATAAAAATAGAGAGACACAGATATACATGGTTCACCCAGTTTGGGCTACGTCCACCCCGAACAGCCAGTCCTTCCTTTCTATTATCCAACAAAAATGAAGAGATAAAACCTACATCAGATCCGCTATAATATCCTCTGTTCTCTCTCACAGTATCCCTCTCTGTTTCTCACTCTGAGAATACACATACAATACACATCCGTAATACAATGCCCTCATAAAAGCGAGGGGTTGCCTTTTAGGGAAAAAAACCATAATCTAAACATAACTTCTACCATCAGATCATTTGCCTAATGAACGGCCCAGATTGACTAGAAATTACTATACTTTTACAAGGCAATTTTTCATCTGTTTTTAGCTTCGGTGGCGCTGCCCCCGAAAGCCCCCGCCAGGGGGGGGGGGGCTCCAAAAAGCGCTGCTGCCCCCTGGACCCCCCACGGAAATGATTAATTACGGGCGGCGTTGCCACCCCTTTTAAGGTACAGGGGTCCAATGTTGTGATACAAAGTAAACAAGATAATCAGGCTCCACACCCAACAACTTTCTGCAGGATGTGATCCATCTTGGGCAGTGGATAATTATCCTTTAAGGATGCTCGGTTTAAATTTTGGAAATCAACACATAGCCTTATTTATCCATTCTTTTTCCGAACAGGAACTAGGTTTTCTACCCACTCAGAATACCTCAATGGCACAATGATTTTGGCCTTCAACAGTTTCTTAATTTCTTTCTCAATAGAGGGAAGCAGCAGGGGATTTATCTGTCTAAGCTTCTGTTTATGTGGCTTCGCATCTCCTTTCAAAGGGATTTTATGTTGCATGATGCCGATATCAAAGGTTTTCAGGTCTTGATAAGACCATGCAAACACATCTTTGTAAGACTGAAATAACTTCTAGTAGAGCTCTCAACTTCACAATTTTGGGGTCAGCATCATTACCAAGGTTAAGGTCTTCTACTTGACTTTCCTCTACAACTTTGTTCGGCTGTAGTGGGACATCGTTCCTATTAAACAACCTTTCTAAGGGCACTAGTCCTCGGGGTATAACGTTGCCTTTTAGTTGCAAAACTTTATGGCCAACCACCTTCTCTTCCCATTTATTTCCTGAACTATCCTCAGCCTCTTCTTCTTCCCAAGCATCAATCTCCATGTTGGAGAATTACCCTACTGTTTCCAGGAATATTTTCACTTGTTCTTCATCCTCAAACACCTGCCAGTGTTTGATGTTATCTGGGATTGATGGTCGATAACGTACCTCAACTTCATATCTTAAGAGAGGGTTTTGAGGTGGACTAAAGGTACTGGCAGCCACTGTAAGGGAGTCTGCCATCCTATTCTGCTCCCAGGGCATGAAATTAATATTAAATGGCAAGAAAAAATTCTCCACTAGATCCCAAACTTCATTCCTATAAGCCCTCAGCCTAGGATGTCTGGTTTGGCACTGATTCTTCACTTGTCTAACCACTAGTTTCGAATCTCCCAGGACCTTTAAGCTCTGTATGTTCATACTCCTGGTTGTCTGTAACCCTAACATAAGTGCTTCATACTCAGCCACATTATTAGTGGCTTCATACTCTAGTTTTAAAGACAATGGGATCCATTGGCCCGTAGGAGAAATCAATAATACTCCAGCCCCATTACCTTCTCTGGATTTTGCTCCATCAAAATGAAGTGTCCAGATTCTTGCTTCGTGGCTCTCTATGGACTGCTCGGTCTTGGTCTGGAAAAATGATGGTTCATGAGTGTAATCTTGATCTTCTTCCAACATCAAACATGAGAAATATCCCTCCTTACTATAAACTATAGAATTAACTGAGTTGTCAGCCTTGGTGACTGTCTTGACAAATCTATTCTCCCAGTACAACCTCCTCTCTTGGCCACCAAAAACTGGGATAGTAGCATAGTTCAGGTCCAACTTGATTGACCCACCGATTTTAGTCCCCCAGGACCTTGACAGCAACATGCCGAAGCGAGCTGGGATGTCGGCCACCACGATGTACATCACTACACTTTTTGCTGGGATTTGGGCCAAATCGAACACCAAGTGCTTGATCATACCCATGCATTTAACTCTTTTGGAATCAAATGAATAGAGGTCCTTGTATGGATAGGTGATTTGTAATCCTAGTTGTTCCATGACTCACAGAGGCAATAGATTATGGGAAGCTTTGGAATCTAACATACAGTTATGTAATAGCAGGTCATGAATCACTAGAGACACATAAAAAGGAGGAGTAGAAGCATCTAATTCCTCAACATGGGGGCCAAACACAACCATGGGTCTTTCTTCTTGAAGGTTGAGACTATCTGGGATATGTGCTACTTCTGGAGGGAGCATGAAAGAGGTGACCTGGGACTGATATGTAGGCTGCTTCAACAATTCAGTCAAGGGAACTGGGATTTTGACCTTCTCAAGCTTCTTTTTTAGACTAAAGGCAGGAGAGGACTTTTCTATTGCGACCTACTTTGACTCTTTATTTTCGGCCAACGGTTTGGCTTCTTTTGACACAGACTTGGTATTAGGGGGAATAACTAGCTTCGAAGAGGAAGGAATTTTATCATTAGACTGCAAGGGTTCGTTTATAGGCCTCTTACCTTTTTCTGTGGCCTTTTGCACTGTCGACTCCTTCTGAGTAGGTGCTTCCTTCTGGGGTGGCTCTTCTTCCTGATCTTGAGTACGAGTCCTTTTCCTAGAAGATCTGAGGTAATATCTTCTATTGAACTGTGCTTGCATGAAATCAACAAACTGCTTACAATAGTCATCGATCTCTGGGTCCTCTCCGCCTTTAGCCTTATCCTCTTCTTGTAATGAGATCTCGGTTCCATCACTTCCTTGCAAGGGGCATTCTACTTCATCACTATTCGAAAAAGCAAGATATGCATCCTCTTGCTCATAGGTAGCGTCTTTAGTAGGACCATCTACCTGACCTTCCAAGTACAGTGGGTGTGGTACCTAATCTTGTTGCTCTTTCAGTTCCCTTTGCAGTATTTGTAGGGGTTATTTCCTATACTGAGGATTGTAACCCCTGTTTGGAGCATTCTGGAAATTCTTGGAGGATGAATTCTTGGCCTCCAATTCAAGTTTGACGAGCTTACTAGAAAGATTCTTAATCATTTTGTTCATTTCTTCAATTCTGTTATCAGCCGAGTCTTTATCTTGGCTAGAAGTAGATACCTCTTATTTACCTTTTCTTCTAGTATCTTATTCAGATTTTCCCTTTAATTTACCAGTGGAGGAAAAATTTGCCTCCAGCTCTAGTGCATCTGTTTGAGCATCATCCAGGGTGGCATGCTTTCTTTCTCTCAGAGAGAAACTAAATTCTGAGTCAAAAGCTGCCACGAAGACAACCTTAGCAGTAGTTTGATGAGGTTTCATATCAGCAGGAAGGCTCACATACAACTTATTAAATCTCTTGGTAAATTCTAACACCCTTTCATTATGTCCTTTCTTGAGTGTGTTAAACTCAGTAAGACAATTTCCATGATCTTTCTTCTCTCCCCATTTTCTGAGAAAAGTATCTTCCATTCCTTCTCAAGTGGTGATGGAACGGTCTCCTAATGTCTTAAACCATTTTCTGGCTTCGCCATCAGGATATTGCACAAACAGTCTTAGGACTACATCTAGGTGTTCCACATTAAAGTTCTCTGCAAAAGAGCAGAAGACCTCGAGATGTTTTTGAGCTTAGATCTCATTTTCTCCATTGAATCGGGGTAAAATATTCAGATAATCCTGTGGCATATCATTCAACACTTGAGGTAATGCCAGGGGGGCATATTTATTCAATAAGAAGCCGGGAACATTGGCCATTGGAGGAGGTGGAGGCAGTGCAATATTTTGATGTGTAAAAGGAGGAGGGGGTGGAAGTGAAGTATGAATGACAATAGGAATGTATTGAACAACAACTTGAGGTGTTGACGGGAACAATGGGTTGTTAATAGCAGATACTTCGGTGACTTCCTTGACCTCTTCGACCTCAGGAGTAGGGTGAAAGTCATCTTTAATTCGGACACCTCTCCAGGGTGGACTATCTGAGTAGTAATCAGTATCTCCCACAGTGGAGTCAGGACCTTGCACTTGGGCAACTTGAGAGGAGGAGGATGGAAAGTAATCTAAATAGAATTCAGGGATCTCAGTATGGATTGATTTCCTTTCCCTCCAACTCCTTCTATGTAGGATCTTCTATGGGTCAGAAACATAGGGTGTCTTTGGCTGAGACGTATCTGACCTCAGGTGTGGCTTACGAGGAGTCAGAACTGCAAGTAAATTTTTCTGATGAATGAACGTGGAGTCGCCAAGGTGAGGGATCTATAACTCTCAACTCTCCATGCTCACCTATTTGAAGAGTGAATAAGGTTTTTTCGAGGCCCAGAGATTTAACTTTTCTCAACTTCAATTCCCTGGCAACGACACGAAAAAGATGTTGTCAACCCTAGAGACAGCCTTGAGTTGTGAAATACCAGTGCCTAGGACATCTTATACAGCAAGGAGAATATGATATAATATTGGAAGTTATCAGAAAAAGGCTCTCATGCTATCTCTTGTAAACAAGAAGGTTAATTTGAATGGGACCAAAACTTTCAAAAACTTGACACAGGGAAAGAAATACTACAGAGGCAAGGTGTGAAACTCTAATATAAATGTATCAGAAAATTCAAAGGTAGCTCACTCTAAAGAGGGCCGGGTTCTAAAATACCTTACATAGATGAATAATCAGGGGGTGTTTACCGTGTATGAAAGGTTGAGATAATACTAATTGTCATTGGGATGATATCCAGAAAAAAATATCAACATGTAATGGGCTTACAACATTAAGAATCCATACATGAAAATAGAATTTTAAAAATAACATCCCATAGAAGCTAATATAGCAGAAGTATTATTGAAGTGGAAAATGAAACAGTATATCACGCCTGAGCCATATTTAAAGTGCTTGACAGGTTCTAGCATGAGTATGAATTAGGATAAATTCATACCAAAAACCAGTGAGCCACTCGCATTCCAGAACATGATACAAGATAAATGGATGTGAATGAAATGAATAGCTAAACTATAACACATAAGAAAGATTTACGAACTGTAAAGCACCAAGGCCAGAATCCTCATTAAAGATAGAACTCCTCCTCACTGAAACCCAACGGGCTCATTGCATTCGTATAAAATTTCAACAAAATGCATACAAAATTCTTTCACAACATATTTTCCTAAAAATATGGAACCCCATACAATCTGTTCTTGGGGATTTTTATAGGAGAAAAATGAGTCACAGGAGTGGATGATGAACATTAAATTGATTCACTAAGACAACATGGAGGAAGCGTCCACGCCCCTACTTCTTAATGGCACTGTATTGCTGTATTTACTTTATAGTATGGCCGAGGGGTCTTTGTCAGGTTGATATCTGACCTCTGATGTTTCTTTGGAGTCCTTTATGGCTGTAAAGCTCTCTGTTCTGCCTTCCAGAATTGGTAAACTGGATAGAAAGTCTGCGGGCCTCCATACTCCATAACTGCTCGTTCTGACAGTCTTTAAGAAGTTTCTGTCAGTGAACTAATATTGAAGGGCTCGAAGAGGCATGGAGACGTCTATAGGAAGGTGTCCTTTTGGAGAAATGGTGCTCTGCTGATATTAATGCACTGATGTAAATTTTTCAGTGTGCTCAGTCTTTTGACTGCGCCTTCTTCTTTTGAACGCACGGTTAAGCATTAATTACTCAATAACAGGCTCGAACCCCTTTAATCCTCGCTGCTGATACAATGGCCGCAACTGTACTAGCCTCTCTATGCTTTAGACCATAGTAATTGTGATTATGGAATACAGGGTGATTAAATCACTCTGTGATAACCTTGCACAATACGATAAAATCATTAAGAAATCTAGGGAGTGGTGGAAGGAATGCTGTGGAGGCATGTGGAAGCGGTGGCGGAGCAGTGGAGAACAGTGGAAACGCTGAAAGAGTGGAGGAAGAATGATATTTAGTGTTAAACACTAAGTTTTAACCTTTGGCCAAAATACAAAGGAAAGGGGCCAAATGAAATGAAAACGGGGACCTTGGATGGTGGGACCCGGCAGGTGGAGGGCGATTGACTGTGGGCCGTTAGATCTCAGGAGGAGATCAACGGCGGGGATTAAAGGATGAAATCATGGGAAAGGTCCGATGAATGAAATTAAATGGGGAGGCGATGAAATGTGGGTCGTCGATCTTGGGTCAAACGGACGGTCACGATTGGATCGGCAGATCGCAATCGGAAGGGACGGAGGGTGGCACCGTTTAAACTTTGCGATTGGCGATCGAGAAATGGTGCGATGGCCATCGGATTAAATGGAATCAACGGCATGGATTTCAATTGGAGGATCGAGATCGGGGAGTGTGGAGGGGGGTGCATTAAGAATTTTCGATTGGCGATGGAGCGATTCAACGCTAGCTGTTGGATCGCGAAGGGGATCAAAGACGAGGATTAGATCGGTGGGGGGAGAGATGGGGGTCTAGAAGTGGAGCGAGAGAAATGAGGGCCATAGGATTTTTGTTGATCGACGACTCAGATCGTGGTAGGAGTCGATTGACCAAACGCGCCATCGCATCGGAGGTTTTAAGTTCACAAGGGTATAAGGCGTTCTGCTCCAAAAATCTGATGCGATTAGCGCCTTTCGGCTTAGCGCTTGGTTTCGGTGCTTGGGTAATGTGGGGAAGTGGTTTGAGGGGGCTGGCCGAAAGGGGCTTAAGCCTGCCATATTTTAAAAAGGTGGGATTTTGGCCTATTTTTAGTGCGTTTTAAGGCCAAAAGAGGGAAACGGTAGAGGAAAAAGGGGCTATTAAACCAGTCAAAGGGTATTTGTAAGGTTTAAAAGGGGGTTTGGGATGTTTTTAAGGGGTAAGTGGGGAATTTAGAAGGGAAGGAAGAATGATGAAAACAGAGGCTTAGAGGGAATGAAATAAGAGGGAAAAGGAGGCCTTTTGGGCATTTTCTTCACAAACAGAGAGGCTTTAAAATTGGGAACGATAGTAAGGGTTTATCAAAGGGAAAGGCACAAGGATGCTTCAAGGATGATGTGTTTTCATTGGGAATGCATTTCTTGAAAGCTCAAAGATAGTTTGGCCCCCTATTTGCTTGTCAAAAAATTAATAGGGGGCTAACATGATCAACATCATCCATCTTAGCTTCCATGCCAACTTCCATGCCATCCATCTTAGCTTCCACACCCTTATTCAAACCATCCACATTATTCTTCAAACCATCCATCTTCATTTCCACGCCTTCCTTCAAAAATTCCATTTCATTTTTTTTTGCTCTTTGCGAGAGTGAATTTTTTTGCACTTTCTCTTGTAATTTTGATAACTCATGTTGCAATTCTTCATCTTCATGAGTCGTAGTAGAGTATTCTGAGGGCTTAATGTGTGTTGAATTATTTTTAGGTGGCATTTTAGAACCCAATACTGATATTTATGCTCAATAGGCCCTTGGAATCACTTAAAACTGATTTTTCAAACAAGACTTATGCAATTTTAAAAAAATACACATCTTTGTCTTGCTTTTGAGGAGCTCGATATTGAAACTAAATTATCTTTGTACTTTTGGATCTTCAAAATCTGAAATTTGGTCTTGTAGTAGCCCTTTGAATCTTCTTTCGAATGCCATAGGTTTGACCTGATTTGGATACTTCAAGGAAAAGTTATGCTGAATCTCCCACAATGTCCTAATTCTAGATTGGTTCAGTAGAGTGCACTTCTACGATGTGCCACGTCTCACTGTTTCCTCCTTCAACTCTGAAATTAATATACAGGAAACTAGAATCCATTTCCTTGCAGCCAATTTTTACATAATTCCAATATGATGCTCAGAGAGAGAGTTATGAATATTTTCCCAAGGTCACCTCTTTGAGATGAAATTCGGGAGCCTGAATAAACCCTAACTTCCACAGATCATATCTCCAAAAATATTTCGAAAAAAGATCTGGAATTTTTACAGAAATTTCCTCAGGATTTCAACTTATCTTTGTAGAAATTTTAGCTTTTGAAACTTCGTAGAAAAATTTATAGCTAAAATTCCAAGATGACTTGTTTAGGTGAAATTTAGGAGCCTAAAAAACCCTGACTTACACAGATCATATCTCCAAAAATATTGCGAACCAATATCTAAAATTTTTACACGACGTTACTCAGGATAACGGCTTCACTCTGTTAAAGTTTCAAGTTTTGAAAATTTTTATAAAATAAATTATAGCGAAAATTCCATGATGACTTGTTTGGAGTAGTGAAACCCTAGAATCCAAAGCTCTGACACCAAATGTTATGAAACCAGCTCCAAAAAGAGAAGAAAGAGAGATCAACGCCTTAGAAATTAGCCACTTCAAGGGGGAAACCTCCAATAAATTATATAAATGAAAAATTATTGGATGATATAAATGACAAAACCTCCTTATATATATAGGGGTCCATGGGGCCACAATATAATCCGAGTTGACCTAACAATAATAATGTAAGGGAGCAATAATAACAATATGGGGGTTAAAAGGGTACAACAATAACAATAAGTAGGCTACACTAATAATAATAAGGGACTACACTAGTAATATGGGTACCTAACACAAGGCTACTGATCATATGTTCTTGTCACTTCACATAGAGAAGTGCCATCCCCAGCTAGATCCACTGTCAGGGTCCTATAATTTATAGGATCTCAAGGTGATTGAGTATTTTGTATTTGTGATTTTACATTCTAAATAATTTTCAATTTGCAAATGATTTCCAAATATATATATATAAAATAAAATTAAAAGAGGGTATGTCAAAAAATGAATACAGAGAAAAAGACAAAAAGAAAGAAAGTTGAAAAGAATAAAAGAAAATAACACCACAAAAGAAAAATAGAAAAATAATACTAAAAGTGCTGCAAATTCAAATGCCACTACTG
The DNA here is from genome assembly GCA_034641835.2 of Pinus albicaulis. NCBI lineage: Eukaryota > Viridiplantae > Streptophyta > Pinopsida > Pinales > Pinaceae > Pinus > Pinus albicaulis. The sequence continues at coordinate 1,723,595,261 of CM076575.1, forward strand.
ATAGATTACTTTTTTTTATATCAAAATCTAATAGTATTGTGTGCAGCTTGTTTAAAAATGCCACAATGGCTAGATTTTTGTTCATACAACTTAATCATGATTGGACAATTGTGAATTTTTGTTAATTATGTTACTAAATAAATATCTTCCAAACAATTTCATCTTGGAAAATTAGTAGCTAGGTAGAAAATGAAATTGATTCAACTATTTAATATGAATCAATAGGAGAAATAAGTGATAGAGTAGGTAATATTTTTTATAAAAAAAAAGTGGTGTGGGTTTGCTAGCTTAAATGCACCCTAAGAAAAAAGAAGAAAAAATGTTAGCTTAGCAAAAGAAATGAAATTCAGAGGGTAGGTAGAAGTTGTTTTGGAGCCTTGAAAATAATTAAATTGGTTATCCTAAGTTTTGGTTTTCAAATGTATCTATGCATATGAAATGAAAAAGGGATAATATAAATTTATCCTAACTCTAAGTATTTGGAGACATTAATAAAAAATATTGGCATATTACCATATATCCAAAGTTTTTATTCCCATTAAACCTGCCGCTACCTGACAATCCATCAAGTCACATCACTTTAAGCTTTGCTCATTTACCCAACCATCATCTCCTTCGCTCCCTATCCATCGGTCCACATCCATTTTCGGCCCCCCCTCTCCATCCGAGCTTTACCACCCGGGGGGGCGGGTCTGAAAAAATATGTTTCTTCTTCCAGGCCTGTAATAACATGGTGAATCATCCACATTTCACACCCCCCTCCACTCATACTGCATACCACCTCAACCCCCCCCGAAAAAAAAAAAAACTGCTTTCCCTCGCAGTACCGAAACTACTCACTTATCTGTTGCGTCCACCAATCTTGTCATGCAAGATCAAGATTCCTGTTGCCAATTACATCACTTCCCATGAAAATCCATCTGCTATGCATCTAATTAAATACATTACCATTAATATTACTGATTTGCGCCACAATTAATGGAAAAATCCAAACTCTGTTTAAAACCATGCATTCTAAATATGTTTACAGAGCTTTGGATCAATTCATCAGGTCATTACCAATCCTAGCATTGCGTCTACTGCGTATTTATCTCCAATCCAAATCTTGACATAGTCCTAGTAAACCTGTTCGTTTGTGAACCCTTTCGATTCTCTGAAACAAATTGAATCATGCCTCCTGAGAAGAAAAGCCAGGAGGAACTAGTTAACCCATTGATCCATCCTTTTGTTGATCTAGACCACATCCCTCTAGCTAAAAAAGACTACAAAATTCATGAAACTCTCTGTGAATTTGAACTTTTTGAGATGTATTGATGGTTAGAGGAAAAATACATAGGTAAATCAAATGAAATTGGACTGTGGGAATCAAAATTACCTCACTATATTTCCCCCCATATCCATAGTGCCCCTGAATTCATCCAGAAATGTCAGGTCTGCTACATACCTAGCTAGAGAGCCATAATTCCCCCCACAGGTGAAATTGTCTTCACTATCACTGCACAGTCCATCGATCAAATGATGCATGCCCCTTCCGTAGAAAATGGAACCCCTTTCTCCCAAGAGGCCCTTAATGAATTGTATCAGAATCTAGATTTTGCAAAAAGGGCTAAAACCCTTGAAATTTTCATAGGTGAAGATACTCAGTTGCCTAAAAGGAACCCTCCTTAATATTCCTCCATTTTACCTAAAAAAGCCAAGCAGATAATCACAGTCATTTCATACCTCCTTGGATACTATTATGATCAGTGGGTACATAAGCCAATCATAGGTTTTCTCTCCATATTTTCCAAATATTCTAAACCATCTATCCTTTTAAATTTTAGCCAATTCCTAGCGGATAGTACTCATGACCAAGTTGTCAAATTTCAAACAAAAGAGGTGTTTAAATATTCCTCTGTTCTAGTTTACATGTTTCTATATTTCCAGGGAGATATATTTAAATTTTCAATGCATAAATTGGATGATGATGGAAATCAATAGTTAGTCATATTTTGGACCACAATGGTGATGAAAGAGCAGAAGGAACATTCATACAAATAGTTCAATGAGCTATTTGTACATCCAATAATGAGCCTTCTTAGCAGTACAAATGAACCAAGAGTCAATGAGGATATTAAAAGGGTTCTACATCTATCAGATCAAGCAAAGACAAGTGACTAGTATTTATACCATAACTACACAGAGTTGAGAGTTTATGGCTATTAGCTTACTCCTTACAAGCTTCCAAAATTCCTCCCAATGAGGATTTTTGCTTTAGATTACATCAGGCATATGTTGAATTTTGATGAAATCCACTTTGTATCAACAAAGAAGAAATCACAGTTTAGGATCAAAACACAGATTGGTCCATTTATTTGCAACAATAGGTCAGCAGGGGAGGAAGCAGACAAGATCTTGAAGGAAATGAAGTTAAGTCTCAAATTCACCTGGTCCTATGATCCATTGGGAACCATTTCAAAATTAAGGGTATAAAACAAGACTAATCCTTATATACATACTGATAGGCTAGAAATAGAGAATTACATGAACCAAATGGAGTGGGCTGAAAACACTTTGCAGGAAGCCGAGGGGAAACTAGTTTCTACTTCTACATCACAGACTCCTGTCCCACAGGAAAAAGCAAGAAATATACTGAGAGAAGAAGAGTCACCTTCAGTGAATGATACTGTAAGCAAGGAGTTCAAGATAATGTATAGGAAAAGAACCAAACATAATCCTAAAGTTAATCCAAATAACGATTCATAACAGGAGGTTGTCATAATTACTAAGGAGACACCTACATCCTCTCAAGTTGGTGGCCAATCCAACCTTTCTCCTACTACTTCTATAGATTCACAGGACCATAAAAAATCTATTCAGACAACTAAGGTTGTCCTAGGAGAGAAAGAGAAGACAATGTTTGATACATTCAGGGAAATAAATATGAAGAATGAGATTTTGAAGAACAATACTTACAACCAATTCTAGAAATAGACTTCTAGTTCTCAAAGTTCTTTGATAGTTGTGATAGCATCATTAGCCTTTATCAAGGAGAGAGATGGAGATAGAAATGGAAAAAAATGATCAAGGAGAGGGAGAAGGCTGCAAAAATTTCCATGGCTCCTTTGGAGGCTGTATTTATTATAGCCATCCCCGCAACTGCAAATTATACAACAAACACAACAGATGGTGTAGAATAGTTGGCAAAGGCAGTGGAGAAACTGTCCATCCAGACAGAGGAAATCAAGAAGTTGCAGGATCAAGTTAAAATTTTGCAAGACCAGAAATCAAGGACTAAAGTCTCACATTCAACAGAAACTCAAAGAGGTTAGAAAATAATAGAGAGTTTTTAGAATTCAAAGAGAGAATCATCCATTGGACAAAAATTGGGCCAAGTCAAAGAAATCATCTAGAGATATATCATTGAATCCATTAATGAAATTTGGCTCTACATCCAAATTATTTTTGAACAAAAGGAGTTGAATATAAAGGCTAATGATGCTATCACAACTATCAAAGAATATCTTGGAGATATTCTTGTTACAGAAAATAACATCATCAAATTCTTAAACTCCAAGAACATATATGAGCTAGATGACTTGGGAGTGGATAATAGAACAGTGACCATTTTGGAAGTGAAGAAGATTCTTACCAAGAAGAATCTAATTGTTCAGCTGGAAGAGAAATGCCACAGCTTAGAGATAGTAGTGAATATGGTTTTCAACAGGTTAGATCATTTAACACAGAAGGGTCTGCCATCATCATTTGTGATTAATGATAAGATGATAACTCATGAAGACTATGAAGAAGCTAAGGGAAATTTTGAGGGACACTGCCAAATTCTCCAATATCAAAGGTAGCATGACAGGTAAAGAATTATTGGAAGAAATGAGCTATGATCTTTTAATTCAACATGAGGTAAACCACATCTTCGTGGTAAAACCTACTTTTGGTAGATATACTGAACTGGATGAAATTTACCAAAAGGTAATCAAGTTAACTATCCTAGATGAAGATCGATGGGATAAAATGTGTGAACTATAGGAGTGAAAAGTAAATGATAAAGGTCAGTTTCATCCAGCGCATCAGCCAACACAACAACCAGCAGAACCCACGAATAGGTCTACTTAGCAATTGTTTCCTCTAAAATAGTGCCAACATTCCATATCACCTCCAACGAGCCTATTTTTTGTCACAAATAGAGTTTATTATTCAATTGTTACTAATAATACATTGTCTATTGAGACAACGTTAATGTAATCAGTTGTATAAAGGATTAGTATAAATACTTCACTTTTCGAAGTATTCTGAATATATTTTTCCTACTAAGCATTGTAACTTTCAACGTTTTTCTAGAGAATCAATAATACATGGACTTATTATAGGATTCATGTGGTGTATTCACTAGTGAAGTTATTTTATTGTAACTGTGTATTTTCATTGTATTTCCTTTCTCTGTAAACATCTAAAAAATCTTAATTGTAAAACAAAAAGTGTGACAAATAGGACATGTTAATTAGAACACCTTATTCTGGCTGCTTTTAAAATTTATATGTTTTCCATGGAAGTTAGATTGAAGAATACTTAATTGATTTTCAATCTCTACTAAATTCAATATTTATTCACTTTCTTAATTCATTAAAAATCTAAAAAGATCCAGTATATACAACCTAGCTTTCCCTATGATAACTCTTTTAAAGTATTGATGCAATATCCATTTTTATATTTTTGACTCCATTTCCCAATGGTAATATAGAAATTTAATCAACCAAACCAATCAAAATCAAACAAACAACCAAGTACAATCATAACTAGCCTAATATCCATGAAAAACAAAGTTAAATTATATAGAGATACCCCTCTCTGAAGCTGGCAGGGCTATATCCTAGCTTCTAAAGTTGTTCTGATGTTGTCCTATGTGTTTATTCTCCCAATATTTTAAATTATAGAATGATAACAGGTTCTTTAAAACAAATCCCAAAAAAATAATTTTAAGTGGCTAATTAGATCCACATTTTAGTCAAGGTCAAACATCCACAATATTTATCCAGGTATAATGTTGGGTTAATTTCCCCATCCCCCGTCTGACTTGTTGTAAGATTTCTCTATACTCATACATACACAACAACTTTTATAGTTTTTTTTATTGATTAAAAATATTAGTTTACGTCATATATTTTCCCTATTTTAGCTTTATTTTATAATTTCTTTAGTTTTAGAGTAGCATGGAAACCAAACCTTTGTTCCATAGAGTATACAACCAAACCAAACAAATAGGGGTCTAATTGGGTCCTTGATCGGGCTAATACTTACTCGTTGCAGGAGGGATTTTCCTTCCTACCAAAAATTTTGGCACTAGAAGGAGGGCCATAGATATATTATGGCTCATAAGTCTTCTAAAATAAATCATCCCATTACATCATTTGATACCAATACCTCTCCTATATAAGTTCATACAAGTGAACCACAATTTACTTCTTCAACAATTTCACATGTTCTAGAGTCATCTAAAGTAGAATCTGTTGAAGTTTCTTCCACCCATGTTCATCCTTTGTTACAGTTTTCTAGGGCTTACACTTGTTCATTAAGTAAAATTTCAAGTTTATCTCCCAATTTATTTCCTCTATTTGAAAGGCGAAGAACTAAACAAGAAGTTCAAGATTTAATTGCTTCTTCATAATAAGTTAGTCCTGAACCTTCATCAAAATTTTCCTTGATAAAATATCCATTTTTTCCTTTCAAGGATGTTAATTGGGAAAATGAAACTGTAGCATCACAATTAGTTCCATTAGTAAGTGTTCACCCCTCAACCTCACCCACGCATACACATCCATCTTTGCCTATTCAAACTTGTACCATTCCTACTACTTCTTTTCCAAGTTCTATATTACGTGTCACTCAACCTATTATTCCCCCACCTCTAACTTCTCCACCTTTGAGTCCAGATATGGTTGGTCAACCTTGGTTATTACGAGGAGTAGTTAAAATTTCTGGTGATCAACATGATCTACCATCTCAAAATATTTGTTCCGAAGTTTAATCTTTATGAACCTATTTCTCGTGAAAAACATATTAAAAAATTCATTCTAACTCTTATGTTAGGGGGAGTATGACATGAAGATGTGTTATGTAGTCTTTTCCCTTATACCTTTGAAGGAAAATAATCCTCTTGGTACTTTTCTTTAGTAGATGGTTCTACTACTAGTTGAGATACATTTAAAACCAAATTATTAAAAAATTTGGTGATGATAAATCCCTTACATCCTTAATATTATAAGTTTCAAATATTAAATTGAATCCTAACGAATCAATTAAGGATTTTAATCAGATATTTTGTTTTCTTCTAAATAAGATTCTAGTTTATTCTAGACTAGGTGATGATGTTTTGATTTAAGTTTATACTACAAATATTCCCTCATCAATTGTGTTAATTTTTAATAGAGAAAATAAGTTAACACTAGCTCAAAATATGGAGGAATATTTGAATGTTGAAAAGAAAATATTAAAAATAGCTTCAAAACAAGAAATACATCAAGAAAAATCTAAAACAATTTCTATTTTAAAGAAACCAACAACTAGTAAAACTGCAGATGAGAAAAAAAGATAAAGAAGCCAATGATTTAGATTCCATTCAGAAGGTAATAAATAAAATTTCAATTGAAATAACTGATTTTAAAGTCTTTCTTTCAAAAACACCTTCAACAAAGAAACCATGGAGACCATTAAGAAGAAATCAACCGCTCAACCCTAATCAAACCAATTTTATCGAATTGAATATTGATGATTATGCACAAGACGATTTCTGTAAAGAACATAATGTTAATAATTATATAACACATGTACAAATTTTGTAATTATGTTTAAGGTTTTAGTAGATAGTGAAGAAGAAGAAGAACCACAAGAAGTTGAAAAATAAGAAATAAATCAAGAAAGTTAGTTAATGTGTTTTGGGATGTCTCCCAAGGAGGATTAATTGATATTGATTTAGTTGAATATGGGGAGGATGTTAATGTTGTGAAAACTAGAAGTAGAATAGAAAACCAAACTTCTACTCCAACTGCTACTATTCCTCCTAGTCGTCCTAAAAGAACACAAAGTACTGATAAAATTTTTACTTCATCAAGTATAAATCCTCAAATTAAAAATTTTGAATACGATTTAGTAGAAGACATGAAGAAAAATAGGGCAAAAATTTCCCTCAAGCACAACTCAACAAAAAAACAAATTTCTTAAAGCCTTGAAAAGTGATCCACCTCAAGAAAAATCTTCTAGTTCAAATAATTCTTAGAAAACTTTTGCAAAGAGAATATAAAATTTAAATGCAACTCTAACTGGATATAGGTAAAATTATTGCACTCCTTTCCTATTAACCTTTGATATTATTAAATGAAATGTACACAACTATCTAGTGGAGTGGACTTACGTGCGTCATCTAACGCTATTCCCTTGTGAGTGGCTAAAAAAATAATTTTTTCTCCCATATAGTCCACCACTAAAATTATGTAGCTTAAAAGATCAAGTGGTTAGGTATGTGGAGAGATTAAATATGTGATTATAAGACTTGGTTCAAATCCTAAAAAAATTCAAATCATTGATATTATTGTCACAGACATCCCAAAATCTTATGGTTTGTTACTTAGTAGAGATAAGTTCGAAAAATTCAATGGATGGTTCTGAACTAATTGGTCACATTTATGACTTCCACTAAATGGAATACCTAAAAAGATCAAAGTGGAAAGAGAGAAACATATGAAACACAACATAACTAATCTCTAAAAACCAAATGAAAAGGTTATGTTTTCTCAACATTCATTAGGTAAATATTCTTTTGATACCATTTAGGGTAATTATGCACCTGAGGACTATTTTATTCCAGAAACAGAAGTTGAAGTCTAAATTTCATCACTATTCCCTTTTTGGATTCAAGTAAAATATCATATTTTTCTTCCTCTTCTTCTATTTTAACTAAAGATGTAAATATTGATTTCTGGACATTATACTTTGATGGTTCCAAATTAGTAGAAGAGGTCAGCTTCAGTTATGTTTATTTGGATCTACAAGGTAACAAGTTTATTGTTTCATGTATACTTAAATTTCAATGTACTAACAATATTTCAGAGTATGAAGCCTTCACGGGTGTTTGAAATCTATTAATATGGAAGTTAGGAAAATTACACTCTTAGGTGATTCAAATAGAATTGTTAGGAAACATAATAAAACCATTCATTGTGTCTATAATCATTAAAATAATTATAGGCAAGAGGTGTTGGAAACAACCCAAAACTTTGATAGTTTTGAGTTAAATTATATACCTCATTCACAAAATAATGATTTTGACCTTTTGGTTAATGTCGCTTCAGGGCTTCTTTTAGTGGAGAATATTTCACTTGATCAATTTTCTATAGAAATATGTTTTAGGCCCTTTTCCCTTAACAACATCTTAAATTGTAGAGTTTTTATATGACGATGACCAAAGAAGGGATTTATTAACTATGGAATATACTTTTAACGTATCAATAATAGACAAAAATCAACATGTTTTGCAATTAAATTCATATTTTCCAGATGAACTTCAATCACAAAATCCTTTCCCAAAATGAGTAGTGCGACTAAAAAATTGTATAATTTTCAAAATAAGTTCAAAGGAAGTACTAATTGCAAAACTAATAGTTCCTCAATGCAATATGAAGTTGTAAATTTATGAACTAACTTAAATCCACAAAATGTTAATTTTCGAACAAATTTTACTCTTATTGAACGAACAAAATTTATAAAGTTTTTTAAAGAGTACAAAGATGTTTTTGCATGGAAATATAATGACTTGAAGGTATATTACACTAAGTTTATTCAACATTTCATTCCAATAAAACTAAACACTAAATTGTTTTAGCAAAAGCTTAGAAAATGCATCCTAGACTTGAAGGTCAAATTAAAGATGAATTGAATAAACTTTTGAAGATACCACCATTTTTCTAGCTAGGAATTCTCAATCGGTCTTAAATTTAGATCTAGTCTCAAAAGAAGAATGGGAACATAAGAATTTGTATTTATTTTTGTAATCTTAACAAATCATCAAAAAAACATAATTACCATGTTCCTCCTATGGAAAAAATCTTACAATCTATTGTTGATTCAAAAATGATTTCCTTGTTAGATGGATATTTTGGCTACACCCAAGTTTTGGTTGCACTAGAAGATCAAATAAAAAAAAAAATTCACAATAAATGAATCACTTTTGACTATCAAAATATGCGTTTTGATCTAACAAATGTGGGAGCAAATTTCTAATGAGTAATGGAAATTTCTTTCAGTGGACTCATTAATGGTTGTGTACTTGGAAAATATGACTTTTTATTCAAGGAAAAGAGAACAACATGTTGATCATTTGAGAAATATATTTGATAGTTGTTGCAAATATAATATATATTTAAATCCTAAGAAAACCGTTTTTTTTCACTGGAGGTAAATTTCTTGAATTTATAGTTTCTAAAACTATAATTGTCATTGATCCAAACATAATTAAAGAAATTCTACAATTTTTTCTTACTCATAATAAACAAATGATGAAAAATTTTCTTTGGAATATTAATTTTGTTAGGAGGTTCATCCCCGAATTTTCAAAGATTGTAAGACCTATGAAAGGCATGGTTAAAAGGGAACACATTTTTAAATGGGGTACAATAGAAAAGTATTAGTTTAAAAATACTAAAGAGACTGTTGTTGCTACTTCAACACATGTTAGTCCTAATTTTGACAAACAATTTTTATTGTACACTTTTGCATATGATATCTCCTATGAAACAGTTCTTACTGAGAATAATGTTGGTGATATTGAAATACCTATTTCATTCATGCGTTTTAGATTTAAAGGGGTTGAATTACATTATCTCGATATAGATAAGAAAGCATATGCAGTTTATAAATATGTAAAACATTTTAGGTATTCTTAATTAAAATCACATAACAAAGTCATATTTCCTCACCTTTCCGTGTGGAATTTACTGATGCATAAATTCCTAGGAGAAAAAAGATAAAAATGGATGGAAACATTTTAAAAGTACGGCCTTGGAATTGAACCATCGAAGGTCATAAGAAGAGAAGGTTTGTGCAATTTATCAGTTGAATTAGAATGTTCCCATTTAGATATAGAAGAAGGTTGGTACAATGAATTTTAGGTAATCCAAGCACAAATGCTTTATGTTCCTGTACCAACGAACACTGGTTATTACAATATTAGGTATTTCATAACAAATGGAAATAAACATAAAAAGAGCTTTAAGGTTAAAATGTGCTAAATATTAGTAGATTGATTGAGTACTCTTTAGGATGAATTATGGTGATGTTTTAATAATATTCTTGGAGAAACTTGAGGTGGAGAAGGTAATGAATAAATTACATGATGGACCTATTAGAGGACATTTTGGTGGGGAGACCACTACACACAAGATTCTTTGGGTAGGTTATTATTGGCCAATTCTCTTCAGAGATTCATATGCACATGAAAGGAGATGTAAACATGTCAAACAACTTCCATAAAAGAAAAAATACCAGCTCATCCTCTTCAACATGTGGAACTAGAAGGAAATTTTGAGCAATGGGGTCTTGACACTACCGGTGAGATAAATCCAAATTTTCAAAGTTACATAAATATTTTCTCACTGCCATTGATTAATTCTCTAGGTGGTTAATGATGAACATGTGATATCTTTCCTTGAAATGCATATGATTTTTAGGTTTTGTATTCCTTTGCATTTTGTATTTAATAAGGCCACTTATTTTTATTCCTTGAAGATGACTAATTTTTTTTTGGATAAATGCATGTAAATTAAGTTTTTTTTCCAATTAATACCCTCAGGGTAATGGATTAGTAGAATCAACCGATAAAAACTAAATACAAATATTAAAAAAATAGTTCAAATAAATCAAATAAATTAGCATAATCAACTATCCAATGCTTTATGGTCTGACAAAGTTACTCCAAAGATATCATTGAGAAATTCCCCTTACTTTCTTGTCCATGTCAAGGAAGTTGTCTTACCACCAAATAATTTTCTTCCATATATCCAATTGGCCCAACCATTTAATACAAAATCAATTAAAGATATGTATGTAGGAACATACACATTGTTGAAATTGGAGGAAGAGAGGAAAAAAACTAAAGCTAAGTTTCATGAAGATAAAAAAGCCATTAAAATGTGGTTGATAAACATTTAGCATCTGACAAATATTTTTCCATTGGTGATCTAGTGTTTTATGGGAAAAGAGCCACGACGAGAAAGGAAAACACTCAAAATTACAACATCTCTCATTCGATCCTTTCCAAATATTTTCAAAATTTGGCCCTTCTAGATACTGTTGAGATTGCAACAAGATGATGAGCTTAGTGGAAAGGAGTCGCCTTCACTAAGTGGGCCCGCAGGCTATTTTTGGCGCAAAGTCTATTTTTAGACTATGTCTATTTTTAGACATGTGGATCATGATTCTATGAGTTGCAGGATGCTATTTGTGGAGGGTTGGTCAAGTTGGAAAAATAGATGGACTTCTATTTTTAGACATACTGGGCGGAATCTATTTTTAGATTGCCAATCTAAAAATAGGGATGTCAAATATTATTAGCTCTTAATAATATTTAGACTCTAAACATTATCTTATTCTCTTGGAGCACTTCAGTTTGATGCCTAGAAGTGGCACATGCAGCTGACAGAAGGAATTACACAATTCCTAGGGTTTAGTGGAGCTATTGCATGGAGGACTTCAGTTAGAAATCATGTGACAGAGTTTGGTGGAGTTGATTGAGGAAGTTAGTGGAGTTGTATTCAATTTAACTAATCTAAACATAGTTGAGATTTTTGTATCTAAGTTAACTAATTGATACAATTAGTGAGAGTGGTGTGAATTAATTATTAATTAATTCACTAATTAAATACTCATTAATCAACTAAAGAATACATCAGTTAACTTCAGTGCATGGACAATTTCAGTGGAGACCAGTGCAGGAATAGGTGAAAGAGCAGGTTAACTATCATTTGTGACTATACTGTTTCTATTTGCCACACACAGATAGGTGGAGTAAGCCCATGAGGATTGCGCAGTTCAGGCTGGTGGTTTATCTATATAAAGAGGCCACCCCATAGCATTGAAACATGCAATAGAGGTTGGCTATCAAGTGGCAAAAGGTTGGAGCATGAGTTTTGCTAGATCTAGCTTGATAGTGTGTAGCAAGTGAGGTAGTGCTGAGAGCTTGCAAAGAGATTTGTACTATGATTGTTACATGATCTCCATGACATGTATAATATACAGATAGTTGGGGTTTTCAGCTTTAAGCTTTCCCATTAAATATTGTGTTCATATGTGTGATGGTTTATGGTTTTAATGTATGCATGCAATTGATTTTATTTCCGCATGTGATGATCAATGGTAGAAGAGATTCTGTATTATGCATGAAGCTAAAATAGTGTGTGATCAAGAGAATCTCGGTGAATAAGTGATCTATTATTCAAATTTCTACAGATACATTCCCCGAACATTAGAAGGCAAGGTTGAAAACATGCTTGTGAATGGCCAGATTTTGAAGAGATAATTTTTACAAAAATATCATTTGACCATATGTAAATAAATCACCATTTACTAAAGGATGTGGGTGTCCTTAAAAATTATTTTATATTTGCATAAATATTTTTTCTTTTTACTTTTCTTTTGTTGTATAATTTCATCAATAATTACATTTGCCAAGAAATGTACATTTTTTGGTATAATATTTATTATTCAACTAAATAAAAAGATTAAGGATGAAGTAATATGAGATTATGCACATTCTATTATGGTTTTTGTTATGTTATTTTTAAACAAAATCTTTCATTAGTAGGAAAGTGCCTCTTTGTTTACTTTTTGAACAAGAGTTCCATCACTTTCACATTTAAAAGTAGACTTAATTTTATCAGTAATGAATAAAAAAAATACTAGGTTAAGATTATTAATACATCATAGCATATGCTAAATAAAAACAATGTTTGTATCACCCCACTCTTTTGATATCTAGAATTGAAAAAACAATGTATTTAAAGACTATCAAAATGATATTAAATAATCAAAGAGTCGAAAGCATTTCACAATGAAATATGAGAAATATTAGAAAACCCTTTGAGGTACTGAATAGGTCTGCTAAAAATGAGTCAATTCTTATATGATACCAAGGTATCTTTGTCGAGGTACTGAACAGGCCTGCTAGTAGCGAAGCAATACCGAGATTAAGAGAGATGATTACAATATGATGAAAATTATTTTGATAGTATTAAAATTCAAAACCCGGTGTTCAAAGTTGAGAGTTAATTTAATTGAAGTTTAAAATAATAAAGGAACCTCATCATTTGACTCTTATTTTAGAAGTTTCGATTTTGTAACAAATACTTCTACTAGTTGTTTACCTTATTTTCAAAATATCAAGACTTCCCACTGTGTCGCCATTTTTTGTTAGATCATATTTTAGATAAAATTTTTGAAGCCTTTAAATTTATTTGAATTTTAAATATTCACCGTAAGTGATAACGTTTTCTCCCAATGTGTCGCCATTTTTTGTTAGGCCTACAAAAACCCCCATTTTTTAAATTTTAAAATAGGGACCCTTCAATTTTTTTTGAGTTTTTTTTTCATTTAATAAAATTTCCTCTAGAAAACATAATTATTTTTGTATAATTTTAAAATTAAAAAAACTAATAAATAGTTAGAGTTGGAGGTTAGAAGTTTGAGTATTGTTGAAAATATTTTATTACTCCTCACTCCCAACCTACCAACTATCTTATTTTTCGATCTCGCGAGTCATGTATTCATGTAACCCCGACTCCCATTCGGGAAGTCGACATACTAGTGTTCGTTGGTGTGAAACCAAAATAAAACCCCTAACCTCACAACCACATGACTATATCCTCATTTTTTGAGTTGATAAACGGTTGGATTTCATGTCAAATTTAATAAGGATTAATGACCATTATCTGTTGTACATTTTTTTTAATTTCTTGAGAATTTTTATAGATACACCATTATTTATTTTGAGAAGTGCCAAATGCAACAATTTTGTCTTTTACACGTAAAATTTCCTTGAACTGTTTGTGTATAAAACTATTAATTTTTTGTGAAATCAATAGTGAATTTTGAACAAGTCTACATTCTATTGGTTAATATTAAGCTTGTTTTAAACTTATTAATATAAAAAATTTCAGTTATTTTGTTAATTCCTTTTCTTATTTCTCTTTTTTCTCTGTTACATGTTATTTTGAAATGGTTAAGAAAGGAAAGACTCAAGCTTCTAGACATGCAGTTCAATAAATTCAGATGAAAATAAAAGTAGAAGAAGCCTTGAAACATAAGATTATAATTTAAATCCTTCTGTCATTTCAAAAATGACTTATAGGACTCAAGATATAGGTAATATTTCATGGGAAGAAATATTAGTTTGCTTGAAGAAAGAAAATGGTTAGAATCATAGGATTCAGATGACGAATTTTCTTCCAACTCTATAGAAATTAGGAAAACCATATTGCATGAAATTGCAGCCAGAGCCAACATTTTTCCTTATTATGATATGATAAGCTGGATTTGAATCATGTGCATGTTATAGCTTGTTCTATTTATGATCATAATCAAAATGTTATTACATCCTAGAATCCTGAATTCCTTAGGGCTATTTACAAGCTTAATCCTCCTTAAATATTATCGAACGTAGAATTATTGGATGAATTTTGTAACCATGTTCTCGGTAAGAAGAGAAAAAATTACAATTTAATCATCAAAAAATGTCTCCATGACTGAGAGGGATGTAAATTGAAAACATGAAATATTACCCAGTACTTATCTTCAAAAAAAATTTCAGACATATAACCAAGATTCTTTTTAGGCTATATGGCGAAGAAAATACGAAAAATTGTAAAATTAAACTGGTACCCCTTATATATTGCATTCAAAAAAAAAAAATATTTAACTGGGAACATATTCAGTCTCAAAATTTATCAGAAGCCATTAAGGTATCTGTAACATTTCCTCTTGGTTTTAAACAAAGATTTTATATGTCTTTTTATCTCATGGATGTTGTTATAGCTTTAGTTCCATTTCCATTAATGGGCTGGAGTTATTCTTTCAATCATCAACATGATATTCAACAATATACTGCTATCTTATGGGGAAATAAATATAAACAACATTTTTATGATATATGCAATAGCATCATGATTCCTCTTCATCATGTTTTTTTTAGAGAAACTCCCCCAAGATTTAGTAAATATTTTTCAGGAAGCCTTGTATGATATCGGTGATTGGTTTTTTAGAAGAATTTTTTTCTTTTATCAAGATTTTACTCTTTCTTATATGTTACAATTTATTTGAAAATGGTTAAGAAAGGAAAGACCCAAGCTTCCATACATGCAATTAAAGGAATTACGATGAAAATGAAAGTAGAAGAAGCTTCAAAACCTGAATATTCCAATTTAAATCCTTCCCTCATCTCATATATGACTTATAGGAATCATGATGCATGTAAGCTTTAATGGGACGAAATATTTATTTTCTTTGAAGAAAGAAAATTGTCATAATCAGAGAATTAAGATGATGAATTATATTCTCACTATGAAGCAATTAGGAAAACTGAACTACATAAAATTGCAGCCACAAGAAACGTTTTTCCTTATTACGATATGATAAGTTGTATTTTGATTCATGTGCATGTTCCAAACTGTTCTATTTATGATTGTAATCAAAAAGTTATTTCCTTATGAAAACCTGGTGTCCTTAAGTCTATTTACAATCTTAGTCTTGCTAAAATATTGTTGAACAAATAATTCTTGGATGAATTTCGTAGCAATCTTCTCAACACGAAAAAACAATATTACAATTTAATCATTAAGTAAATGCTCCATGACCTAGAGGGATGTAAATTGAAAATAAGAAAATATTACCCAATATATATCTTCAAAAACCCTTTCAGACATATGGCCAAGATGATTTCTAGCCTATATGGAGAAGCAAATATGGAACAATGTAAAATTTATTTGGTATCTATTATATATGGAATTCACAAATAGTCAAAATATTCAACTCGACAAATATTCTATCTCAAAATTTATCAGACGCCATTAAGGTATATGTAGCTTCTTATGCTGGTTTTGAACAAGGTTTTTATATGTTTTCTTATCTCATGGATGTTGTTATAGCTTCAGTTCCATTTCTATTAATTGTGTGGATTTATTATTTTAATTATCAATAGGATATTCATGATGATACTACTATATTATGGGAAAGCCAATATACACAACACTTTTATGATATATGCAATAACATCATGATTCCTCTTCATCAAGTTTTGTTTGGAGAAACTCCCCCAAGTTTTAGTAAATATTTTCAGGAAGCCTTGTCTAAAATTGGTGATTAGTTTTTTAGAAGAATATTTTTATTTTATCAGGATTTATGGAATTCAGGTAAGATGTCATGTCTTTCCATGGTATATACCTGATAGGCTAGCCATTAGAGAAAAATCCAATCAGATTTCATTTCATGGACAAGCTAGAATGTTGAATAGAATGAAAAAGAAGGTATGGTCCTCTTTTCCTATTAAAGTCGGTCAAATGGTGCTTAAAGATAGAAGACATACTATAGTTGAAGTAGAACCATTACAAAAAAAATGGCTGCATTCATTGCCCTATTTTAGATATGACCCCAAAAATATAATCATTAATCATTACAAATCAATAAGCTTATCAGAAAATTTTCAACATAAACAACCTTGTATGATTATGTTTTTATTCATGTTAATGATTTTGATCAAGTCACACAAAGAGATAATTTCATGGATGCTAAGGAGAGGGCTAAAAAAAAGTTTAAAGAATAGACTTATGAGTTCTATCTCCAACATATGAGACTCTATACTGTAAAATCTCTTGGAAAGTTAAAATTATCTGGAAATTTTACTTCTTGATTTACTGATATTCATGTAGAGCCTAAATTTCCATCTATTCTAGAGCAAAATGTTGGAATATCAAAATATCAAGTTTCAATTGATTTCACCTCTTTATTTAAATCTTATGTTTCATTTGGTTTGACTGAAAAGGACATGGAAAGAAATGTATAGAAGCAAGGAAAAATGTCTCAAAGCACTAAGAACACTAGTAGAAAATGATGAAATTAGTGACAAGGTGACTAAAACATTTAGTCACCGCAATTATTTCAGGTGAATTACTACTAAATTCTAGCAATTTTAAGTGACCAAACTAAAAATGACTAAATTAAATGACTAATTTATTCTAGGTATAAACTATACAACTATATAATAATTGACTAAACTAAAAGTGAATAACTAAAATGACTAATTTAGTCTAGGATTAAAATATATGACTAGATAATAAGTGAAAAAATTAATAATGATTGGCTATTATAGTCCAAGAATAAAAATATGACCAAATAACAAGTACAACACGTATATCAATTAGTCATTTATGTTAGTAATTTTTAATTGTTACTCCAGAAATGGAAAATTGCAATTTTGATGCGAAAGTTTTACATTTCACTATAGGGGTCTATGAATCCATCTGCAGTGTTAAAATTTAGAGACAAAGGGGTCTTTGAATCCATCTACAATGTTAAAATTTTGAATACCCTTTTGTCTCTATAGTTTAACATTGCAGATGGATTCAAATACCCCCTTCTTTTAATCCATCTGTAGTGTTAAATTTAGAGACAAAGGGGTCTCTGAGTCCATCTGCAGTGTTAAAATTTAAAGACACTCGTCTGCAATGTTAAAATTTAGGTAGATGGATTCAACGACCCCCTTAAAGGGGTCCATGAATCCATCTATAATGATAAAATTAATTTAATTTTATACAGTATAAGCTTACAATATATAACAATTTTATATTCTCTTTGGAAGGAGAGATAAGAAAAAGGGTTGTTTATGTTTCCACCTTCTTAAAGTCTATCTAAAATAATATATATATATATATATATATATATATATGTGTGTGTGTGTGTGTGTGTGTGTGTGTGTGTGTGTGTGTGATTAAAAAAAATCTCATCCCTAGTTATTATAAATTGTGTTGAAAATTAACATATTAATTTAACTATGGAGTTATCCATAGGAAATTATTTGTTTTAATATTGAATTTATTGTTTGCACCATTGACCTGCATGGATAGCCAAATCAAATATTGACATTTATATTTATTTAGGTAAATTTTAATTTTTTATTTGCAGTAATGCCTTCATTATAATTTTAGTAAAGGTAATATTTAGGTAGTCAGATTAATATTTATATTTATATTTCTTTGGACATAAAGTTTTATTTTTAAACTTCATTTATTTATGTTAAAAGTGTGTGTTGTTTTAAATCTAAGATTAAATATTCATATTTAAATTTAATAAATAGATAAACATAACATTGCTTATATTAAAAGTGTGAGTCCATTTAAATCTAGTATTAAATCTTCATATTTACATTTGGTAAATACTAAACAGATGAACCTAATATATATATTTATATACCTATTTAGTAAATAGGTATGAACCTTAGTTAATTTTTGAATGGTGTATGAACATTTGTTAATTGTTTAGGTATGGACCTTAGTTAATTTTTTAATGGTGTATGAACCTTTGTTAATTGTTTAATTATTTTAATAGTGGATAGATAAGGTAAGTTGATGGCTCAATTTTATGAAAATAGAAAACTAGCTATGAAAGCCCATTTTTGGCAAAAAATGGTTATGAAAGCCCCACAAAAATGTCTATGAACTTGTTTCCAGGAAAACCAAAGATTCTTGCCCCGCAAAAAATTGCTATGAACCTTGTTTCTGTGAAAAGTAGCTATTATTACCCTACGAAAACTTGCTAAGAACCTTGTTTCCACGAAATCTGGTTATTCTTACTGTGATGAAGAGATCCACTCTAGTTTACCCTATTCTAAATTCTCCATGAAAACTAGGTGTTTTTTCCATTAAGCTGGCTCTTTGGCGAAAAATATTTGCCTTTGGCGAGAGGGTTTTGGTATATTTTGAGAGATTTGAGATAAATTTTGATGTGGTTATAGATTTTTAGGGCTTGCAAAATTTTCTATGTATTTATAGCTTTTGCCATGGATAGAAGAGCATTGGAGAGAACTTGGAGGCTTTTGAAGAGACGAGCAAAAAATAATTCACAATTCAAGTCTAAAAATTTGGAGTTGGAATCACAGGTAATTAGTTTCATTTATATTTTTCTTAAGTTCATGCATTTTTTACTACCTGTTACAACCCTGAAAAAATAGATGAAACACATTAGAGATAATTGATCATAATAATGAACTGTCAAGGGAAGTGCATGATGGCTGTGTAAATTCATTAATTGTATATGCTTGTCTCCCTACCTCGACAATATATTACCCACTCAAGTTGTACATCGTGAAAGAATCGTAGGTAGTTGTTAGACTCCCCTTGGTCTACTCGAACCATTCCTACCCCCCTCGACGTGATGAATTGGATCCTTTTTCCAAGTACCTGATGTTTTACTTGTTTTTGAAATAGATGAGGGAGCAAGCATGTGTTCATTCCATGGCTTTTGATTTGTTTTTGCTAAGGGTTCGATTGGCTAAACAACAAATAATTTGTTCTTATCCAACCATCTTTCTTTCCTATCACCCTATCAGTGGAGGAAGAGGTGTCGACCATTATTCAAGCACACTTATGAATCACATCCATTCACTTCCAGACCAAAGCCTAGTAGCATACACCTCCATTTTTTTTGAATTTTTTTACAAAGGAAATGAAATTTGAATGCAGGCATACAAAATCATTTGAGAATCCTACATTGAATTTGATTTGGAAAAATATATGTTAGATACACTTGAGGAAAAGAGATATGGGGCTCTTCGATTGTGTGTGTGTGTGATGGGAGTCTTGTTTATTCTTTATATAATATCTTGTTTTATTCCCTAGGGAATTTTCTTCAGCCACTTATTCTAATGTTTCAAAGGAAAAAATGAGAAATATTTCGGTGCCACACTCTTACGATAGACTAGACATGGTACTGGAGATCAGATCCATGTGAGTGCTTTAAGGAGGTATTATTTCAATGGAAGAAAAGGTAAGTGAGGTAGGATGGAAGCGATCATTAAGGTACACCTAAATGTGATTGGTAGAGTCATTACTTCTAGTACCATGAGCTAGGAAGATGGATACCATTATGTTTCTCTAAACTTGTGAAGGTTTTTTAAAGAGTGTACTACATGAGGGTCTGTATTTCCGAGGATATAATTTTGTTAATGTTAATGTGTAGTCAATCCTTATTTTTTATTGTGTTGTTATAGGGGCTAGAGGGGATAAGCATGGTTTGTTGAGTAATGTTATTTTCCATCTAGTATAGGCCTCAGGGTGTTTTCCTCTAGTGGTGGTGTTTAGGTGTTTGGGTGCTCAAGTTGTTGGGGCTAGTGGAATTCAAGGTGAGGAATTGTAGTGGATATTAGAACTCTTCTAAAGGCCTCATAGTGTAACTCAAAGGGTTTTTTATATACTATATTTCTCCCACTCATGACCTTAGTTGGAACCTCTGGTGGTGGGATTGGGCTCAAGGAACTAGGTGCAAAGGAATCCGTGAAATGCTCAAATGGACTTTGAAAATAAATATTTCCCTTCACAAACTCATTTAAGAGCATCTTCATTGTCATGGTTAGATAAATCTCCCCATAAAAAAAATCTGGAGTCATAATACTTACTCCCACATCTGGTGCTTTTATGAGTCACAATTAAGAAAAGAATTTAAATACGTTTCAAACTAGTTGCTGGGGGGGGGGGGGGGGGGGATGGTTACCTTAACCTATACTGTGCTTATGGACCTTACTTCCTTCCAAGCCTATGGGGTGGAAAATTATTCTATGTGAACTTGTCCTTCCGATGGTTGGTAATTGAAATAGTTCAAGGGTGGCCTATTGAGTATCTACGAATATGCTCTTGAATTGGATTGCAATATTATAATACTAAAAAAAATACACCACTTATTCCTATGGAATGAAAAAATACCTGATCTATAACATAACCCTTTTTCTTCAAAACAAACATAAATAAAATGAACCAAATTTAGCTAGACATGGATTAGCCCTGACCCTTATATGCATTTGAAGTCAGCTTAAATATGTAGCTCAGGTAAGCTCCATACACTGTAATACAATTTTTCACACATACATATGTCAATATTATTCAAATTTAGGTGCCTCAATGGTTGGGGTATTTGTCCCATATACCCATTTTATACCTATAATAGAGGTGTTTTGAGCTACCCCAGTTCACATTTTGCTTCATACATCACTTACATTAAAATATGTTGGAGGAGACACTCATACCTAATGTTGCCAAAAATTATGTGCCATACTCTATTTTCTTGTCTCTCCTTCTTCATTTTTTCTTTGAATTCTTTTAATTGTCTCTTAAAATAGAAATGCAACCCTTCTATACATATTTGATGATGAGGAAGTTAGAGAACTGCAGAAACCATTCACTGAACCTTCCAAATATCTCCTCAATGATGAATCCTACACCCATACTTGGCCTTTTACTGACACTAGTTTTACTGGCCATATTGAGAGAGGCATGGAAACCTCTTTGAGCTCATGAAGAAATGTCCCTAATTGATTATGTGGGATCATATTTTGTGTCATAGGTGAAAGATGGCACGAGGCATCCATTCAATTTTTCCTGTTCAATATAATTTTCAAACCTTTCCCTAGCTTTGGGAATATCCAAGGCCAAGTCATCAAGCTACCCTTGTGAAACCTTTCATCATATGATTTATTTCCATAAAACCTTCACTTGAACATTCCTGCAGCAAAGTCAAAAACTTATCATTTTTTTTCTTCACTTCCATAACCAAAGCGTTTTTCACAACCTCGTGGTGGAATAAGGACATATTAAGGTCCCATATACATTGACATGCTTCTCCAATATTTGTCCCTATCTCATATTCCTCCTACAGTTTGTTGATTTTGTCCTTTACATTGTCAACTGTCTAATCAATGTCACCATGATGGGAATGAACTTGAGGAAAACAATTTTGAGACATGTTTTTGAACTTCTGAAACTATCCTTCATATTGATTCCTAATTCATTCCTGCACTCATCACAATTTCTATATCAAGAAATTTTGTATTTAAATTTTCCCTCCTGTAACTTTATTTGGTGCCAAAAATTCCGTATATGATGGTTTTCCTATGGGTTTACAATCTGAAATATTCATCTGAGTATATCATAATTTACTTTGACATGATGCCTCGAAATTTGTGCACAAAGTGTCCTTTCCCAATAGAGGTTTTCATATTCCCAACCGTTGGAAAGCTAGAAATACTATGCTACCTAGCTAAATGATGACAATTCATGTGTTATCCTTATGAAAAATAGTGGATAATAGGTCATTGGTATTCCAGCACAGAAACACCAAGGATATCTTGGATGTAGCAATAGTAAACTAGCCAATTTTCACCTCAGCTAGATTTCTGTCACTTTAGGCTAGTGCATGCTAAAAATTAGAACTAATATTTTTATGGTTTTAAGTAAAAATTTCACCGGTGCCTTATTAAATTGGGTAAATGGAGAAAGAGAAAGAAATTTTCAAAATAGATTATTTAATTCCAGACCTGTTGATTAAGAAGTTTTCCACACATAAATAATAACAAGAAATAATTTTTCTTTGCCTGACGTAATACCATACTATCTATTGGTGTTTTTCACATTAAATTGGGTAAAATTGAGCTTTGATCATATCCTTTAACACCTCCCAATTAGTCACTAGTGGTTCATTTTCTAGTTCCTTTCTAATTTCAACACTCTCCCACCATGCCAAAGCATGGATTTTAGGATTCAATCGAGAAAATGAAATATTTTTTTTACTAATTACTTCATAAGTATTGAAGTATACATCCAATTTTTGTAGACAATGATTTAGTTCGATGGAATAAACTTCCCCAACATAAGGTTTGATATCCACCTTGGCTTCTACATGAAAAAGGTACTTGTGCCTTACTATAGTTGAATTCTCCATTTCTTGTCGATCCTTTCACTTTTACTTTGGCCTCCTTTATTATTTCTTTGTGTCTTCATTTCTAGCCTTTATTTATGGTGCTTCCCCACATTTTACCACAAATCATTGTGACACCATAAATGTTAATGTAGCTAGACTCTTCTCAAGCATATATAAGCTAACCCTTGGATGTTTATCCTGATCTCCACCTTAATATTACCCTACCATTATTGTTGGTCTACCTAACTAATACCTTGGAAATAACTATTGTACACTTCTTCTATAGTCATTATAGGTACTTACCATACAAGTCTCAATAGGTGCACTCAAACTTATACTTTGATACTATATTATCTGTAAATAGTAGGCCTATGGTCCATCCATCTCACCAATATGGATGCCTCTCAAATATTCTTTGTACAATTTTTCATTCACTACTAATTCACTAGATTTTGAAAAGAAAAATGTGGAAACAAATATTGGAATAAAATTTTTTGTATTAGAGTTAGAGTTATTGTTATTTGTTAGATAAGTAGATATTCCCAACTAGAAGAAAATAGCACGAAAATTAAATACATCGATTAATGCATAAAATTAGTTCTCGAAGGAATGAAATGAGATGCCCAATGACAAGATAAACCTCAATTTGACACCCTAACAAACTAGTAAGAAGGAAATATTTAGTGGATGGATTTAAAATTCTTGCCAAAGGCTTTAGACATGTTGATTTTTATGAGCATATTTGGTTGTTTGAGAGATTTGAGGGAATGGATAGTTTTAAGGGCTATGATTATGCCATCAAGGAACTATCTTCCTTCCACATAAACAATTTATGAGGAAGGGGAGAATGGGTTCTAGGAGAATGGAAATAATTTTGGTGATGATTTTATAAATTACATTACATAAATCTATGTGACGATATTTACCCGGGGATGCAACATTTTCCTCCTTGGGGAACATGGCCAGGAAGGTGGTGTTGAAGGTCGATAGGATGTATCTATTGGTCCATGAGTCAATTATTTCTTGGAATTGCTTGTGAATAAAGTGCTAGCATTGCTTGGAGAAGGCGGTTGTGAAACCATATGGCCTAGGAGCCTTATCATTATCTATTTTATGTAGAGCTTTATGAACCTTTGTTTTAGTAATATGTCTAATGAGGGCAATGCTTTAATCCTTAGTGAATAATTTGGGGATCTTGGATGTAATATAATTGATGGCATCCCCGTGTTTGGCTGAGGGACTTGAACAAAGTCTGAGAAGTAATTGACCAACTCTTTTTCAATATTTTCCTACTTCTCTAGGATTTCCCCCACTTCATTGTGAAAAGAAGTGATTCAGATGGTGGAATGGTGTTGAATGGTGGATATGTGGAAGAAATAGGTGCTCCTTTCTACTTCATTTAGCCAAATAGGTCTTTGTTTTTGTTTCCAGTAGATATACTCTTGTTTCTAGCATTCCTCTAGATATTTGGTGAGAGATCCTTTTTTGTCCTTGGGCTCTTTAGAGTGCCCATTGATTATGATCTCTTGCTAGAGGATGGATATTTCCTTTTCCAAAGTGTGTTTTTCATGGAAGATATTACCAAATTCTTCTTGACTCCATTTTTTGAGGAGGGTCTTGATTTTTTTGAGCTTATGTTGGAATACATACATCTTTGAACCTTTTATGTGATCCGTACTCTTCCACCAACCTTAAATATTATTAACAATATTAGTGTCTGTGAGCCAAAATTTTTCAGATATGAAGGGGCACTTGAGAGGCTTTCAAAGGAGCTCCATGAAAGGGATATGTGATAGTGATCCGATATTTCTAATGGGAGAATCTCATCTAAGAGTTATTGAGCACCTATGAAGAGTTGTTTTGAAACTAGGAAGTGGTCTAACTATGAAGAAATGTGAGATTCTTATCCTATTCTATTGTTCCAAGTGAAGAGCCCATTAATTTTCTCATGTCCACTATATTTGAATATTTTATAAAATTTCGAAGATCCTTAGACTCTAGCTCCAATTTTCATCATCTTCCTTTCTTTTATTTGAGTGAGGTGATGATGTCGAAATCACCCACCACTGTCCATTTGTGTAGGTCCACCAGGTTTCTTAAGGAATGTAGATGCCTCAACATGTCTTTTAACTAGTTGGAGCTTTAGGTCCATAAATAATTGATATGAATACATGTATATCTGAGCCTAAAAAATGAAAGGGAGTGGAGAGAACATAATATCTCAAGGTCAAAGATTCATATTGATTTGCCCCAGGCGATCCCTAGTATATCATAGGCATCTTCTATGTCCACGACAATGATTGTGACTCTTTCAATAATTTTTCCATTATGGATTGAAAGTCCTTAAAAAGAATTTTGTTTCTTGGATTAAGATTATTGTCAGGAGACATTTTTAGATCTTCAGATGAAGTATTCATTTCTTTGAGGGGCTATTCAAGCCCCATAGGTTGCAAGAGATTAACTTCATGGTAGAAAAAAATAATGGATTGAGAGGAGTATATCTATGAGATATTCTTATATTGAACAAAGTATATGAGGTTCTGTCTGAAGATATCCAAGAGTTTTAATGTTGATTCTATTCCTCTTTTCTCTTATTCTTGTCTTTAGTGGTAATGGTTTGAACCACTAGCTACATCATGATTTAAAATTTTCGAGGGCTACCACCAAGAGGTTGATCTTTCTGGGAGGAATATTATTCATTTCATTCCTTCAGCAATCATCTTCTAGAGAAATTAGATATAGCCCTTCTATATCATTAAGGTGTTCCTCCTCTGCCATTCAAAGGTCCTCTTCTTGCTGAGGGTATGATTGTTCCTAATTATAATTGGGGATTGGTTATACTAGGCGTTTTCCTTTATCCCCAGTGATTTTCTACTCAGGACCATCGAGTTGGGCCTCCTTCCTTTGTTCTTGAGTTGGCTGGGTGAAATCCTCTGGGATGTCTCCCAACACCTCAAATCTATTGTTGGATTTTTGGCATTTGGGAGCAGCGAAGTTGCTAGATTTCATGTTATGACGTCTCTTGGAGGTGATTTTGGTGAATATGTTCTCATCTATAGCCATTGATTCTTTGGATATAGTTTTGGATCATTTAGAGGGACATACCTGAAGATATTCCCATGTTGATGGCATTTCGTGCATCTGAAGGGGACATTTTCATAGTATATAATTTGGAACCAATACTTGTCTTCATATTCTAGGGCTATTGTTTCAGGGGGAGAGCCAAACATTAGGGTAATTTTGAGGTCTAAAATGGGCCTCCTAAGGAAATTATAAAATAATAGTGGAAATAATAAAATAAGATTTGATTACATCATCAAATTTTAGAGGGAAAAAAGAAAAAACTACTTTTTCAACTCATATTTTCAACTTATCTCCCAAAGTTTTTACTCAATTTTTGTAGAAATTTTACTACAAATTATGTATTTCCTGGATTCTACTGATCTAAAAATTATATGCCACTGCTAAATATAGAATCAATTCTACAAAAATATTTGCAGAATTTAAAACACAATCGTCAATTGTAATATTA
The DNA here is from genome assembly GCA_034641835.2 of Pinus albicaulis. NCBI lineage: Eukaryota > Viridiplantae > Streptophyta > Pinopsida > Pinales > Pinaceae > Pinus > Pinus albicaulis. The sequence continues at coordinate 1,723,621,785 of CM076575.1, forward strand.
AGAAGAAAGATCAATCACACATAACACAAATGTTTTTACCAGGAAAGCATAAAGCTAAAAACCCCACTATCATATATTATGTACATATCATGTATCATGAAACAATCTCACACAAAAATATAATCCAAGAGCTATCAGTACAATATACAATCATCTCACACCGTCATACAAAAATTGGCAAATTCATGTGCCAATTTACTGCCTCCAGAAAACCTGCCTCCACTGCGCAATCCCAACTGATAGAAATCCCTGAATGAATGGAATCCTGCTTGCCTTTACTGCGCAATCCTCATGGGCACATCCAATGTGTGTGTGGTTGCATGAGTGAACCCACTAATGTCACAAATGATAGTCAAACTGTCCCTTTCACCTACATCTCAACTAGGTCTCCACCAAATCTGACATGCATGTAGTTAACAATAGTAAATCTTCAGTTGCATGTGAGACCACTGATTGTGAATTAATTAATAATTAATTCACTGGTATCTCACTTGTGTATCTTCAGTTACAACTAGCACAACTGAGTTTAACTCACTTAACTGAGTTAAAATACTTTACAACTCACATAACTACACATAAAAATCTGTTACAACTTCGAATCACTCAGTCACAACTAATTCCACTTGCATGTCCCACTAACCAACCTTTGAACTCAAATTTCCTATAGCTAATTGATTTGACACTTCATTTAACTCTTTCCAAGTGCTCAATGAGAATAGATTATTGTTTATTGTCCAACTAATATTAAGGGATAATAATAGCCGACATGCATCTATAAATAGACATGCAATCTATAAATGGAACTCGCACATACATATATAAATAGAATTCATCTATAAATATAATTTTCTCATGCATCTATAAATATACATAATCTATAAATAAAATTTTCTCATGCATCTATAAATAGATCTTCACCTAAAAATAACTTGAGGCTCCATCCTAGTGTAGGTGCTTAGTTTTCACTAGGATCTTCTTGTTGAATCTCAACACTCCCTCTCAACAAGAAAGGGATTATCCTTCACCCCGATCCTGTGTATATGGTATTCAAATTTTCTCCTGGTGAGCGCCTTTGTCAGAATGTCTGCATCATGATATTTCGTAGGAATGTAATGAAGCAACATGATATTCTGCTGCACACAATCTTTGATATGATGATACCAGATATCTATATGCTTAGATATATCATGAAACACAGGATTAATCGAGCATTTAATGCAACTATGATTATTACAATGAATCACTGTCAGATCTAAATGAGAACCAAAGAAACCAACCAAAATATTTCTCATCTAGATAGCCTCACAAGTAGCTTGACTCACTACCATGTATTCCACTTCTGTTGAACTGAGTGCCACGGATCTCTGCTTCCTACTGTACCAAGAAACAACTATAGATACGATACTACATACCCTCCCTAATGTGCTCTTTCTATCTGTTGGGATTCCCACCCAATATGAATCTGTGAAGCCATGCAACTTCACCTCATTTTTCTATCTGTACCATAAGCCATAATCATATGTGCCCCTCAGGAATCTCAGGACATGCTTGCTCATCTTACAAAAGAGCTTGGTAGGCTTAGCCATCACTTGAATCAGCTGGTTAAGCACATAACAAATGTCTAGTCTCGTGTTCAGTAGATACATTACAGAACCCACTAACTGTCGATACACAGTAGCATCCACTACCTCTCCAAATGTAGCATCCTCTTTCCTCCAATTTCCTGGAAGAGGAGTATCCATAGGTTTTCAGCCTTCCATGTGAAACTTATCCAGTATCTCCCTTGCATACTTTCCTTGAGACACAAAAAGTTCATCATCTCGTTTCCATATTTCCAATCCAAGGAAATATCAAAGGAGGCCCATATCCTTCATCTCAAACTCCTTTGCAAGTTCCTCCTTGCATGAGTGTATTAGCCTCTCATCCCCAGTTAGTATTGAATCATCCACATAAAGAACAATGATTAAAAGCTTACCCTCCACCACAATTTGGTATAGGTTTGCATCCGCTTCAATTTTGGTGAATCCCAGTCTGGTGAAATAACTGTTTATCCAAGTGTACCAAGCATGGGGTGCTTGCTTCAACCCATACAACACTCTTTTGAGTCGACACACATGGGAATTGCTGCTGAAGATCTCAAATCCTTTAGGCTTCTCTATGTACACCTCTTCCTCAACGATCCCATTGAGAAACATAGTCTTCACATCCATCTGATGAATGCGCCAGCCCATCTACGCTGAGAGAGCAAGGATGGTACTTATGGAAGAATACCTTGCAACAAGTGCAAAGGTTTCTTCATAATCTATCCCATCGATATGTGAGAAGCCTCGGGCCACAAATCTAGTCTTTTATTTCTCAACACTCCCATCAGCAACTTGCTTTACCTTGTAGATCCATCTTGAATCTACCACTGATTTTTCAACCAACCTTGGAACAATTTCCCAAGCACTATTTTTTACAATGGAGTCATACTCCTCCACCATTGCATCTACCCATGTGGGATCCTACACTGCTTCCTGAAAGGAAGATGGATCAGTGACATTAAATTTTCTCATGAGAGCCATGTATCTAGTAAATCGGTCAGGAGACTGTCTTTTTTTGCACTATGAAGTAGGGGCTCCTACATTCTATGTAGTATCAAGTCTCAACCTATCAACTTTTGTGGTATGCATTCTACCTGTTATGATGTTTGGCTCTACGTGATTGGACTCCTCCACTCCATGAACCTCCTCCTATGGCTGATCCACATCTAGAGACTCATCTTTGGGAACCAACAGTTCCTCCTTCGCATACAAGTCTAGCGCCCTCTCAAGGGACAACTGCATGGATTTCCCCTCATCGAATTTTATATCCTATCGCATAACAGTAATCTTACTGCTAGGAAAGTACACACGATTTATGGAGTGTTTCTGTGTACCCCACAAATATCCCAACTTCAGTAGTCGGCTCCAGCTTGGTCACATGCACAGAAACAGATGAGCCAAAAATCTTGAAGTGTGAAACATCTGGTTTCTTACTGGTGAAAGCTTCTTTAGGTGTACTCATGCCAAGTACTCTATCAGGACTATGGTTTTCCACATAAACCACAGTGTTTCATGCTTCCGCCCAAAAATGCATTGGTAGGCCCTGATCATGAAACATCACTCGTGCTGCACCCATGATCGTTCTATTATTTCTCTCCATGACCCCATTTTTCTGTGGGTTATGAGGCACTATGATTTCTCTTCGAATTCCTTCTTTGCTGTAGAAGTCTTTGAATTCATTAGAGATGTATTCTCCACCATTATCACTCCTCAGAGCCTTCACTTGCTTTCCCGAATCTTTCTCCACCAATTCTTTAAACTCACATAACTTTGAGAATGTTTGATCCTTCTTCTGCATGAATAAGATCCAACATTTACAACAAAATTCATCATAAAAAATAACATAATACTTATTTTTTGTTGTTGAAGCAACTGAGAATGGTCCACACATGTCTGTGTCAACTCTCTCTAGGATCACCGAAGCACAGTTCTCCTTTTCATGAAAGGTGGACTTTACATACTTCCCCATGGTGCAACCCTTGCACTGATCTAATTGAGCAAGTGTTCCCATTGGAAGTCCGGTAGATATTTGCTGCATGACTTTCGAAGCTCCATGATGAAGATGGCCCAATCGCCTGTGCCATAATTCCCCCTCATCCCGGCTCACCACTTTTTCTGCCTTGCCCATCATGGAAGCACATCCATCTACCTCCACCTTGTAGAGATTCTTAACTCAAATCCCTGTCCTCTTGGCTTGACCTGTTGTTTTAAGTCGCAAGAAAGCTTTTCCATCACTGAAAATGTCATAGCCTCTATCCTCCAACATTGCAACTGAGACCAAGTTTTTCTTCAGACCTCGAACATGCATAACATCTTCCAAATGAAAAGTAATGGTACAAATTTCAGTCACATTGTATCATCCATCGTCACCCATCTCTATATGAATTTGGATATATTTCTCCTCAAAGTCACTGAAACACTCCTTATCTCATATCATGTGGAAGGAAGCGCCACTATCCAAATACCACACCGATCCTAATGCACTTGACACCATGCATGCGATCAAGGAGAAGTCAAGTTAAAATTGTGAGGCAAGGGCCTCACTAGCTTCTCCAACAACCTTCTTTTTCTTCTTCTTCTGCAAACAGTTAGTAGCGAGATGCCCATGTTAATGACAGTGAAAACACTTCACTTTGGATAAATCTAGCTTCTTGCTTTTAAACTCGGATTTTGAATGGAATTTCTTCCCCTTCCCTTTCCTTGCCTTTATAGCCAAAGAAAAATCCTCTTCATCATCATGCTTTGATGAAGAGCCATCTCTGGTGTTCCGCCTAAAATCCTCCTGCACTAGATTTGACCACATTCGTTCCCAATCCAACAGTTTTCCCGTCCGTTGACAGAGTCTTCATAACTGTGCCAACTCTTAGGAGTCCCAAGAGAGCCAAGCTCACCAAATAATCATCCACAACAGTTATTCCCACACTCCCCAGTTCATCCTGACATTGCACAAACTTCATGAGATACTTTGGAATATTGTCGCCCTTTTCCATCTTGATCTTCTTGAGTTTATCTTTGAGCACCAATTTCCTATGGTCACTGCTGCTTTGGAAAAGATCCGTCAAAGCCTTCCACATAGCATATGGCATGGCTTTCCCCATGAAGGCTTAAGACAATGTGGTCTCTTACACCTTCCAACATAATCCTCCTCGCCTTTGCCACTTTCTTTTGCCATGAATCAAGTAATGCAAAATGTGTCGAAGTGGGCTTAGGAACATCACTGTCGATGAATTCCGTCAAGCCATTATCTTTGAGCACGGGCTCCATCCTGTCCTTCCAATAAATGTAGTTCGAGCTGCCCTCGAGTGCATACTTTAGCCGCAAGCCATTGAAAGACATTTTGATGTTTGCTCAACTGTAGCACCAAGAAAATATTTCTTCAAATTCAGATTCTTTCCACCAACAAACTCAGCTCCTGCTTCAAAATTGCAATATTTTGTGCTTCGATACCATGTAGAAATTTTATACAAATCATGTATTTCATGGATTCTCCTGATCTAACAATTATATGCCACTTTTATATACATAATCGCTTCTACAAAAATCTTTGCGGAATTTAAAACAGAATCGCCAATTGCGATATTAAGAAGAAAGATCAATCACACATAACACAGATGTTTTTACCGGGAAAGCATAAAGCTAAAAAGCCCACTATCTTATATTATGTATATATTATGGATCATGAAACAATCTCATACAAAACTCTAATCCAGGAGCTCTCAATACAATATACAATCGTCTCACACTGTCATACAAAAATTTTCAAATTCATGTGCCAATTTACTGCCTCTATTAGGTCCCCATATTACTAGTGTATTTCCTTATTATTATTAGTGTAGCCCGCATATTGTTATTGTTGTACCCCTGTAACCCCCATATTGTTATTATTGTTCCCTTACATTATTATTGTTAGGTCAGCTAGGATTATATTGTGACCCCATGGACCCCTATATATATATAAGGAGGTTTTGTCATTTGTATCATCCAAGAATTGTTCATTTATGTAATGTATTGGAGGTTGTCCCCTCGAAGTGGCTGATTTCCAAGGCGCTGATCTCTCTTTTCTTCTATTTTTGGAGTTGGTTTCATAACATTTTGTACAAATATCACTTATATCTTTGTAAGAATTCCCAAATAAAATAAAATATTATTTTGGAATTGCACACTTCTCCTTTAGGAGGACACTCAGGATATTAAAAACTTACCCACTGAAGATTCTGAATGGGAGGATGAGAATTTTATACAGAAGCATCCAGAGCTACTCAAGCATTGAGGAAAACACTTATTTGAAGGATAGGGGCATTTTAGGTCCCCATATTACTAGTGTAGTCCCTTATTACTATTAGTGTAGCCCCCTTATTGTTATTTTTGTACCCCTATAATCCCCATATTGTTATTATTGTTCCCTTAAATTATTATTGTTAGGTCAGATAGGATTATATTGTGACCCCATGGACCCCTATATATAGAAGGAGGTTTTTTCATTTGTATCATCCAAGAATTGTTCATTTATGTAATGTATTGGAGGTTGCCCCCTCGAAGTGGCTGATTTATAGTCGCTGATCTCTCTTTTATTCTATTTTTGGAGTTGGTTTCATAACAGCCTCTAGACAGCCTGTCTCCACTGCACAATCCCAACTGATAGAAATCCCTGAATGAATGGAATCCTACTTGCCTTTACTGCGCAATCCTCATGGGCACATCCAATATGTGTGTGGTTGCATGAGTGCACCCGTTAATGTCACAACTGATAGTCAAACTGTCCCTTTCACCTACATCTCAACTGGGTCTCCACTGGATCTGAAATGCATGTAGTTAACAATAGTAAATATTTAGTTGCATGTGAGACCACTAATTGTGAATTAATTAATAATTAATTCACTGATCTCTCACTAGTGTATCTTCAGTTACAACTAGCACAACTGAGTTTAACTCACTTAACTGAGTTAAACTACTTTACAACTCACATAACTACACATCCAACTCTGTTACAATTTTGAATCACTTAGTTAAAAGTCCACTTGCATGTCCCACCAACCAACCTTTGAACTCAAATTTCCTATAGCTAACTTATTTTCCACTTCAGTTAACTATTTCCAAGTGCTCATTGAGAATAGATTATTGTTTATTGTCCAACTAATATTAAGGGATAATAATAGATGACATGCATCTATAAATATATATGCGATCTATAAATTGAACCCGCACATACATCTATAAATAGACTTCATCTATAGACAAAATTTTTCCATGCATCTATAAATAGACATCATCTATAAATAGAATTTGCTCATGCATCTATAAATAGATCTTCACCTAAAAATAACCCTAGTTTCCATCCTAGTGTATGTGCTTAATTTTCACTAGGATATTCTTGTTGAATCTCAACAAATTTTGAGCAGGAGTACTGACTAAATGCAAAATTTAATTCCTCATCCAAGGAGTACCCATGTTGCATACTTTCGATGGGTCCTGCTACACGAAAAATGAGAGATAAATGAAAAACGTGATTGTAATCACAATTTTTTATGTATTTCTCATTGTTTGTGTAGCAAGGTCCATCGAAAGTATGCAACATGGGTACTCCTTAGATTAGGAATTAAATTTTTCATCCAACAAGTACTCTTGCTCGAAATTTGAGTAAAAAATTTGGGAGATAAGTTAAAAATACGAATTGAAAAAGTAGTTTTATTATTTTATTATTTTTTAACCTTTTTGCCCTTTTACTTAAAAAATGGTGAATCATCCCCTATGGTTGACATCATCATCTTGAATCCTATTGGTTCTTATGAAGTTTATTTATTTTTGTACATTTTTCTTAGGAGGCCCATTTTAAACCTCAAAATTCCCCTAATGGATGTTCATGTAAACACAAATTATAGGCTAGGAAGTAGAGGCCACATTTTTTTTTGTTCAGAAAGGTAGAAAAATTTTCCAAGCTTGTTACCTATGTCATCAAAGTTTTTAGATCCCAGTATTCATATGCGAGTGAGTGCATTTGAATCCAAGTAGGGGTTCAAGATAAATCTTCCTTATCTGTGTTGAAACTTTCCATCCATTGACGCATGTAGAGACCGATTGAGTGGAAGAAGTAGGGGCCTCCATCCATGATTGCTTTCAGGTCTTCTTGTTGTGGGAAAATCACTATGAGGAAGCCCTTAGAACTGAGCTTAACATCATACTGGGCCTTATATTTCTAGTGCTGCACGATCCAGTGCAAGAGAGCCTTTTGAATGGGCTAGATCTAGATGAACTTGTAGATTAGGGCATGGTCTTGCATGGATTATATGTTTCCATTTAATCTTGTAGGAGGAATGTTTATTTGTGGAATCTTTGTCGATTTCATAATGCGGGTGCTAATATTGCTTGGAGAAGGGGTTTCATTTCATTCCTTTCTCATTCCGTTGGCTACACCAGCGAGCATTGCATCAAAAATTTTGTTGTTTCTTAGATTAGACTTGGTAGGATGGGTCAGATTTGTGGATTGGCAGGGTTCTAGGATACATGACAGACTAGAATTGCGGGGAAGGATGGAGGGGCTAGGGGCCCCTCCTCCCGGAGTTGGCATTAAGCTGAGACAATCAACCAAGGATTAGAGTAGAAGCGAGGTTGGAAGGGGAGACAATATTCAAGGGTTGAAGATGGTTTTTCTCGAGAGAAAAGTTGCAAAGCGCATTCATTCCAATAGAAAGATAAAAATCAACATGTTACACATTTTTGGCTGGAATGTTATCTATTTGAGAGTGCAAGCTTCTGTGATCCATAATATTTTAATCATAAATCTTCCGGGAAATCACATAAGGAATTTTTGGAACTGATGCGTTTCGAACTACCAACTGTAGTTCATCATCAGGATAATGAAGATTAGTTGATTAGACATACACATTTATAAATTAAATCTAAGATTTAATTTACTTTTTTTATAACCTTATTGTTAAGACATCAATTAATTAAATTAAAAAAAATACTTGTAACTTTTAAAGTAAAATAAATAAGATGATGATTAACACATGCCCTCACCGAGTACTTATTTTTAGGTTGTTCACGAGACAAAATTTACATTTGGTCACTGAACTTTGGTGTCAACTTATGTGTATGAAAAAACTGAACTTAAGTGTACGGACAAACTGAACTTTCTGAAAAATGCTAATGGTTTGGTGTACTTAAAAATGATCAACATTTCGGTGTACTTCAATGATGATCATTCATTTTGAAATTAAGGATAATTAAAATTTATAAAATGATAGAAGCAATTAATTATATTTAAAATTGTGAAATATAAAATTAATATTATTAAATTAACCGTTAATTTTTGTTTTAAAATAGATATGTGGTTTTATTTTGATTGAAAGGTACACTATAATTTCAACTTTTTTCTCTCTTGAATTTTCTTTTTGTGTTTCAAACTTAGGGAGTTTGCTTTAGTTGTATTCACTCTCGGGAATGTAGTGGTTGAACACTGCATTTTCACTGGTGGATTTTATTGCTCTACATGTGTTTTGGGCATTTAAAAAATTGTAGAAAGGTACCTTAAAGTAAAAAAAATGCAGTGTATGATATGTGGAGGTAAGTAAAAGTGTGAAATAGTATGAAAAAGGGGTTGTTGAAGCCTAGTAATTAATGGTAGAATTGGATTTCCAATAGAAATGTTAGGAAAAAGACACTAAAGAAAAAATTGAAGATGGAAGTTCAAAAGGTATGAAATGAGTTTTATGATTTACTACTCAATTAAACAAAATGCAAAATTTAAAAATTATTTTAGAGTATTTTGATAAGTATAAAGAAGTAAATAATTAGAATTGAACTTTTATTTAAAATTTGTAGTATTTATAATGTTTTGTATTATTGATTTCTTTAATATTTTGTAGAGATTATTTAATATTTTATTTTTATTTTAGAGTTTAATTATATAGCTTGAAAAGAAAATATTGCAAAGAGTAAACCTCAATTTGAAGAGGGATTAAATCTCATTATATGTAAAAAAAAAATTTAGAATACAAAACTTGAAAAAAGATTTACACGAGATTTAAAGAGATTTAATCTGTTTTAGTGCTTGATAAATATGTGATTTAGATACACCCCTAGTGGTTTTCTATCTCTCTATATATAGACAATATGTAAATTTTCATTGTTTAAATTGATTTAATCTGTTTTAGTGCTTGATAAATATGTGATTTAGATACACCTATAGTGGTTTTCTGTCTCTCTCTATATAGACCATATGTAAATTTTCATTGTTTAAATTGTATTTTTTTTTTTTTTTGTGAATTCTGTAGGACCTGAATTTTCTATTAGATTGAGAAAGTTGCTAAATATATACAACCAAAAATATGCGCCTCAACTTGCCCGAAGGAAACCAGGTCTGTTGGTGTGACGTATGACTCAACCTACGTATTTACTCAACGGTAAATAACTTACGTTAATTTGGAAAATCAAGAATCGGTTCAAAATGAACGAATTCTTGAATCGGTTAATGTAAAACGAATTTCTGAATAGATATTATTTATCTACGGGATTGTTTCTCTCGGAAGTCAGTTGTGTAGGGTTGAGGACTGTCAAATGAATAATGGAGCTGCGTATGTGGTGGTTTCCAACGAGTTCGGTAAAAGATGCCGTAATTAGATATCAACTTCAATAGCATTAGATCTCTGTTTCGAGGGAGATTTCTTTCAATAGCATTAGGTCTCTGTCTCGAGAGAGATATTTCAAGATAAGTAGATCTCTATTTTGAGAGATATATTTCAAGATAATAGTATTACAAAGCTTCGGAGAAAGTGTCGACGCGCACAAAAAATTCGTGATTGAGAAATGTTTCGAGAGAATTGGGTATTCCAAGATGGGAGTATTACGATGCTTCTCTGAAAGTGCCGACACCCACAAAGAAATGGTGTGCATTCCACTCGAACTATTCTCCTATAATTTGCAGTCGAAAGGAAACTGGTAAACTGGTGAAGCCTTTGCTTGTGGCGGACATGCTTATTCGACCACTTCTTTTTGTGTGGTCAGTGTCTTTTTAAGTTTCTATGTTCAAGCCGTGGCTCAAATGGGTGTGTGGTAAGTGATTAAAATATTTACTAATTGTTATTATATAATTTTTTGGTGAGAAGAAAGATATAAAAAAAGATTATATATAAATGGTATTAATTCTTTTTCTTTGATAAGAGTCGACTGCCAAGATAGGTGATTTTGGCTTGTTTTCTTTATTAGATAGTCTTTATCTTTGTGAGTCAAAAGATAAAGAAAAGATTATATATATATATATATATATATATATATATATATATATGTATATATATATATATATATATGACTGCCAAGATAGGTGATTTGGCTTTCTTTCTTTATTAGATAGTCTTTATCTTTGTGAGTCAAAAGATAAAGAAAATATTATATATATATGACTGCCAAGATAGTAATTTTGGCTAAATTTATTTATCATATAATCTCTTTCTTGGTGAATTGAAAAATATATAGTTCACTTCTGAGTTGAAATATATAGTTCACTTAATTTACAATTTATTTTCATATAAGATGGGTAAATATATGAGAAAATAATTCTAGGGAAATAAGTTGAGATTTCCTTCTTAAGGTGAAAATATGTTTTGGTGGACATATTGAGATTAAGGCTTTGGTAACCTTATATTGAGACGTTTGAAATGCATGCATATCTAAAATAGGCATGTGTCTATTGTGTGTATTTATTTCATGCAAGTTTGGATAAATATGCATGCTTTCATATTCTCTATACATTGTATTTAATGCATATAGATAGGAAAGACATATGCATATATTTAAAATATGTGAGATACGAATAAGATTTATCAACTTATGATATTACATTGGTAAATATTATTTATTTCATAAAACCATGGATAGCTTCATAAAACCATGGGTAATTTTTCCATGGTGTTGATAGAGATTAATGATTTCATAAAACCATGGGTAGTTTATCCATGGTGTTTATGGAGATTAATTGTTTCATAAAACCATAGGTAGATTACCACGGTGTTTGCAAATATTAGTTATTTAATAAAACCATGAATAAATTACCATGGTGTTGGTAAAGTTAAGTTATTTAATAATTTCATGGTTAAAGGAGTGATTATTTTATATTATCATGATTATGATGTTAAATTCCTTATGGAGGAAAATAAACTAAGTGATTATTTTATATTATCATGATTATGATGTTAAATTTCTTATGGAGGAAGATCTTGCATATACATGCAACATATGTATTAGCCTTTATTGAAAAATAATATACATTTTTGTATGTATAAAGATAGCTTGTAGTATTAAAACGACATTTAATATGATTGTTAGTATAATCTTGAAAATGAGACAGGTAGTTATATTATTAATTGCGTATTTTTACATATGATTACATGCTCACTAGCATTGAGATTTTCTTTGGGAAGACTCGTGAAGAAGGTTATGTGCTTCGTTGTGTAAGAACTCCTTTAGGGAGAGTCTTTTGGAAACAATATGAATTTGCATGCATGGAAGAAACATTTGTTATGTTGTATTCCTTGCACTAAAAGTAATAACTTAAGGGTTAGCTAATTTGATTGAATTTATGAAAATCACATGCATAAATATCTTAACTGATGTATCAGTTTATTTTAAAGAAAAGCTTGGAAGATGTAGCCATTTTCTTGCAGGAATGTGTGCTTATGCGACAGAAGCATTAGTTATTGTGATGACTTATAACCAGCACATATGAGGTATGGGTCGTTAAAGAGTGAACGACAAGGTACTTTACTTGCTTGTCATGAATATACATGAGTAGATGGAGAAACTACTATAGTACAGATATGTGAAATGATTTATTTATGAATCTTGACATCATTTTATGTTGAAGGCATCATAGCAGGGAATGATGGTGACATGTACAAAGGAATATTATGCTTGTCATGTACAAAGGGAAATTATGCTTGTCCTGGTGGCAGGTAAATGATTAATATTCATGTAGATGAGTGTGAGTTGCAGGAAGGTCCAATGTACGATGGTCCATTGTAGGTACATCCATGCCACCAAGATGTGAAGATCTGAAGATATGAAGACCAGAGGGTAAGTGGTATCATATTTATTGTAATGGCTTTAAGCTAGATATTTTCATATTTCCTTGTAAGATTATATAAACGATGGTTAAGGGATGGTCTCCCTTATAAGCCATTGAGTGATGGGCTGAACACCCTCACGAGCGTTTAATAATAAAATTAAATGTTTGCTGGTTTTCACCCTACGGGGTTTCCAGGGTATATTGGTGTTCAATGATGTGATTGGTTATTGTGTCCAGATGATGAGGTTGATTCCTTTCTTGTTATGATGTTCATAATGGCAATTATGTGATGACTATATGAGTAATGAGATGAATGGATGGTTACATCATATAGTATTAAGTTAATATACTGTAATGGAGGTTGTTAAGGGTTAAGGAGTTTACTATCCTTATTTATAAAATTACACTGTGAACTGTTAAACATTCTATGTAATGATGAGTAACTTGTATAAAAAAATTTAACTCCTTACATTTCCCTATGAAGTTAATAGTGGCCATCTTAGAAAGTTAAAAGCTAACCAAAATTGGTACTGTTTTAGTCTCTCAGTAGCGGCATGTACTATAATTTATTAGTATTAATATTTTATATTAAAAATTGAATGAATTACTCATCTCTCTTATTAAGAAATAACTAAATTATTTTACCTATAATTACTTTAATTACTTTTTCCTTTTGAATATTAAAATATTTTACTAATATCAATATTAACACACACATATGTATTAATTTGATATTCAAATACTTTATTTAAATTTTTCATTAAAATATTTATAAAAGAAATAGAATTTTTTTTAAATTTTAATTATGTTATGTCTATATAAAGTTATTGTAACAATCATCCATACAATAGTAATTTTTTTTTTTGTTTTTACAATTTACTAATGTTAATCACCCTTAGTATTACATGATAATAATAAATTTTAGAACATAATCATATAATTGGTTAAACCGAATTATTTTGACCCACCATCCTACCACAAACCAATATTAGGCATAATAACCAATCTTAGACTTAATTATTAGTGTAAATTTTTAATGAAAATATTGAAATTCGTTGGTGCTATGATTTGAATTGGGATTCAGAATGATTAAATTCATATTTTATCACTCAACTCATAATTTATGGTTTGAGTACCAAGCTGTCTCCAACTTACTTCTGCTCAGGATTTCCTGTAGTCCTTTGGATTTTTATAACGACACATGTACTTTTGATCATCGTTGGATTCCTTCGCTCATCGACGGTTGTGATATGATTTGGTTGGGTTAGGGTATTGAGTTACCCCCTCAAACCCTAACCAGTTTGCATTTGCAAACTGTGTGAGAGCATATCCAGCTCTGCAACTCTGTGGGCTTATTGCACTGCCTCCGTTCTTTGTTTGAGGCCAGTACAGGTGAGATGAAATAGTTCACCCTACCCATTCCAATATAGAGTATATTTTCGGTGGCATACTTCGAAATTTCTTACATTTCTCTCATAGTTATGGTTTAATTCATAATGTAGCTGCGTTCTCGTGGTTTTTGGTAAATGGTTTCCTGTACATGACATAAACTTGGCACATCATTTGGATTCAATGCCTGCATCTCAACACGAGGTTTTATATTACTTCGAAAAAATATTTTGGATGTCAAGCTTTGGCGTGGTTGATACAAGTAAACTACGACAACTCGGTTTTCTACTAGATAAATGTAATGAACAACCTTTTTTTTCAAGGCTTCTTCGTTTATTGAGCATATTTTCCTTCTTTTCTATCTCAGGCTCATGGCACCAACTTTGGCTTCAGTCCTAAGGTAGGTTTTCTCTTTTCAGTTTAAAAATCCTTCTGTTCATTATTTCTAGAAATGTTTTGCAAACCCTGAACCGAGTTTATATGTACATGTAATCTTTAATCTCGTGACTTGTTGATATGAGATGGGTTTCCATGCATGATCTTCTTCACCATTGATAGATTCACGTCTTCTCTCTCCAGGTACCTTTGGTTCTCTATGAGGGTTTCGTCATGAAGTTTCTCTCAGTTTTTGGGTTGAAACCATAAACTGTTGCAAGGGGATAATTTGTGGCTCATAGTGTATTATTATTCCTGAAGCCTCTAGGGCTCTATCACAATAATTTAATAGTTTAGTTAAGCCTCGAGGTGGCTTAATGTATTAATTTATTTTATATAGATTTGGGTGTATTTCCACCATGCCATTAGCCACCGGTCTTACTCTCTAGAACTTTACAGACTTCGTGTCTAGAAGATTTCTTGACTATATTAATTGAATTTTGTTTTAGAAAAGTTGTTAGTTTATGAAGCAGTTGTAATTTCTTCTCTGTTGAATTATTCTTTCAATTAACTCAAGCTGTACAGGGATTCGAGCAATGAGAAGCTAATGTTTATATTGCATTTTTTTTTACAAATTATGGCTATTCGCTCGTTCATATGAAAATTCCCTTTGTTGGTTTTCCATGGCTTCCATATAGTGGAATTACTCAACATTTAACTAGTTCTTATAACAAAAAGGATTGCTATGATATACTCTTATTTATTTTTGTCTGACAGAGCACATGCATGTTGTTTTTATTTTCTCTGTCAATATAGTAGTCTTGTTTTTTTCTTAATAACAGAGTAATTACAATTATCAATTTTTTTTAAAATTATATATATATATATATATATATATATCTATATCTATATATATATTTATTTATTTTTTCTGGGGTTTTCTTTCATATGCTCTATATGCTACCCTTGAAAGGGTCTGGTATTTACAGTACCAAACTGTTAGTTATTTTATTTGGAATGCTAATTCTATATTATGATATATATTAAGAAAATATTCTATTCTCACTCAATAAAATAAATAACTGTTTTTCACAATTTGTTCTTCTTTTATAGATGAAATTATTTACTTCTGCTTAGGGGTTTTTTGATGTCTAGACCATCATTTTATCTGGGTTATCTTTCTGTAAACCCGTAGTCCGTGTATAGTACTACTGTAGATGAGAGGAAAAACTGTACAATCTGTGGTTCCATCCCCGGATAGAATAACAGTCCTTTCAATACTCTTCTCTGGTTATGCCATATCATTTTTGTTTACTTCCTTAGATTTTCTCTACACATATACAAATGTCCTTTCCTCGAACAATACATTCAAGTCATTCTATATAGAAAAAAAACTATCATATAGTGACTTAATTAAATACATATTACTCTGCCTTATATAATATTTTTATTCTATTCAACGAACAAAAAGTACAGTTATGGACCTACTGTTATTAATTTCAGAGTTACAAAGACAAGCAATTTATCTAACTAGAATTTCTGTCTTTTTTAACACCAATTTAAGTTACTTATCTCATTTTAGCAAGTTGATTATAGCCTCCCAACCTCGAGAGAGTAAATTACATCCTCAACTCTCCTCGTGCTCCACACCAGAGTATCACTTAATAGCAGTATTATTGGAGTAGACCTCAAGACCTCTGCCTAGTATTCTCTCCATTTTAGGTTGCAAAGTTCCATTGGCTCCAACCAGCTCTGGATTACTCTCACCCTCAAGCCTTCTCGCTCTCCCCCTTACTTCACAAAACCTCTTTTTCTCACTGGGATTTCATATTTATCCTCAGAGGAAAAGGTAATTGTCTTTAATTACTTTTTTCTAACTACTCTAGAATATTGGAAATATTTACCATCAAATTTATGGAAACCACACCATAAATAATTCTTTATTAAAAATGAAATAAATCATGTTCATTATTGGACTAGCTTTACTTATTAATCCTATTTAAAATTAAATACACAATTCTTTTAAAAATAGTTTAAGGATTAATCTGGGTTTACATCCTCCCCCACTGGAGGTAAACTTCGTCCTCGATGTTCTATCCCATGTCAGCAAATAGTTTTGGGTAAGCCTCACGTACAAATCCTTCCTATTCCCATGTAGCCTCCTCTGACCCAAAGTGATTCCATTTCACTTTAACTTGGGTGATGGCTCACCTTCGGAGCGTTATTTATCTTTACTCGAGAATACATTGAGGTTCTATGAGAAATTCGTCGTCCAGTTCGACTTGCAAGCAACAAAACCTTTAGTTAGTTAATATAATGTTTATCTCCTTTAGATATCTAATAGTCAATTTATTCCTACCTGAATGTTTTTCCAATGTATTAAATGCTTTGGATCATGCACATATCGTTTCAATATTGATACATGAAACACATTGTGCACCCATATGTGGCTTGGTAATGCCAATCGATAGGATACCCGTCCTACTCTTTTCAAGAATTGGAAATGTCCACAAAACCTAGGAGCCAACTTAGAACATGAACTCCACCTTAAGGTGCTTTTCTTGGGTCTAATTCTCACATACACATGATCACCCACTTCAAACTCCCTATATGTTCTCTTTTGGTCTGTATAAACTTCTGCTTGTCTTGGGAAGCTTTTAGGTTCTGTCAAATCTTCCCTACTTCTTGTTCCATTTAAGCCAACATTTTCGAACCAAGCATTAGTTTTGTTTTTGGACTGCTCCAGTTAATGGCGTTTGACACTACCTTTCATATAAGGCCTCAAAGTGGCTCATCCTAAGAGATTCATGATATCCATTATTGTAGGCGAATTCTGATAGATGTAAATATTCTTTCCACTTCACGGGTTGTTGCATCACATACATGCGCAAAATGTCTTCTAATATTTGATTCACCTGCTCAGTATATCCATCCTTCTGTGGATGATATGATGTGCTAAATTGGATTTGTGTGCCCAGACCGGTGAACAATGCCTTCCAAAAGGTCGAGGTAAACTTTAAATCTGGATCTAAGATGAATGTTTTCGGAATACCATGCAACATAAACACTTCCCTCATGAAAATTTCCACAAAATGCACGATTTTTTAATTAGACTATACTGGAATAAAGTGAGTTACTTTGCTCAACCGATCAATGCCCACCATTATAGAGTCATTATGTTTCTTTGATCTTGGTAGACTAGTAATAAAATCCAACGATATGACCTCTCATTTCCATTATGGTACAGGTATAGGCTGCAACAAACCTGCTGGATGTTGATGCTCCACCTTGACCCATTGACATTCTAGACATTTAGTCAAGTATTCAGCAATATTTTTCCACATGCTAGGCTAAAAATAAGCTTTCCTAATTGTTGTTAGCATTCACTAGTAACCAAGGTGTCCAGAATAAGTTCTTTGATGATACTCATCCAAGATCAACTCTTTTAAACTCATCCGGTTTGGGATGTATATATTTTCTCTAAAATTTAGAAGCTGCTCACTGTTAATCTTATAATCTATTTTTTTTTTTTTCTGATTTACTGCTTCATATTCTTGTTGCCATAAAAAATGATATTCAGGATCCTTCTCCGCTGCCTCTCTTACCTGATCTTGGAACTTAAATTCCACCTGGTTAAAGTAAAGTTCATACACATAATGTAATTTCCTACTTAAGGCATTGACAACACAATTTTCCTTGCCTTTAACATGATGAATCTCGAAATAAAATTTGCTCAGGAATGCATTCCACCTTGCTTGGTGAGAATTCAAATCAGCTTGTTTAAAGTAGCTAGTCAAACTATTGTGATCAGTTTTTAACAAAAACATTTTTCCCAACAAGTAATGTCTCCATACCTTGAGCGCGTGCACTACTGCCGTCAATTCTAGATCATAAGCAGAGTAACATTGTTCATGATATTTTAGTTTCCTTGACTCATATGCAATGACTCTTCTGTCTTTTGACAATACCGCTCCTACTCCTTCCTTGCACACATAGGTGCATACTTCAAAATCCTTGTTTGGGTCAGCTACCCTCAATATGGGGGCAATATTCAAAAATTTCTTTAAATATTCAAAGCTAGTCTAACATTCACTAGCCCATCTAAACATTTGTCCTTTTCACTGTAGAGAGGTAATAGGAAAATCAATTTTTGAGAATTCCTCGATGAAACGCCTATAATATCCAACCAATCCCATAAAATAACTTATGTTTGCTACGTTTTTGGGAACCCTCCATTCCATAATAGTCTTTATTTTTTCAGGATCCACCACTATGCCTTCAACGGAAATGACATGGCCTAAATACTGTATTTTCTCTTTGTAAAAGTCACACTTGCTGAATTTGGCATATAGTTGATGTTCCCTCAACATTTTCAGTACTTGCCATAAGTGTTCCTTATGTTCTTCCATGGTCTTTGAGTAAATTAATATATCATCAATGAATATCAGAACAAACTTTTCCAAAAATAGATGAAATATGCCATGCATCAAACTCATCAAAGTTTCTGGTGCATTGGTTAATCCAAATGGTAAAACCACGAACTCATAGTGCCCATATCGGGTACGGAAAGTTGTTTTATAGATGTCCTCATTTTTTATCCGAATTTGGTGATATCCAGAACTTAAATCTATTTTCAAAAATATAGTCTCCCCTTTCACCTGATCGAAAAGATCATCTATCTGTGGCAGCAGGTACTTATTATTAACAATCAATTTGTTAAGCTGCTTGTAATCCATGCACATTCGCATTGTTCCATCCTTTTTTATCATGAACAACACTCGTGCCCCCGAGGGAGAAACACTAGCTCGAATGTATCCCTTCTACAACAGTTCTTGTAGTTTCATTTTTAATTCCATCAACTCAGGTACACTTATTCGGTATGCTGCTCGTAACATGAGTGCTTTCCTGGGCATTGATTCGATAGTGAAATCGATATACCTCTTTGGAGGTAGCCCCGGTATACTTTCTGAAAATACATCCATAAATTCTTGTACCATTGGTATATTTTCCAGCATGGGGGTCTTATCCTTAGAATTAGCGAATCCCACTTGGATAGCATTTACCCAGTTGGGATGCTGTGATAGGATGTAATTGAAATGGTTTCTTAATTACTTGTAGCTCTTGACATGTTCCATCTTCAGCCTTGAAGTAAATATTTTTCTCTTTACACTCTACTAGAGACCAATGCCCCTCCAACCAGTCCATTCCCAATATTATATCATAGGAGCCCAAGGGTAGAATATTTAATTCAACCTTTATCTGCTGATTTCCAACTTCAAAGGGACAATTTGAGACTTTAGCACTAACTCTTGTCTTTTCGCTAGTGGTTAATTGTACCATCCAAGGAATCTTAAATTTATGGCTCTGCAAGTCACACTTTTCAACTATCCGGGGATTTACATAGCTTAAACTCGCACTAGGGTCATCCAAAATAGAAAAAATTTGAGAATATAGCTCACCTTCAAGTTCTATCATGGTCGGCTAATAATTTTCTTGTTGGTCTTCAAGTGTTCCATTAATTCTTGGTATTTTTTGAGCAACATCCCCCACCGTAGAAGCCTCCTGTAGGTTGGTTGTTGTTTTTCTTCTCCCACAATGAGGGAATTTATTATAATAATGTGCCTCACCGCATCCCCAACACAGCAAAGGTGGTTTCTGGATCTTCCCATGCTCTAGTCTGCTGGAAGCTTCTATGGGTCACTCCTCTGTTGGCCATTTTGGCTTCTGCTGATTTCTCCCATACTGTCTACTTGCTGAATTTCTTGCAACATTTTTAAAATTTCCAGAACTATTACTCTTAAAATTTGAGTTTTTTTTCTGCCCTTTCTTTGGTGGCCAATTCTTACCTGGTTCCCCCTTTACCTTGGATTGCTGATAACATATTCATGTTTTTCGAATCACCTCATCCATAGTCTTTGGGTTCATGAATTCAATTCTTTCCTTCATGTGAGCAGGAAAGGTACTCAAGAATCGCTACACTTTTTCCTTCTTATCTCTTAGGCATGGTACATATCTCAGCAATGATGTGAACTTAGTTATGAATTAGTCCATTGACAATTGTCCCAATCTCAATTCATGAAATTATCAATATTTTTCATCATAAAAGAGCTCCATTAGGTACTTATCTTTGAAATAATGCTGAAACTCTTCCCAAGTCATATTATGGTCTTCAATACCTCAAAATATTTTGACTTCCTCCCACCATAAAGTGGCTTCTTCCCGCAGTTGGTAGATAGCCAAGCGAGCTTTGAGTTTGCTACTATATTCAT
This sequence comes from Pinus albicaulis, assembly GCA_034641835.2. Lineage (NCBI taxonomy): Eukaryota > Viridiplantae > Streptophyta > Pinopsida > Pinales > Pinaceae > Pinus > Pinus albicaulis. The sequence continues at coordinate 1,723,642,460 of CM076575.1, forward strand.
AAACTTGAAATTATTTTTTCATATTAATTATCGATGCCTCTGCTACGTCCTCGGCCTCTCCATTGAATATAGGAGGTTTGATTTTTTGAAACTCATCTTGCAGTTCTACTTTCTATTTTTTCATCTCTTGTTGATTTGAAACATTCCCCGACTCTGCTTCGCTATAGATTCTATTTTTATTACTTTTCTATGTGTGAATTCCTTCCGGCTTGTCATTAGCCTACGTTGATGTTCACTTTCTTCTTGGGTATCCCTTTTAGTGCTCGGTTGAGTTGTCCCTTGATTCTGCCTATCGAAGAGGCTTTTAAGAATCCTTTCTTGCTCTCACATCAACCTCTCTTTATCGCTTCTAACCCAAACCATTTCTTCCTGCAATTGTTGCACCGTATCCAATAGTATATTCGCTTGACGTTGTTGTTCGTCAAGTAATATGCTTGTTTGTTGATGCTGATCCACGTTCAGCTGCACCCACATTTCTGGGTTCATATCTGGATTAGGTTAGGGATGAGGTTCCCCAGTATTTTTGGATACTTGGTGTGCTGACCCCCTTCTCATTATATCCTTGTTAATTTCTGTGCACAATTTTACACACATCAATTATTATTCATGTGACCCATTTGGGTCCCAACGTGGGAATGTCACTCTGATACCACTTGTAACAATCATCCATATAATAGATTTTTTTTTTTTTTTTTACAATTTACTAATGTTAATCACCCTTAATATTGCATGATAATACTAAATTTTAGAACATAACAATATAATTGGTTAAACCCCTTTTTTTACTTTTCACCCTAGCTTATGATACGGCTAGGTATTTTATCGAAATGAGCACCATACATCAAGGTCACTTGGGAATTATTTCGACCCACCGGGGTACCACAAACCAATATTAGACTTAATTATTAATGTACTATTTAACAAACATATTGAAATTCATTGGTGCTATGATTTGAATTGGGATTTGGATGGGTTAAATTCATATTTTATCACTCGGCTCATAATTTATGGTTTGAGTACCAAGCTATGTCTCCACCTTACCTCCGCTCAGGATTTCCTGTAGTCCTGTGGATCTTTATGATGACACATGTACTTCTGACCACCGTTGGATTTCTTCACTCATCGACGATTGTGATATGATCCGGTTGGGTTAGGGTATTGAATTACCCCCTCAAACCCTAACCACTTTCCATTTGCGAACTGTGCGAGAGCATCTCCAGCTCTGCAAGCTTGTGGGTTATTGTGCTGCCTCCGTTATTTTTTTGAGGGCAGTACAGGTGAGACGAAATGGTACAACCTACCCTTATTCTAATACAAATTATATTTTTGGTGGCACACTTCACAATTTCTTACATTTCTCTCACAGTTATGGTTTAATTCATAATGCAGTCGCGTCCTGGTGGTTTTTGGTTAATGGTTCCCTATACATGATAGAAACTTGGTAAATCATTTGGATTCAATGCTTGTAGCTCAACACGTGGTTTTATATTACTTCAGCAGAAGGGGTTGGATGTCCTCCTTCAGCGTGGTTGATATAGGTAAACTACGACAGCTCGGTTTCCTGCTAGATAAATGTAATGAACAATATATATATATATATATATATATATATATATATATATATATATATATATATATATATATATATATATATATATATATTTAATTTATTTTAATTTATTTATTTTTTAGGGTTTCCTCATTTATTGAGAAAATTTCCCTCCTTTTTTGTCTCTAACTCATGGCACTGAATTCACCTTCGGTCCTAAGGTAAGTTTTCTCTTTGTAGTTTAAAAGTCCTTTCATTCATTATTTCTGGAAATGTTTTGCAAACCCTGACCTGAGTTTATATGTACAGGTAAACTTTAATCCCGTGACTTGTTGATATGATATGGGTTTCCGCACGTGATATTCTTCAATGTTGATAGATTCACGTCTTCTCTTTCTAGGTACATATCGTTGTCTATAGGGTTATGTCCTGACGTTTCTCTTCGTTTTTAGGTTGAAACCCTAAACTGTTGTGAGGGGATAATTTGTGGCTTAATGTGTATTATTTAACAATTTATTCCAACCTCGAGGTGGCTTAATGTATCAATTTCTAATATATATATTTGGGTGTATTTATGCCATGCCATTAGCCACCGGTCTTACTGTCTAGAACTTTAGAGACTTCATGTCTAGAGGATTTCTCAACATTGTTAATTGAATTTTGGTTTAGAGAAGTTGTTAATTTATGAAGCAGTCATAATTTCTTCTCTTTTGAATTCTTCTTTCTCTTAACTCAAGCTGCACAAGGATTTGAGCAATGAGACGCTAATGTTTATATTTCATTTTGTATAAAAATGATGTCTATTCGCTCATTCATTTGAAAAATCCATTTTTTGGTTTTCCATGGCTTATGTATAGTTGAATTACTCAACATTTATCTAGTTCTTATAGAAAAAAGGATTGTTCTGATATACTTTTATTTATTTTTTTCTATAGAGCACATGCATGCTATTTTTATTTCCTCTATCAATATAGTAGTCATTTCTTAATAACAAAGTAATTGCAGTTATCATTTTTTCTAGAGTTTTCTTTCATATGCTCTATATGTTTCCCTTGAAAGGGTATGGTATTTACAGTACCAAATTGTTAAATATTCTATTTGGAATGCTAATTCTATACTCTGATAGATTAATAAAATCTTCTATTCTCACTCAATAAAATAAATAAATGTTTTGCACAATCTGTTCTTCTTTTCTAGATGCAATTATTTGCTTCTTCTTAGGGGTTTTCTGATGTCCAGACCATCATTTTAACGGGTTATCTTTCTGTAAACCCGTAGTCCGTGTATAGTGCTATTATAAATGAGAGGACGAATTGTACAATCTAGGGTTCCATCCTCGGATAGACTAACAGTCCTTTCAATAATCTGTTCTGATTCTGCCATATTATTTTTGTTTACTTCCTTAGATTTTCTCTACACATATACAAATGTCCTTTCCTTGAAAAATACATTCAAGTCATTCTATATAGAAAATAAACTATCATACAATGACTTAATTAAATAAATCTTCCTCTGCCTTATACAATATTTTTATTCTATTCAACGAAAAAAAGTACAGTTATTAATTTCACAGTTACACAGACAAGCAATTTATCTAACTAGAATTTCACATCGAGCCATTTATGTCTTTCTTAACACCAAGTTAAGTTACTTATCTCACTTTAGCAAGCTGATGATAGCCTCCCAACCTTGAGAGAGACAATTGCGTCCTCAACTCCCCCCGTGCTCCGCACGATGATAGGAATTAATAAAGTAGACCTCAAGAGCCTTTGTCGAGTCTTCTCTCCAGTTTCAGGTTGCAAAGTTCCACTGGCTCCAACTAGCTCTCGATTAATCTCACTCTCAAGCCTTTTGGATCTCCCCCTTACTTCATAGAACTGCCTCTCTGCCTTACTTCACATAACCCCTTTTCCTCATTGAGATTTCCTCTTTATCTGAAAATGTAATTGTCTTTAATTGATTTTGTCTAACTACTCTGGAATCATGGAAATCTTTACCATCCGTTTTATGGAAACCACACCATAAATAATTCTTTATTTAAAAATAAATAAATCATGTTCATTACTAGATTAACTTTACTTGTTAATCCTATTTAAAATTAAATGCATAATTCTTTTAAAAATAGTTTAAGGATTAATCCGGGTGTTAAAATTATTTAACATATATATGGAAATATTTTATTTACAACTTCAAAAGTGAAAGTGAAATATGTTTACAACATTTTTTTTCATATTAGATGGTAATATTAACAATAAAGGCAATGAGAATGAGATTATTATAGTCAATTTTTTTTTTAAAATTAATTTTAAGGGACACATGTCAACTCCAAGTTGAACATGAACAAAATTACGCATAGCTTGGGATGTAGAATGAGCCACTTGAATCAATAACAAGTTGAACATGGATGAAATTACACATATTACACATAGCCCTCGATAACAAATGGGCCATTCCCTATATTACAATTAGAAATGAATGAGTGTTATGAGAAAGATATTAAAAAAACTAAATATTATAAAATGGTTAATTTTTTTTAATTAAGCTATTTTGCAAATAGTTTTATAAATAATTGCAATGTTTTTTTATAAGAAAGATATTATTAGTTTTTCACAAAAACTAAAGATTTTTCCAGTGGTTAGCATTTATGGTGATAAAGGTTGTTTAATGTTTTATTAAATATGTAAATTAATTATTATAATAATTTTCTTTATGATTAATATGTATTGTAATAATGCTATTTAAATTAATTTGAAATGTAATTAATTTTTATTTGTAAATTTTTATATTTAATTAATTTTTTTTTAAATGGTTATATATTTTTAATTATTAATATTATATTTATAATTTGAGTAGTTTTAATGGTTAAAAATAGGTGTTTCTTTATGGATTTAAATTCAAAGAGAATAGAATATATATATCTAATGGTTAAGAGCATGCGTTTCCTCCTAAAAGGTCCCAGATTCAAAACCAGAAGGGAGTAGAGTATGTATGTCTTGCTAGACTTAGCAATCAAATCCCTGCCGGGAGGTGGATCCCTTCCCATAAACAAGGAAGTCTCATTCACCAATTTAATGTCTGACTTGGCTTGACCTTAAAATTAAAATAATAATAATAAATTTTTGTAGTTAAATTAATACATAAAATTTTAAAAATAAAATATTAATATTATTATAAAAATATATTATTAATATTATTATTAAAAATTAATAAACCAAATAATTTAGATTAAAAATTAAGTAAAATTTACTATAAAAAATTATTTGTGATAAAAATATAAAGTTATTTGTGATAAATATACTAAATTATTATTTGTGAATCATAATAATAATAATAATAATAAAATGAAAATTAAGATAATCATTTTGTGAAATCCCTGAATTCCACTTTCAATTAACTTCCAACTTTTTTTAATATAAAAATGTACAGAATCCCACTTTCAATTGACTTCCAACCTTTTTGAATTTATGAAATGGTTATTGTCCCAGCCAGAAATAGCCACTTATGTTGCATTGTTTGTTGCATGAACAAATTTACATTTACAGTTGTGATGTCTAATCTGACACCAGCTACTCAAATCTAGACATTAGGTTCTGTGAATGTGTAGTCTTACCGGACATAGCTTGCAGATCAATTCCACGACCATTATCATGTCAACATTATGTACTGCAACATTTAATATATATGTTTAAGATTTACAGTAAAAGTTTCACATCGAAATCTGTATACCCCATACCAAATAAAAGGTAAATACAGCTGGCCTGAAAAACCAGGGAAGGTAATGTCCACTTCTGTCACATGTTGCCTGCCCGTGTCACACACATGGGACCCTCGGTCGTCATCGCTCACTTTTGTTTTTCACGAAGAGAGGATCAATTGCAATCTGCGTGTCTGGAGCTAAGGAAGCCATGAGATAAGGAAGCCAGGAGATAATTTTATTAATTAAAAAAAATGTTATATGTAACTGTGATAGGAAATAAGTTATGGTTTTTTGAGGAAGTAGTTTTGATAATTCATGTTATTGGTTTGTGGATTGTAACCAAATTTTTTTAGAGATTAAGAATTTGGATAATAAAATGAGACTAAATCTTTATGGTTAAGAATCTTGTTACTTGTTTTTTTTAAATGTATTTATATTTTTAAAACAATGAGAAAACCTATTATAACTGAGTGGTCAAACTACAATAGGGACAACTATCAATGACTGCTATGCGTTAATGGAGGAGGATTTATCATTGTTATTCAAGGAAAACCAGTCCACCTAGAAATACTAGCTGGTGGTCCATAAAGGGACAGACTTCCACTAGTGTCATATGCCCTTGCGTCCCCTTAACCTGTTTTCTTATATATGAGGAAAACGAGCTTTTAGCCAAATAATTGTATATATATTAATTATTTTTATAATTAATAATAATATTTTTTTTTTTTTTCTAAATCTGACTAATTCTATTAATTATGAAAATACTAGTACAAAACTGCCAGGACTGCTGCTGTGAGAGCCAGACAGTCTGGGTAGATTAACTCTGCTATCCTTAAGAAGTCGGGGTCGCCCAGAGTGGGAAACCGACCCATTAGTCATCAATAGTTGGGCCGCCCATAGGAGGGAAACCGGCCAGAGACTTAAACAAAACATGTATATATTTTTAAAAACAAAGCAAAAACCATCAGTATGCTCAACAAGTGAGCTTCTAAAACAGTTAATCATGATGAACCCAGCAATGATTGAGCCCAAGGAGTCAGCTCTTGTCCTCAGGGGACAGCGGTTCCTCTTCCACCCTGCAAGCATATTCATTTCCTGTGCTGCTGTCTTCCTGTCCTTCCTGGCTGTCAGAATGCATGTTCTGGCGCTGTGCTTCAGTGCTAATCTCTGCGTGAGGGGAGGGAATGGGGCAAGGATCGGGAGCTGGGGGGTGAGCAGAGAGGGGAATTTCCTCCCGGAGGGATACAGTGATGAGTGCAGTGATGATGGAATCATAAGAAGTGCAGTGGAAGCGAAGTTCCGCGTTCTGGGTGGTCTGCCGGATGGAGGAGCCACGAGCTCTGTAGAAAGAAGGAGAGGGCTGCCCGGGATGGGTGATATCATCTGAGGGAAGGGGCTGACAGGAAGGATTAGGACAATTCGAAGGGGGAGAGAGTCCGGGAGGCTCAGAGTGAGCAACAGGAATGTCAGAAGCATCTTGAATGGCTTGCGCCCTGCCACGTCCTCTGCCTACTAAGCTGCCCCTACCTCTATTTCTTCGACGGCCATCACGTGATGAACGCGGGGGGGTGTTGTCACCTCCATCCGAGGAGGAGCTAAGGTCAGAGTGGGGCAGAGGAGGAAGGCCAGAAGAGCGCCCTCGACTCACGCCTCGAGGAGGCCTCATTCTTTGCCGTAGTCGGGGCATGGCATACAGCAAATGACGAAGACGAGGCTTGCCAGAAAGGGGTTCAGGAGAAGGGGTGAGGGCGGAGATGCTACCAGGGTGACTCTGCCTATGCAGGTGGGCAGAGGGGCTGAAAGGGCGGTGACGAAGAGCCTGAGAGTTCAAATTAAGAATTAAGGAGGATGGAATACCTGTGAAGGTGGCTCTCGAGATGTCAGAAGAGTCAGAAGCTCCGCAGCAAGAACTGTTGGTGAAGTGAACGCCCGGCAATGTTTCCAGACAGGCCCAGACGCTGCATCTACGCCCTGTATTCGTCTTGCAACTGGGAATTGCCGCACCAGGAGGGCATTCGCTTCTGAACGGGAGCAAAAATCGCGAATGGTTTCCGTCTGTCTGCCTCTCTTCCATCGTGACCGCCAAAACCAAATACACCGCCTTAAACCTGTGATTGAAGGGGTAGTTAATACCATTTTGCTGCTTCCAAGGCACATTAATGACGCAGGGACTGTGCTCACGCGAGGCCATGTGGGCATGGCACTCATATGTCTTTGGGAGCTGCGTGGGTGCCAGAGGCCCTTTAATGCTTTCATTCAGCCGCATCCGGCATGAGGCAGTCCTGGTGCACCAGGGAAATGCAGTTCTGTTGAGTATCTTCATCATGGATGATTGAGAGAGAGCCATGAGTCATCGTGCTGTTATTGTCAATGCCGAAGTTGGCTAAGAGATCAGCGATTTTGTTTCCTTCCCTCATAACATGGGTGAAGGATATTGCTCGGTTATGGTGTAGCCAATCACTTATTTTAACAATTCGGGCTGCTAATCGCCAACTATGTGACACTTTGGCCGAATCGGCTCCCCAGAGAAGCTGGTTGGCCATGTGGATGAGAATCTGTGAATCTCCTTCGATAATGATGGGAAAGAAATTGTGTTGACTTACCAGGTTCAAGCCTTGCCAGAGGCCTTCAAGCTCCGCTGAATTATTTGTGTCCCAGCCCATGGCTCCAAAGAAGAGGTGCCGAACATCTCATGTAGAATCTCTAATGATGCCTCCATAGCCTGCTTGCCCCGGATTCCCTTTGGAAGCTCCATCAAAGTTTAATTTGAAGACTCCTGGAGAAGGGGGAATCCAATGTGAAGGCGAGCTATTGGTCTTCTTGTTTTGAGTCTTCAGAGTGATTCCTAATTTGAGATTCCAGTTTTGCCAGACGAGGATTTCGCTTTGCTTCTTGGGGAGATCATCTTCTTGCCAAGAGTGAATGGCCAAAGTTTCCTGAAGGTTGCCAGTGAGGGAAAGCCAAATATTGTCCAAAGAGGTGGAATGATTTTTGAAAATACGTTTATTGCGTTCTTTCCAAAGGGTCCAGAAGATCATACCAGGGAGGAGCTGCCAGAGAGTATTGAGGAGGGCTGAATCATAAGGGCGTTTAGGCCAGCTTCGAAGGATAGAAGTAATGTCCCCAGAGGGCTTTCGCTTCTGACAGCGAAAGCTGCATTTATTCCATACAGAATTGGCTAAAGGGCAATACAGCATCAGGTGTTGAATAGATTCAGGGCTGAGAGCGCAGTTGGGGCATCGAGAAGGGCCGCTGAAGCCTCGTTTGACCAGATTGTCCCAAGTGAGAATTCGCTTGTGACTTAAAAGCCAAAGGAAAGTGGAAATTTTCGGCCAAGTGTGGGGGTTCCAGACCAATTGCCAGAGGGGATCCCGAGGGAGAGGGGAGGGATGCAGCAGAGAGTAGGCCTCCTTAGTTGTGAACATACCTGTGGTTGTGTGACCCCATCTAAGGATGTCGGGATCTGGAGAGCTTCTGATTTGTCTTCGTTGTAGTTCCTGATCGAGGTCCCTGTAAATATATTCTTGAGCTTGATCCGTTATGTGATGCGCTGACTTCCATTGCCTATACCCATTCCTGTCAGTGTCCATCCATTGCTCATGAATCTTCCCTTCTAATCCTGCTCTGGGTTCTCCAAGGCTGTTTAGAGGAAACTTTTCCAAAAGGCTGGATTCTTGTTGCCAGGAATCTGTCCAGAATCTTACTGATTGTCCATTGTGCACTTCCCAGAAGCTATGTTGTTGAATAAGCGCATAGTGCTACTTAGCAGCATTCCAAATCAAGGAGCCCGAGTTGAGAGGGGTTAACCGTATCAGATCTGCTGCAGTTCTGTTGTTAGCATACTTGGCATTCCAAAGTCGTGCCCAAGGTGTTTGAGGCTTGGAGAGCCATCTCCACCATACTCGAGCTGCCATGACTTCATTGCTGTGCAAGGGGTCTCTTAGGCCGAGACCGCCATCTGCTTTGGGAGTACAGACTATACCCCAATTCACAAGGGCCCATTTGCGATTGTGCCCAGTGGATCCCCACAGAAAGCAACGTTGTAGAGTTTTGATCTGTTTGAGGACCCATTTCGGGGCAGCAAGAACAGAAAAGAGATAAAGGGGCATAGATTGTAAAGTGGCTTTGATGAGAGTGAGACGACTGGCCATGTTGAGAGCCCGGAAGGTCCAAGAGGAGAGCCGGGATTCCAGTTTCTCCAGCAGCTGGTTCCAAGAAGAGTGCTTGATGGCAGAATTAGTAAGGGGGGCTCCAAGGTATTTGTCCGGCAGAGTGGCTACAGAAAACCCAAGAATACGGGCAATGCTTACTTGAGTCGGGTGGGGTGTGTTAAAGAAGAAAATCTGAGACTTGGAATCATTTATGGTCATCCCTGAAGCTTGAGAGAAGAGAGAGAGGACTTCTTTGAAAGATCGGGCTTCTTGAACAGATGGATGACCAAAGAGCATGTTATCATCAACAAATTGTTGATGAGTTGAGGTGGGAGCTCCATGAAAGGCAAGACCACGCAGGTGGCCTAGAGAGGCTTCCTTTTGAATGAGTCTGCCAAGCCCTTCAGCCATAAGAACAAAAAGGAAGGGGGATAGGGGGTCCCCTTGTCTGATGCCTTTAGAGGGACGGAAAGGGAGGGAGGGGGAGCCATTAAGAAGGATGGAAAGGGAGGGGGAGGAGACTAAATTCATAATCCAACGAACCCACATGCAATCAAATCCAAAGGCGCTTAACATTTGCTGGATATAAGTCCAGTTCAACCTATCAAAAGCTTTGGAAAGATCAATTTTGAGTAGCATACCTGGCTTCTTGCTGACCTTTAGGGAATGAATGATTTCATGAGTGAGAATAATGCCATCCAGAATTTGACGTCCTTCCACATAGCCCGTTTGTTCTGGTGAGATAAGGAGGGGCAGAAGAGGTTTAAGTCTGTTGGCAATGACTTTGGTAATGACTTTGTAGATTACATTGCATAGGGAAATGGGCCTGAACTTCTCAGGCTTGCTAGGCTGCTCTTCCTTTGGTATTAGTGCTACAAAGGTAGTATTGAGGGAGGGCAGGATCCAATGCATTGATCTAGATTCCTCTACCAGTTGCCAGACCTCTTCTCTGATAAGATTCCAGAAGTGGTGGAAAAAATTGGCGGTGAAGCCATCTGGCCCAGGGGCTTTACCATCCTTGAGTTGTGCCATGGCTTCGTCTACTTCCTGAGGGGTGATGGGCCGAAGCAAGATTTGATTATGTTCCTCAGTGATTAGTTTGGGAATGAGCTGTGTGATTTGGTTAATGGCTGGCTGTCGATTGGCATGTTGCTCCTTTTGAAGATCTTTGAAGTAGCCCACCAACTCGCGTTCCATATCCTCGTGCCTTTCCATGCGTTCCCCCTGTTGAGTGGTAATGTGGCTGATTCTGTTTTGCATTCGCCTTTGTATGGTTGTGTTGTGGAAGAACTTAGTGTTTCTTTCTCCTTCCTTCAACCAACGGACTCTAGATTTCTGCCTCCAGAGGATTTCCTCCTGCTTATATCTTTCCTCCAACTTTCTTTTCAAATCATCTTCTTTGGAAGCTAGGGGATCTGTTCTGCCCACATTGATGATCTCCTGCTGCACATCTTTCATCTGTTGTTCCAGGTTCCGTTTTTCTGCAAAGATATTGCCAAAGATGTTGTGGTTCCAGTCTTTAATGTGCGCCTTGACCCATTTGAGTTTTTGCTGGAATTGGTACATTTTGGAGCCGTTAGGCGGGGCAAATCCTTTCCAGACAGAGTGAACAAGGTCTGAAAAAGAGGGGTGCGATAGCCAGAAAGCTTCAAACCTGAAAGGCTTTTTGAGTTGAAAGCCTATGCTTTTCCATTGGAGCATTATTGGCCAGTGGTCAGAACCTGGGATAGGGAGGATAGTCCCAATGATGTCTCCACCTACATGGATTGCATTGTCCGAAAGGAGAAATCGATCCAGTTTGGAGGCTATTTGTTGCCTACCCGTTCTTCGATTGCTCCATGTGAACAAGCCATTGCAGAAGGGAACATCCATGAGCCAGTTGCTGCTAATGAAGTCCTTGAAGTGGGCACTGTCTTGGTCCAGCCTAACCCTGCCTCCAGTTTTTTCAGCCAGCCTTGTGATCATGTTGAAATCTCCACCAAGAATCCAGATGGGGTGAGTTCTGTTGGAGTTGAGATGCCCAAGGGTGTTCAGAAGCGCCACTTTGCCAGCCAAGTCTTGAGGGAAATACACATTGGAAAGATGTCCATGGATATTGGTCCCTATAGGGTGAAAAGTAGCTTGGATGAGATTATGAGAGGCATGAAAGTTGTCGATCTGGAGAGCCTGAGGATTCCACGCTATTGCGAGACCTCCCGAAGACCCCTCAGCGTCCACAGCCACTGATTTACTGCCGGGCCAAGCTCTGGTCAGGATGGAGCCCAGCGTTTGACTGTTGCATTTGGTTTCCTGAAGGAAGAGTAAATGGGGATTCTCCTTCTGTATCAAATTTTTTAACATTCCGTATTTTCTAGGACCATTAAGTCCTCGTACATTCCAGGAAATTAAATTCATTGAGAACTATTGGGGAGGGGTTTGAAAAACCTAGTAAGCTTGGGATATTGTCCCGAATCCACCAAAATCTGACCTAGTGCCATGGTGCGCTGCCAGTCAGGGGTTCTTCCTCTTTTCTTGGGTTCTTTCATCACCTTCAAACTGTCCCAACGGCTACCAGGTTGGATGCCCAATTTTTTGTGTTGTTGTACCTTTGCTAGGACCGCTTCAAGGGAGTCAATCTGTTTTGGATTAATTCTATCGAATTCCTTTCTTTCGCATGCTTCTTCAAGACCTGTCAAGTCCAGCTCATCAATGGTTAAGCTATCTGTGTCTTCTTCCATTTGGAATGTTTGTTCAGATTGAATCAGATCTGGGATTCCTGAGGCAACAGGAGGGGATGGTTCCTGCAGGAATGAGAGGCTTGGGTTCCAAGTGACATGTTTCTGCTTGAGATTTAGGTTTGGGTCAGAGATTTCGCCAGAGGAAGCAGAAGGAGGGGTGGGCGTAGGGGAGACGGGGATGGGTTGGAAGGGGGGCGGATTGGAGGGGCCTGCGTGATTTGGAGGGCCAGGAGAGGGGTCGTTGGGGGGGTCAGAGTGGTTAAGCACCGCAAAACTATTGCTTGAGGATGGGATTGAAGCAGAGGAGCTGGGTTTCTTGCTAGCAGCAGGTTTTCTGCTGCCTCTTCTCCTGGGGGCAACTTTAGTGAATCCATCCTCCTGAGCTTTGCTTTGCTCCTCCGCTTTTCGGGCTTGGACTGTTAGAGGGCAGTCTCTGTAGAGGTGTCCATGAGCGTGACAACGTCTGCATCTAAAGGGCACATATTCATAATCCAGAGGCTGGATCCATTCAAAGTCATCGTGAAAAATACTTACCGCATCAGGTAGGGCACTGTCCAGGTGCATTTGAACACAGATTCGGGCGTAGGAGGTGTATCTTCGGAGCTTGGTTTCTTCAGCAACTTTTATGAACTCTCCTAGTCCCATACCAATTGCCTGCAAGGTCTCTTCGTCCCAATATTCAAGCGGGAGTGAATAGAGTCTAATCCAGACCGGCGCCCAATTGAAGTTTTCCTTGTCAGGGTTGAATCTTTCCACCCAGTTTCTCAAATATAAACCTGCAGAGTTGAAAAAATTATGGGCCTCCATCCATGACCCTATTTCTGTCTTCTAAGCAGTTGAATGTGGCTGTAAAGAAGCCCTTTGCTCCGAGTTGCAGTGAGACTGCCCCTTTTGGCTTCCACTTGGACGCTATCCAGCCCTGGAGAGCTTTTTCTATTGGCCAGAACCCTACAAACTTCCCAATAAGGGCATGATCTCTCATATACTGAATCCTAGCATTTATTCGCTGACTAGGAAGATCTATCTTTGGCCGTTCTGAAGCAATGGGTTTACAAGTGGATGAGGTTACCTGTGGCTCCTCCGTCCTCGCTTCAGAGTTAGATTTCTGTTCTGTCTCATCTGCCGATTTGTTGTCAGATTTGTCCTTCATGCAGATTTCCGGCCCAGCATCATTTGCAGGGGGAGGCTTGGTGCCTCCCCCCGTCTCTACTTCCATGCAGCGAAGCTGCCGGCGCTACCAGAGATTATCTGCGCAGTCAGAAATGGTGCAGTACGAGCGGGTTTCCGTGCGTGCTAGGGTTTCGAGTGATCGCAGAGGCAAAAAACCCTAGGTTTCGCAGAGGCATCCCCAAAGAACTGTATATCCAATTTTCAATTAATAATAATATTAATATTAATTTTAAATTAAATTAATTTTTTTTTTTTTTTTAAATTTAAGTAAGATAAAATAAGTTTTTTTAACAATTATTATAAATTAATGTTTATAGACATTTACTAACTATTTAATTTATATGATTACATATATCTTTACAATTTTTGTTGTAAATTGTCCCATATCCAATCATATTACATTGCCATATCTATATCTATCAATAAAATACCAATAAAACAATCATCAATATATTACCATCATTAACTTATTACATAGCTAGCTAATATATATACCCATATTTTTCATTTTCAGCTATACCATGTCTAATCACATTACACTGTAGTCCATCTTTAATTTATTTATTGCATAGTGCTCAATATATTTAGAGTTTCCATTTTCAATTTTGTCAACCCTAATCACGTTTCACTATCAGTGCAACATCACCAGAAATGCATGTGTTCTGAAGTCCGGTATATCAGAAAAGATAAACAAAGGACTTTTTACGTACAAAAGTTTAAAGAAAAGAAAAATGAATGCCTACCGACTACATTTATTTGTTTGTGTGTGTCACACATAAAATTTTCAAAGGTATCGTTCTCTACACGTCCTCTCCCAACACCCAATATTTGACAAATTATGAAAGACGTCGAATTTATTAAAAAAGTGACATTGCGGCCATGAAATGCCCTGTCACCTCCGTTTCTTCATAGCTGTGATTATTTCACTCTGAATTGCAGGTTGCTAAGCATTTCACAATTTTTGAAAGGCGTCAAATTTATTCAGGTAAGGTAAGACTTTCCTGCCATCAAATGCCCTACCACGCCCGTTTCTTCATAGCTAGGGTTAGTCCAGCCTGAATTCAGGTTTCTAACCACTATGACAAATTATGAAAGTTGTCGAATTTATTGAGGTAGGACTTTATTGCCATAAAATTTCCTGCCACGACCATTGCTTCACAGCTATGGTTATTTCACTCAGTCTGAATTGCAGGTTTTTCAGCATAAATTTACTTTACTACCCATAACTTGGAATTCTTCGAATTGGTCTGCACCTCTGAAAAAATTGTAGCTGTTATGAAAGAATCCTTTAGTGCACATGCACTGTCCACGTTATCAGGAGGGTGACCTTGATTATAGGAATAAGGATATGAATGGAAAGGATAAGAATGAAGAAAGCTATGGTGTAAATGCAAATGGCAGTGACAGGAGCGTTAAATTTAGAATCAATTTGTCTTCGTGATCAAGAGAGTGATGTGTATGATAAGAATGATGGTGGGGATGAAAAGGATAATGTTGATAAATAAATTTAATTATAATGAGGAATAATAAAGTATAGGTAAGATTATTATTATTATTTTTCAAAGAGAAAAATAACGAACTGAACTTCATTAAAAAGTAAGATTACATATGCATAGTTTTACTTTTGATAAATCAATCCCACTTAAATAATTAATAAACAATGTCTCAAAAAGAAGTCAGATAAATATATTTTCCAGATTCTCATTTACTTTTAATTGGCTGAAGTTGTGTATCAACTGAATACTAAGCATTTTTGTAAACCACTCATCTACCCAAAAAAAACGGTATTTAGAGCAAACAACCATGTACCAAATGGATACTAAAACTAATTACCTAGATATGTTGGATAGATATTATTTTGAAGGACTTAATCAAAGAATGAATCATGTCCATCCAATGAGAGAGATCTAGTGCTTCTAAAGAGGATCTTTGATTTTCCCACTCAACAATCCCTTAGAGCCACTATAAATGTATATCTATGCAATGTTAAACCACTTGGCGCAGAAGAAAATGCCCCACGGAGCCAACATTTCTGCTCCGGTGTTTGAACCACAACCACTAAACCATCTAATTTTGATGAAATCTCTAGACCTCATAACAATTATCATTGTGCTGTCGCATCTACCTGAAGATGATTCCCAATTGAAAAAGCCAACTGGAAACCTATCCCAAATATCCTTCATAATACATATTCAATTAGAGACCTTTTTAGGTCCCTTCTAGATAAAAAAAGGCTACAATATTTATTGGAGCCCCTTACATCCGGATCTTTCTATAAAATATCTTTGCATTTTTGGTGCGGCGTATGCCCCATATTATAAAGAAAGGGAGTGTTCTGAAATCCTTGTACATTTAAATCATTGTGATAGACAAGCACTAATTGAGTACTGATTATAAAAAGTATTGAGATGAATAATGTAGAGGACCTCCTTCCAAACAACATCAACAAAAGGGCGCATAAGAAAATGATGAATACCATCTTCCGAGGAAGCCTAACAAAGCACACATCTACTAAGCCCTATAAAGAATCTTTTGATAAGATTTTCCCATGTAAGGAATTTATCATGGGTCACTAACCAACAAAAGTTTTTAATCATATGTCGTACATCCCACTTCCTAGAATATTGAAACCCCTCAAAACTCGAATCTGTCACTAGACCTTATGACAAGTATAGGTAACTGCCTCACTTTTATCTTGTTCTTGACCATGCTCCTATTCAATAGCTTATCCTCCTTTGTTTTTAATTTTATTCCTTCCATTTTAAGATGAAGAATGTAAGCATTCCATTCTTAGGAAATATCATTAGAGAGACCTATGTCTTCCACCTCTCTCCAAACTGACTGTTTAAGAACTGATCCTTTGTCCACAAAAATAATTTTAAATGTCTTTTAGCGTGTATAATCCTTTAAATGAATTTGTGTTAGAAGAGAATGTGACAATGTATGTGAGTCATACATTCCTTTGATGGCCACCAGGCCAATCTTAGCCAATGATCCTGAACCTATCTCCCATCTAATGTTGCTTAGAAACCAATGTTTTGTTTTCATTAGGCTTCTCCAAGACATAGATGCCACTTTTTTCTCTCGAGCCCCCTCTCTGATCCAACTCACCAATAAAAGGTCCTTAAATATTTGTCGTTTATAATTTGAGTCCATAACCCCGCTCCACTTATAAACCTCCACAATATTTTTATTAGGAGTGCCATATTGAAAATTTCCAAATATTTAATCCCCCAGATGCCACAACATACCTGTCTAGATAGGGTCTATTAGCTTACAAGGTGGATTTTCCTATTGTTTCTAGCTTCTTCCCACATAAATTGCAAAATGATAGATTTTATCGTATTAATGATAACGTTTTGAATTTTTAAAATATGCATCCAATATATAATGATATTTTACATCACCACCTTTATCATAATGAGTTTCCCACCCAAGGATAGCTATTTGAAATACCACAAGCTCACTCTTTTCTCAAATTGTTGCAACAACCAGTCCCACTTTTTGATCTCATAACAATTTATTTTAATGAAAAAGTTGAGGTATTTAAATCCATTGTCTAAAGGTAGATATTTTACATTGAACAAGATGGATATCTCTTTCATCGAATATACTTCATGATCTGGCGATACTAGAGAAAAAATATTCTTGTTCATATTAAGACCTGATGCTACTCCAAAATCTGATAAGCTCTGATGAAAGGCTCTCCATTCTAGAATGGTTCCTTTCCTGGACAATAGAATTTTGTTGATAAACATCAATGTAGTATGACTAGAGAGCCTCCAACCAATGATTACCCGCCTAGACATATCCTCCCAAATCCTTCTTCTTAGTCCATTAATCACAATCAAGAATAATAGTGGAGACAGGGTGCAACCCTGTTTTAAACCTTGAGACACTCAGAAGAAGGTAGATGGGAACCTGTTTATGATGACTCTGAGGTGAGTCAATGTGATACATGCCATAATTCAATTGATAGTTTAAACATCAAAACTAATATTTTGAAGAATCAACCTATGAAACTCCAAGTCAATACAGTCGTGGGATTTAATAAGGTATATCTACAAGAGGAATTACTTAAGCTGCTTTGATTTTATAGAATTGGCACAGTCTTGTGCTATAATGACTGCATCATGGACCTGTCTTTGATCAAGAAAGCTAAATTGTTCTAATGTAATAACCTTTGATAACACAAGTTTGATCTAGTTAGCAATCAATTTAGATATCAATTTATAGACCATATTACAAAGGGAGATAGGGATATAACCAAAAAATGAGGAAGTTTTTTTACATTAGAGACAAGTGTGATGAAATCAGAATTTACCGATCTCGATATCGAGAAGAGCCTCTGAGATTCTTCTACCATGGAAGTGAAGTCCTTGATCATGATATCTTGAAAGAACAAAAAGAGTTTCATATACCATCGATTTGGACCATGACTCTAATATTTTTCCATGACTTTAAGAACCCACAATACCTTTTACTTTAAATTGACCTCTCCACAAGTGCTTTCACCTCCTCATCAATAATATTCATAAATAACCAAAATATTGAATCTAAAATCATTGAAAGTGTTTTTTATTCAAGGGACACTTGTCATCCTCTATAATCTATATGTCATGACCCTTTGTACCTTCATCCACTTGATCAATCTGCTCCACCATCTAGTTCTTTAGATACTTTCATTTTCAATTTGTTGGCCCAAATGGTGATTAGGTATAAGGTGGTCACATTCCATAGATAAAGGAGCATAAAGGTGAAGATACTTTTAATCTCTCTTATCTCTTTCAAAATCCTCCATGTCAAGTTGATGTTCTTTCATTCTTGGCTAATTTAGAATCTAGTGATATTGGCAGTGAATCAAATGAAATCAAGATGTTTAATCATTATAAAGTCTTGGGAAACTATCATCTTGATAAAAATGATATTGATGATGTACATGGTGATGGATTCCCAGATATATCGACTGATTTATTGATTCTCATGAACGATTTGATTTGAAAGGTTTAAATCTAGAACTTGATCTGGTCGAAGAAAATTCTCTTATGGACACTTCTTTTTCAACTCACAGTCCCTTATGTCCTATTACTTGTAATGAATTAACTTGTTATGAAAATATGTCATGATATTCAAATTCACAATCTGATGAGTTTAAATTTTAATTAGAATAATACAATTAGGTCATCCATGATAAAGAACAAATTAATCAAATCATCAAGCATCCATCCCATGCTTTGAAAATTCCAGTCTTGCATTAAGATAATTATCTAGTTCAGGTTACTCTTGAAACTTCTATGATTTACACATCCTTATATATGGAATCAGAAGAATCTTATGACTTGAGCAATTTTTTTGTTGAAGTTGTAAAATCTGATTAAACTAGTGATGTAGATATATTCCATCTCGATAATAGCGATCTTGTTGACTTAAATGATAGTAGTTGTTCACATGTAATTTGTGATCTGACTTGGGTCTTAAAATTTAATTATTCAACATTTGAAAGTTCGAGGACTTGTCAAGGAGTCAAGGAACTTAAACTTTTGTTGATTGTTATGCCAGGTTCTCGTGATCCTCATGAGATCCCCGAACTATGTCAGATTTGGATTTCCTCGCATAATTCTTTTTTTCGCATTGTTTCACTGGGTGTAAACTCCTTCTTGAAATATTTTCAACTTTTCCATGTTAATTCTCCTAACTTTGAAGATCCTATTTCTGATCAGATAGAGAGTTCTTCTTTGGCAGACTCATTGCCATGAAAATCTCTCATATCAAATCCAGTATTGGAATGTATACCTTTAATGGATGCACATAGATATGAATCTGACCATTTTAATTATCATGAAAAATATTATCATTGGAAGAAAACTTCAGATCTGTCAAATACTTATGTGAATGACCAACTCGTGGTCTTTCTTCTAAATATTGTGATGCTAATCATTTTTGTTCTGGAACAAGATATTGTCTTGAGTGTTCGTGAATTATTGAGTTATTTGGTAAATAAAATTCCTCATATTGGCAGATTAATTTCCCAAGTTGATACGAAGGTTGAATTTGATTCAACACATGGTGACACATGGTACACTGATTGGTTTCCTACATTTTCTATACTAGCATTCATCTTAATTTTTTTTTTTTTTTTTTTTCAGGATCTTGTTTTATATTGTAGCTAGATACAAGGTAATGATTTTTTTCTACCCTACATGTGAGGAGAATGATTCTACTATTCAAAGAATTTGTGAAAATACTCAAATCAATCCATCTTTATTTTCATATAACATGAAGAATCTTATGCCATAATCGGTCCATCTAATCATAACATTGGGTCTAGAAAATGTCATGCAACAAATAATTTTCCCACTAGTATATATGATGATAGTTGTTTCACATCAATTGATCTTGTTGAACATATTGATCTTCATGGTTTATCATCTCATCGTTTAGATACTTGTCAAGCAATTGAGACACTTCAGCCTTTGCTGATGGTTATGTTAGGTTCTCATGATCTTAATGAGGCTCTTGAAGAATATCAAATCAATTTTACTTCACAATATCATATTTATAATTCAATTGAATTAGTTGAAAGTTCATTTTCCCAAGAATTTCAAATCTCTCAAAATGGTTGTTTTGAATTCCATGATCAAATATATGATTGGCTAAAAACATCTTATCTAGTGAGCTTTGTCGCTATTAATAAGTTGAAATATTTCATGATGTTTTCTAATAATTATAATTCAAACAAAGGAACATTCATAATAATCTTTGAAGGTTTGTATTATTGTTGTTCTGATAAAAAAGGTAAGGTTGCAGATTGATTAAGGTTAGTTTTTATGGAATACCTTTTTGCTAATAGGAAAGACCTTCAATTGTATAAGATATTCAAGTTGTTATCTTTACTTTGCACATTGCTATATATTGTTATTAATTTCTCGTATATTTTGATGTGTAGGTTGGGAACAACTTTGGTGTCTACATTGTAAAATTCACTTCACTTAGTCTTGAACTTCTAGCCTATTATGTAAGGAGTATATCTAGCTGCATTTTACTTTTCTAGTTGCATGGCATGCCCCAAAATTCCTCCCTTTCTCATCTAGTATTTTCATTTGTTTTGTTTTATTTCTTCTTCCTTCTTTTTATTTCCAAACAAT
Organism: Pinus albicaulis; assembly: GCA_034641835.2. Classification (NCBI taxonomy): domain Eukaryota; kingdom Viridiplantae; phylum Streptophyta; class Pinopsida; order Pinales; family Pinaceae; genus Pinus; species Pinus albicaulis. The sequence continues at coordinate 1,723,662,889 of CM076575.1, forward strand.
TGAGATATGGTAAGCCTTGTAAATTCTTTTAGCTGAGAAAGGGGATAGGAGAGACTATACTTATAATTAGGATAAAAGGAGAAGCTGAGGTAGTCCACATAGTGAATCAATACTTCCTAAAAGTCTAAGACTTTGTGCTCAAACGTAGACCTAAATAGATATGCTGGAGTTTTTCCAATGTGTTGCCAAATTCTTTCATTGCAACAAACACCCTCCAAAAAATTTATTACACTTGAATTTTGGAGCATTCTTGTGACCCTGTGATTTGATGTTCCTTGATTGTTCTTAGTCGCCTCATGATTGGTTGATGATTTTCTATGTGCTTAATTCTTCTTTTGAGGTTCTAGCTATTGAAGACATTTTCTTGCACATTCTTAACTTACAATGCATTTACAAGTGCTCCTCTTTCCATGGAAGCTTAAGGGTCAATGTCTGTCTTTCGAATCAAGTATTGTACATTCCTTGAGAAGAATGCTTCCGTAGCCTCTAGAAATAGAGCATGCACAATAACTAGTAACGGTTATTGTGAAGTCTTTGGTAATATACATTGGAAAAATTATAGACGTTGCAAAACCCCTACTGAAAAAAGGGCAGTGCATTGTGCAATCCATGCCGATGGTCAGTGCGCAATATTATTTGATAATATTTCTCACTCTTAGTAGAAATTTTATCTTATTCACATTTGATTGGTTTCACTCCTGCATGTGGTACACTTTAGCATGCTACTAGCAACATCTCTAGCGCACTCTTCTCCATTATCTGATCCTATATATCATAAGAATACATGCTAGACACTCTCCCATAACTTAGAAAACATTTTGGTTGCATTTGACACTTGTGTTGTAAATTGTATTATAAGTGTCACAAAGCTACATTTCAATTACCACACTTAGAAATAAGTGTCACTTTATTATTGTTTAAAGGTATGCATATTGATTTTGGGTACTGTCATTCTTTTGGATTATTTTTATGTTATTTGATAGTGGGATCACTATTTCAGGACTTGTTTGCATGTCTTGCTATCTCATCTCATTGATGCCACACTTAGTCATTTTTGGACCTTTCACTGTCTTTGCAACTTTCTAGCCTTTCTCCCTCCTCGAGCCACGCACTACACAATCTTAAGTCATAGTGAAGCCTCCTCTACCTCTTGTAACTGTGCACTACACAATCCTAGAGGACAATCTCCCTCAACTACATACTGAGAAACCTTGAAGTTTGGACCATTACTTTGGATGCTTAGCTCTATCAACTACACAATACCTTGTCCTATTTTTCCTGATATTGTGCGTTATGTACTTGTAGTGGACTGTGCAACCTCCCAGTGTCATTATCATGCCCAAATGTGTAGTCCCTAAGCTGCCTCTTTAACTACTATGCATTGCACAGTTATAGTATGCAACCTTGCCTCCTTGTCTCACTAACTTGCCCAACTGTGAAATCCATTTATATGGTGAGTCTCCTTCTATTCATTGCGTAGTTGTAGCAAGTAGTACAACACCTCTAGGCCACTAAAACCCCAACTGTGCAATTCACCGAGCCTGTCCCTCAATCATTGCATGTTGTGCAGTTATAGTGGCCAATATTTCCACTCCAGCTTACTAAAACTGCTCATTGTATAATCCATTTCCTTCTCTAGAATCCTACTATGCATTGTGCAGTTCCAATGGAAAATGATGTCATCCCTAATCCCTTGTGACCCTAACTACACAATTCTCAACCTCCTATTCTCGAAACCCTTGTTTGTTTCCTCATCACTGTCAACATCTTTCATGAGAAAGAAAATGTAGAATAGGTGGTTTTTATACTAATGTTGGCTTGTCATGAGTGGATTTCATCTACAAATGTTATCATTTCAACATGGAAATGTGATATTCAAGGGATGCCTTTAAGGAGAGGATATAAGAGAGCAGTTCTGAAGAAGGAACAAAAGAAAGAACTATCATGAAGGAGATGAAGGAGTCCCTTACCAAGAAAAATAGATGCTAACTTGGAAGATTCTACCACTGACTTGGATCCTTTAGAGGGTGAAAATTAGGGAAAAATAAATATCCATCATGAATATATTAAAGTCATAGCAACAAGGAGAAAACCTTGGAATTGGAACTCAACAATGAAGTTCCATGTCATCATTTCCAAGTCATGACTTATCCTAGTGTCATTACAAATTCATGTGTTTCATTGTGCTTTACAGCATAATTTGTGGGTGTAATTATGAAATATCCAAGAATGATAAATGTAAAATTTGTGGAAGCCCAAGGGTCCCACATGGAATATGAAGGGTCGCTAAAAGGTCCTAGAGTCATTAGAAGCAAAAAGGTCACATAGGAATTTGAAAAGTCATAATAGGATCTCAAGAGTCATGAGGGAGCTCATGAGTCACATGGGAGGTGAAGGGTCACCTCAATTGTTATAAATACACCCTCATAGCTCAATCAAATGGAGGTTTGGGTTTTGAAACTTTTCACCTTGGATTTTCTAGTTTGACATAGGAGAGAATATCTTTCTTTGGAGGAGAAAGTAGTGACTTAATGTTCCACTATTGGGACTAGTGTGGCAACATTGTAATTATATATATTGGGAATTTTACTTAATATATGAATCTATTAGAGCCATCACACTTTCATGCATATGTCGTGAATCATTGTGAGACTATTATTTAGTTGTTTGTGGTGTATGTTTATGTTAACACATACTAATGAAAATTAACTATTTCATTTTGTTTAATGTGCATTGTTACATTCTTTTATGATCATTGTTATCTTGTGAACTACTTTGCAGGTTAAATAAAAATTATTTCCATGCTCTTGTGTGTCTCTTTTAGGATAGTACTATTAATTTATTTTTTTTAGGAAGACTCTCTTTTTCCCCTTCTGTTAAAGTACCTAATATACATTGCAATTGAATGCCTCATAGTGTCAACTTACTATCTTGTTTCTCGCCATGAGACCTGATTTGAGTAACCAACCCAATTACATGTGTAAAGAATGAGTCTACATTCTCAGACTCTTTCATGCAAATTGTCTCAAAATCTCTTCTCAACACTTGTAGTTTTGTTGTCTTTACCTTTTCCATGCCTTGGTAGGCTGTCTAGAGGGTATCCCATGTTTGCTTGGACTTTTTTGCTACTGCAACCCTTGGGAAAATACTTTCATGCACTGCCTGAAAAATATATAAGAGGGCTTTTGAGTCTTTCTTCTTGTTATCTCTCAACACATCCTTTTCTGCTTGTGTCAAAGCATTGTATGCTATTGCATCTGTTGGTTCTTGGAAACCATTCTCCACCAATTCCTAAATGTCTTGAGAAAAAAAGAAAGTCTTCATTGTAATGGTCCAATGGTCATAATTTTTTCCATTAAATTGAGGTATTTGTGGATTATTCAAGCTTGTGCTTGTTGCTGCCATTTTTAATGTGGAAAGAAAAACTTTCTTACTGTGTAAAAAATTTCTTCCTGTCATTTTTATCGTGGAAAGAAAAACTTTCTCACTGTACTCTTCAGTAAAAAAATCTTGCGGCAATAAAACTTTAAAACCGCTTTGATACCAACTTCAGAACACTTTTTAACTTAAAAAATCTTGTGGTAATAAAACTTTAAACCCCCTCTGATACCATGTTAAGAAATTTGAGACACCAAAATTATTTTCGGCAACACACAAAGTTGTGGAGAGCGCTTAAAGAAGACAACATAGTCACTCAAATTAAATCTTAAGAGACCACCTTTTAATACAGAGTGGCGGAGATTAAAATAGCAACTATAGTGGATAAAATAAACTTCAAACAAATTCAAATATAGTGGATAAAATAAACTTCAAACAAATTCATTCAGGTGAAACAAAGTAAAACAAAGTAGTTGCTATAAAAACAATAAGTGAAATTTTCCAAAAGCATATAGCCACTAACCAAACATTACATTATGATTTTAAAAACACTAAAAGTAATTCATATGGAGATCGTCAATTGTTCTTACTCAAATTTACATTAATTCACTCCATTATTTTCTCCCTTATTGGCTCCACTATTTTCTTCACACAATTGTTCTTACTCAAATTTACATTAATTCACTCCATTATTTTCTCCCCTATTGGCTCCACTATTTTCTTAACTTTTCTTTTTAGACTTACATCCGTCACAAATTCATTCAACCTATTTTTGTTTGTTAATTCAAAACATATATATCTAATACATTAATACATGACAAAATTTATTACACAGTAGGTTGTGTGAAGTAAATAACACTTGCGGAATAAATGTTTACCCATACAATTTTACTAACCATGCATTAAATTTCTATTTAATACACAATATGGGCAAACATCATTTTCTGAACTTGCAAAAGGTTGTGTGAAATAAATAACACTTGCTGAATAAATGTTTGCCCGTAGGATTTTACTAACCATGCATTACATTTCTATTTGACTTTTAATTATTCTCATGTTCAAAACTTCATTTACTCGATGTCCTTGCCTGCAAACTCAATCTGGAACCTAGCAAAACATTTACTGAAGTATGGTTGTAGTTAAAAAATTAAACTAAGTGGTTGAGATTAATTTTACTCATTGCATGCAAACTCAATCCGCAACCTACAAAACATTTACTCAGTCCGCAACCTGCAAAACATTTACTGAGATATAGTTATTGTCAGAAAAATAAACTCGGTGATTGAGATTCTCATGGTTCTCTTGAATTGGCTATTGTTGAAATTTTGAGAAAAGCTTTGTTGGTTGAGATAAAGTGGTTATGCATTATTTTTCTGGTTTGTGTTCTTCTAATTTTGAATCTACTCAACACAATATTCCATAAATTTCTCAGAAAAAATATAAAAGAATGATATAGTAATAGATAAGAATTGGCTTAGCTCCAAAGTATTAATTCAACTAGTTGAGTTCAGGTAGCTAAAGGAACTGATTAATGAGAGGTTACTGGTTTGCCCAGATATTTTTTTGGAAAAATAAACTGTGAAAACTGACTCCGGGGTCGGTGTCGTCATTCCTCTGGTCACAACAACTGAAGTAGAATTGCCAGTTCTTTCTACTGGCAATGCGCGCATTCGTCGAATGATGCATCAAATCCACGGCGAAACTTCTGACGATGTTACCAATTTCGTCCAATTAAAGACAGTAAGCGGCCAGCTTTGGTTTTTTTATATGTATTTTTGTTGTAGACTTAAAAATATCTTTTTGTCAATATAAAGTTTGTGTTTTATTGATAGAAATTCTAATTTTAATTTTATTATATAATATTATGTTAGAAATATAGAATATATTTAATTGGGTTCATTTTTATTATTTAAATTAGTTAATAATTTAGTGTAATTATGTAGAGTTATTGTTTAAGTAATTTTAAAGATTTTACAAAATTTTTAAGTAATTTGGTCAAACTATTTAACTATAATGGTTTTTAATAAATTAAATCTCAATTTTCAATATGACATTATAAATAATTAAACAAGTTTAAACCTACTTTTAAATAGAAATTTGGAAAAAATAAACATTTTAAGCAATAAGAATATACTGGGCATTTGTTTTGAAGAAATTCATAATAGTACTACAAGTAAAAAGAATAGAGAGACTCAAATCCTATTGGGTTCAGATCCAAGTAAGAAGGATAGAGCTCTCTAACTCGAACCCAAAGACTTGAAAGGTCCAAACACAATTGTGTTCAGATTCAAGTATAAGTGTATCTAATGCATCAAAGCAATGATAACCACATATTTGAGATTTCCATATCCAACCACAAAATTGCTTTATTTTCTAATCAAACCAATAAATAGATTTATTTTATAAAAACAAATTCTAGCAACACTAAAAAAACTACATTAAAATAATCAAAATAACTATTTCACATAGAAAAATAAATTCTATTATTTCTATTAGACAATCAAAACCCCATAAACTAATCTTTTGTATCACATACCAATACTCCATGAATCTAGATACGTTGTATAAAATAAAACCCCATAATGAATAAATGTAAGTATACCTTGACGAGGAGTCTTTACTTATTTTACAGCCTCAACAGTATAAGTTCTCAACTTTATGAAACATTGTGTCATGAACTCATAATCTTATAAAAATCACACCATTTTAAAAATTATATAAATGTAACAAATAACCAAAAAATTAAATTATCAATATTTGATACTAAAAAATAGAGATAAATACCCCTCATATTTTATCTTGTTAGGAATCTTTAATATTAAAGTGATATTGTTTTAACCACTTGAACATAATTTAATTTTATTAATCCCGTCATTTTGATTCATGCTTCTGCAACTGGGTAAGTGCTAGACACTCTCGTATTTTTCTTGCAATTTCCAAATAATAATTTCAACGTTTAGTTATGAAATCTCTTTTTTGAAAAGATCACAAAAGGTAAATCTTGGTCTCAACTCCACTTTTCTTGCTTTAATTTCTAAATAGAAACATTATTTGAGTGGCTTTCTTTCTATAGCTTTATGAAATGTTATATATAAAATCATTTCTACCATTATGGTCAAAGGGCTTAAGCCCCTTGTGAGGCTAAACCCCTTTTCCCAAGCTCATCTCTCTTGCAAAAACTAGATTCATGGAAGGACTCCAAGTTCTAGATGGAATCATTACCTTACAGGGAGTGGTTCACTCTCTAAAGTACCTTAAACCATTGGTATGATGGTTAAAATAGACCCGTCTAAGGCTTATGATCGCCTTATCTTGCCTTAAATTTTGAAAATTTTGGAAGCCTATGGTTTTGATGATCCGAAATGGATAATATGGGTCTTTTCACTAATCTCCATCAATGTTTTCTCTATTTTCCCCAAAGGATCTCCTTCAAAAACTTTCAACCCTTCTTGATTCCTTCACCAAGGAGACCTGCTATCATGTTTCCGGTTCATTCTGGCGATTGAAGGATTGGGAAGATACATCCAGTCAACAGTCAGCTCCTCTCAAATCTAGGGTCTTCGTCTCTTTGCAGAAGATCTTCCAATCACACACCAACAATTTGTGGATGATATTATACTTTTATGTAAAATTTCCTTACGAGGAGTGAGAAATTAAAGAATATCATGTACAAGTTTATGAAAACGTCTATAACTTTGATTAATAATTAGAAATCTAGCATCTTTTCCTCAATACCCCTATAGCCAGTCAAACTTTCGTGGCTAGACTGTTACGCTTTGGTATAATTGGATCCCTTCCTATTAAGTATCTGGGTGTTCCTCTAGTTATTAACTCCCTCATAAAACTTGTTGGAAAGAATTCCTTAAATAAAAAGTAAGTCCAAACTCAGTGGATGGGCCTTTAGAGATATGAACTTAGCAGGAAAAATGGTCCTCTTGAAATTTGTTTTGCAATCTATCCCAATATACCAACTATCAAGATTAGTTTCTCCTAAATCAACTTTTCTTGCCATGGTGGATATTTAAAAAGAATTCTTATGGAGTGGAATCCAACAATCGAAAAAATGGGCTTTAGTATTTTGCGAAAATGTCATAAGGCCCAAATTAGTATGAGGTCTTGGTCTCAGATAGATGAAGATTCTTAACAAAGTACTCAGAGCTAAGTTATGATGGCGCTGGATAAAAGGAGGAATATATGTATCTAATGATATTTGGACAAGAAAATATAGGACGCCATTATATCAAGTGGAGAAACTAAGAATCATGTATATACCAAAAGGGTCATCTACATAGAACTTAGCATCTAGCAACATGGAGCTTATAATAAACCATACCTTCTGGGAAATCAGAGATGAGAGAATTGTTCTTTTGTGGTAAGAGGCTTTGCAGCAAAGAGGGAATTTATTTAGTAGGCACGATTTGGGGGAAATATTTCTCATCACGAGCAGTCAAAACTGATCTTCAGTAGAACACTCCTGGAAACCCTCACAGAGTAACCCTAGCTGGAGAAAACCCTGAAAACCCTGAATTTAATGATCTGGAGAAAACCCTGCTCATAGCCATAAGAGTTGGATACATAAAACTGGCAGTTGAAGGAGATTATAATTTAGTGCTCGAAGTGGTAAAAATAATAAACCAAGGTTCCAATAGTGAGAAGATCAATGAGAGCTGAGAAAAACCCATTTCGTATAGATTACCAAGAATATCTTTGAGGATTGTTCTTATATAATTCCTTTCCATATCAAAAGTGATGGTAACCAACTGGTAACATTTCTCGCAAATTAGGGATGCCAAATTGCAGGCAAGGTGCTGGAACCCCAATGGAGAACTAATGGAAATAGAATAGACATGGATGTTCTGAAATAGATCTTGGAGAAATATGATAATGATAGTCACCTCAATCACCAAGACTCGATTCAGATATCCCTGATCGAGGTGAGAGAAATATGAGTGGAAATGATGGGATTAATACAATGGTTAGGGAAATTATGAGGAGGATCAATGAGTGGTGGGTTGGATATATCCTTACATGTGCCCCAGGAGTGAGATTGTTTGATAATTTAATGCGAGCAATGCTTGACATTTGAAATATGTTCAAGGAAAGCAGTTGGGTGTCATAACGGGTAGCCTTGGTAAGTTTTATTATGATGATAATAGTGCCAAAGACAACAATAGTAAGAGCAGATCTAACCAGAAGGTAGCGAATGAGGTTTCCCGACTCAAACCCCAAATGTTTTTAGTGGAACCTGACGTTTTGGAAGAAAAAATAACAAGTATGTTATGCATACTTTATCTATGAGTGCTTTGCTGTTAAAGATTAGAACTAGTTTAGAATGAATTCAGTTAGTTTAGAGTTAGTTTAACTGTTTCCAACTGAATTCTATGCATATATAAATCTCATAATAAAACCTTCAGAGTGTGCGTTTTTCAGCAAGTCATATTCTTCTCTCTTTTGTTTAACTCTGTCATGGTATCAGAGACTTGGAGCAGTATCGTGGATTCTTGACACTGCTTAATTTCTTGAAGAAATTGGATTGCCATAAAGCCAACCCATCAGAAGCTGTTGCCTTCGAAAGGAAGGGGAGAAATCATGGCTGCCGCTGCTGCATTCCAGAGAAAGGAGTATTCTGCGTTCCAGAGAGAGAGAGAGGAGCATTCCGTTCAACCACTGCTATGTTCCAGAGAGAGGAGTATTCTGCATTTCAGAGAGAGAGAGGAGCATTCCGTTCAGCCATGCATGCTGCTGCTGTGTTCCAGAGTGTCGTTGAACTCAATTTAGGGCTTTGGGACATATTTTCAGTTGTTTTTGAACGGTTATTTGTAAAACAAACAAGCCTCCTTTGTTTTTCAAGTTGCACATAAATATTAGCACTTGAATTAATGAATCGTTATGGAGATTTCAAATTTCTTTTTCGAAGAGCATCATTTTAATTCATCAAAGTTGTTGCTAAGTTTGTTTATCTATTGTATTAAAATCTAAGGGTAAAGGCTCTTGTTTTTCTGTTGGAAAAGAGAGTGCAGAAAAGGTGTTGTTTTAAATTTGTATTCTACTGGAAAAGAGAGTGCAGAAAAGGTGTTATTTTAAATCTGTAAATTTCTCGTTGCTCCAAACATGGCTTCAACGATTCAGTTTTCCATTCCTACACCATTATTTAGTGGAAAGAACTATGATTTTTGGAGCCTTAAAATGCAAGCATGCTTACAAGGCTTAGGGTGTTGGGAACTAGTAGAGTTGGGGTTCACAGAACCTGACACAAATACAATTGCTAGAATGACTGTTGCTCAAGGAAAACAATTTGATGAACTTAAACAGAAAGAAGGTAGAGCGAAGTCGTGCATTTTAAATTCATTAGATGACTCTATTTTTCCTAAGATCGTTGCTGCTAAAACTGCTAAATCAATTTCGGATATACTTAAGGTTGCTTATCAAGAAAATGATAAAGTAAAAATGGTAAGATTACAGACTCTCAAAACACAATTTGAAACACTTAAAATGACTAAATCAGAAACAGTTGATCAGTTCATGACTAAAGTTATAGGAATTTTTAATCAGCTTCGGATGAATGGTGAAGAGATAGAAGACCAAATAATTGTTGAAAAAGTTCTGAGATGTTTGCCTTAAAAAATTGACATGATTGTTACTATTTTTGAATCGAGAGAATTAACAAAATTATCTGTAGAAGAATTGACTAGTTCTTTGTTGGCTCATTAAGCAAGAATTAATTTATATGTTAGTAATTTAGAGCATGCTTTCAAATCTAAAGCTTCTATGGATAGAGGTAGAGGTAGAGGTTTTCGTGGTAGGAGAGGAAAAGGTAGAGGACAATCTGAGTCTAATGATAGTTCACAGGTAACTCAAGCACATTCAGAGCAGTCTCAAAGTGATCATGGTCATAGGTGGATACATAAATAAAAAATTCAATGTCACTATTGCAAAAAATATGGCCATTATAAGTCTGAATGTCGAAAATTACAGTATGTTTTAAATAAAAACAAAGCCAATGTCACAAACACTGAATGCGAAACATTAGGTGCTTTATTTCTGTCATGCCAAGTGACTGTGCAAGTACCTAATAAAGATGTTTGGTTGGTAGATAGTGGATGTAGTAATCATATGACTGGTCATAGTGATTTATTTTCACATCTTGATACATCTTTCAGTTCCTCTATTGGTTTGGGTGATGATCCCCAGGTTAAAGCTTTAGGAAAGGGTGTTGTACCTGTCTTAACCAAAAAAAATGTTGTGAAGAATATCTATGATGTTTATTGTGTACCCAATTTCAAGCATAATTTTTTGAGTGTTGGTCATTTAGATGCACATGGATATGATGTTAGCTTTCACAATACTACTTGCATGATTGCTGATAAACATAAGTGTCTTGTTGCAAAGGTTCCTATGGCAAAGAACAGGTTGTATCAATTACAATTCAAAAGTGAGAAGTTGTATGCACATAATGTTTCAATGCCAACTGAATTTGATCTATGGCATTTGCAATATGGTCATTTACCTATCAAAAGTATGAGTTTGTTGCAAAGACAGTCTATGGTGAAAGGTTTGTCTGTTTTGTCTGATAATATATCTTCTTGTACAAGTTGTATAATGGGTAAACATAAGCGAGATAGTTTTTCTTCAACCTCTAATAGAGCCAAAGAACAACTAGAGTTAGTTCATACATATTTGTGTGGTCCAATGCAAGAAAAATCAGTTGCTGGCAGTCTCTATTTTCTTAATTTCATTGATGATTTTAGCAGGAAAATTTGGGTGTATTTCATCAAATATAAATAAACAACATTTTCCAAGTTTAAGGAGTTCAAAGCTGAGGTTGAAAAATAGAGTGGCAAGTTTATTAAAGTTCTGAGGTCTGATAAAGGAGGTGAGTATGAATCTAATGAATTCATTGATTTTTGCAAACAACATGGTATTAAGAAACAAACGACAACCAGTTATACTTTGCAGTAGAATGGAGTCACAGAAAGAAAGAATCAAACAATTATGAATATGGCTCGAAGTTTGCTTAAAAAACGAAATTTTTCTAAAGATTTATGGGCTGAAGCAGTTGCATATTCGGTAAATATTTTGAATAAATCGCCAACATCCAGTGTTCAAAGTTTTGTACCAGAAGAAGCATGGAGTGGAAAAAAGATAATTTTTTCACACTTCTGCGTATTTGGTTGTATTGATTTCACTCATGTTCCAGAAAAATTGAGAAAAAATCTTGATGATAGGAGAAAAAAGTATATTTTTATAGGATATAGTGATCAATCTAAGGCATACAGATTGTTTAATCCTATAACTAAGAAATTTTTCGTAAGTCAAGATGTGAAATTTCTGGAAGACAAGGCTTGGAATGAAATAGAGAACAATACTTGTCCCGATCCTTTTATTCTGGTAGACGAACATCAAGCACCTGCAACAAGTACTCCAAGATTACAGGTTCAAGACAAAACCAGTAGTAGTTTATCAAGCAGTGGCAGTTCATCATCTTTTGAGTCTGATTCTGATAATCCTAAAATGAGAAACTTAAGTGATATTTATGCACACTTGATGATATTGTAAATTTTGCATTTCTTTCATTTCAACCTACTTTTTTTGAAGAGGCTATAAAGGAAAAAGAATGGGTAGACACTATGAATAATGAAATCGATGCTATTGAAAGAAATCAAACTTGGGATTTGGTTGATTTACCTAATGAAAAAATTCTATAGGTATCAGATGGGTTTTAAAAAAAAAATTAAATGAGAGAGGTGAAGTTGATAAGCACAAAGCAAGATTAGTTGCCAAAGGATTTTCACATCAACCTGGCATAGATTATGGTGAAACATTTGCACTTGTAGCAAGAATTGACACTGCTCGATTTGTATTAGCTATTGCAGCACAAAACAAGTGGCCGATTTACCAAATGGATGTAAAGTCTGCTTTTTTGAATGATGTTTTGAATGAAGAAGTGTATGTTGATCAGCCACCTGGTTTTGAAATAAAAAATCAAGAACATAAGGTGTACAGGTTGAAGAAAGCATTGTATGGCTTGAAGCAAGCTCTAAGGGATTGGTATAGCCAAATATACCATTACTTGCTGAATAATGGTTTCAGAAGGAGCAACCATGAGCACTTTGTATATTAAGAATGATCATCAAGGTAATATTTTGATACTGTGTCTTTATGCTGATGACATAATTTATACAGGTAACATGCAGTTAGATGAATTTAAAGTTGCAATGAAAAATGAATTTGAAATGGCAGATCTTGGATTAATGAGATACTTCTTAGGTATTGAAGTGAAACAAACACACGATGGTATGTTTATGAGTCAACAGAAGTATGCTACTAAAATTTTGAAAAAGTTTAAGATGGACAGGTGTAAATTGGTGGATACTCCTATCGAAGTTGGTACAAAGTTGAGTAAAGCTGATGTGGGTAATGTGACTTTGTATAAGCAACTTGTTGGTTGTATTATGTATCTTACTACTACTAGACCTGATATAGCATTTGCAGCTAGTTATATTTCCAGGTTTATGGAATCTCCTAAATACTGTCATTGGAAAGCTAGAAAAATAGTGTTAAGATACATTGCAAATACATCTACATATGGTTTATCATATGCAGCCTCTATAGACAGTAAGCTTGTTGGTTATACAAATAGTGATTATGCAGGTTGTATTGATGATCGGAAAAACACTTCTGGCTATGCTTTTCTATTTGGCAGAAACTTGATCTCGTGGTCATCCAAAATGCAGCCCATAGTTGCGCTTCTTCAACAGAGGCCGAGTACATTGCAACAAATTCAACATCATGTCAAGCAGTGTGGCTAAAGAGACTTCTCTCTGACTTCGGCTATACAGAAAAAGAACCTATTTCAATCCTTTGTGACAACACTTCTGCTATTTCCTTATCGAAGAACAATGTCTTTCATCAAAAGAGCAAACATATCGACACTCGTTTTCAATTCATTCGTGAACTCGCCAAGAATGGTGATATTGTTCTCAAATTTTGTGATTCCAAGTATCAGTTAGCAGATATTTCCACCAAACCACTAGGAAAAGTTAATTTTGAATTTCAATGTCAAAATTTAGGAATAAAACAATGTAACCCTCAAAATTAAGGGGGAGTGTTAAAGATTAGAACTAGTTTAGAATCAGTTCGGTTAATTTAGAGTTAGTTTAACTGTTTTCAACTGAATTCTATGAATATATAAATCTCATAATAAAACCTTTAGAGTGTGCGTTTTTCAGCAAGTCGTATTCTTCTCTCTTTTGTTTAACTCTGTCATTTTCCCCCTATTTTCTGTTGGTGTATCGCTAACAATGTAAAGACCTTTCTGGTGCACCTTTTTGGTGTTGTATATCAAGAACTAATATGGGCACCTTTGTTGGCTTGTCTGGAAATATATGGCCTTTATTTGGAAAGTATGTTGTTTCTTTTAGTAGTATGTCTTTCTGGGTTTTGCATGAAATTTAGGTTATTAGTCCTATTCATGGTGTCTATCCTTTGTTTGGGGGTACCCATTCTTTATTCTGAAATTTAGTTGAATTACTTGTATGGCTAGAGTTGGGGAGGTTTTGAGTAGGAATACCTGGGATTTTGTCTTGTTCTCTGTCTCTAGAATGATAATTCATATGACGTAGAAATGAATCTTGTTTAAAGAGTGTAGAAATATGGTTCTCAATGGTCTAATGTACTTATTTCGACTAAATGTATTGGCCTAACACTTACAGGCACAAGCCTTGATTTAGTGAAGGAGCGTCATCTATAGGGACATATTCCAATGTAGTCTATTGCTACCTAGATGAGGTGATTGGAGTTGGATGCCTCTATTTCTATAACCAATTATCATTCCCCCCTGAAGATCAATACTTCTATCAGATGACAGGACAATGTGTGAAACATGAAGAAAATACAAGGGGAGGATGTGATCGGGGCCATGGAAAGGGTCAAGGTCGAGGCAGGGTGGGGGAAAAACCTAGGCTCAACCTTATAGCAGTCGAGTGAGTATAAATGTTGGGGATTTAATTTTGAATGTTGCATGGACTTACAAAATGAATACTCACTCTCGTGTTCATCATTTAATTTTGGGTTGGGAGGAAGATTTGAAACAACAATTGGAAGCAAATAATTTTTAGTTAGAGGATTGGGAGGATATCATTCCAAATCTGGGTCATACTAAAGGTAAATACACCCAGTTCCAATAGTTTTTATTTCTATTTTGGATGATGAAAAACCTCCTCATAAAAGCTATGGGAAGCACTTTTTTTGGGAAGTTCAGGATTAATTGTGGAAATTCAAGAATTTCATATTGAATTCTAGCTCATTTAATTCCATATACAACAACAAAATTCCCACCTCAGTTGCATCGAGAAACATATTTTATACCTCTCGCAAGCTGAATTTCCGAGATCCAGTGCGAGAGACCCGACGCCAATTGAATCTTCTGATGATTAACATGTTCCATAACATGGCTTGGAAGGTCGTTTTAATATGTAGACATGAACAATTATAATTTTATGTTTTTTGTTATATATTTTCTTATTATAGGAGACTAAAAGATACTGAGGTCTGTTTAGCTTTGCAAGGTACTCTTAATCTTTTAAAATTTTGGTTGCCTTATAATGCTACCAGATAGGCAACAAGTCTGGTTTTTCAATGGATAGGTTGAGGCCATCTAACTATGGATGATTGATATGTATTATCTACCGATTTTTTAAAATGAAATAGAAAGAATATGCCAAGGTTAAAAAATAATTGTGGTAATAATTTTTTTTTTTCCAATTTTTTTTTTCTCAAAATTCATATAATTTTATAATTTTTGAAATATAAAAAATTGTAAAAAACATGTTATCTTTTTAACACTATTTTTTCCCAAAAATATTAAAATAATTTTATATATCATATTTACATTTAATTAAATAATAATAATTTACCTATTAACAAATTAATAATTTAATTAAATAATAAACTAATTCAATATTTAATATATAATTTTCAAAAAAATATATATATAAGTAATGTAATATATTTCAGATTTCCCTTTGAAAATTATATATGTCTTTATTATTTTAATATTTTATATATTTATGTTTTCTTTTCCAATTGCTTAAATAAATAAATAAAACAAAATATATTATTTTGAAGAGGAAAATGATCATTCATTTTTTTATGCTTTTATTTTAATGATTTATTTCAGGTCTTTTGCATTGGGGATTTCTTTTTAAATGTGAAAAAGGGTGAAAATGATTGCTATTGCTATTGCTATTGGATAGTTGATATGTATTAAGAAATCTAATGATGTCAAACTCAATTACCTGAGATGAAAAAGATAAGGGTGTTTCACCTCGAGAATGTTGCAAGCTATAAAAAAAATCCGACTTTAGAATTTAAACCCTTGATCGACAAATTTACTTTGATCAAAGGATTTTATAAAGCTCAATTGAAAGTTTAATCAAATTTTTTAAAACACCGTAATTAAGGTAAAGGAAATTACAACTAATTAAAAAATAAAAAAAGAAACCTTAAGCTACCTAGCTCCTTTGAGGTTCTACTTAAAATCTCAACAGAGTTCTATAGCTACATTAAAGGTATAGATAATCCCATATAAAGAACCCTCAATGAAGGGCTTAGTTAAGTGCTCCATCAAGATCACTTAGAATTACCTTGAAAAAGTATGCAAATTTTTTTCCTTGCTTTTTATATGATACCAAATCGTTTTTTATAGAAATTTAGAAATATTGTCACAAAAAATCAATGTGGCAAACGTATAAAATTGGCAAGGGTCTCTAAAACCAAAAATAGTTAAAGTGCAGAAAATATTAATAGAAATTGGAAAATATTGGAAAAATTGAGATACGATAAAATTTTGCAAACAAGTTGCGATTTCAGCAATTGAGATAAACCAAAAAGTTGGGATTTCACAAGTTTTCTATGATAAAATCGGGTTTTTGCAACACTGCAAAAACCATGAGAAAATCAGGTTATTTGCAACATTTTAAAAATCACAATAATATTAAGTTGTTTGCAACACTGCAAAAAATGATAGTTTTCATATTTTTTTCTTTTGTCAAGTTGTTTGTGATTTTCAAGGCCTGACTTATGGCTTAAGGAGTTGCTACTGAGGGGCATTTAATTTGTCAAAGTCACTTCGGGATCGCTAGGCCTGGGTCACACCAACCCTCACCTAACTAGATTTTTAAACATGTCTCCTCCCCTAGCACAAGGCACAACCACGACCTTCTGAGGTTTGATCTTCGGTCCCCTTGCTTACAAGACCATCCTCAATGAGTTGTACTAGTGTGACTAACTTTATTCCTATACTTTATTCTTGTTTCAAATATGATAATTACAGTAAGAAGATCTCTTCAAGGCCTAGTATAAAGAGGATGTTGTAGTAATATAAATTTTTAAAACCTAGTATAAAGAGGATGTTGTAATAGTACAAATGTTTAAAAAAATTTAACATTTATAAATAGACTTAATTAACATTACAAATTTATAATATCTATCTTAAGATATTATTCACCACTCAAAATTGTTTGAACAATGTAATAAACATGACTCACTGTACATTTCAAATTAAAATTAGTCAACAGATTGGATGGGATTTACAGTCATGGAAATGAATAGAATTCTGGGATACTTTGAGTATGCAATTCGGTAGTATATTTGTTAGTGTAGGTTACAATGTGAAGATTAGAAATATTTTTCTGCGCATGTCAAATAACCGATGCATTGTTAGTTGGCATTAATGTTTAATAAATTGTTTAAATTGCAGTTTAAGTGTTAGGAAATGAGGTCTTGGAGCATAGCATTGATATGCTCATTTATGCCGGAGTGTTTTAATTTATAAGTGAGGTAGTAGATATGTATTGATTAATTATAGTCCTATTATTATTAGGTGAGCTTTAATCATTTGTGGATATTATTAAGTGGGAGTGTGAATTACAATCTTGGCATGACAAGGAGTTCTTCTCACTGCGGACATTTGACTTGACATCAGTAGACATGCATAAGAAACCAATTTCACGTGCCTATGAAAAAAGACAGAGTAAATAGTTTTAACCAAAAAGGTAAGACTCGAAATTACATTGAACACAAAACCCCAAAGATCAATTTCGAAGATAAAATTCTGTATATAACATAGAAGGTAGGAAGTAGAAGTATATCCCAATTTCTATAGAAGCTTGAACAATTCTGTATCAATTATAGATACAGAAACTCTGCAACATACTCCCCCGCTTTTTTTTGCATTATGGTTACAGAAATATTACTATGATTTGTCATAATACATTTAGGGATTCTTTGTTCTATTTTACTCGCATGAAAATAATGGATTTGCTCTCTAATATTACTGGGCATAATATCTGCTTCCAATCACTCATCTGCAAGTCGTCTATTTATTTCAAAATCTCAGACTTTGTAGGATTGTCATGAAATTTGTTTTTTTTGTATTTGTCTGGTGCTCAAGGTTTTTATCATATCATGGAGGTTTTAGAGATAGGTACAAGCAATGCCTTATTGTGTACGATTGAAAAAAAATAGATATCTGCATGATACTTTTCAGAAATAAAATAATTGTTTCCTGTATATTTACGTCGTTGTAAGGTTATGAAACGTGGAGTTTTTTTTGATGCAGTTACAAGTTCGGCCCTATGTCGTAGAACGAAAATAATAATACACACAACAGTACAAATAATAGAGTATATTTTGCACAATCATATTTAAAAATAAAATAAAATTATCCAATACCAAGGTATATCACCCAAGCCCAATTTTACTCCATAAATTTCATAATCTTAGTTTTATTAAAAAAAAACGTCTGACTGATGTTGTGAAGTAACAAGTCACTGCCTTTAAAACGTAGGTATCCAATTTCACTATGATTAAATTGGATAGATCTAAAAATTTCAATCCAAGAAGTGACTATAGGTCATGTCGAGGAGAAGAGGGAAGAGAGAGGGAGAGAAGGGAAAGAGATAGAGGGAGACAAAGAGATGGAGGGCGTGAGATAAAGGGTGATACTATGAGAGCTGGGGAGAGAGAGAGAGTTATGGGGAAGAAAGAGAGAGAGGGAGGTGGGAGAGAGAGGGGGAGAGAAAGAAGGATAGCTGAAGGGAGAGAAAGATGAATTTGGAGGGGGAGATAGTGATAAATTTGGAGGCTAGAGAGAGAGAGTGATGGGCTTGAGAGACAGAGGGAGGTGTGTGTGTGTGTGTGAGAGAGAGAGAGAGAGAGAGAGAGAGAGGTGGAAGGAAGAAGAAAGGCAGAAATAGAGAAAGGTGGAGAGAGAGAGAGAGTGATGAGGGAGAGAATGAGAGAGAGTGAGGGAGAGAGGGGCCCAAGAGGGAAGAGAGAGACAAGGAGAGAGGGAGAGAAGGGGAAGAGAGAGAGGGGCATAGGAAGAAGAGAGAGACAAAGGGAGATAGATAGATATGGAGAGAAAGTTTGTATGTTTTGGGGGTGAGTTAGAGAGACAAATAAGGAGAGACAATTGGAGATAGAGATATAGATGGAGGCTGGAGAGAGGGAAGAAGAGAGTAAAACAGGAGAGGGAGGGAGGGAAGGAGGGAGAGAGAGATATGGAGATAGATATCATGCGTGTTTTGGGCGGGTGAGATATACGCACAAAGAATGAGAAATGGAGGGATATATATATATATATATATATTCTTAATCTTATTTGAATGATTGCATTGATGGGATTGTTTTCAATGCAGATGTTGATTTCTATTTCTATTTGATTGATTGCATTAGATGGATTGATTTCAATGTAGATGTTGATTTCTAATTCTATTTGATTGTTTGCACTAGATGCATTGATTTCAATGTATATATTGATTTCTATTTTTATCCGAATGCTTGTAGTAGATGCATTTATCTCTGTGTAGATGTTGACTTTTTATATGATTTAACTATATGTATAATATACATTAATTTGAAATAATTTTTATTAATAGTGTGCATTAACTTTAGTGTAAGAACAATTTTTTTTTTTAACAACGTGCATTGATTTCTGAGTTACAATATTTCAACCATAAATAAAATGTTTGCTTATTGAAACTATAATCTATTTGTAATTGACTGCATCCTTATTATTTCTATTTTACATCATTCAACATTGTTTGTCACTTTGCATTAAAACAAGGTAATAGAAAACAACTACAATTGAAACTTGGTTCGGGTTTAACACTCCATAAGCCACAATGATTGACTTTGGAGAAAATTATTACTAATAAAATATGATATTTACTAAAATAGTTCAAGTTAAATATTTTAATGGTCTAGGATTTCAACCACCCTTTAAACTAACATGTCTCACAATAAGAATATTAGAAGAAAATGTTTTGAGATTGATTACAACAAAGACTATTTTTAATTGACACTATTTTTATTATTCATATTTTCTATCATTCAACACCATTACATTGTTAATTTGCATTCAAATTTTTTATTTTGTCCTTTTTCATCATTCAAGTTATAAACATTCTTTATCATCTCAACAACTGGGGTAACTAAGAAAACTTAAAATTAAAATAACCATATGAATCTTAGACATATTAAAATAATCATGTAATAATTATATGTTTAACAAATTTTCCATGGCCATATGTTTAGAAAATTTTCCATGGCCACACATGACTAAAGCAATCTAAAATTAAAATAACCATATGAATCTTAGACATATTAAAATAATCATGTAATAATTATATGTTTAACAAATTTTCCATGGCCACACATGACTAAAGCCAACCTAGATCTATCTTAATCCTGGATCTATAAAGTGCTGGAGGGATCAAATATCTTGACGTGCAAACCTTTCGTCGAGTTTTGCACAAAAAAAAGTTTACACCCTGAGAGAATTAACCCCTCTTTGTACTTAATAAATCTGGGTTAAAATGAATATACAATACTATACATCTCAACCAAATTATTTAACATATTCTTATAATTGTTGCAACTTATTTTGTTTCTACACAACTAAATAGTTGGTGGTTATTTTAAACACCGTGAGATGTTTCTTGATCTCCAATTGAAATCATATCTCAAAGTTATTTTAGGAACATCAATAGAATGCACCCAATAAATATCTATGTATCTATCCAAATGAGAATCATCACATGAAGTGTGTAGGTTACTAAAATTTTGTGAATTATTAACATCCCTAAGTATTCTCTTTTCTACACAATGTATTTTACTTTGATCCTGCATAATCTTCAAGTTAAACTCGCAACATGCATTATTCAGGTGTAAGTGTAGTAGTAGTGAGATACATATAAATACCCAATAACTTTTTATAAATTATAAAATCTATTTTATTTCTACCATAATTTTTAATTAGTTTCTACTAAAACTTATAAGTATACCAATTGGTTTATAATTTTTCATTTTAATATTATCAAGTAAATTAGCTACATACTTTTCTTGTGATTTAAAAATTCTTTCACCTAATTGACATATCCTCATTCCAAGGAAATAATACATTATATGAAACATAGTTATAGTGAAATAGAAAACACTACCCATAAATCTCCTATAAATTATAGGATCTAATTTTTTTGCTACCATAATCCTTAGTTTCTCATCCATTCATGCAGATGTATGAAATAAATTATAATTTTTCATATTAAACTTTTTAAAGTAAGTCACACATAGGTTTCTTGTGAAATATAGATTGTATATAATTGACTAACCTCCACGCCAAGGATTTACTTCATTAAAACCAATTTTCTTATCTTATATTCACCTTTCATAACTACTCTAAAATCATTTAACAATCAATCAATTTCTATATAAGCATACAATCAACACTTTAATCTAACCATTTAAATTCACATAGATATTTGGACGACTTACATTTATGCTGAATCTACTTTTATGAAATTACTCATTTATGCTTGCATACCAAGGCCCTAATCTTGCTCTCAAGTATAAATAGAGTTTTCTTCAACTCGTAAATTTTATTTTCTTAATTCACAAATTCATATCCCAATATCTATGGCAAAAATATCTCCTCATACAAGACACCATTCAAAAATGTCGATTTGACATTTAATTGAAAAAAAATCAATTGAAATCGAGTTGTTGGGAAAACAATCATTTAACTAATATAATTTTGCAACATGCGAAAATTCCATTGTAATTCATATCTACTCTTTGTGAGTAAACCTTCATTGTCAATCTAGCCTTATAGTTTTCCAATGATCCATTTACCTTATTACTTTTTCGTACAATTGTTTCACCATATGATATATTTTCTTGAGGGAGATCAATGGATTTCCTTGTTTCATTTCTCTCTATTGCATTAATCTTAGCATTCATTTCTTCACACCAAATTGTGTGCTTTATTGCAACTTCATAATAATTTGGTTCTATTTGACCTTGAGAAGCAGAGAAAAAGTTACAATATCATCTCTATTATTAGTCTTCACTATTGAGTCATTTTATCTTTCTTGCAGGAATTGGACTTGGACTCAATCATGAACTTGAATTTGAACTTGATGAAGTTATAATTAAATTAAAAATATGACTAAAACCAAAACTTGAGTTGCTACTAAAGTTTGTGGGAAGCTAAGAGACGTCAGATTCTTTTGATGATCCTACTACCACAATTGTTAGTTTTTCCTAGGTTACATAATTTTGTCACTGCCACTCTCTCCTTTCAGCAAATATTACTTCATATTAACTAAAAATAATTTTTTTCATTTCTATATTAGACAAATTATAGCCCTCTCTCGAATGTAGCCAATAAACTACACAATTCACTTTTATCTTTCAATTTTTTTCACTTCCTAGGAAATGAGAGTATGAAACACATCTATTTACTTTACGATGAACCATAGTTGGATTTCTTCCACTTATATATTCTTGTGGATTCATCCCCTTCACACTCTTTGTAGGATACCTATTCAAAAATTAAATTGAAGTAGCTATAACATATGCCGAAAAGATTTTGGAAATCCCTTGGCCTTGATAATCCTCCACCCATTTGAAAAATTGTTATATTTTTTCATTTTTATACTCCACTTTATTTAGAAGTGTAGCTTTTGGTCAATTTCATGTTAATTCCATTCTCTTTGAAAATTTATTGGAATTCATGAGATGTAAATTTTCCCACTATTTGTATGTCATGTTTTCATAAAACAATCATTATATTCCTCTGCAATAGCATTAAATTGCTTGAAAAACTAAAATATTTAAATTTCTCATTAAGAAAAATATCCATATCCTTCTATGGAAATTATTAATAATGGTTATGAAATACCCATACTTAAGAATTGGACCACATATATCTTCATGCAATAGTTGAAGAGCTTCCTTGACCTTCCACGATCTTCTTACTGTGAAACAAATCTATGTTCTTTTCCAAGAATATAATCTTCAAATTCTTGATTCTTCTACTTTATTGTTTCCAATCGATTTATAATATGTTTTTGCATAGTATTTCTTTTATTTGTACCCTAATATGTAGTTTTTTTAGTATTTCCCATGTTTTCTTTGATTTTGTTGTTGCCGCAATTACAAAAAATTGAATCTTGAATGATGTGTCTTTAATGATTTATTAGGAAAAGATTTGAAGAAAACCTAGCTACTTCATTGATGGATTTAGGTTCTAGAGGGTATAAACCTCCACCTCCTACATATAATCTCAATATTGATGCTTTGAATGTACTCGTTTCTAGTGATCTGAGGTTCCAACAGTCCAAGCTAGCCCAATTTGTGAATAAATTGGATGATGTTCAGAAAATTATAGTTCATTCCAATCAATCCCGTGCAATGGCTCTTAGCTTAGTAGAGATAGGCTTTATGAGATACTTTATGGGCTTATGGCCCTTGCTGCTCTCTTTGAATCTCTAGATGGATAAAAGCCAGAAACCATGATTGAATGACATCTTTATATTTCCTTCCATGGAAGATGGATTTTCTCTTTCCCATTTGAAAAAAAAGAATATTGAGATCTAATTTTTCTAAGTGCGTCATATTTTATGGGGGCTCAAGGTTTCTATCAAAATCCATGGAGTCCAAATTTCAACTTGGAAAATGATGTTCCATTAGTTTTTCATGTTTTGGTTAATATGTCATAATATCTCCTTCACTATTAGAATGAGGACGACTTTATGAACATTAGAAATGATATGGGTTACTATATCAATTAAGCATAACCACAAGAAGGTATGTAATCTTGTGCAATGATTTGTGTAGAAGTGGATCTTGATAATTCATTGCTGATGGTAATAAAGATCCAACTAGATAATTGGATTCATGATTAGGAAGTGGATTATGATAAACTACCATTTAAATATAATATTGTCATGAATATGGGAATTTTTATTAAAGATTCCCAAAAGCGAAATAAATCTAGAAAAATATTAAGGAAGGATAGCAATGTTAGAAACCAAAAAGAAGAAAAGGTTTTCCCCAAAAACAAATATAGCCACAAGGACATAGGAAGGAAATTAATTTGGACCTAGAGGCCCTCCCTCTCTAAAGAAATCAACTACCAAAGATGAAATATTATCCTCTAGCAAGAAAAAAAGTTTGGTAGGGAACAAAGTTGATGTCGTCAATTGGGTAGATGATGAAAGGGAAATCCTTGATCCACTCCACCATGAGATCTAGTTAGTCAATTCCCAATGCATGAGTTTTTAGGATTAAAATGACATTCCTCCCCTAAAAGACGTTCCAACTCAAGAAAATTTAGTCACAAAGGAAGATGTTACATTAGAATAGGAAATTGTATTTCATTCCCCTAGAAATACTAAGAGTGATTAGGGATCTTCTATTTATGGACTTGCATATGAAAAATCAGAGGGTGAAATGGTAATATATGAAAAAGCACATAAGAAATTATGTTTCCTTACTAATAGATATGATAGAAGTGTACATGCAGAGAAGGATAAATATCTAGGCACTAAAATGTCATTGGAAGAGGCCTTTTACATAGTTCGTAAACAAACTCGAAATAAGGAATCAGGGTGAGAGAAGATACACCTTCAAAAAAAGGAGAAAAATAAGAAAGGTAATATTACACCTGTAAAAATGGATGAAGATGATACTTTTTACTCCTCTCTGTCCTTTTAAAAAAAATTGATTAAAAAAATTACTTCCTCACCTCCTTTGAAAAGAGGTACTATTTAGCCAATTTAATGTCTTAAATTTCTTATCATAAATCATCAACCAAGGTTAGTAATCTGGGGAAGTGTGGTGCACTATATATGCTTAGTTAAAATTTTTCTTACTTCATTGTATATGTTTTTATATTTTTTTTGGGGGTTTTGTTTCTTTATGTCTAAAGGAGTTAATTTTGAGAAATGAGAGCTATGAAATGAATCAACTAAATCTAGTGAAGTTTTAATGTTAAAACTAGTTTTGAAAGAAGGAAGAAAAGGAAACGTTCTTTAACTATTCTAATTTGCATAAAAATGAACCAAACTTTAAACGGTTAGAATCTGATCTAAAAACAGAGTATTTACTCTAATGACCTTGAGCTTTTGGGATTTAAAGTTAATTCTAGTCTATATTAATTTAGTTCTACTCCATGGATTTAAATATAAATCCTATGACTAAGAATTGAAATGAAAATGCTAATCTAAATGAAAGAAAATTCAAAGGAATTGAAAAGAAACTACTGCATGACCAACTACTCAGTCATCCAATTTTGGAAGTATGACAAAGTTAGCCTCTTGACATGATTTACAAGCAATTGATTATACCTTAATTTAAAGATTTAATCCAATAAAGCATTTAAAAATCATGTGAAGGAAAACTCAACTATTGTATATTTTAAATACTCAATCATTCAATTTTTAAGTGTGATAAATTCATCTTCTTGACATGATTTACAAGCATCTAATTACACATTTAATTGAGGGATTAATCTAAGAAAGCAGTATAAAGACATGTAAAGGAAAACTCAACTATTGTATATTTTAAATACTCAAGCATACAATTTGGAAGAATGAAAAAGTAATATTCTTGGAATGATTTACAAGCATCTAATTATACATTTAACTGAGGAATTAATCTAAGAAAGTAGTGTAAAGACATGTAAAGGAAAAATCAACTATTGTATATTTTAAATACTAAAGCATCCAATTTGGAAGAATGATAAATTCATATTCTTGGAATGATTTACAATTATATAATTATACATCTAATTGAGGTTTTTAATCTAGGAAAGTAGTGTAAATGCATGTAAATAAACTAAGGTAACTGTATGCTCTAATGCCTCAAACATAATCCAATTTTGGAAAATAGAAGAACTACTTTCTTGAGATGTTTTTGGTGAGAAAACTATTACACAGTCATTATAAAACTAATCTTAAGAAAGCATTCATAAAATTTAATCTATGAAGTGATAAACAATTTAATCTAAAGAGCAGATGAAAAGTAATATAAATCTAGCTTATGAATTGACAAAACAGAGCTAATGAAACTAAACTAAAACAACTAATGAAACCTCGTTCTGTGCAGGGGCCCTCTGCAACAGAGTGAGTTGAGATCCTAGAAGACTATATGTGCATTAAGAAGGGACTGGAACCACAAACAAGGTCTTTGTATTATAAAAAATAACAGAGTCTCAAACCATACACAACATTCACAAAATTAAGATTGTCTCTCATTTTCAAACAATCGATATTTAAACAAAATTAAATGTAACTATCTCGAGCTATTTCCGCCTACAGGCAACGATTACAACTGAAACATAGAAGCAAAATCTAAGTGGTTAACTCTCGATTTTATGCGCCAGAGAAAATCGAGAGTTCTTCGTTCTCAAATCACGTGCTTTGAATGCACTTTGACCACGAGCATAGGCACCTTTTTCTATTGAATTTGACCAGGTGTATAGGACAAGATCCATATGTGGATCATTCTAACGATGCCCATTTGAATCATTCCTTTATTCGCTCCTCAGAACCTATCAAACCATTAAACTAGCTACGGAAACAACAATTAGCTGCAGAATACGATGCATTTTGTAGCTGAGTTACAAAAATCCATTCAAATAACAATAACATAAAAATATAACATAGAGATCATTGAAATGCATTCTCTGAGATAAAACATGTCATTTATCATTAATTGGAGTTATGGATTTATGAAAAGGTAGGGAAAAATGATGAGAAAGGATGTCAGAGAGAGGAAAATTCTGAGGTTCAACATGTACAAAAGAACACAAAGAAATAAACTCCAACTCTAAAAAATATCAAAGCTTCTATGATTGATTGAGAGTGTCTTTTAATCATTCTTAATCATGCTCTATTTTTTTATTAATTCATGTAGAGGGTTTGGAGTTGTAATCCCACCTCATGTTAGTTAGTATGTGTTATAAATTTTGTCAAATTTTGATTGCCTTTTGGCGTATCTATGCATACAGTAATAATGATTTATATATAAAAAAGTTATACTTTTTGATCAGTCCGACACTCCAAGGATTCATGTATGCGCATTTGATAATTGGAATATTCCATTTTATGTTGTAATTATTGTGTCCACAATGACGATTTCTATAAATCTAATATTCTCCTTATGGTTAAAAAAAAATATAGAGAATCGATGCCCTAGCCTTAAGCTCCACATTGTCGCCCTCACTCCTGACTGCTACTTCCACCTTTTTCCCCTTGGCCGCTCCGGAGTCCATCGCGAAGGAGAATTACCCTTCAGATCACACCTTGGCCTTCTCGGCTCTCATTTCTTCGTTGGACCCCCCTCGATAATGCATTGCAATCTCAAAATTCGCGAAGAAGCTGGACATAACACAAGAAGTTTCCCTGCCTCTGATGATTCCTCGAATGGCCTCTCTCTCCGTCATTGAGAAAGGGCTCATAGGGAAATTCACAAGGTCTATGGCAGTCGACCAAGACTATGCATAAATGGGTAGAAAAATTCTTGTTGGAGAAAACGCAAGGGAAAATCTCCATTAGATTCTGCGGAAGGGGCTTTTTATATTCCATTTTGATACAAAGGAAGACAAAAATCTGATCTGCAGAAATGTGCCATATTTTATGGATACCGGGGGGCTCTATCAGAAAAAATGGACCTCAGAATTTGACCTAGAGCTAGATGTTGCAAATGCGGTCCATGTATGGGTTCGACTCCCCCATCTTCCTCTACATTGCTAGGGAGAAGATTCTGTTAGAGCAATCGAGAATGCATTCGGAAAGTTCATAGACAAAAGCGAACTGAAGGACAACATGCAAGCATGCGTTAGGATCTCTGTTGACGTCGTTCTTGGGAAAGGAATTCCAGAGGCGATTAAGCTAAAGGTGGATAACTGGACGCATATCCAAGAGCTATATTATGAAAAACTACCCTTCAAATGCAAGGTATGCCACGAATACGGTCATTTTGCAAATAGATGTCCAAAAACGATTGAGATTTCTAGTTCTGACAATTCTGAACCTCAGTGGGAAGTCATAAAAAAAAATCCTCCTCTAACTCTAAATCTGTTGCTCCTTCGACATCCCATCCATCCTCCTTTACCAATGGGCTTAGCAACCCCTCTCCTCTTGATCCTCCTCTGATCCTCTCTTAGCCTCCTCCTAAACCTTCTTTGATATCCTCTAACCCCTTCTCTCCCTTCTCCTCTCTTGTTGAGGACCCCTTTCTCCACTCTGCCTCTCCTTCCCCTTCTCATTTCATTCCCCCATATTCCCCTTCCAAATTTAGCCCTCCCCCCTCTGCATCTGAACCCTCATCCACTCGATTCATCACCAGAAATGCAGCAAAGGACTTGGGACCTATATTGGAAATAGCTATAAAGTCTGAACCAGACAGGAATACCACCAAACACCACAGAGAAGAGGCAACCCAAAAATACCTAGATTTTGGAATGCAACAACTAATAGAGACTTTTATAGGAGGGCATAATAGCAAAGAACCAAATCAACAAGCCAAAAGAGGGAAGTCGGGGTCCTTACCCTCAACCCTTAAGTAATGAAAGCCCTCACATGGAACCGTAGGGGATTAGAGCACCCTCTAAAATCAATGCCCTAAAATACCTCATCAATCAAGAACATCCAGACATCATCCTTCTTCAAGATACCAAACATGAATAAATTGATATGGAGGAAATCATCAACAAACACAAAAAAATGTTGGCAAAATGGTAGGATCAAGAGGCGCATCTGAAGGAATCGCTATAAGCTAGAATAAAAATATATGGCGAGATAAATAAAACTTAAAGAACCATTACTGGATAAAGGTCAAGCTGCACAATGAGCAAAGAGATATCATGATAAAAATATACAACATTTATGTCCCCAACCACTATCGTGACAAAGAAGTGTGCTGGAAGTCGCGCCAAACTGAAATGGAAGATGAAGGTGGAAGAAATATTATTATAGGAGGCGATATAAACTTGGTAATGCACCCAAAGGAAAAAACAGGGGGATTTTTCTCTCTCGATCCTTCAAGAGATATTTTGGAACACATCATGATTGATCACGATTTGGTGGACATTTCTCTCAGGAACCGCAATTTCACATGGAACTGCGGTAGGCTTGGCCCAGGCAACATCATGGAAATATTGGATCACTATATAGTGGCAGTCTCTCTCATCTCCCTCTTAAACATAGCCACCTCCACTATCCTCCCATGCTCGGCCTCAGACCACTACCCCATCACTCTGTTCCTTGGAGAGAAACCTAACCTTGGGAATCTCCCCTTCCATTTCAACCCACTATGGTGTGAATTTCAGGATGCAAGAACAATCATGGAAGGCACATGGCGTACTCAGGTAGCTGGATCTCCCCTATTTATATGGGAGATGAAATTTAAACGCGTCCGCATAGCCCTCAAAGGTTGGGCTAAAGATCATTATAGAGAGCTAGAATTAGTGAAACGGGATGCGAAGCGGGGGCTAGAAGAAGTCCAAAGAGACATAGAGGAGCATGGTATTAACAAGGAGAAGTAAGACCATGAAAAGGAATTGTATTGGGAAATGTACAATTTGAACAGAAAGGAGGAAGAAAAATAGAGGATTAAATCCAGGAGCCTCTGGCTCCATGTTGGGGAAAATAATACCTCATTCTTCCACAATCAATCAAAAGTTAGAACCTCTAATAACACCCTCTCTATCATAAAATATTATGGAGGAAACATAATAGAAGAGAAAGCCGAGATCGAATTTTCAGCGCATCAACATTACAAAAATATTCTAACATACAACATGGGGGTAGAAGATTATGAATACCTTCTACATCACACCTCAATCATCATCACTGATGAAATCAATTATAATCTATCCAAGGAAATAGGTGAATATGAGGTTATCAAAGAAATTTGGACTCTTCATCCTGACAAAGCCCCAGGGTCTGATGGATTCTCCATCAACTTCTATAGGACCTTCTCGTAGACAATAAAAAAATACCTCATCAAAATGATCCATTGGAGCCAAAGGAAAAAAATATAGGTGAATTCACAAACTCGACCTATCTTGCCCTTATCCCTAATGAAGCTTTCCCTTCCACCTTCTCCAGTTTCCAGTCGATATCCTTATGTAACTCTTCCTACAAAATCATCACTAAAATTTCGGCCACCCACATCAAAACCTTATCCCTTATCTTATCTCCGAAAATCAAGGAGGCTTCTTAGCAAACTGACAAATATCGTACTCCATTCTTCTTGTTCATGAAACCATTCACTCCAATCTGAGTATATTTGAAAAGGGTTTTGTTCTTAAGCTGGACCTTACCAATGCCTTTGATAGGGTAAGGAACTCCTTTCTCTACTCTTCCCTTTGGAAAATGGGCTTCAATGTAGATATCATCTCCCTCATCTAGGCTTGCATCTCTCGCCCCTGGATCTCCCCCCTTGTCAATGGGAGGCTAGGTCCCTTCTTGCAATCTTCTAGAAGCCTTAGGAAAGGATTCCCCCTATCCTGTTTCCTCTTCATCCTCATGGAAGAATCTTTCAGCAGAGCCCTAGAATACAATCTCAGAGTGGGCATAATCACAGGTATTAAATTTTGTAATATGACTAATAATAAGAACCATTCCCAGTTCGCTGATGATACATTATTGATGGGAGGAGAAACTAATATAGCAGACAGAATATTCAAGACCTTTCTTGACATATTTATGCATTACTCAGGAGGCCAAATCAATTATCTAAAAATTTTCATGTATGGCTGGAATGCAACGCAGAACACCATCCACAACATTGCCCAAATATTTTGGGTCCCTTATAAATGGAACTGGAATCATTTCAATTATCTCGGGATGTTTTTCAACTATGACCCAATGAAGAATGAGATATGGAATATTACCCTCGACAAGATGAAAATGAAAATTCTTCAATGGGGAGCCTGTTGGCTCAATATGGCAGGGCGCTTGATCCTTATAAAAGTTGTTCTCTCTCCCATGCCCTTATATCAATTTTCCCTCTTACAAGCCCCTATCAACTTTCAAAATAAAAGGGAGACAATACTCAGAGATCTCTTATGGCAAGGAGACAAGCAAGAAAAAATGAAGATCAACTTGGTAAAATAGAGACAAGTTACTGATAAGTACGAGAATGGAGGTTTAGCCATTCACATCCCTTAGATTCTAAATATGGCCTTTGGAAGAAAAATTGTATGGAGACTCATTACAGGACAAAAGTCATGGGGGAAGCAAGTTTTGGAGTGAAAATACCTCTTAGCCCCAAGATAGTGTGCCTTGGATCAACCAATCCCCAACAGAACATGCTGTTGCATTTAGTCGCTCTGCAATAAAGCTATTTCCCTTCTCTATGATCACACCTCCAAATTTCCTCTCGGGGGTCACAACACTGATATATGTAAATATAATATCATGGACAAGCCACCTCTTACAACCGATCCGAGACTCCTTCGCATTCAACTACATCTCAGAGGACTTGGCATTAACTCTCTAAAAGATATTTCGTGTTGGGAAGAAAACAACAATAATTGGATCGTCTGGCTATTCCAAAACCTCCCCCATCATATTCATAATGACCGAGAAATGCTTGCAAGCATGCTCAATGGCGTTGCCCCTTTAGAAAAGGAGGAAGAAGACAACTTCCTATGGGACCCCACTGGATCCCCCTACTCCATCAAAGAAGGATACGGGACCCTCCTTGGTGACTCCTATCCCTCCCCTTTATGGGCTACCTAGAAGAAAGTATGGAAATCTCAGGCCCTGTCCAAAATAAAATTCTTTACTTGGACCTTAGAAAAGGGGAAGATCCTGACTACTGATAATCTGAAAAGGAAAGGTATTCATGGAGCCTCTAGATTCCCTCTATGCAATGTTGCTGAGGAATCTATTCAACATCTTTTCATTGCTTGTTCTTTCACCCAAAACTGCTGGAGCCATCTCTCTTCCCCACTTCTGATGGAGATCAACACAAATGACACAATTTTAAATTCAATAGCACATTAGAAGAAGAAATACCCCTGAGAAAAAAAGGGAAAGAACACCGTCAAAAGAATATGGGAAACTTTGCCTAATGCTCTTCTTTGGAACATATAGCTCATGTCATCTTCTGTGACCAAAAGCCATGTCTGAGAAAGGTGCAAAGTACAACATGGAGTCTAACGGTTGACACCATTTTAGCTAAGAACAATAGTTACTTCAACATAAATGAATTACAAGTTGAGGAAAAGAAAATATTCAAATGCGTGCTTGATCATCTCCCAAGTTACCATAAACCCATTGTAAGGTAGCCCGCTCATAATCAGTAGTGGAAAGTTATATTAAAAGAGAAGGAATTTTTAGAATGGCTTGATAGTTCACGTCGAACCAAGTTTTTCTTTGATGGGGCCTCAAAATAAAATCCTGGCGCAATTGGAGCAAGAGGTCTCATCACGGATCAAGATGACAATCACATTGCCTCCTTTGAATGTGGATTGGGGCAGATGGAAAACAACAAGGCCGAAGCTTACGCCCTAATGCAAGGGCTTCAATTAATCAAGAAGCTCAAAATAAAAAATGTTATGGTCTTTAGAGACTCCTTGATTGTCATACGACTGATGTTGAATTCCTTAACGTCCCCCAATATTTACCTCAAAAGAATCATAATAAAAAATCGTAGCCTGACCAAATATATTGGGGATATTTCATTTTATCACATTCTCAAGGCGAATAACAAAAAAGCTAACTCTTTGGACAACTCAACCTGCTCCAAAACCACTGGTCAAATACACTCCCAAGGAATCACGCTCCTCACCCCTATCCCATGATCCTCTCCATGCATCTCCCCATCATGATGACCCTCTTCTACATTTGTGCCTCCTCGAATTTCTCCTTGCTCCTCTACCATACCCATACGTCCCCCATCACCTCTCCCATGATTCTGTCGCCCTTCCCTCCCCATATTATCCCCTCCCTCAGTGCACCTCCCAACTCTTCATCCTCTATTTATTCCCCTCCACCCCCTGCCCCCCTCCTTTGTTTCTCATATTCTCCTCCCCTCCCTTGGTGCAGAATCTTTCCCCACCTTTCAAGATGGTTCTTGGCACTCTCTTCCCTCCCCTCTTAGAGCTTTTGTGTCCTCTGCTAGATCGGTTATTTTCCCACTTCTTAGAGCTCTTCCTTCCCATCATCTCTAGTTCCCTTCTCTCATGTCCTCCATCCTGCCTCTCCCACGCCTCTCCCCTCCCCTTCCCCCCTTGTTGCCTCAGTTAACTCCTTTCGCCTTCTAGCCAATATGAGAAGTTAAGATTGCCTCCACTACTCTGTTATGCAAGCAGAAATGGATTTGATCAAGGCACAACTCAAGATCATTCATGAGAAACACACTGTCGATATCAACTTCCTTCACTGTTAGGCTCAATCCTTCTCAGAACAGCTGAAAAGAATCAACAACTGCTGTCCACACATAGAAGAAGCACTGTAAATCCTCCACTATATGATGGAAAAAAGAGTTGGCCCAGGCACTAGCTCCAACAATGTAAACAACACTAATCTGGACAACAACCTCGGTACCCCATACAACACCAATGGGTAGCAAAACAGGAGGAACTAACTTTTCACCACCACAGCACGATCATGGACTACCACACCTTTATGTTTTATGATCTTCAAATTTTCTTTTATGTTGTTTCAGTTTGTTAGAATCTACAAAAAATCAAGTTTAAAATGTAGTAGCAACATGCATTGTCCGGAAGATTGGGTTTTTGTCTCAGCACCCCTCCCTGATATCCCTCTGTGTAACTCGGATGTAATGGAGATCTTGCTCCCCACTTTTTTTGGAATATAATAAACAACCAACTTTGTCACAAAAAAAAAAAAATCTAGAGAAGTGTCTTTGAGTCTATTTTCTCATTCCCCTCCAATTTAAACTTAGCAACTCAATAAGAACCATCCATAGTTATCAATTTTTAAGGTTGCATTTAGTGGTTGTTTTTATCCACATTTTGAAAAGTGGTCCCTTTTTTAGGGTTGAAATTATGACATTTTACAACCATTATCTTAACAATCTCATGATGTTGCCAATAAAAAATAGACCCCCAAATCAAAAGGTGGTACTACCAACAACACCTAATTTTTTTTGTCGATAAAAGCCTTTTATTAATTCATTAAAATATTAAAAAATGCATGTCCAAAATTCCTCACCTCGACCGGATTTGTTTGCTAGAAGAAAAACAAAAAAATCTATTTACAAAATGCCTAAAACTTCTCGTAACTAGACATCAAAATGACCAATACAACCAAAAGACTCCCACGATAAATACACAAACCACATAAATGAAAGTAGGATCAACATGCCCAAATTCCCTGTTAATATGAGAATTGAATTTTTCTTAGTTCTAAAGACACATTCAATCCTAAAACTTATGATTTGTGAGTCTATCACACATTCACTATACCACCCTCAATACACATTACCAACCAGACCATTATCTTCAAAGAAAACAATTCTTCTTCTTTAAAACAATGTCTAACATAAGCAAGTGGTACTTATGCAACCAAAATACTAAAATCAAGCTCAAAAAGGAAAAGTAGTGCTCCTAAAAGCACCGGTTAAAATATTACAACCATTTTGAAAATATAATCTTGACAAGTATTATAATTTTTTTAAACTCAAATATTTAATTTTTTTTATAAAATACAATTTAAAATAAAAAATAAATAATAAAATAAATAAAATAGAAAAATAAATAAATACGATACAAAACAAAAGTTAAATAATTAAAAAAACAAAAACCTCAAAATTTTGTGAGGTGATTCTAAAAACTTAACCAAAAAAACATTTTAATTGAAAATTTGGTAAAAAGATTCTCAAATTTGGTATATAAGGTGATTCAAGTTAAAAAAATTCAAATGTGTGTGGGGGTTATTTAAGTTTTTACCTGGAGGGGGCAGTGGTACTTGGTAGTTTCGTCGATGGTGAAAATGGTTCATTTGAATATTCCCGCTCGTGGGGGTGGAAGGCAAGGCTTAGGGAGTCATTGTACCAGTGGTTGGGGTTTAGGGATGGCATTGGGGAGGAATGATTCCCCTCGAACTGGGATTCGACACAGTCGAGCAATGCTGAAGAGCACCTCTCCTCAGTTGGAAAGAGGGTCGTCAAGTGGGCCCAATTCTTTGGAAATGTTTATGGCCCCTATTCAAACACTTAGGGACAGTCTTGAACGGTTGGTTCGTGGGAGGGAAGAGGATTGAGGGGAAATTATGAAAACTTGCATCACACCCAATGGTAATTATTTGATAAAATGTTGAGCATAAGCAGGGGCAAAGGCATATTTGGAAAAGCTTGAGCTATATGAAGTTAGATTGGGCTCTATCACACCCAATGGTAATTATTTGATAAAATGTTGAGCATAGGCAGGGGCAAAGGCATATCTGGAAAAGCTTGAGCATCATGAAGTTAGATTAGGTCCTATGAAGTTAGATTGGGCTATATGGAGGGTCATGTCCATTGTGATATGAAGTTAAATTGGGTTATATGGAGGGTTATGTCCATTGTGATTTTGGGTCATGTGCATTGTGATTTTTAGTTATTTTTTCATGGTGCTTTAATTTGAGTTATCATGTTTTAGTGGTATAATTTGAGTTATATTGATATAGTTGACTTGAAAAATATTTGGTAATCTTTTGCATTTTGTATGATATCTATATATATGAATTCTTTTTAGGAAAGCCAAAAAATTTCGTAGGAGCGAGGCTGGTAGGGATATAGAAAAGCGTGATGTAAAATTTAAATTTCTAAGTTAATGGAAGTTTTTATTTATTAAATTATAACATTTATTTTAATAATTTTGATTCAAAAATGTAGATTTTTAGTTCTCGTTTTCAAGTTTCAATTCTTATTAAACTTTAATTTTAATTTAATTATTGCTAACTATTAGGTAGATGGTAGAGATTTAACCTCCATAGAATATGCTGGACTATTCATAATAGTATTCATAGATAAAGTGTTAATATTTGTATTCGAGTTAGTTATTCTCTTTTACTTAATTTATTTGAAATTAATTAATAAAAAAAATTCATATCAACTCATGTCATATTGAGCATGTGGTATTGACAAACTAATGTATTGATCCATGATATTGTAAGAGAATCTTCATGATAAAGTGAGAAATATCCATGGTTAAGAATATTGTTACATGTTTTTTAAAATGTATATATGTTTAACCCATATATTGATTTTTTATAATAATAATAATAATAATAATAATTTAAATAAATTTTATCATTTAATTAATTTTAATGGTTGTTTTTCTTAAATTTGGATAATATATGATGTATAATGAAATAAGTGTTTTGATGTTTATCATAAATTGAAACTTATTAACATTTAACAATCATTTAATTTATATGAATATAATAGTAAATATACTCTAATTTTTTTGACATTGTATTAATCTTTCCAATACTACTTATCTATTTTCAAATAAATTTCATAAAATTTTAAAACATTATAATAATATTTCTGTCCTTTATTAAAAGACCTGAAACTAACTAATATTTAAAGACTTGAAACTAACTAAAATTAATATTATAATTATTAAAAATAATAATACTTAACTCAATTTAAAACCATTATAATAATATTCCTCACCTTAAATTGAAAGACTAAGGCGGATTTAAAAATTGTTACTAGCCATTAATCTTTTAACTTCAAAATATCCACCCCCTTAAACTTAAACTTAGAATTCAGATAATAATCCGAGATTCGATAGATCCATTGGGATAACAACCATCTAAATTCTTTTCTTTATACGACAACCATCTAAATCATTTTCTTTGTAACCTTTTCGCTGAGATGTCAATTAAAAGATTTGCTTTCAACGTAGTTTATAAGTAAACAGATTACAAGACTAAAAGATTGACAAATAGCAGGTTTAATAACAAATCAAATGACAACAAAATAGTTAAACATATTATTATATTAATTAATCAAAAAATATATTTATTGGTTTAAACTAATTACATTTTAATTATATCTAAATATAATTAGTTAAATCCAAAATCTATTCAAAATAATTAATTAACTTTGAAACTAAAAAAATCAATATTATACACATTCACCCATTCATAGACAAAATTTACATTTGGTGACTCGTAATGATATTCAAGTGAACAAGTCTTTGGTCTCAATTTACCTACATATGAATAAAGCCAAAAGCCAAACTCAGGATTTTGAAAAATACTAATGGTTTGGTTTGTTGTACTTTGGGTGCATTTAAAAGATGATTTTTCGGTTTGAAATTAAATTATTAAAATTTATAAAAGTATTTAAAATATTTGAAATTAAAAAAATAATTTAATAAATAAATGATTATTAGATATTATTTTTAAGATTTAAGCAGTTAAGTATGTTATTTATTTATGATCATTTTCATGAAAGTGATTAGTTTTTCATGATTTTTGAATAGTCTATTTATCAGTCATTGTGATGCTTATTCGAGTGAAGAAGTGGGATTGAAACTAGTGAAATGAATCACATAGCCTCAACTTTTAGGGCTTGCACCGAAGGACTTTGCGGGAGGTCACCTATCCGAAATCTCCTCCGGCTCAAGTGCGCTTAAGTGTGGAGTTTTCCCCACAATCAAGAAAATGGAGTAGATAGCTAAGTGGACTTGATTGTGGGGAAAACTCCACAATTAAGCGCGCTTGAGCCACAGGTGTTCTGGGATGGGTGACCTCTGGAGAAGTCCTAGTTATCGGGTGCAACCCCAAAATTGATGATTGACGCTATGTGATTCATTTCACTAGTTCTTCTTTACTCATGTGAGAATCAATGAATGCTAAGTGGAATATTCAAAAATCATGAGAAATTAGTGAGTTACGACTACCTCTCATCTCATGGAAATGGTCATAGATGAATGACTAATGAGTGCTAAGTGGACTATTCAAAAATTATGAGAAATTAGTCAGTATGGTCATAGATGAATGACTACTTAACACAATTAAATCCCAAAAATGATATCTAATATAATGCAATGTGGAAACCCCTCATACACAATTAAATCCCAAAAATGATATCTAATATAATGCAATGTAGAAACCCCTCATACTTAATGATTAATTTATAATTTTAATAAAATATCTAGTTCAACGTCTTCACCTATTTAGAGATAATTTTAGATTTGATCACTATGAATGAAAAAAATTAAAATTCAAGTGAAATATTTAGAAGAAAATTCACATATAAACTCTTTTTAGTTAAGATAGAGACTCTTTTAACTTAAAAATGTGAATCACCCATTACAAAAGAAATTACATTTTTTTTTTATTACATAAAAATAAAATATAGTAGTGAAAGTTGTAGGATATAAAAATAAACATTTCTTGGAATCTAGACATCATCTCTAATAATTAAGTTGTGTCATTGTGAATTTTTCAACATTTACATTTATTTGAGGAGAAACTTGTATAAAACTCAATTGTAATTAGTGACTTCTCAATTATTTTATCATTCTTATTACAATATCTGAAAACCCTTTTTATATTTTATCTTATTCAAATAATAATAAAAATATCTAATCATCTTGTAAAAATTTAATTCTTTCCATTGTTGCTAAAGAATAGTAAAGAGGTTGATCTTCTCCTAAATATGAAGGAAAAAGGAAAGTGAGGAGAGAGTGGGCAGTTGTTTTTGTTCTTCGTTATATTCCTATTAGATGGAATTTATCTGCATTAATTCCTTCATCCAATTCACATATAAGTGTTAGTGTGTAGGCTTGAATAGGCTATGAGTTATAGTCATTACTATATGGGTTATAGTCATTATTATATTGGTTTTCTTGATGCTTCTAATTTCAACACCCTTGATTATAAAGAGTATTTTGATTTAACTCTTCTTTGTATGTAGTTTTATTTTGTGTGCAGTTTTGTGTTAGTATGTAGGCTTGAATAGGTTATGAGTTAGAGTCATTACTATATTGGTCTTTTTGATGTTTCTAATTTCAACACCCTTGATTATGAAGAGTATTTTGGTTTAACTCCTTATTCTCTGTGTAGTTTTATTTTGATGGAAAGATATACTCAAATTTAAACTCCCCCTTTCCCTTGAATTTGATTTTCACCCCCTCTCCCCTGAATTTGATTTTCACTTTCTCATAGTTGTCTTAAGTCTAGGGAATGTAGTGGTTGAACACTTCTGTCACTGTAGCTACCAGGTTTTCCATCCATTCAATTCCGTGACATGTTGCCCGCCCGTCTCACACACATGGGACCCTCAGTCGTCATACGCTGCCAGGCTCTCTTTTGTTTTTCACGAACAGAAAATCAAGTGCAATCTGCGTGTATGGAGGTAAGGAAGCCATGAGTGCACAAATAAAGTGAGGTTCCTTTTTCTGTAACATTGAGCATCTAATAGGAAAGCGCAGTTTGGAGGCCCCTCACGGAATTTTAATGGAATCAAAACAAATTTAGTTACAGGTGTTTTTCATTTCTGAAGTGATTCTGTAAAGTGGCATATGCATTATAAGGGTTTACAGGGGACCTCTTATGTCATGCAAACCTATTGAAAAGCATACCCTTCCATCTTCTGAAGAAGCTTCCAAGAGGCTTATCATTTCAATGTTTTTTTCTTAGAGAGTAAAAAAATATTAACAGGACTGGCACAACAATGTTGTAGGAGCAAAGGTGTATATCTATAAAATATATAAGCAAGTTGAGCCCACCTTTAAACCAATGTATAGAATTTATGGCTGGACAATATTGAGCATGGAGTGAGTCAAACATTAATACATTGTTATTACATTTTCTTTATTTGATATTATATTAGGGTAAATATTATCCATGCTGCTATACAATATTGAGTAAATGTTTTGTGAGTGTGGATTTGCATGGTTATATTTTTTTAAGCATTATTTTTGTTTAATAGGGAAAGTTGAATGAAAATAAATCAATCATTAAATTATGGTATGATATGATCATTAACTATGTTTATTTTCAATTAATTTTTTTTTAATATTTTTATTTAATTATAGAATATTGTAAAATATTTTTAGTAATGTACACAAATAAAAAATAATTTATTTTAAAGTAGTGTTTTTTTTTTTTTGTCTTTTTTAAATAATTTTATTAATTAAAAATAATGTCATATGAGTAGGTGTGATATGAAATAGGGTATAGTTTTTTGAGTATGTGGTATTAATAAGCCATATTATTAGTTTATGGATTGTAACAAAGTCTCTTTGGAAATTAAACATCTCCATGTGAAAATAGGAATGAAACTCCATGGTTAAAAATCTCGTTACTTGTTACATGTTTAATAAGCCATGGTATTAGTTAATGGATTGTAACAAAGCTCCTTTGGAGATTATACATCTCCATGTGAAAATGAGAATGAAACACCATGGTTAAGAATCTTGTTATTTGTTTATATATACAAATCAAAGACAATTTATTTTCAAAGTAGTAGTGTTTTTTTTGTTTTTTTAAATATTTTCATTAGCTAAAAATAATGTCATATGAGTACGTGTGATATGAAATAAGATATAGTTTTTTGAGCATGTGGTATTAATAAGCCTTGTTATTAGTTCATGGATTATATAAAAGCCCCTTTGGAGATTAAACATCTCCATGCGAAAATGGGAACAAAAATCCATGGTTAAGAATCTTGTTATATATATATATATATATATTAAAAGAATGGGAAAATCTATAATAACTAAGCCTTCAAATAACAATAGAGACAACCATCAATGATTGCTATTAGCTAATGTACACTGATTTATCATTGTTATTCAAGGAAAACCACTACACCTCTAATTACCCTGGTGGTCCATAAGCACGAGATTCCATTGGGTCTTGGGCAGTTAACCTCTTTACACCTAGGAAGACGAGCTCTTAGCCAAATAGTTTTAGGGAATTTTAAAAATGTATATATGTTTAATTTATAATAATTATTCTTATAATTAATAATAATATTATTAATTTTAAATTAAATTATAATTTAGTTAATTTTTATGATTTTTTATAATTTAAATAAGATGAGGTGTTTTAGTGCTTACTAGAAATTACACCACATGTTGCAAAAGAAACTTTGTAAAGAAATAGCATAAGAAAGAGTAGCCTATAAGAAATAAGTTTTTGTAGAGAAGGAGCCATTATGAAGGAATGAAAGACTATTTTTGCTTCCATGGAAGCAGGTCGTGGAGGTTTCAAAGATATTGATGATAAGAGTCATCAACTAGAAAAATTTGTTATAGATATTGAAATAGGAAATTGTGGGTGAAAACATATATATAAACCAACATAATATGTTCACATATATAAAAAATTTGTAATAGATATTGAAATAGGAAATTGGGGTGAAAATCATTTGGTGATTAATAATCCTCTAAAATAAGTATGAAATGAGAATGTAACTCAAATAAGATATTTTAAATACATTCAAGTACAATCTATCTAGCATAGATGTAAATAAAGAGAAATTTTATTAACAAAAATAGAGTTTACTCCAACTTCATCTACATATCCGAGCACTAATTTCATTCTTGTTAGAAATTGTATATTGTATATGAATAACAATAGTCTTGGTATACAAAAAAGTGAATGTCATTTTAATATGGAGACATTTTTGGAAGGAGATATTGTTCTTTATGCTATGGTTTATTTTCTTAACTCCAAACTTGGTTTATTCTTTCTCTATATACATAAGAAACAAAAAATGCAAAGTAATTTCACAATTTTAAGTTATAGTTTTATATTTCATAATTACAAATCTAGTTTCTTATTAAACTATTTTACACACATCTATTTATTCAAATAAATTATATTCTGAATATGTTTTCTCCTATTATTTGATTACAAAATTATTGTACTCCTTACTAAGTAGAAAAACTTTATTAATAAAGAATTGAATGCCAAATTGAAAGGTTTCTCAAGAGAGAACTACTATAATAATATATAGAACTGATTTTTTGATGTATAAATTATTTGTTTATATGTCGTTGAATTTCCATTACCTATTATCTTCAAATCCCATAGGGAGGTATTTAACATGGGAGCCAACTTTAGGTAAATAAACATTCACGTTGTCAACTTTGAAAAAAAAATTATAATCCTAAAATTCTCTTACCTAATCATTTTTTTAAATATATAATTGAGTTCTGTTTATTAAAAACAAAGGCAATATTAAGAAACTCCTAGAGTTATAAAGGTAATTGGCATGAAAATAAAAAATCTCCTCATGACAACCTACAAATGTTAATCTTAATTGAATCATTAAAAAACTAAAATGGGATAATAGATGATATCACAATTTTCTTATCAGAACTAAATGATCCTATATGAAATAATGATGGCTTTGGTCAGTTCAAGAGTAATAAAAGGAATTTTACTGATAAAACAACTCTAGCACTGAGAGATTTGGAAGCAAGTGGTGAATTGGAAAACATGTCTTGCTTAATGGTGTTGGATATTGGGCATAGTCAACTGTTGAATTAGTGAACATGCCTTTCTCTATGGTGTTGGATATTGGAAATAGCTTTCTTGATCTTGTATACAATACTGTAAATTTGCATGTAGCTTATACTACATTAACCATGAAGTTTTCAACATTTGGAGCACACTTGCCATCACATTTATAGAGAAAATTACAATAGAGTATCACATTTTTCTTATCATATCTAAATGTTCCTATATGGAACAACTACCTTGTGCCTCATATTATTTTGTTTTGTCACCTAGTTATCATGATTCAAAACATTGTTATCATCTCAGATCCTTATAGCATTAGATATATTTTGTGAGTTAATGTGATGTTTTGTTTGTCACAATGATTCAAAAATCAGTTATTATACCACACCATTGACTTTCTCATTGTTTGTTTTATTTATGAACCCTTTAAAAAAACCATAGGAACATTTGATTTTACACTTCGATCTCCGTTGGGGTTTCAAAAATTGGAGATTAAATTGAGTAGTTATTGTTAGAAATTGTTGTATAAGATGAGAAATTTGGATGGTTTGTAGAGAATATGGATGTCACAACATATATCTATTTTGAATTTTTAGTTTCTCTAGCCACCATGCATCTAATAGGATACATTTCAACTGAAAACGTCAATAGATCACTATGTGAATGATAACTTGTGACATCCCTGGCCATTTTCTTTGATTGTGGATAAGATTACAAACTAATACTTTGTGAAATCCCTAGCCATTTTCTTTGATTGTGGATAAGGTTTTAAACTAGAATACACTCTCTTCAGAAGAATCTACAATATATATTGGATGGAGGGAAAGGTTATGATAAAACTTGTAAAAGAACCCCTTGGGGTTATGTCAACTTACTCTATTGTTAATCACATAGTGCCAATTTTGTAAAATACTTGTAACAAAAATAATATAGAACAAGAAAAACTATGTATATTTGGATGTATGAAAATTTAGATACATTTTATTAAGTAAAATTTTAAAAGAATAATGGTTATAAACAATTAAAAATAATTTTATTAAGTAGTTATTTTATATCTATATTATTTATGAGAGGGATCAATTCTCATTTCACTCTAAAATAGGTTTGCATATCAAGGCATTTAATCCATCTTGGCTCTTCGTAGATCTAGAGTCAAGATTGATCTAGGCCATGTTAATTTCTCCCTTTAAATAAAATATATTCCACATGAATACCATGGGTCAATATCATGGGCTATTTTTATAGTTTATAATTATAATTATAATTATTACTATTTTATTGTATTTTGACCTAGTTAAAATGGTCATTACATTATGTCAATCTTTTTATTTAATTTATTTTTATTTTTATTTTTGTGTAATTTGAGATAGTAAAAATGTTAAACATGACATTACAACATTTCTATTATACACCTAAAATCAATCTAACTTGCTAAAAAGAAAAAAAACTAATGTTATAAAAAAAAATATAAAACTATTTACTTGTGATCTAATGGCCTCAAACATTTCAATCATCTAACATTTAATCCAATGGCTCAAACATGGACACATTGACAACTAGGAAAGTTGTTTTCAAATAAGAATGCCTTACAACATATTTATAAATTGATATTTATAAACATTTAATAACCATTTATTTTATATGTTTGTCTTCTTATTTACAGTTTTTGTTGTCAATTATGTCATGTCCAATCATGTAGCATGGCTATATATATATAAAATAACAATAAAACAATCATCAACATATTACCATCATTAACTTATTACCTAACTACTTAATATATATACCTATATTTTTCAATTTTAGCTATGGCCTATTTAATCACGTTACAATGTACTCATGTAATCATTAATTTATTGCATACTTATCAATATATGTAAAATTTCCATTTTCAATTTTGTCGAGCCTAATCACGTTTCACTATCAGTGTAACATCACCAGAAATGGAGTTGTTCTGAAGTCTGGTATATCAGAAAAGACAAAGAAAGGACTCTTTACGTGCAAAAGTTTAAAGAAAAGGAAAACGTGTGCCGACCGACCACATTTATTTGTTTGTGTGTCACACATACAATTTTCAAAGGTATCATTCTCTACACGTCCTCTCCCAACACCCAAAATTTGACAAATTATGAAAGGAGTCGACTTTATTAAGGTACGGTAAGACTTTCCTGCCATCAAATTCCCTGCCACGTCTGTTTCTTCATAGCTAGGGTTACTGCACCCTGAATTCAGGTTTCTAACTACCATGAAAAATTATGAAGGGTGTTGAATTTATTAAGGTACACTTTACTGCCATCAAATTGCCTGCCACGACCATTGATTCACAGCTATGTTTATTTCACTCACTCTGAATTGCCGACCATTGCTTCACAGCTATGCTTATTTCACTCCGTCTGAATTGCAGGTTTTTCAACATAAATTAACTTTACTACCCATAACTTGGAATTGGTCTGCATCTGTGAATAAATTGTAGGTGTTATGAAAGAAACCTTTAGTGCACATGCACTGTCCTCATTATCAGGAGGGTGACCTTGATTATAGGAATAAGAATATGAATGGAAATGATAAGAATGAAGAAACTTGTGGTGTACATGCAAATGGTAGTTACAGGAGCATTAAATTTACAATCTATTTGTCTTCATCATCAAGAGAGTGATGTGATGTGTGTGATAAGGATGGTGCTGGGATGAAAAGGATAATGTTGATAAACAAATTTAATTATAATGAGGAATAATAAAGTATTGTGGGATT
Organism: Pinus albicaulis; assembly: GCA_034641835.2. Taxonomy (NCBI): domain Eukaryota; kingdom Viridiplantae; phylum Streptophyta; class Pinopsida; order Pinales; family Pinaceae; genus Pinus; species Pinus albicaulis. Next base: position 1,723,707,825 of record CM076575.1, read on the forward strand.
TTTATTTTTATTATTATTTTTTGAAGAGGAAAATAACTAACTGGTTTGCATTAAAGAGTATGTTTACATATGCATAGCTCTACTTTTGATAAATCAGTCAAACTTAAAAAACTAATAAACAAGTTTTCAAAAAGAAACCAGATAAATATATTTTCCAAATTCTCATTTACTTATAATTGGCTGAAGTTGTGTATGAACTGATATGTTCTTATATTGAGCATTTTTGTAAACCACTCATCTACAAGGAAAAAGAAAAGTGTTTAGAGCAAACAAAGTTGTACCAAATGGATAATAAAACTAATTACCCGGATTTGAGGTGGGCCACATGAGAAGTCTAAGTAACTAATCTTTCCCGACTCATGATAACACCCTTCTTTTGATAATAAATCAGCTTCCCTGTTTTGTTCTCCGAAAATATGTTGGATAGATATCCTTTCAAAGGAATTAATCAAAGAACGAATCATGTTCATCCAATGAGAGAGATCTAGTGCTTCTAAAGAGGATTTTTTATTTTCCCACTCAATAATCACCTTAGAGTCACCATAAATGAATATCTATGCAATGTAAAACCACTTGGTGTACAAGAGAATTCTCCACAAAGCCAACATCTCTGCTCCGATGTTTGAACCACAACCACTAAACCATCTAAATTTGATGAAATCTCCAGACCTCATAACAATTATTATCCCGTTGTCGCATCTCCCTAAAGATGATGGTTTATCGAAAAAGCCAACTAGAATCCTATCCCAAGTATCCTTCATAATACATCATCGATTAGAGACCTTTTTAGGGCTAGGTCCCTTCTCCATAAAAAATGTTGCAATCCTTATTGGAGCCCCTTATATCTAGATCTTTTTAATAAAACATCTCTATATTTCTCGCTTGCCATATGCCCCATACTATATGGAAAGGGAGTGTTATGGAATCCTTGCACATTTAAACAATTGTGATAGGAAAGAATTGATTAAGGAAAGATTCCAAGAAGCATTGCAATGAAGAATGTAGAGGACCTCCTTCCAAAAAACATCAACAAAAATCCACATAAGAAAATGATAATTAACATCTTTCGAGGAAGCCTTATAAAGAAAACATCTACCATACCCTATAAAATCATCTTTTGATCATATTTTCCCATGTAAGTATTTTTTTCATGGGTCACTAACCAAACGAAGCATTTAAGCATATGTGGTATATCCCACTTCTGAGAATCTTGAATCCAGTCAAAACTTGGATGTATCACTAGACCTTTTGAAAACTATAGGTAAATTCTTTTGAATTTTATGTGCTCCTTGACCATGCTCCCATTCCATAGCTTATCCTCTCTTTTTTTCAATGTGATTCCTGTCATTTTAAGCTGAAGAATATAAGCATTCCATTCTTCAACGAGCTCATTGGAGAGACCTATTTCTTTCACCTCTCTCCAAGATGAATGTTGAAGAACTCATCCTTCGTCCACAAAAATGTATTTAAGCCTACATAATCATTTAATATGTTTCTTTTACAGAATAAGATGTGACAATGTATACGATTTATGCACTCCTTTAATGGTTGCTAGCTCAATCTTAGCCAACGATCCTAAACCTATCTCCCATCTAATGTTTCTCAGAAGCTAATGTTTTTTTTTTCATATGGCTTCTCCAGGACATAGATGCCACTTTTTCCTCTGGAGCCCCGTCCCTAATCCAACTCACCAACGAAAGGTTCCTGAAATATTTGTCTTTGATAATTTGATTCCATAACCCCGCTCCACATATAACCCTCCACAATTTTTTTATTAGGAGTGCCATATTGAAACTTTTCAAATTTTAATCCCACAACTGCCACAACATACCTATCTAGATAGGGTGTCTAAGATTAGAAGGTGGATTTTTCCTATTATTTATGCCTTCTTCCCAGAGAAAATATAAATTATAGATTTGATATTATTGATGACAAAGTTTGGAACTTTGTAAATATGCGTCCAATATATAGTGATATTTTGAAGGACCTCCGTTATCATAATGAGTCACCCACCAAAGGATAACCATTTAAAAGACCACAAACTCACTCTTTTCTCAAATTGTTGCAACAAGAAGTCCGAGTCATTGATCTCTGTAATATTCCTAAATTAGCATGAAGCTAATTGGAATATTAATTTTTCTATTGACATCTAGTTAGATGAATAAATGGGTGAGGAGGCCCATAAATCTCTTTAGTAGGCATAAAATCCCTCTTAATGTGAAAATATAACATATTCATAGCTGGATAAAGTAGGCTCATGTGTGAACATGAGCTACTGCATGTGGACAAGGTCAAGTTTGATCAAGTCAACAGAGCTAGTGTGGAGGGAGTGAATCATCAATAGAGACAGCCCAATGTGAATGTGGATTAGTTTAGATAGTCAAAATAAGACCACCTTGGGTGTGAAAGGAAACAATGCATGGAGACTAAGTCAAGGTTGACCAAATCAAACAACGCTGTAAATGAGAGAGTGCAGCTAGTGGAGATAGTGTAATTTTGGAGGAGGAATATTTGCATAGAAGTAGCCTCACAAATGGGTAGGACCCATGGTGAGGAAGCTCATTAAGTATATAATGAAGGGAATGGAAGCTATATGGGGCATTCTGAATATTTTTTTATATTTGAGCCTTGTAACTTATTGCATGCTTCAGCTGTTTAGCTGGGCTTGTTTTACTGTTTAGTACAAGGGTATTCTCATGCGGGATTTCCCCACCCTTTCTTGGAGGACTTGTTGAAGAAATATAAGAGGAGGATTTTGAGCTTTATTTCCACCATCCGGCATTGGGCCAAGTAGTCACCTACAACCACAATGTAGTCCCTTGGAGAAATTGCATTATTTTTCATGGTGTTGCAGTGGAAAAGTTAAAACCCCTGTTTTATGAGCTAGTTTCCCAGAGGGAGGATCAACCTTTTTCTCGGAAAGCTAGGAGGAGGAGCTATAGCCATTTCTTTGTCTTATCAGCCACATTTATGCATTGCTTTAGCTAGAAAAAATGATTCATCCATATATCTGCAGTATATACTTCTTGTATCTCATGTCTATCAGCAAATCCTAGTCGAGTTATCTTTGATTTGTGTAAAGGAGACTGGATCTTAGTTTTTCAGCTCTCTTTAGTAATATATCAGTAGATCCATTTGTCTCTATATTTTTGTAGCATAAAACCTTAGTAAATTGTGCTTTCACTTGCTTCAGTATTTCTGTGTTGTAGTAGTCACGGGGTTGCAATGATTTTGGGTTGTTTTAGGCTTGGGAGGCTTGTTTAACTAAGCAATAATGATTTTTTTATGATCTCCTTGTTGATTTGGTTTCTATAATGTATAAAATAATAGATACATGGGCTGTTCTTAACTGATATAGCATAAATTTCTAAAAAATGTGTTTTTGTGCTTATATTGCTGATTTTCCCATTTGGGAATATTACAGTGGTATCAGAGTATAATCTTGGCTCAGCTTGTGAGTTTCAAGCTAGTATGCTATAAGAAGAATAAAAGAAGGAAAAAAAAGTCTAAAATGATGGAAAGAATGAGATTTGTCTCATCATTTTTCAGATCTATGGAGAACCTCTCCAAGGAGGTCCAGCAGATAAAAGAGGAGAGATGCAATGAAAGCTATAAAGGGTTTCAAGAAGAGGAAGGTCCATGTACTTCCTATCATCAAAAGAAAGAACTGTTGTTGTATAGAACTCCAAAGCACTACACCATGCCCTTCTCTTTTGAGGAAGAAGACAAGAGGCATGGAGATGGAGGGAACTTGGAACATGAGATTCTAGGTGGATACCTAGCAGAATATAAGTCTCAACCTAGAGCTTTAAAGGAGACTCTAACTCTCCCATAGTTCATTCAGCTTGAAGAAGAAAGGAGACCTTGCAACAATAGGAAAATAAAGGGCAATAGATTTCTATTGTCTACCTTTGATGGATCATCCGCATGTACAGCAAGGGCTTGGGGAATGAAGTTGGATGCATTCTTCCTACTACATCCAGTGGTAGAAATATAATATATTGAGATTGTAGCGCTACACCTTGAGGGTGAAGCAAACATTTGGTGGTTCAACCATTTGGGTCATGCAAGAGTGATTGCATTTGCAAATTTTACTCAAAGGTTGATCAAGAAATTTGACAATGAGAAATCATAGGAGAAGAGGTCTTCACCACCACTTGCTATAGAAGCACTTGCATAAGGAGAAAGAACACTTGCACCTTTACAAAGTGGTCTTGATCTCTTAACAATGCGAGCCCCATGCACTATTATGGATATGCATGAGGAGGAGGAGACTTGTACCAGTGCTGATGCAGCCATAGAAGAGTAGCCATCATCATCAGTAGTTGGGGAAGCCATTACACCGAAGAATGGAACCCTTGTAGCAGTACAAGATGTTCCCAAGAAAAACCAAGGTATGAAAATGTTTCCACTTTATATTATTTCAGCACATCTTATGGAGAAGTATAGGAATATGCCATTGCATGACCTAGGGTCAAGATACACTGCTAGGTTGGAGCAACAAACTAGCACTGCACTAGGGAGCCTTGATTTGTTCAAGGAGGAGATGTAATTTCATCCTAGTCTGCCATTTTTGAGCTGCACACAACTCTTGGGGTTGGAGTGTAGATTTTTGAAGGATCGGATGAGAATTTTTCTAAACAATCCAATATAGAACTATATGTTCAGTATTGAGCATGAGTATGAGGCAGCAAATGCATCATTATGGAGATCAACAACATTTTCATTAAGCAGCAGTGATGATTTGGGAGACCAAATACAATTAGAGCACTCTAATGACCATTATGCTTGTGTAACATTGGAGGGGAAGATGATTGATGAGAGACATCTTATCTTTTATTATTGTGATGGATCTTTCTTGATGAGAATTGTACAACTCTATGAGAAGATTTTTCCTTCAACATACTGGGATCCTTATGGATTCAATATGGTCATTGGTGAATGGTCTTCACTTGGAGATCTCCAAGAGGTTTCATTTCAACATCCCATGGAATGCAAATATAGAAATATGATTTGGGGGGATGATACTCTCCATTGTAGGAATGCCAAGATGGAGCATGGTAGGAGACACCCACATTTGGATGATAGGGTGTGGATGGTAAGCAAGAGGTTGGTGAGTCACCTTCATATCTCTAACACAGGGCACCAGGATGCATGGCTGCGTTGGCTACTCTTGAAAGAGTTTGGCCACCATGTGACATATCCTTATTCTAAGAGAATGTTGAGGTCAGGGAAAATTTTAGGGGCTAATATTCGTAGCTGGGCTAATTTTCTATACTTTTTCCAAAAACAATATTCGCCAATTTACATTTTTTCAAAAAATTATTTGCCCAAATTTTTTAGTATGAAATTATTCTACCTTGAAAATCGCGAAGATATTATATAGACTAATATGATATCATCATAATTTTAGATATTTTTACAAAAATATCATCAAAACTTTTATAAATTTTCTATGATAGATTACTAAGATTCACCAAGGTTTAAACTTTCAAATAGATATCCATCCTTAAAATTTTCCTTCGTTGGAGGGTGCAACTTGGCTTGGCACTTGCATCATATGGCGGCAAGGAGTTTGGGTGCATTGTGTTGATATGACATCCTTCATGTTAATCATCATGTTTTCACTTCATAGTTTAGATGATGGAGGTGTGATGGGGCTACTCTTGGGAGAGTATGGACCTACTTTTTCCCATGCTTTCCATGATATTTCAGGAGAAAGGGATGGCACAATCAAAGTGCAAAGAGGCTACCCTTCAACATTGAGGATCAAGAGGTACTTCGACATAGGAAGGAGACTCCCACACATAGCAGCATGTCAGTGGATGACTTTGGCATATGGCATGTCAAATAATAGATTCATGGAGTGGAAAGAGCCTTATTACTAAGGAAAACAACGTTGTCACTTGGGAGAAAGTATCTATTGATGGAGTGTTCCAAGGGGAGTATGCATCCCTTCAATTTTCATATCCTTATGAGGAGATTATCTTGGGAGGACTCATCTATGGACCTCACTTTCAGCCCACTTACTATGCATGATAAGAAATTTATTTATGTACTTATTGATCATTTCATAAAGTACTTGCATCTTCTCACCATATATGTACAGTACATTGCTCCACAAGAAGGCCATATTATCTTTGGGTTTCATGGTCATTCTAGGACCAAAATTTGTGATGGAGATAACCCTTATTTGCATGACCTTGGGAAAGTGTGGTGTTATTATTATTATGCTTAGCTGATATATAATTCCATTTACTACCTCATAGTAGATGAGAAAAAATGCATAGCTAGAAACTTGTTGGAGGAAAACTTGCCACATGATGTTCTAAAATAGCAGTTGGTAAAACCACACTGTATCCACTAGAGAAACCATTGGAGCCATCCAAACTTGCACTTAACCTTTAACATTTTTCTGATATGGGTGCCATATGGTGATGATGTACCATTCATTTTGTATGGGATGGTTTGGGCTAGCATGATTCATGACTCTATGGAGAGGATATTTGGGGATCCAGTCTTATTCTTGCCTCTTGAGGGCAACATTATTGCAACCCAAAATCAGTAGCTACTCTAAAATTATCATAAGTGGAGAGAGAGGCATCATGGGATGGAAAATTTGGTCTATCAAGTTCATCAATGCAACCCACCTTCTTTGCAGGAGCCTAAGGTTGAGGAGATCTTTCATGAATTACCATTTTGGAGGGTGGATCATTTTCTATGGATGATAGCTTGGGGATGGGAGATTCACATGGGAATGATAGTTCCCAATATATTTCAGACTCCATGCCTCAAGAACTCCTCTAGAAAACACTTTTTTTCCTCCATGGGTGTTTTACTTCTACATGATAATAGCTATTTTGGATGGTTACCAAAAGCTAACTTGCATACTTGGGAGGGAAACTTGGAGATTTATTGATAAGACAACATCTTGTTCCTTGGAGGAGTTTATCATATCAGTATGCTACAAGAGGAGGAGAGGAGGCTCTTCAGTTCTATCCTTTCAGTTTCTTGAGGACAAGCAACATTTGGGAGGGGAGGATTGTAATATTCCTAAATTTGCATGCAGCTAATTGGAATATTAATTTTTCTCTTGACATCTAGTTAGATGAATAAATGGGTAAAGAGGCCCATAAATCTCTTTAGTAGGCATAAAATCCCTCTTAATGTGAAAAGGGATCATATTCATAGCTGGATAAAGCACCCTCATGTGTGAACAGGGGCTAATGCATGTGGACAAGGTCAAGTTTGACCAAGTCAACAGAGCTAGTGTGGAGGGAGTGAATCATCAATAGAGACAACCTAGTGTGAATGTGGATTAGTTTAGATAGTTAGAATAAAACCACCTTTGGTGTGAAAGGAGACAATGCATGGAGACTAAGTCAAGTTTGACTGAATCAAACAATGTTGTAAATGAGAGAGTGGAGCTAGTGGAGACAGCGTGGATTTGGAGGAGGAATCTTAGCATGGAAGTAACCTCAAAAATGGGTGAGACCCATGGTGAGGAAGCTCATCAAGTATATAATGAATGGAATGCCAGCCACATGAGTCATTAGAATATTTTTTATGTTTGAGTCTTGTGACTTATTGCATGCTTCAACTGTTTAGCTAGGTTTTTTGTACTGTTTAGTACAAGGGTATTCTCATGCGAGAATTCCCCACTCTTTCTTGGAGAACTTGTTGAAGAAATATGAGAGGAGGATTTTGAGCTTCATTTCCACCATCGGACATTGGGCCAAGTAGTCACCTACAGCCATAGTACAGTCCCTTGGAGAAAATGCGTTATTTTTCATGGTGTTGCAGTGGAAGGGTTAAAACCCCTGTTTTATGAGCTAGTTTCCCAGAGGGAGGATCAACCTTTTTTCTGGAAAGCTAGGAGGAGGAGCTACAACCATTTATTTGTCTTATCAACCACATTTATGTAGTGATTTAGCCAGACAGTGTGATTCATCCATATATTTGCAGTATATACTTATTGTATCTCATGTCTATCAAGAAACCTTAGCCGGGTTACCTTGGATTTGTGTAAAGGAGACTAGATATTAGTTTTTCAGCTCTCTTTAGTAATATATTAGAAAATCCATTTGTCTTTCTATTTATGTAGCATAAACCCTCAGTAAAATATGTCATCACTTGCTTCAGTATTTCTGTGTTGCAGTAGTCATGGGGTTGCAGTGATTTTGGGTCGTTTTGGGCTTGGGAGGTCTGTTTAACTAAGAAATAATGATTTTTTTTCTGATCTCCTTATAGATTTGGTTGCTATAATGTATAAAATAATGGATCCATGTGATTTTCTTAACTGTTATAGCATAAATTTCCGAAAAATGCGTTTTTGGTGCTTATATTGTTGATTTTCCCATTTGGGAATATTACAATCTCATAAAAATCCAGTTTAATGAAAAACCCAAGGTATTTAAATCCATTATGTAAAGGAATAGATTTTACCCCAAACACGATGGATATCTCTTTCATTGAATATTCTTCATGATCTGGTGATATTAGAGAAAACTTATCCTTGTTCATGTTCAAACTAGATGCTACTCCAAAATATGATAAGATCTAATGAAAGGCCCTCCATTATTGAATGGTTCCTTTCCCAGACATTAGAATATTGTCGAAAAACATCAAGTGGGTAAGTGTAGTATGATTAGAGACCCTGCAACTAGTGATTATCCCCCTATACCTAGCCTCCCAAATCCTCTTGCTCAACCCATAAATCACAATCAAGAACAATAATGTAGACATGGCACAACCATGTCTTAAACCTTGAGATGCTTGAAAGAAGGTATATGGGAACTTTTTTATGATCACTTCAACATGATTCGATGTGTCACATGTCATAATTGAATCAAAATTCTAAAAATAAAAACCAATCTTCTTAGGAATCAACCTATGAAAATCCTAATCAATAAAAAATTAGGCTTTAATAAGATATATATTCAATAGGAATGCCCTAAGTTTCTTTGAATTTATAGAACGTGCACACTCTTGTGCTATTGAGACTGGATTGTGGACATATCTTTGATCAAGAAAGACAAATTATTCTCATGTAATAAGCTTCAATAACATAAGTTTGATCCTGTTAGAAATTAGTTTGGATATCAATTTATAGACCATATTACTCATACAAGTGGATATTGGTGGCCACCCACCTATTTCACCTAGACCTCCAGTCATTTTCATCAGTTTTCTTTTTTATAGTAGCATTTACTATTTTTAGTATTTTTTCAAGTCCTGAACTTCTAAAACATTTTTGACCCCCTAAATGGCATTTTTTAAAGGTCTGCAGTAAGCCTATAGTCATAGGTAGAGGCATGCGACAAAACCTATTACTCAGAGAGATATTTCCAATGATATATCCTACGCACCGAACAGAGATAATATGACCAAGTTCTGACTCCAGGAAGTTGGCTACCCAACTAAGCCCAACGTGGCCCCCAAACTCTTGGCATTTCATATATTAGGTTTAGGGTTTTGGTTGTTTAGTGTTTTCATATGGTGTTGAATAATAAAAATGCCCTTGAGCCTCATTGTAACACAGTTCATAGGTCTGTAGCCACCACATCTCTTCTCAGAGATAAGCTATTGGCGCCATAGCTATTTTATTTCCATTATGTCTGTAAGCATATTTCAATTATTTGATATTAATGAAAAGAAGTGTTATTTCTGTTGCATCTCTACGTTTATGTGTATTTTTGTATTTTATTGTATTCTTGCATAAGTATGGATCAGTGGTATCAAAGTGGTCTACTCTTTCTCAATCCTTCTTTCCGTGTCCCCAACGAGGTGAGGGTATAAGGATTTAGGGCTCGAACTAGTTGAACCTTTGCAAGATCAGCCTTGCAAACCCTGATGGCTGCCCATGGGGGAAGAAAAGAAGGACAAGGGAGTAGTATATCCTATCAAAATATTGTTCAAGGAGACCCTTGATAAACAAAGGAACACGATGATGGAAATTTTTTCCCATATCCTTCAACGATTTCCCACCAACGACAAATCTGCATCCAACAACCACTCTGGAGGCGCCATTCCTTTTAAGGTACAAGTAAAATTTGAAATTCCCATAATTGTGGGCCAAATAGATGCAAAAATCGTAGATATATAGTTGAACCCATTAGAATAATATTCTTGGTTCATGACTTTTCCAACCAGGAAAAGATTACTTTTGCACTCCTCAAAGCTACCACCCATGTCAAGGACTGGTGGGAAACCTACTGTGAGAAAAAGGACGAGAGGGAACCCTTTATGTTCTTGGCCACACCCACTTTGGATTCATTTTGAGACACCATAAAGGAACAATATTATCCTCTGGATAGCTACGAGGACAAGTACATAAAATGGACTAAGTTGCGGTAGTAAAGGGATCAAGATATCCATGAGATGACAAATATTTTCCATACCCTGTGCACAAAGTTGGGTATCAAATATTCAGGGAAACATTTTGTGCTGAAGTACTACAATTTTCTACATAGATACATTCAGGAGGAAATTGAGTTCCCTGACATCTCCTCGCTTGTGCAACATACTAGTATGCTGGCAAGATTGAGAATAAATTTAAACAAAATAAGTGAGACTTTAGATCTGCAAATCATAATCAAGAAAAAGGGGCCCCCAAACTGCAGGTAAAAGTACGAAGACAAGGTGGGGTGGCCCAGGAAAACCCACCAAAGCCAAAAGCAAAGAACAATGTGACAAAGCCAAATAAGGACACAAGAAAGTGTTGTGAGTTCCATAAGAGCTGCATTAACAACAAAAGTGAGTGTCGAGCCAAGCAGTCACTAGTGGCCGAGCTAAAAGATTATGAATCAGATGCATGCTCTGACTATGAATCAAAACCCAACACGGGAATCACAAAGGGAAGTAGATTATTGATGAAGACCCGAATTCCACTGTCGCCACCACAAAGATCTAGAAGGAGGAACCAGAAGTTCCAGAGGAGGGGGAGCGCCTCTTCTACTCCCAGATGTGGGTAAAGGGTTACCTGCTATATTTCATTGTTAACAGTGGTGTTGGGTATGTGTTATATTCTTTCCATGAATAGTCACGTGTGGGGGGGTCACAAGGGGGGCGATAGCCCCCCTGTATGTTGCCTTGGGCGCAGCAAGGGGGCCCCTGTTCAGGGTTGGGGCAGTGGCCCGAGAAAAAATGTTTGGTCCTTATTTTTTGCTGGGCGGACCCGCCCATGGTTTTGTGCATGGGTTTGCACATGGTTTTGGGGCATGGTGGTTTTTGGCCCCTTGTATTTTGTAGATCCGATCAAGGGAACTACGATTATGTTATAATCTAGGGTTAATGGATTGGGGTTTATATATTCTTCGGCATGTATATATATGTGTTGTAACACTAAAAGGAAAATAATGAAAAATCAAGCTGGTCATCCTGATTTGGGATCTAGGGGAAAATCTATGTGTGTATATGTTTTATGATTTATGCTCTCGCTATTGTTTATTTTCTATTTTTAATATTTGTTTGTAGATTATTTCCGTGCAGGGTTAAAACGTACATTTGGTATCAGAGTTGTTTTGGGTTCAAGGGGACACCTTTGCTTCTTAGGTTTTTTTTCTCAGGCTTGTGGTAGACCCTGTTCAATGGGAGATATACGGAATCAATTATTGCAGTGAAAGAAGATGGCGAGCAGTGGAAAGATAGAGATTGAGAAATTTAATGGTCATAGTTTTGAGTTGTGGAAGCTCAAGATGGAGGATCTGCTAGTGGATAAAGAGCAGTGGATCGTGGTAGATCCAGGTACTAAACCAACGACAATTTCAGATGAATACTGGAAGAAGTTGGATTGGAAGGCGAAGAGCACAATAAGGTTGTGTGTCTCTGATTTGGTATTGTTGAATGTATCTGGGGAAGCTACGATGAAGAATTTGTGGGAAAAAATAGGGACTTTGTACCAATCTAAGTATCTGGTGAATAAATTGTTCCTACGGAAAAAGCTATATAACTTGAGCATGAAGGATGGAGACTCGGTGATAGAGCATCTGAATGCCTTCAATACTGTGGTAAGTTAGCTGTCATATTTTGATATTAAAATCTCAGATGAAGATAAGTGCATCAGTTTGTTGTGTTCTCTACCAGACTCGTGGGATAGTCTGGTTATTGCAATAGGTAGCAATAAAACTGCCTTGAATTTTGATGAAATTGTCTGAGCCTTGCTATTGGAGGAAATGAGACGGAGAAATATGGAGGGTCAAAATGGAGATGCCTTATCTATACGAGGAAGGTCCCAGAACAGAAACAAGAATAAGGTTTCAAGTGGGAGATATAAATCTAGAGGGTGATCTAAATCTCCTGGAAAGTTTGTAAAGGTGTGCTGGAAATGCGGAAAGGAAGGACACTACAAAAAGGACTATAGATCTAAAGCTCCTGAGAAAGGAAAGGGATCTAACGATGCTCCTTCTATAGAGGCAAAAACCACCTTGGATGAAGGTGGGGATGTGTGTTTGGTTTCTTCTTCAAATACACATGTAGATCATGATTCATGGTCGATTGACTTGGGTGCATCCTTTCACTTCACTCCTCATAGAGAGTGGTTCTACAAGTATGAGAAATATGATGGAGGTGATGTCTGATTAGGTGATTATAGGAAGGCCAGAATCGTCGGACGTGGAAAAGTCAAGCTGAAGCTGCAAGGTGGAAGGATTAGAACACTTCCTGGTGTTCTGCACATTCTTGCATTGGCCAGAAATCTGAATTCTGTAAGCAAGATGGATGATGCAGGTGTAAAAACAGTGTTTGATAAAGATGCCTGTAAGAAGGTTCGGGGAGGACTGGTATTAATGCGAGGAGTTCAGATTGGAACTCTGTACAAGCTTCAGGGCAGCAATATTATTGATGGGTGCAACAGTTCTGGGATTCCCGAAAGTGGAGTGGAAAGCCTAGCGGTCTCTGGAGAAAAGACCATACTATGGCATCAAAGGCTTGGAGATATTGGAGAGAAGGGCCTTAGGATACTGCATGGAAATGGTATGGTAGATGGTATGTCTAATAGCTCTCTAGATTTCTATTTCTGTGAACATTGTGTATATGGGAAGTAGAATCGGGTGAGTTTTCCTTCTGGTGCTAAGAGGGAAAACAAGATATTAGAGCTTGTGCACAGTGATGTGTTTGGACCTATGTCGGTTCCATAAATGGGTAAGTCTGTGTACTATGTTTCATTCATAGATGACTTCTCAAGGAATACATGGAAATATTTCTTCAGGAATAAATTTGAAGTTTTGATAGATTTAAATAATTTAAGGCACTGGTGGAAAACTGGATAGAGAAGAAGATAAAGGTGTTGAGGACAGATAATTATGGGGAGTTCTGCAAGAAGGAATTTGAAGAGTTCTGTAAGAAGTGTGGTATAGCACGACAAACGAATACTCCATACACACCTCAGAAAAATGGAGTTATAGAAAGAATGAACAGAATATTGATGGGAAAGGCAAGAAGCATGTTCAGTGGTATCTAGTTAGGACAAGAATTCTGGGCAGAGGCAGTGGAGACTGCATGTTACTTGGTTAACAGATCAACTTCATCAGCGTTGGAGGATAAGACTCCACATAAGGTATGGACTGGTAAGAAACCCTCTCTTTCACATCTGTGTTGGAAATGTTGTCATTGATGGAAAAGGAGGCAAAGGAGGCAGCACTCAGGCAAAGGAGGCAGCACTGAAGCAAATACAGACAAAAGAAGTAGCGAATACAATGGAGGCAGCAAAGAAGCAAATGAAGGCAGAGGAAGCGAATATAATAGAAGCAGAACCATTATCACAGAGACAGAAGCAGAGGCAGAACGATAGAAGCAGCAGAGGCAGAGGCAGAGCAGTTATAAAATTTCGAGAATCATACCCCAAGCCGGGCGTTATGAATATAATGCAGAACCATATTCCGGGAATCGCACACTCCAACTGGCGTTATACATAACACAAATATTCCGGGAATTGCACAGAACCATATTCCGAGAATCGCTCAACCCCAAGCGGAAAGGCACATAAATTCTAGGAATCACCTACCCCGATGGAGGATACATATATATATATATATATATATATATATATATATATAGATATATATATATATATATATCCATTACAATACATATAAATGCCGCGCATTACATATGTTGCAAAGGTCCAAAGCATGTACATTATAAGGAGAGCTTTATTATAAGTTTCATATTATTAATCCCGAAAACAAAAGAACCAAAGGTCCAAGGCATATATATTATGGAGCGCATAAAACAAAGTTTTATAAGGTGGGACGCTTCCCCAATCGGATCGGAAATGTGAAGAGTCCAAAGGTGGAAGCGCATTGTAATTGCCAATTGGCGATTTCCGATTTGAATCACATCGGAACTTTGGAGGGTTGAAATTGAAGAGCGCATTGCAGTTGCGATTTTCGATTTTCGATTGAATCGGATCAGAGCTGTGGAATCGACGATAATCAAGTGATATACAACTCCTGCGATTGGCGATTTCCAATTGAATCACAATCGGAGCACATTGGAGTTGCAATAGTTGAGTGATATCAATTCAGGCGATTGGCGATTTCCGATTGAATCGCAATTGGAGTCAAAGCGGAGCATCGGGACATGCAAATAGAATTTGCGATTGCGATTAATCGCAATCGGAAGAACTTAAAAGTGATTCAATCGCATTAGAGTATTTGAAGTTGCGATTGCGATCAATCGCAAACAGAGCAGGAGCGATCAATTGCAATCGGAGCAGGAACGATCAATTGCAATTAGAGGATACTCATTACATCGAGAAGCGTGGCAAGTGGGCCCGAAAGGAGTTCTTATATGCTTAAAGAATTTTTATTATATTACGCCGATAATTGATTTAGGTCATTTCAAAAGGAAGTTTGTATGTATGCCGAGAGTCGAAATCACATTATATGTATATATAAAAGGGCGCTATTATATATATAGATATAACATGGTTGCGGTGGTATTAAAGTATGCCGCGTGGTCTGTGGACCCACGGGCCTCGGTTCAAGGTGGAGGGCGATTATTAATGTAATGCAATTGTGATATATGTATGTTCCGGCCTACAGAACTCGCCACATCAACAAGACACTCGTGGCACGAAAAGGATTGGAATTGCCCTGTTTTAAAAGTCTGCAACTACATTTTATTTATTTAAAAGGCACTGTTACACGTATGCAGCAATTACACCACAGAAGAGGACAGAAAAGGATACAGAGCAGAAAAGAGTTAAAACAAAGTCACAAAAAATACAAGCACAGTCAAATAAAAGCCAAAAGACTGAATGAGTTGAACTCGAATTCATTTTGTAATTCGAATGTAATTGTTTTAATTGATTTTTATTGTTTGTGATGCATTGGCAAGTGTCCGAGAGGAAAACAAACTCCCACTGTAATGTTAAAATTGACACCTACAGTTATAATTCCTGCGTAAGCAGATAAAAGGTAGGGCGGGAAAGCGAAAGAGACAGGCTGTCCATTTCAGGGTGATTCCAAGTAAATTAAACGGTCATGAGAGAAAGTCTATGATAATATCATCGTAATGTTAAAAAAGGGGATTGAAAGTAAAATTTGAAAGCGGGATATGAATACATAAGAGTGAGCGAGTGAGTTTAGAGAAGAAGAAAGCGAGAAAGAAAAGCTATGGGAAGTGATGTCTCCCCGGGGTCATCAACGAGCATTCAATTTTTCAAATTGAGGAAGTTTAGAGCTTCCTATCAAGTTTAAACGATAGGCTGTCGATTGTGGGCGGCGGGGTTTGGGCGCCTATCACTTGTGGAATTGCGTTACCTACGAAAAATTGAAGAGTTGGTGGCCTTCACTTACAGTTGTAAGCACGGAAATTGAGATTGAGAACTCTGTGGGTTGGTACTGCGGGGAAAAACAGTGGTGAGAGGGAGTAGGAGCTTGCCTTTGCATCACAACAATAATAAGATGTGGTTTTCTCCCATTATGGGTTTCCACTTACATATGGTGTCTCTGTGCATGATAGTTATGTATTGAATCTGATATGTATCATCTGCTTAATACCTGCAACTCTCATATTAATTCTACTGCTATATTAAACTAATACTTGCTGCTTGCATTCTAAGATTACTTGCACATTAAATTGGATATGAAATGAAGGTGTAAATAGCTTAATTAAAAGTTTTAAAATATCAAGAATGCATTAAATTGATTCACCCCCCCCCCCCCCCTCTCAGTTTAATTAAAGGTTCAACAATCTGAGGGTATTTGGATGTGATTCATATGTACAGGTTCCAAAGGAGAAAAGGATCAAGTTGGATAATAAATTTGAAATGTGCATATTTATTAGCTATAAGGATGGTTTAAAGTGTTACAAGCTTTGGAACCTGGAAATAAGGAAGGTTGTGTACAACTGAGATGTGGTGTTTAGAGAGGTGAAAGATGTTGTTAAACATGAAGTCCTACCAAGGGAACCTGAAAATATAGAGTTTGAGCTAAAGGAGGATGAATTAAACTCTACAATAGAATAAGACTCAGAAGAGGAAGAGCCACAAACTCCAGCTGTGAGAAGATCAATTTGGGAAAGAAGACAACCATAAAGGTATAGTCCATCTGCTTTATGTTCAAATTTTTCTTTAACTATAACTGATGATGATCCCAGAACTGTCAAGGAGGCCATATATTCAGAGGATGAAAAACTCTGGAAGGAGGCCATGGTTGATGAAATGGCATCCTTGCATAAAAATGAGGCATGGGATCTGGTGGAGTTGCTAGCTGGAAGGAAGCCCATCCGGAGAAAATGGGTGTTTAAAAAGAAGATGAGTGTAGAAGGCAAGGTGGAGAAATATAAATATAGGTTGGTATAAAAAGGTTATTCCCAGGTGTTGGGAATTGATTTTGGTGATATTTTTTCTCTTGTTGCCAAATTTACTTCTATTAGATTAATTTTATCTGTTGCTACTGCATTTGATTTTGAGGTAGAACATATGGATGTGAAGACATCATTTCTTCATAGGGATCTGGAAGAGGAGATCTACATGAAACAACCTGAAGGCTTTATGGTGAAGGGGAAGAAAGAACTGGTATGTAGGTTAAAGAATTCTTTGTATGGGTTAAAACAGTCACCAAGGATGTGGTATCAGAAATTTGATACCTATATACGGGAACTTGTCTTCACCAAAAGCAAGGAGGATCACTGTGTTTATTTTAAATTAATTAGTGACCGTGTTATTTATTTGGTCTTGTATGTGGATGATATGTTGTTGATTGGAAATGAAAAAGAAATTATCCAAGATTTGAAGATCCAATTGTTCTCCAATTTGACATGAAGGATCTTGGTGCTGCAAACTATATTTTGGGCATGGAAATTAAGAGAGATCGGGAAAAGAGGAAGCTTTGGTTAAACCAGAGGAAGTATGTTGAGATTATATTGTAGAGGTTCAATATGCAGGATAGTAAACCAATGAATGTTCCAATTCCTGTAGGTACAAAGCTGTCTGTTGAACAGTGTCCGAAGACACAAGAAGAAGAGGAGGATATGTCCCATGTTCCATATACAAGTGCAGTGGGTAGCCTGATGTATGAAATGTTCTATACTAGACCAGACATTGCACATGCAGTGGGAGTATTGAGCAAGTTTATGTCAAACCCAAAGAAGGAGCAATGGACAATAGTGAAGCGGGTTTTCAGACATTTGCGTGGCACTAGTGATTATGGCTTGTGATACCAGGGAAGACCAGGATTGGAAATAGTGTTGGACATTCTTGGTTTTATTGATGCAGACTGGGCTAGAGATCTGGACCAAATAAGATCTACAATTGGGTATGTGTTTAGCCTATTTGGAGGTGCAGTCAGTTGGATGAGTAAAAGAAATTATGTAGTGGCTCTTTCAACTACAGAGGCAAAATACATAGTAGCTACTCATGAAAGAAAAGAATTAGTTTGGTTGCAGAGATTGTGTTCAAAGATGGTGTTGGTGCCGCAAGCTATAAGGATAGAATGTGATAGCCAAAGTGAAATTTTCTTGGCTAAGAACCCTGCTTATCATTCAAAGACAAAGCACATTGATGTTTAATATCACTTTGTGAGAGATATGTTTGAGGCTAAAAGGGTGTTGCTGGTAAAGGTGGACACCTTGAAGAATGTTTCAGATGCATTGACGAAGTCTGTGATCTCTCAGATGTTCTCTTGGTGTAGAAAAACAAACATTGTTACTGATGAAATAGGTAACCTGACCTCAAAATGGAAACTCTAGCCCAAAAGGACTCAAAAAACATGAAAAAACACCCAAAAAACAAAAAAAGTGTATTCCAGAATGCACTTGGTTTTTTTTGAAGGTCAAATTTCAACATTTTATAAAATTATGCTAAAAACAAAATTGTTTCTTGAAAAAGGATTGAAAAAACACCCTCAAAACAAAACCAATTGATTGTGGAATAACAAAAAAAAAAATTGTGTCATATTTTTGACATTTTTAAAAATAGAAATAACATTTTTAAATTTTTAAAATTCAAACATTAAAAAAACCTAAAATCTAAGAAAAAAATAAATTTAAAAAATAAAAACATTTTAAAGTTTAAAATTTAAAAATATATAGGAATAAAAAAATAAAAATAAAAAGAAAATAAAATTTTAATTCAAACATAAAAAAGACTTAAAATTTAAGAAAAAATAAAAATAAAAATAAAAATTTAAAGATTAAAATTTCAAAATATATAGAAATAAAAAAAATAAAAATAAAAACAAAATAAAAATATTAAATTAAAAAAAGAAAGAAATTATGAAAAACAAAATATAGGAACTAAATTTAAAAAAGAAAAAGAAAATGTTTATTAAATTAAAAAAAATAAAAAATAAATAAATTTAAAGAAATATATTAAATTTTAATAAATTTAAAACTTAAAAAAAAATACATTATTTAAATTAAAACTAAAAAAATGGAAAATTGATTAAAAATAAAAAATGAAAAATAAAATACAATAAAAATAATAAATTAAAAAAATATATATTAAAAAAACAAATAAATTATAAAAAATAAATTAAATTTAAATTATAATATATATATATATTTCTTATATATATATATATATATATATATATATATATATATATAATATATATATATATTAAAAAAATATATAATAGATTTTATTAAATTAAAAAAAAAATGTTAGTATTAAAATAACAAATTAAATTAAAAAAAAAAAAAATATTACATTTCAATAAATAAATGAATAAACAAATAAATTTTGAAATAAAAAATAAATTTTAAATATAAAGGAAAAAAAAAAACATTGTTAAAATAAAAAGTTAAAAAACTTTTAAAATCAATCAAAAATGAAAAATTGAAAAATAAATTAAATAAAATATATTAAATAAAAAATAAAATAAAAAAACAAATTAATTTGAAAATATTAAGTTTAATTAAAAAAAAATCTAATTTTAAATATACAATTTTAATTGAAATAAAAAAAATATAAAAAATTTATGTAATTAAAAAAATAATAATAAAAAATTAAAAAATTAAAAAGAAATATTGAATTCAAATAAATTAGAAAAAAATACAAAATTTAATAAATTTTAAAAAATTAAATGAAAAACTAAACATAAAATTTAATAATAAAAAAAATATGAAAAAAAAATCAATGAAATAAAAAAATACAAAATTTAATAAAAATTATTAACAAAATTTAGAAAAAAAAATTAAAAACAAAAAAATGAATTAAAAAAAAAAAAAAAAAACAAAAAAAATTAAAACAAATTAAAGTTCAAATATATAAATTAAATTAAAAAAAATAATTTTAAATTTTTTCAATTTAAAAGAAAAAATTAAAAAAAATCAATTTAAAAAAAATAATATTAAAATTAAAAAAAAAAAAAGAATTTTTTGATCGTGGTGGCGCCGCCAATCAGCCTCCCGCCCAGGTGGTGGCGGAGGTCGGCCGTTGGGTGGGAGGGGAGATTGCATGCAACCCCTCGCCCGCCCAGCAGCTGGCCTCCGCCGCCACATGGGCCGGAGGCCGATTTCGGGAATCGCCTTTCCGCGGCGGGAGGCCGATTCTAAGAATCAGCCTCCCACCCAGGTGGCAGCGGAGGCTGGCCGGTGGGCGGGTAGGGGGCTGCATGCAGCCTCCCCGCCCGCCAAGCTGCCGGCCTCCGCTGCCACCTAGGCTGGAGGTCGATTAGCGGCGCCACCAAGATCAATTTTTTTTTTTTTTTAATTTTTAATATTTATTTTTTAATTTGATTTTTTCTTAATTTTTCTTTTTTTAAATTCAAAAATTTTTATTTTATTTTATTTTTTATTTATTTGTTTTTATTTATTTTAAATTTAATTTGATTTAAATTTTTTTTTTTTTTAATTTTGTTTTTAAATTTAATATTTTAGATTATTTATTTTTTAACATTTAAAATTTATTTATTAAATTTTAATTTAATTTAATTTATTTTTTTAATTTTTTAGTTTATTTAGTTTTTCATTTTTAAAATTTATAAATTGTTTCATTTAAAAAAAAAAACAGTAAATTTATGGATATTTGTTTTTAATTATTTACACGTGGTTTTTTTCATTTTTCATTTTTGTTTTTTAATAATAGTTTTTTTTTTTTAATTCTTTTATTTTAATTTTCTTTTTCAATTAGATATAAATTTTCTGGTAAATCACATGAGAATTTTAGGAACGACGCGTTTCGAACTACCAACGATAGTTCATCATCAGGATAATGAAGATTGGCTGATCTGACAAATCCATTTATACCAGAAGGAGAGAAGCAACGGTCAAAACCCAAGAAAAGTTAAAGAATGGTTAAAATTAAAAATATAAACAAAAAATAAACGGTCAAAAATAAAAATGGAAATAAATACAGAAAACATAACAAACCCAACCCTAAAAACGCTAGTCAAAACTAAAAATAATATAAAATCAAAACTAAAAACTAAAATAACACAAAAAATAATAATAAAATAAAATAAAAAGTAAAATAATAATCAAAGTCCAAATAAAAATAAAGAAATTAATCCGTAAATAAATACATTATAAATAAAATGTTTAATTAGGATTAAAATACATATACAAATAAAATAAAACTAAAAATAAAGGATTTAATCAATAACTAAATAAATAAATAGAATAATAATAAAAAAAAAGAATTATTATTTTTCTTTTTATTATATCTATATAACTAAACCAATAAATAAATAATAAAATAAAATAAAAATAAAGGATTTAATCAATTAATAAATAAGTAAATTAATAAATAAAAATATTAATAAATACATATAATTACAAATAAAATTCGAATAAAAATAATAAAATAAAAATAAAAATAAAGGAAGTAATCAATAAATTAATTAATAAAGTGATAGGTAAAAACATTAATAAATAAATAAAATTAAAACTAGAATAAATATAAAAATAAATTATTTTTAAATTTTGCTTTTTTTTTTTTTTAATTTGTTTTTTTTTTTGTTAGTTTTAAAATTTGTATTTTTTTTTCTTACTATTATTATTTTTTTAATTTAAAATTTAATTTTTTCTTTTTTGAATTTTATTTTATTTTATCTAAATTTTAATTTTGTAATTTAAATTATTTTTAAATTTTCTATTTAATTTTTTTTTTTTTTAAGTATATGGTTTTTTTAATAACGGAGAAAAAAATATTTTTGATGTTTTTTTTTTTTTTTTTAAATTTTGGTTAATTTTTGTTTTTTTTCTTTAAATTATGTGTTTTTTTTCAAATTTTGTCATTTCTTTTGATATAATTTTCGAATATTTTTGTTTTTTTTAATTGTTTTATTTATTTATTTTTGTTTAAATTTTTTATTTTTATGAGTTAATTTTTTATTTTTATTTTATACATTTTTATTGGTTTTTTTATTGTTTATATATATATATATAAGTTTTGTGTTTTATTACCAACATGAAAATCACCACTCTAAAAAAAAAGGTTGATGCTGCATCAATACGTTTCAAAATTAGCATGAAAATCACCACTCTAAAAAAAAAGTTGATGCTGCATCAATACGTTTCAAAATTAGCATGAAAATCACTAACATTTTAAAACAAGTATTCATACTTCATAAATAAAAATATTAGAGTGTAAAAAATGTGCAAAAAAAAAGGGGTGATTCTGCATCACCACTTTTCAAAATCGGGTGCTTTTTATGCTACCAAAAAAAGGTAGGTAACAGTATGGTTACCTATTTCATCGGTAACAGTGTTAACAATGGGTGTTGCAGAGCTGGGTTAATGACTAATCTCTCCCGTGCCCCCCTGCAGAAAGAAAACAACAAGTGGGAGAATGTTGGGCATGTGTTATATTCTTTCCATGACTAGTCACACGTGGGGGTGTCACAAGGGGGATGATAGCTCTCCTTGTATGTTACGCCAGGCGCAATATGGGGGTCATAGGAGGGTTGCAGCCCCCTTGTTTGGGGTCCGGGGTAGCACCACAGGAAATTTTTTTTGGTCCTTATTTTTTGATGGGCTGACCCACCCATGGTTTTGTGCATGGGTTTGCACATGGTTTGGGGCATGATGGTTTTCAACCCTTGGTTTTTTGTAGATCTGGTCAAGGGACCTATGGTTATGTTCTAATCCAGGGCTAATGGACTGGGGTTTATGTATGCTTCGACATGTATATATATGTGTTGTAACACTAGAAGGAAAATCATGAAAGATCAAGCTGGTCATCCCGATTTGGGATCTAGGGGAAAATATTTGTGTATATCTATTTTATGTTTTATTCTCTTGCTATTGTTTATTTTTTGTTTTTAAGATTCGTTTGTAGATATTTTCTATGCAGGGTTAAAACCTACAAGTGGGAGCCAAAAAAACCTCATTCCAGCAGAGGTTGTGAAGCAGTTGGGCTTGCCAACCACAACACACCCATAGCCGTACACCATCGGGTGGCTTCACCAAGGATGGGATATCCGCATCAGCCAACAATGTCGCCTTCCCTACAAAATCAATCCCTTCACAGATGATGTATTATGTGACATTCCTCCTCTTGATGTTTGTGATGTATTATTTGGAAAACCGTACTTGTGGAAGCGACGTGTTGTGTATGAGTCTAGGCCTCACGTTGTTATTTTCACTATGGGAAATAAGTTGTATAGGATACCAGATGTACTGCCTACCGCTATATCTTTGGTTACTGCAAAACAATGCAGTAAGTTCATTTCAAAAATCATGAAATTTGTTTTCCTGATGATCTACCTTGAGGGAAAGAATAACATTATGGCCACGACCTCGAGATAGGGCTCCTCCACATGAAAAAAATAGATGGACAAAGTCTTGGAGTATGGGGACATCTTCACCTCACCCACAGGGGTGCCTCTGCACTATCTATTCAAGCACTCCATCGATCTGACCCTAGGTGCGGTGCTACCGAATGGACCAATATATCGGTGTATTGTTCTGGAGAATGACAAAATCAAGAGACAGATTCAGTAGCTATTGCAGAAAGGTCACATTCAGCCAAATTCATCACCCTGTGGGAGCCTATTCATGTTGGTGTAGAAGAAGTATGGGACTTGGAGAATATGTATTAACTATCGAGCATTGAATAATATCACTGTCTGGAATAGGTACCCAATCCAATGAATTGATGACCTTCTCGAGCAACTCAAGGGGCAAAAATATTTCAGCAATATCGAATTGAAGTCTGGGTATCACAAGGTACAAATCGAACCCTCCTATGTGTGAAAGACTGCCTTCAAAGCCAAGGAGGGACTTTTCAAATGGCTGGTCATGAATTTCAGGTTGACGAAGGCTCTTGCAACATTCATGAGGCTGATGGATGACATCTTGAGGAGATTCACCAACTCATTTTTGATGGTGTACTTGGATAACATATTGATCTTCAGCCAAGCTTGGGAAGAGCACCTCCATTGCATTTGACAAGTCCTCCAGACACTGCAAAAACACGAGTTGTGTGCCAATTTGGAGAAGTGAAATTTTTGGACCCATGTTCAACATCTGGGATACATTATTGATGAGCATGGGGTGCATGTGAATCTAGCCAAGATCCAAGTCATTTGGGATTATCAAAACCAACCACTCTAATAGAGCTCCCCAAATTTCTGGATCTTTCCAATTTCTATCGTAGGTTCGTGTTGAGATTCTCTCATATCACTTGACCCTTGAGTCAAGTCACCAAGGGAGGAACGAAAGAAAACTTATTTTGGTCTTAATCTCAACAAAATGCGTTCGTAGAGTTGAAATATCACCTCTGATTTGCACCAATGATCACATTACTAGACTTGCAACAACCATTTGAGATCGAGATATATGCCTCTGACTATGATATTGGGGAAGTTCTTACTTAACATGGGAATCCAATGGAATATCAAACTGAGACACTTTCTGATACAGTCTGGAAGTATCCCACTTATGAAAAAGAGATGTATTCCATTGTGCATGGTTACCAACAATAGAAGCATTAAATTTTTGGGAAGGAAACAATAATCCACACAAACCACCAAGCCTTACACTTCATATAGACACAAGGGAAGTTTCAGAATTATTACTATCAGAAGTGGTCCACAAACCTACAATAGTTTCATTTGAACATCAAGTACAAGAATGGAAGCACTGATAATGTTTCAAACTGCGTCAGTCGACCACCTATCATGGCGCTAAACACCATGCTCAACTCTTGTCAGCACGTGACTTCCGTTTGCCCACTTTTCTACAAAATCAATGAAGAATTTGGCCACAGATACAAGACTCTCTTGAAGGGTAAGAAAGTTTTCAACTCCGGGATGCACTGCTATGTCACTGAGACACCTTTGCATTCCTTCATGTGAGCATGCCAAGCTGGCTTGGGAAGCGCACTATAGTTGGGTCGGTGGGATTTTTGGGGTCGAGAAAATAGTTGCAGTACTGCAAAAGTATTTCTATTGGCTGAAACTTTGACAGGATGTTGGGAATTACATTAGATCCTGCACTAACTATGCCATTTCCAAACCGACCATCAAGAAACAAGGCCTCTATACTCCACTACTTACCGCTACTCGACCATGGGCATCCATCTCCATGGATTACGTGTTGGGCCTTTCTTCTACTAGGCATAGAAATGATTGTGTTTTTGTGGTCATCTACAGATTCTCGAAGATGGCTATTATGGAAGCTTGCAAGAATAATATTACATCAGAAGTCACTGCTAAACTCTTCTTTGAATGAGTGTGGGTAAACTTTGGGATCCCACAGTATATCATCTCGTATTGAGACAATAGTTTCCTTAGAAATTTTTGGTCCAGCCTCTAGTTGATGCTTGACACCAAGCTCACCAAGTTCATAACTTTCCATCCCCAAACTGATGGAAAAACAAAGGTTGTCAACAAGATGATTGTACACATTCTGCACATGTACAACTCAAAGCATCCACGCACATGGGATGATAGCCTCCCCTATGCACATCATAGATATAACTGGGCTCTCCACATCTCAACCAGCCACAACCCCTTTCAGTTGGGCTTGGGATTCAAGCTACTATGTGCCATTGACATGGCCATTCCATTTGCAGCTACTCAGGAAAATTCAGCTCATGTCCAGTCTGAAGCAGACAAGGTGAACAACTTCATTGAGCGCATTCATCGCATCTTCCAACAACTTTATGACATATTGGAAAAAGCTAATGCTAAGTACAAGTAGCAACATGATCAACATTAGATGCCACACAAATTTCATGTGGGCGACAAAGTGAGGCTACATTTGCAGAAGGAGTGCCTTGCTGGACCCCACTGCAAGATTCGCCCACTTCGATATGGGACATAAACCATCAATGAGGCTATAGGGGAAAATACATTTGAGCTCAGTATTCCATCATTCTTTGGTATGCGCCCAGTGTTCAATGTGGACTCCCTTCGACCCTACTTTCCACCTCTACTGCAGACATCCGACGTGGCAGAATAAATCACAACAATAGAGTTAAACCCATATTGCATGGAACAAGTCAAAACTAATTGGATCATGGACACACATATCAATAACACCCACCAGCAGAGGATCTAGCTATATCAATTTTTGAAAGCAAGCCAACTCCTCCACCAGGGAAAGTGGTTCACGAGAGACTAGATTCAACAGAATTTTCCTCACCTCATGGAGGCTCTGCACGCAATAGAAACCATTGATTCGTAAGGGAGGAGACATGATCTAGGTGGATATTGGTGGCCACTTACCTATTCCACCTAGATCTCTAGTTAGTTTCATCAGTTTCCTTTTTTATAGTAGCTTTTACTATTTGTAGCAGTTTTTCGGGTCCTGAACTTTTAGAGTAGTTTTGACCCCCTAAACGATGTTTTTTTGAGGTTCGCAATTGACCCATAGCCATAGGCACGAGCCTACGAAAAATCCTATATTATTAGGAGAGTTATTTTTGATGATATATCGTACGCTCCAATGGAGATAATACTACCAAGTTACGACCTCAGGAAGTTGGATGTCGAACTAAACGCAACGAGTCTGAGAAACTCTTGGCATTTCATCTCCTTGGGTTAGGGTTTTGGTTGTTTAGGATTTTCCTATGTTGTTCAATAATAAAAGGGCCCTTGAGCCTCATTGTAACACAGTTCAAAGGCCTATAGCTACCACATCTATTCTTAGAGATAAGCTACCAGTGCCCTAGCTAGTTTATTTCCATTCTATTTATAAGCATATTTTAGTTATTTGATATTAATGAAATGAATTGTTATTTCTGTTGCATCTCTGTGTTTATGTGTATTTCTATATTTTATTGCATTCCTGCATAATTCCAGATCAATTAGAAAGGGAGATATGGCTATAATCAACAAAAGAGGAAGGATTTTTACATTAGAGATAAGCGTGATGAAATTAGAATTTACCAATATCGATATCAAGCAGAGCCTTAGAGATTCTTCTACCATGGCAGGAAAGTCCTCGATCATGATATCTTGAAAGAATAAAAAGAGTTTCATGGACCATCCATCTAGACCACGACTATAATATTTTCCAGGTCTTTAAGAACCCCCACTACCTCTTCCTTGGAAACTGACCTCTCCACAATAGCTTTCGCCTCCTCATCAATCATATTTGGAAATCACAAAAATATTAAATCTAACATCATTAAAAGTGTTGTTGATTCAAGAGACACTTTTCATCCTACATCATATACATGTCATGACCCTTTGTACATTTATCCGCTTGATCAATATACTCCACCAATAAGTTCTTCAGATACTTTTTTTTTTCAATTTGTTGTCCCAAATGGTGATCACGTATAAGGTGGTCACATTTCACAAGTAGAGGATTAGAAAGGTGAAGATACTTTTAATCGCTCTTGTCTCTTTCAAAATCCTCCATTTCAAGATGATGTTCCTTTATTCTTGGCTGATATAGAATCTAATGATCTTAACATTTAATCAAATGAAATCAATATTTTTAATCATTCTAAAGGCTTGGGAAAGCATCATCATGATAACAATGATCTTGCTAATGTACATGGTGATGGATTCCTGGATACATTGACTGATTTCTTGATTTATTAGGAATTCTTCAATTTGAAAGGCTTAAACCTAGAACTTTATTTGGTCAAAGAAAATTCTCTTATGGAAACTTCTTCAAATCATGGTACCTTATGTCCTATTTCTTGTAATGAATTAACTTGTGATGAAAATATCCTATGCTCTTACAGTTCACAATCCAATGAGTTGAATTTTTAATTGTCATAAGGAAATGAGGTCATCCACAATAAATAAGAAATTAATCAAATTATCAAGTGTTGGGTGTGTGTTATATTTTTTCCACAACTATTAGCACACGCATGGGAAGATGTACCTATGGTTTTGTGCATGGTTTTTTCACATGGTTTTGGACATGATGGTTTTCTGTCCATGGTATTTTGTGGATCTAGTCAAGGAAACTACGATTATGTTCTAATCTAGGGTTAATGGATTGGGGTTTATGAATTCTTTTGCATGTATATATATGTAGCGTAAAATTGAAAGGAACATAATTAAAAATAAATCTAGTAGTCCTGGTTTTACGATCTAGGGGAAAATATTTCTATATATTTGTTTTATGTTTTGTGCTCTTGCCATTGTTTATTTTATTTTTTAAGAATTTGTTTGCAAGTAATTATGTACAGGGTTAAAACCTACATCTGGTATCACAATTGTTTCCACTTCAAGGGGACAACTTTACTGCTGAGGGGTTTTTCTCGGGCCTGTGGTAGACCCTGTTTAGCAGGAGATTTGTGGGACCGATTCTTGTGGTGAAAGAATATGGAGAGCACTGGAAAGATAGAGATCAATAAATTTAATGGTCATAGTTTTGATTTTTGTAAGTTCAATATGGAGGATCTACTGGTGGATAAAGATCAGTGGATCATGGTAGATGAAGGTACTAAACCAACGTCAATGTTAGATGAAGACTGGGAAAAGTTGGATCTAAAAGCAAAGAGTACAATACGATTGTGTATCTCAGATTCATTATTGTTGAATTTATAAGGGGAGGCTATGAAAAAGGCTTTGTGGGACAATTTAGGGAATTTTTACCAATCTAAATATTTGGTGAACAAATTTCTCTTATGGAAAAAGTTGTATAACTTGAGGATGAACAATCATCTGAACACCTTTAATACTGTGGGAAGCTAGTTGTTATTTGTTGATATTAAAATCTCATATGAAGATAAGTGAAATAATTTTTTGTGTTCTCTACCAGATTCACGGGATAGTTTGGTTGTTCCAAAAGGTAGAAACACAACTACGTTGAAGTATTATGAAATAGTCTCATCCTTCCTATTAGAGGAGATGAGATGGAAAAAAATGGAGGGCCACAATAGAGATGCCTTTTCTGTACAAGGATAGTGATAGAACAAAAAAGAAGAAGTAAATCCTCAAGTGGGACATCAAACTCTAGAGTGAGATCAAAATCTCGAGTAAAACCTGTAAAGGTTTGCTGGAAATGCGAAAAGGAAGGGAACTTCAAAAATGATTGTGGATCTAAATATCATGAGAAATGAAAAAGATATGATGATGCTCCTTCTTCAGAGGTGAAAACCACCTCATATGAAGGTGGGGATGTGTACATGTCTTCTTCTTCAAGTACACATGTAGATCACGAGGCATGGTTCATTGAATCAGGTGCATCCTTTCACTTCACTCCCCATAGGGAGTGGTTCAACGAATATGAGAAATATGATGTTAGTAATGTATTTTTATGGGATGATAGGAAGGCCAAAATAATTAGACGCAGAAAATTAAAGCTGAAGTTTCAAGATGGAAGGATTAGAACACTTCCTAGTGTTTTTCATATCCCTACATTGGCCAGAAATCTGATTTGCGTAAGCAATATGGATGATGCAGGTGTAAAAAAATGTTTGATAAGGATACCTGTAAGATGGTTCGAGAATCACTTGTATTGATGCGAGCAGTTCAGATTGGAACTCTGTATAAGATTTTGGGAATAATTTTTATTGATGGGTGCAACAGTTCTATGGTTCGTGAAAGCGGAGTAGAAAATATAATGGTCTCTGGAGAAGAGACCATGTTATGGAATCAAAGGCTTGGAGATAATGGAGAGAAGGGCCTTCGAATACTACATGGTGATGGTATGGTAGAAGCTATGTCTAATTTTTTTCTAGATTTCTTTTTCTGGGAATATTGTGTATATGGGAAGTAGAATTGGGTGAGTTTCCCCTCTAGTGCTAAGAGGGTGAAATGGATATTAGAGCTTCTGCATAGTGATGTGTTTGGACCTGTTTCGGTTCCATCACTGGGAAATTATGTGTACTATGTGCCATTAATAAATCAATTCTCAAGGAATATATGGATATATTTCCTAAGGAATAAATCAAAAGTATTTTAACAGATTTAAAGAATTTAAGTCTCTCGAGTAAAACCAGAGAGAGAAGAAGATAAAGGTGTTGAGAAAAAATAATGGTGGAGAATTCTACGATAAGGAATTTGAAGAGTTCTATAAGAATTGTGGTATAGAAAAAAAAGAATACTCCATACACACCTCATTAAAATGAGGTTTTATAAAGATTGAACAGGATGTTGATGGAAATGAAATAAGCATGCTCAGTGGTGTCACGTTAGGACATGAATTCTGGGAAGAGGCAGTGGAGACTACATGTTATCTGGGTAACATATCAGCATTGGTGGATAAGAGTGCACATGAGGTATGGATTGGTAAGAAACCCTCTCTTTCACATAAGAGGGTATTTGGGTGTGATGCATATCTACATGCTCCAAAGGAGAAAATAACCAGATTATATATTAGATTTGAAAGATGCATATTTTTGGGTATAAGGATGTTTAAAAGGTTATAAAACATGGAAAAAATAAACAAGGAAGGTTGTGTACAACTGAGATATGGTTTTTAGAGAGGTGAAAGATGTTATTAAACATGAAGTACTACTAAAGGAACCTGAGAATATAGAATTTGATCTAAAGGAGGAAGAATCAAACTCTACAATAGAAAAATATTCAGAAGAGGAAGAGCCACAAACTACATCTTTGAGAAGATTGATTCGAGAAATAAGGAAACCATAAAGGTATAGTCCATCTACATTTTGTTCAAAATTTTCTTTATCTGTTACTAATGATGATCCTAGAAATATCAGGGAGGCAGTATATTCATAGGATGGAAAAATCTAGAACGAGGCCATGGTTGATGAAATGTCATCTTTGGACAAAAATGAGGCTTGGGATCTAGTGGAGTTTTCATCTTGATGGAAACCCATTGGAATCCAATGGGTGTTTAAGAAGAATATGAATGCATAAGGCAAGGTGGAAAAATACAAAGCTCGGTTGGTAGAAAAAGGTTATTTGGAGGTGTCGATAATTGATTTTCGTGATTTTTGTTTTTCATGTTCACAAGCTAGCTTCTATTAGATTACTTGTGTATGTTGCTTCGACATTTGATTTTTAGGTAGAATAGATGGATTTGAAGAAAACATTTCTTCATGGGGATTTGGAAGAGGAGATCTAGATGGAGAAACCTGAAGGCTTTCCAATGAAGGGTAAGAATGAACTGGTATGCATGTTAAAAAATTCTATGTATTAGTTAAAACAATAAAAAAGGATGTGTATCAGAAACTAGATACATATATACAGAGACTTAGATTCACCGGAAGAAAAGAGGATCACGGTGTGTATTTTAAATTGGTGGCCATGTTATTTATTTGGTCTTGTATGTGGATGATATGTTTCTGATTGGAAATGAAAAATAAATTATCTAGTATTTAAGGACCCAATTGTCCTCCAAATTTGACTTGAAGGGCCTTGGTTTTGAAAACTATATTTTGGGCACGGAAATTAAACAAGATTGGGTAAAGAGGAAGTTATGGTTAAACCATAGGAAATATTTTTAGACAATGCCGAAAAGGTTTAATATGCATGATAGTAAACCAGTGAAGGTTCCTATTCATGTAGGTGTAACGTTATCTATTGAACAGTGTCCCAAGACATAAGAAGAGGAAGAGGACATGTATCATGCTCCATATGAAAATGTAATCGGTAGTCGAATGTATCCAATGGTGTGTACTAGACCAGACATTGCACATACTATGGGGGTATTGAGTAGGTTTATGTAAAAACCAAGGAAGGATCATTGGAGAGCTGTGAAGCGAATTTTTAGGTATTTGTGTGGCACTACTTATTATGGATTGTGTTACCAAGGAAGGCTAGGATTAGACAGAGTTTTGGACATTTGTGGATTTGTTGATGCAGATTGGGTTGGAGATCTAGATCATAGAAGATATACAAGTGGGTATGTGTTTGACCTATTTTGAGGAAAAGAGTGTTGAATGAGCTAAAGATAGTTTGTTGTAGCTATTTAAACTATAGAGGATAAATACATGAAAACCAATCACGCAAGAAAGGAAGTCATTTGGTTGCAGATATTGTTTTCAAGTATGGGGTTGGTAGAATGAGCTATAAGGATAGACTATGATAGCTAAAGTAAAGTTTTCTTGACAAAGTACCTTGATTATCATTCGAAGACAAAGCACATTGATGTTAAATATTAATTTGTGAGGGATAAGGTTGAGGACAAAAAGGTGTTGCTCGTGAAGGTGGACAATTTGAAGAATGTTGCAAATGTATTGAAAAAGTTCGTGAGCACTGAGAAATTTTCTTGGTTTAGAGAAATATGGGCATTGCAGGGATGGAATAATTACTAAGATCTCTTGATACCCCATGTGTGGAAAAGAAAACAACAAGTGGGTGATTTTTAGGTGTGTTATATATTTTTTCCACAACCAGTTGCACGTGCTTGGGCAAACCTACCTATGTTTTTTTCATTGGTTTTGCACATGGATTTGGGCATGAAGGTTTTTTATCCATGGTATTTCATAGATCCAGTTAGGATAACTACGTTTATTTTCTTATCTAGGGTTAATGGATTATGGTTTATCAATGTGTCGACATGTGTAAATATGTATTGTAATATTAAAATGAACATATTGAAAAATCAGTCTGGTAGTCCCTATTTTGGGATCCATGGGAAATATCTCTGTCTATTTGTTTTATGTTTTATGCTCTTGCCATTGTTTATTTTATGTTTTAAGAATTCATTTATAAGTAATTTCCGCAAAGTGTTAAAACCTACATCAAACATATATCCCATGATTTGCAAATTCCAGTCTTGTATCAGCAAGATAATTCTCTTGTTCACGTTAGTTATGAAACTTCTATGATTTACACATTCTCAGATACGTAATCAGAATAATATTATGACTTTCATAATCTAATCAAACCAATGATGTAGATGGATACCATAACGATAATAGTAATATTGTTGAATTAACTGATAGTAGTTTTCTGCATCCAATTTGTGATCTAACTCATGTCTCAAAATGTAATTATTCAACACTTGAAAGTTCTAGGACTTGTGAGGGAGTCAATAAACTTAAAATTTCATTGATGTTTATGTCAGGTACTCGCAATATAGATGAGATCCATGAACAATCATATTTTTATTTCCTCACATACTTATTTTCTCCGCATTGTTTCAGTGGGTGTAAACTCCTTCTTGAAATATTTTCAACATTTCCAAGTTAATTATCCTAAATTTCAAGATCTCATTTCTGATCAGATAGAGATTTCTTATTTAGTTGACTCGTTTTCATGCAAATATCTCATATAAAATCTAGGATTATAATGTATACCTTTACTGGATGCATAAATATATGAAGCTGACCATTTTAATTATCATGATAAATATTATCATTAGCCGAAAGATTCATATCTGTCAAATACTTATTTGAATGACCAACTCCTGGTATTTCTTCCAAATATTGTGATGCTAATAATTTTCATTCTGGCACAAGCTATTCTCTTCAGTATTGGCGAATTCTTGAGTTATTTGGTAAATAAAATTATTCATCTTGGTGGATTAATTTACTAAGTTGATACGAAGGTTGAATTTCAATCAACACATGGTGACCCATTGTACGCTGAACTATTTCTTGTATTTGCTATACTAGCGTTCATTCTTAATTCTTTTGTTTTTAGGATGCTCATTTAGATTTTAATGGGATACATGGTAATGATTTTTTGTACCCAACATGTGAGGAAGATGATTCTATTATTCAAATAATTTTGGAACTACTCAAATCAATCTATGTTTATTTTAGTATAATGGAGAATCGTATGCCCTAATCGGTCCATCTGATCGTAAAATTAGGTCTATCAAATGTCATGCAACTAATAATTTTACCACTAGTATATCCAATTATAGTTGTTTCACATAAATTTATATTGTTTAACATATTGATCTTCATGGTTTATCATCTCACTATTCATATACTTGACAAGCAGTTGAGGAAGTTCAACCTTTGTTGATGGTTATGTCAGGTTATCATGACATTAAAAAGTTTCATGAACAAGGTGAGATCAATTTTCCTTCACAAGATTCTCTTTATAATTCAATTGAGATAATTTAAAGTTCATGTTCCAAAGAATTTCAAAGCTCTCAAAATTATTGTTTTGAATTCCATGATCGAATCTATAATTAGCTAGAAACATATTACCAAGTGAGCTCTGTCACTATTAATAAATTTTGATCTTTTATGATGTTTTCTAAGAATAAAAATCCAAACAAAGGTACATTCATAAAAATATTTGGAGGTTATTATTATTATTGTTCTAATAGAAAATGTAAGTCTGCAGATTGGTTAAGGCTAGCTTTTGTGGAATATATTTTTGCTAATAGGAAAGAACTTCAATTTCTTTTGCAAGGTATTCAAGTTATTATATTTACTTTTCACATTGCTTTATATTGTTTTTAATTGATCATATCTTTCGACATTTATTTTGGGAGTAGCTTTGGTGGCTACATTGGAAATTTAACTTCATTTAGTCCTGAACTTCTAGCTCGTTACATAAGGAGTAGGTCTAACTACATTTTACTTTTGTATTTGCACAAAATGCCCCTGAATTCATCCATTTCTCATGTACTCTTTGCATTTGTTTTGTTTTATTGATTATTACTTCTTGTAATTTTATTTGTTCTCTCTTCCTGTTTTTAATGTTTTTAACGTATCACTTATTTCCTTTCCCAGTTTGTTTGATAAGACTATGCATGAAAATTTCTCTTGTCAAGCTCAAGAGAAAATTGTGGAAAAGTTTTGAAAGGGAAATTGTGATGATGAGAAGCTCTTGTCTAATATTTATTCCTCTTATTTGTTTGGGCCTACACATGTTTTAAAGACAGTGGTGTCTAAATGGAAAGCCATAAGTAGAACCACAATGCCTTTATCTATTGTATGATCTTCATTTCTTGACTTGGTTTGGTAATTGAATGTTTTTTTTTCTTTCCTATCCAATCAAGTAGACAAAGGAAAGGAGAAAACTAAGAGTGAGCATATTAATTTCAGTGGTATATGAAAATATTCGAAGGAGTAACCTCCATTGATCTCAATAATTCAGGATCCCTCTTGCACCGTTGTGATATAAACACAGGTAAAATTCCAATGAGAATGCTAAACATAAAATAAAGGGTAAAATAAGAGAAAACTATTCCTCTATAGAGAGGTGAAGAAAACAACTTCATGAATGTACTAAACAAGCTTGCCGGTAGTGAAGCAATGTTTTTTTTCCTATAGTTACTTTGGCAGGGTACTGAACATGCCTGTTGGTATTGAAGAAACACTAGAAATGTGATCAAAACTTTGATCATCTTAAACTCTTGAATATATACTATCCTTCTCCGAGTTACAAACCATTGAGATATTGTAAGCCTTGTAAATGTGTTTAGCTGAGAAAGGGGATATGAGAGACTATACTTCTAATTAGGAAAAAAGGGGAAGCTGAGGTGGTACCCACTGTGAATCAATACTTCTTGAAATCCTAAGACTTTTTGGTCAAAGGTAGACCTAAATAGAGAAGATAGAGTTCTTCCATGGTGTCACCAAATGTTTTCATTGCAACAAACAATCTCCAAAATTTTCCTGACACTTGCATTTTAGAGACTCCTTATGATCCTGTGAATTTACGGTCCTTGATCGTTCTTAGTCTCCTCATGATTGGTTGATGATTTTCTACATGTTTAAGTATTATTCTGAGGTTATATCTGTTGAAGTCACTTTATTTCACATGCTTAGATTTCAATTCATTTACAAGCAATCCTCATTCCAAGAAAGAATAAGGGTCAACGCATATATTTCGAGTCACGTATTGTACATTTATTAAGAAGAATGCTTCTGCGACCTCTGGAAATAGAGCATGCATAGTCACTAGTAACAATGATTATGAAGTCCTTGGTAATAGGCCTTTGCATATCTTATATACCTTGCACAACCACTATGGACAAAAGGGACAATGAACTGTGCAATCGACATCGAAATTTAGTGCGCCACATTATTTTACAATCTCTCTCACTCTTAGTAGCAATTATATCTTAATTTCTTTTGATTACTATCACTCCTACATGGGTCGCACTTTGGCATGCTACTAGGGGCCGCTCTAGTGAAAAATTATACATTAGTTGATCATATATATCATAAGAATATCTGTTACACAATCTCCAATATCTTTGAACACATTTTTGTTGCATTTGACACTTGTGTCATAACTTGTATTCTAAGTGTCGCAAAGCTACATTTCAAATGTTGCACTTAGAAATAAGTGTCGCATTTTTGTTGTTTCAAGGTATGCATGTTGATTTTGGGTACTATCATTATTTTGGATTATTTTTATGTTATTAGAGTGTGGGATCACTATTTCAGTACTTGTTTGCATTGCTTTCTCTGTCTTGTCTCACTAATCTCGCACTTATGCATTTTTAGAACTTTCATTGTATTTGCAACTTGCTAGCCTTTCTCCCTCCTGGAACTACACAATGTGTAGTCCTAAATCATAGTGAAGCATCCTCTACCTCTTGGAATTGTGAACTACACAGTTCCAGTGGAAATTATCCCTCAACTGCACACTAAGGAACCTTAAATTCTAGACCATCACTTTGGCTTCTTAGCACTGTCAACTACACAATAACTTGTCCTATATTTCCCTAGATTGAGAATAGAAAAATTGTAGTGGAAAGTGGAGCTTGGTCATTTCATTATCATGCCCAAATTTGTAATACCCTAAGCTACATCTTCAAATATTTCACATTACGCAGTTATAGTATGCAACCTTTCCGCCATGTCTCCCTAACTTTCCTAACTGCACAATCCCTTTATTTGGTGAGTTTACTACTCTGCATTGCATATTTCTAGTGAGTAGTAGGAAAATTTTAGGTCACTAAAACCCTCAAATATGAAATTCA
This sequence comes from Pinus albicaulis, assembly GCA_034641835.2. NCBI lineage: Eukaryota > Viridiplantae > Streptophyta > Pinopsida > Pinales > Pinaceae > Pinus > Pinus albicaulis. Next base: position 1,723,744,500 of record CM076575.1, read on the forward strand.
TTGAGCATTTCAATTCGTTATTGCATGTTGCACAGTTATAGTGGCTAGCCTTGCCACCCCTACTCACTGAAACTCCTCACTACATGATCCATTTCCTTGTCTTGACTCCTACAATGCATTATGTAGTTCCAATGGATAATGAGGTCATACCTCAGCCCTTGTGATCCCAACTACGCAATTCTCAGCCTCCTCCTCTCGAAACCCTTTTATGTTACCTTATCACTGCCAACAAATTTCATGAGGAAGAAGAGGTAGGATAGGTGGTTCTTAGACCAATGTTGGCTTGTGATTAATGTATTTCATATACAAGTGTTATAATTTCCACATGGAAAGGTTATATTCAAGGGAGGTCATCAAGGAGAGGCTACAAGAGAGCACTTGAGAAGAAGAAGCAGAAGAAATGACTATCATGAAGGACTTGAAGGAATCTTAGACCAAGACAAAGAGATGCTAACTTGGAAGGTTCCAACACCAATTTGGATCCTTTAGAGGGTGAATATGAGGAACAAATAAATATCTATAATGAAAAATTTAAATTCATAGTAACAAGGAGAAAATTTTGGTATTGACACTCAAAAATGAAGTTCCATGTCATCATTTTGAAGTCACAACTTATCCCAGTTTCATTATAAAGGCATGTGTGTCATTGTATTTTGCCACATCATTTGAGGATGTAATTATGTAATTTAAAAGAATGATAAAATATAAAATGTGTGGATTCCCAAGGGCCCCACATGGAATATGAAGAGTCACTAAAAATTCGTAGAGTCATTAGAAGCTCAAAGGTCACATAGGAATTTGAAAATTCATAATAGGAGATCAAGGTTCATGAGGGAGCCTATGAGTCACATGGGAGGTGAAGAGTCCCCTCATTTTTTATAAATACACCCTCATAGCTCAAGAAAATAGATGTTTGGATTTTGGAACTTTTCACCTTGGCTTCTCTAGTTTGACATAGGAGAGAAGATATTTCTTTGGAGAAGTAGGTAGTGACTTAACGTTCCACTATTGGGACTAGTGTGCTAGCATTGCAATTGTATATCTTGGGAGTTTTACTCAATATATGAATCTATAAGTTCCGACGCACTTTAATTCATATGTTTTGAATTATTGTGAGACTTTTGTTTCATTTTTTGTGGTGTATGTTTCTGTTAAAACATACGAATGAAAATGAACCATTTAATTGGCTTTAATATGCATTTTGTTGAAAGTGCATTGTTACTTTATTTTACGATTGTTTTTATCTTATGAAATCCTTTGCATTTTAACTAATGATTATTTCTATTCTCTTGTTTTTCTCTTTTAGTACAATACTATTACTTTTCTTCTAGAGGTGCACTCTCTCTTTTCCCTTCTGTGAAGGTACCTCATATACATTGCAATTGTATGTCTCATAGTTTCAACTTGCTTTCTTGTTTCAAAGATTGTTTATATAATATCTGATGTTGATAATTGTAGCCAAGGAATATTCCTAAGAATAATGACAACAAATTTTATTCCCCTCACCCCCCCCCCCCCCAAACAATTGGGGGCTTTGGGGACAAGACAACTGAAGAAAAATGTTTGGAAAATTTGCGTTGTAAAATTTTATAATTTCATAGTCAATCTAAACCATTCATCATTAGGTCATAGATCTAATAGTTGAAGTTCTGTCAAGTTTTTTTATCTATAAGAAAACCCTATTTTGAGAGGGAATTACATATCAACTATGTAATCATTGAGATATATAGAAATATTAGTATGGTTTTCCTAATTTTTGGTTTCTAAGGTAAAAAATTTGTGCAAATTGTGTGTGAGTGATATTGAATCCTTTTTATTTTATATTGAGAATCTCTTTGTACAAATTATCTGTGTAGATTTAAAACCTACATTTTATATTAGATCAATTTTATTTTCAAGGGATTCCTTTATGGATAAGGGTTTTTACTCGAGCCTGTGGTGGACCCTTTTAGAGTGGGTGATCTACGCAAGTGATTCCTTTAGTGGAAAGGAAAATATGAGTAGTTAAAAGATAGAGATAGAGAAATTTAATGGGTAGAGTTTTGAGTTGTGAAAGCTAAAAAAAATCATTTTTTAGTGGATATAGATTAGTGGATATCTATTAATCACGATATTGCACTAGCAAGGATGTTGTTAGAATACTAGATCAAGTGGGATCAAAAGGAACAAAGTATAATGTGGTTGTGTTTCTTAGGTTTATTATTACTAAATATTTCAAGGGAAGTTAGAGGAAAGGATTTGTGGGAAATATTAGGGGATTTTTATAATTCTAAGTCCCCAATGAATACATTTTTCTTTTGGAAAAATTTATATAACCTGAGGATGAAGGATGGAGAATTAATAATAGAGGATATGAATGCCTTCAGTACTATTGCAAGTCAACTATTTTATATTAATATTAATATTGCAGATGAAGATATTTTCATTATTCTCTACAAGACATATGGAATAGTTTAGTTGTTGCCATAGGTAGTATTAGAAGATATATTCTTTATCTATAAGAGGCTTCTCCTAGAGTAAAAATACAAATAATTCCTTAAGTGGGAGATCTAAATCTCTTGGAAAATTGTAAAAATATGTCAGAAATGTGGAAGAGAAGTGCATTACAATAAATCCTATAGGTATAAAAATACTAGGAAAGTTAAGGGATATGATGATGCTCCTTTTGTGGAAGGAAAAACCTCCTTGAATGAAGAAGGGGATGTGGATTGACAACTCTGGTGAATCCTTTCATATGGCTCCCCATAGGGTGTGGTTTTATCAATATGAAAGATATTATGGTGGTAATATTTTCTTGGGAAATGAATAAACAACTAAAATCACAGGATGATGAAAAGTCAAGTTGAAACTCATGAGTGAAAGAATTAGAATAGTCCCTTATGTTCTACACATCCCAATTTTCGATATAAATTTAATTTTTGTAAGAAGTATTAGTGATGCAAGTGCCAAAACAATGTTTGAAAAGGATACCCTAATGATGGTTAAACGAGAAATGGTATTCCTTATGGGAACTTGGATTGGAACTCTACTAGTAAGAGATTTTAGTGTTGAGTGAAAAATTTCTATTGTTCTTGAGAGTGGAGTAGAATAAGGAAAAAATCCTATAGTCTTTGGGGAAAATAATATCTTGTGGCATCAAATATTGAGACATATCATAGAGAAGTGTCTTCAAGTATTATATTGTTTGGTCCCTATATTACTAGTTTAGTCCCTTATTGTTATTAGTGTAGCCCCCTTATTGTTATTGTTGTACCCCTGTAACCCCAATATTTTTATTATTGTGCCCTTACATTATTATTGTTAGGTCAGATAGGATTATATTGTGGACCCATGGACTCCTATATATAGAAGGAGGTTTTGGTCATTTGTATCATCCAAGAATTTTTAATTTATGTAATGTATTAGAGGTTTCCCCCTCGAAGTGGCTGATTTCTAAGGCGTTGATCTCTCTTCTCTTCTATTTTTGGAGTTGGTTTCCTAACATTTGGTTCAGAGCTTTGGATTCTAGGTTTTTGCTGCTCCAAACAGGTCATTGTGGAATTTTCGCTATAACGTTTTTTCTACAAAGGTTCAGAAGTTGAAATTTTTGTAGAGCGAAGCCAAAATCCTATGGAACATTGTGGAAAAATTTCAGATCTTGGTTAGAAATATTTTGGGAGACATGATCTGTGAAAGTTAGGGATATTTGCAGTCTCCTGAATTTAACCTAAACAGGTCATCGCGGAATTTTCACTATAAAATTTTTTCACGAGGGTTCCAAAGTTGAGATTTTCAAAGAGTGAAGCTGCAATCCTGAGGAATGTCATGGAAAAATTTCATTCGTGATATTTTTGGAGATATGGTTTGTGGAAGTTAGGGATTTTCAGGCTCTCGAATTTCATCTCAAAGAGGTGACCATGGGAAAATCGTCATAACCATGTTGAGCATTGGATTGGAATTCTATAAAAAGTGGCTATATAAGTACATGGACTTTAGTTTCATTTGTATCAATTTCAGAGCCGAAGGAGGAAAAAATGATATGTGGCAAGTCGTACAAGTTCGCTCTACTGAACCAATCCATAATTATGTTATCATAGGAGATTGGGCATAACTTTGCCTTCATGAATCCAAATCAGGTCAGAACTATGGCATTCGAAAGACAATTCAGATGGCTACTTCAGGGCCAAATTTCAGATATTGAAGATTCAAAATCATAGAGATAACTCAGTTTCAATATCGATCTCCTCAAAATCAAGAAAAAGGTGTGTATTGTTTTTCAAATTACATAAGTCTTGTTTGAAAAATCAGTTTTAAGTGATTCCAAAGGCCTATTGAGCATAGATATTAGTATTGGGTTCTAAAATTCCTCCTAAAAAGAATTAAAAATCCATTAGGCCCTCATATTTCTCTACTATGACTCATGAAGATAAAGAATTGCAACATGATCTATCAAAATTACAAGAGAAAGTGCACCGAATTTCGATCTCGTAAAGAGCAACAAAACATGAAATGAAATTTTTGAAGAAAGGCATGGAAGAAAAGATGGATGGTTTGAAGGATGACATGGAAGCTAATATGGATGGCATGGAAGCTGGCATGGAAGCTAAGATGGATGACATGAAATACATGAAAAACATGAAGAATGATCTAAAACCAGACATGGAAGGTTTGACAAAGTTGATACAAGAAATGTTTCCTAATGGCGAAAAGATAGTAGAGGAAACTCATGATGAGAAAAAAATAAATTTTAATCGTGATTTTATAAACTCTAATGTTGGATGGAAGAACCACCATATTCCAAATATGAAAATGAGGAAGTTTGATGGCAAGGATCCCGTAACATGGATACTACAGATGGAGCCATATTTTGATCTCAATAATGTTAAAAACACACAAAAGGTATGCATTTCAAGTTTACATTTAGAACAAAATATATTTGTATGGTATCGATGGCTTTGATCCCATAAAAAAATTGTCACTTGGTCAATTTTCACAGAGGAAATGATAGAACATTATGATGATACAAAGAGAAACACCTTCTTTAGCAAATTGATAAATCTCAAACAAAACGGTTTAGTGGAGCACATTGAGGACTTCCAAAAATTTGATATAAGGGTAACTGATATTCCAGAGGAACACAGGATTGATGTATTCATAGGGACTTTAAAGGATAACATCCAACATGAAGTTCACATTTGGGAACCTGATTCATTGGAGAAGGCATTCAGATTGGCAAGAAAAATTGAATGTAAAATTATGGCGACAAGGAAGCCTACCACTCACATCTATAAATATGGAAGTGTTTCTAATCCTAGACTTCCACAACCTACAAAGTTGACACCACAAAAATTGGAAGAAAAAAGAGCAAAAGGGCTTTACTACAGTTGTGATAGCAAATACACTAAAGGTCATAAGTGTGCTGAGAAGAAATTACTTTACATAGATTGTGAAGAGGAGGAAGAATCTGAACAAGAAACTTCAAAAGAAGAGGATATAAACCAAGAACCAATGCTATAAGAAGAAGAAACGAGTCTGACCATATCATGTAATTCATTGGTAGGTATTACCACTCCTAAAACTCTCAAGATATAAGGACATATCAAGAAGAAAAAGGTAATAGTGTTGATTGATTCGTGTAGTACCCATAATTTTATTCATTGTAAAGTAGCCAAGGAATTAAATTGTTTCCTATACCCAGCACTAGAATGTCAAGTGATGGTTGAAAATGGAGGAACTATAAATTTATCTAGAAAATGTCATAATATCAAGCTAACCATGGGGGAATATGTATTGAATAGTCTAATGCTTCCCATTCCAATGGGAGGTGCTGATGTTGTACTAGGAGTACAATGGTTACAATCCTTGGTTACAGGGTATTGCAGGGAAGCCGGGAAATATAATAAGCTCTATTGTCATGAAAAAGCTTCTAAAGAAAGAACAACGAGGTGTAATTTCACAATCATTCTCACTAGAAGTTCCAACATCAAAATCATCTATTTCTGCATATCTCCAAAAAGTCTTGGAAAATCATTCCAAGGTGTTTGAAACTCCCAAAGGACTCCCACCTATTCGTTTTCATGATCATTCTATTCATTTGATTCCAGGAAGTGTTCCTCCAAACATTAGGCCTTATAGATATCCTTATGTCCAAAAGAGAGAAATATAACGTATGATTGCAGAAATGTTAGAGGATGGTATAACTCAACCTAGTCAAAGTTATTTCTCTGCTCCAGTAGTATTGGTGCACAATAAAGATGGATCATGGTGCATGTGTCCAGATTATAGGGGGCTCAATAAGCTCACCATTAAAGATAAATTTCCCATTCCTATGATTGATTAATTATTAGATGTATTACATGGAGCAATTAATTTTACCAATTTGGATCTTCATTCAAGATATCATCAAATTAAAATAAAGATTGAAGATATTCTGAAAACAACATTTCGACCTCATGAGGGTCATTCTGAATTTTTGGTCATTAGTAGCAAAGGGTTATTCATAGATAGATGGAATTTACTTTGGTGATATATTTCTCTAGTTGTAAAATTAACACTAATTATATTTATTTATCTATTGTTATTGATTTTTATTTTTAAGTAGAATAGATGGACATGAAGACCACAACCCTACATTAGGATCTAGAAGAAGAAATTTACATGAAGTAACCATAAGATTTGTATTTGAAAGGAAAGAAAGAGCTAGTATGTAGATTCAAATAGTCCTTGTATGGGTTATATAAATCACCAAGGACATGGTATAAAAATTATGATAATTATATACTAGGACTTGGATTCAAAAATAACAAATAATATCTCTATGTATATTTATGCAGAAAGGGGTTTTATTTGCTGACTTCAGGTGGGGAAACATTGTTCACCCTAGTCAATGGGAGATCTTGAATTTCACCCTTTCTAACCAATTAAATTTTTCAATATGTTTGTCCCTCCAACCAATATAAATTTCCATCTATCCAACTTGATTTCAGCCCACCTACCCAAACCGTACTAGGAAATAGGGGATAACCAATCACGTGTTTACATCTACTCCCTTATGCCCACTGATCACATGGAATTCACGTTGTCAGTTAGATTGCTTTGATCGGATAAAATTATCGATTACAATTTCAATAGAAATAGAGATCCCTTTTCAAAAGTTTCATCTCTTTGTGTCCTGGGCGCCAATTGCAGGTTACACCCACCATGCCATTAAAGAACAACCACAGATTCAAAAAAACAATAGGAAGAAGCAAACCATGACATTAATATGATTAATTTGGGTGAAATCAAAGTCTGGATACTATCGTTGAAATCCAGAACCCACTTACAGGTTCATAAAAGTCTAGAGATCAATATCTTATGAGCTGAGATTGCCTGTAACATAATTTGTACATAATTACTGAGCACCATATCATTGGAGTGATATGGAATTTATTTTCATTTATTCACCACATGAATATTTTTCAAAGTTTTGGAAGAGTGTTTGTATATGACACTCATCTAAGACAAAATTGCTTTTGACAGGACAATTGGAAATTTAGTCTGTCCTTGACACATGCTGATGTATTTTTTTTGTAATTTTCTGGAATCAAATTGGTATTATTACTATTATTATATTTATACAATCAAATTCAACGATTTCAACTTATGTTTGGTGTCCAAGTTTTTCCTAAAACCTATTTCTAAATTTGGTTTTTTTTTTTTTAAATAAATATATATTTTTCTTCGGGTTATTCGCATGAATCAAGAAATAATCAATACATAGCTCTACTCAAAAATATATCTAAGGACATATACCTAAGGAATTGGGATGAAATATCCATACATTTTTCCACATACTCAGAGCTATGTTTCTAAATTTGGTTGAAATTATCATGTATTTGTCCTATCTTTAAATAGAGATTCGTTTTACAAATTTTTCCAGAAGAATTATTGAATTTACAATATTTATATAGGTGGAAAATAATATTCAGATTACTAGGCTCCACATAAAATATACATTTTTAGAAATATAATGCTTCTAGGGTCTTTCTTATTTTATCCGGGTGCAAGTTAACCTTGACATCGCCATGGCGTATCATGAGATATCCCCTTCTATAATAAATTGATCACAAAACGGTAAAAAAAAAATTAATCACAATGTGTTATTTTAATTTTTTTCATTTACATACATCGATGAGCATATTGAAACCACGATTCCTAGTAGAATGCCTATAACTATTATATTCATTGATAGAAAGGTTTTCAACATTCCACCGGAGTGGCAGGAAATGATGAAAGTTTAGATGGCGAGTCTTCTGATCACATGGACTTCATGTGGTCAGTGAGATGGATTTTATTGGAAGGTTGGGATCGCTCAAGGCAACCAAATGGTGGAAAGTGCCCCATAAAAACCTTAATATTTAACCTCTCTTTCTAATGTGCTACCATTTCACTGTTTTCAATTGGTTTGAAATAGATCTAAAATAGGACTAAATATTCGCCAAAGTGACTTGATTTTTAACTTGATCACTTAGTGTGGAAGACTAAAGGAACACAATTGATTTTACGACTTAATCAAAAACTTAAGAAGCAGAATTAAACATGAATTTACATTAAAAAATATATATATATAGGACAAAAAACGTTGATTACAAAGTTTGTCCCTAGTGGACTACGTCTCCGAGTCCGCTTTCAAGATGGGCATCTATTTGATTAAGTAATGATCCAAGGAATTATTTACATAGAAATTCAACAGAATAAACATGCTCACAGGCACCTCTGGTCTATGTTAACAGAAATATCTCCCTCCTATGTTTCCAACGCCTATCTCGACGCCGAATTTTGCCTCCAGATGACCAAGATACACTAAAAATAAAATTGCTTCCTCTCTACACAAAATTCTGAGCAAGGCTCAGTAGAACTCTCCCCGCTCATGTTGCCATGGTTAAATTTTATAGGCCTCGGGCCAAGTTTATGTTGAACCTATTGGGATTACCATGGCATATGGTTTGCATTAGATATATTGAATGTTCTCGATGCAATAATGGTGTTACAACTTAGGATTTGTTACATGATGAGGTTATTAATACATAACATTTTTAACAAAAAAACCTATTTTTAAACTATATGATAAAGTTAGACCCTGGTGGTTTTGTTCTAGAAAAAAGCTCTAATGGTGCAGCTAACTTCTCCATGTGATAGGTGAGATACTGGCGGTCAACTACCTGACTGCCACATCGCCGGTGAAGCTCCAATGGTTACGGTTTGTCGATTCTCCATGTAACAACTACACGCTGACTGTGTTCTTCCGATGGTAAGTTGAAATTGTGCGTTAACATTCCAACCATTCACATGATGTCTGCGCCTTCTGCCTGACGATCTTCTCCCTCATTGTTAAGACTGATATCATATGGTTTTTACATATTTTTAACACCATTACATATTTTAAAAATAGTCACATATGGTTTATACCATTGCGCTATCATATGGTTTATCCGCTTAGGTCTCCACATAGCATAGATTTTGGTATGTTCTAGGTTTAGAACTTCAGGTTTAGGATCTTTAACTTACAACATCATGTAGACTTTCCACTTCGGTCTTTTCACATTACACCATGACATTTACACCTTTTCTTAGGTTCACCATTTAGTTTAAAACATAGGCTTTCTAACCATAGGTTTTATACACCTTTGACACATCATTTGAATGCAAAACTTGCACCATGAACCAGTTGAAGGTTCCTTCTCTTCCATATCACTGAATAACTGAAGGATATACTAGACTTCCTTGTCGATATTGGACTATGCAATATCCTCTCGGATAAATCCTTTCCACTAGAAAGCTTTTGGACCAATAAAAGTTTGATTTAAGAAGGCATCAGGTGAGGGTACATCTCCCTCACTCTTCCGATCTCCATTAACATCACCGTGGTAGGATTTGTGCCTTTTAGTCCCACTCGAACATATTCAACATCTCCATGCCTTGAAGTGTGAACCTTCCTGTCCAAGATGGTATCATCCTGCAACTCATTCTTATACTCAATTTCAAAATCATCAACTGTGGGGATCTTTGTATCTTCCTCTGGATCAATGATCATCGGAGGTTCATAAAACTTCTGATTTTCTACATTTACAACTGAATAAATACACATGTAAGGAGGTAAATCTAACCAAAATACATTATTTCGAATATTTTCAACAACCTTGAAAGGACCATACCTTATGGGTTTCAGTTTCTTACCTTCTCCTTTCAACTTGTCTTTACTGATATACAACTATACTTGATCACTGACCTAAAAATTATGATCCAGTCGATTCTTGTCATGGCACATTTTGTACTTGGCCTGACTCTTCTCTAACTGATCCTGCACTACTTCATGTATCTTTTGTATCCATTGAATGAACTTAATTACTTTATTTATTTCTTCATTTCCATCTACTTTATCTTCTTCACCAAACATGAAATCCATTAGTGACTTTGGTAGACACCCAAAACATGTTTCAAATGGTGATCACTTAGTCGAAGAATGTAAGGCTTGATTGTAAGCATGTTGCACATAAGGTAAATATTAATCCCACAACTTAGGATGTTTGCTGTAGTAACCTCTGAGAATATGTATCATTGTCCTGTTTACCAATTTTGTCTTCCCATCGGTCTATGGATGAAAACTTGTGCTATTTTTAAGCTTTGTGTATGTGAGTCCCCATACATTTTAAAAGAACATCTGTGTAGTCTGTAAAGCAGTCACTTGCTTTTGGAATTGAACAAGAATGCACATCTTGATGAAACAGTCAACCACGAAATACATGTAATAATTCCCTGTCCTAGACATATGAAGTCCTCCTATCATTCTCCTTTTTACAACTTCTGTCTTCCCATCGGTCTATGGATGAAAAGTTGTGCTCTTTTTAAGCTTTGTGTCCATGAGTCCCCACAAAGTGGACCAAAACTCTCCTACAAAGAGAGTGTATCGGTCGGAAATGATGTAAGTAGGTAACCCAAAATGAACCCATACCTATTAAAAGAACATCTGTGCAGTTTGTAAAGTAGTCACTTGCTTTTGGAATGGAAAAAGAATGCACATCTTGCTGAAACGATCAACCACGATATACATGTAATCATGCCCTATCCTAGACATATGAAGTCCTGCAACAAAGTCCATGGATATGTTGTCCCATGGTCATGAAGGAACTAGAAGTGGCATATACAAGCCAATATCTTGATTGCTTGGCTTGCTGGTTGAACACATAACACATCCTTTAATGTCATTAACAATTGTTTCATACATGCGACACCAGTAGCAATACCTTTGAATTTGCACCCTTTTCTTTCCTATGCCAAAATGTCCCGAAATGTGACATTCTTCCCAAATAACATGCGCCCTTTCTGTCTGTGGTATGCACAACTCACCCAGATGATATAACAACCTGTCATGAACATGAAAATTGATTTCTTCCACCTGAGTACCATGATTTAGTGATTCATTAATATCTTTGAAATCAACATCTGTAGTATATTGTTCTATATAACTTAATGTTTTAAAGAAATATTTTGCAACATTACTGAAGCATTCAAAGATGGTCTATAAAGCATATCAGCTACTTTGTTTGTTACACATTTCTTTTACTTAATTACTAAGTGAAATTGCTGAATAAATCCCACACATATATAATGGCGAGATTGTTGCAACTTAGTATGAGACTAAAGGTACTGAAGCGGCTGATGATCTGTGTGAATCACCATTTCCTTACCCATTAAGTAGTGTTTCCATTTCTTAACACTTTCAACCAAAGAAAACAGTTCTTTATCATATGTCGGATAATTTGCAACTGGATTAGAAAAAGTTTCTAAATGAAAACAAATAGGTTTCCCATTTTATGTAAGACCACACCCATTTCATAACCACTAGCATCTATTTCAATTTTGAATGGCTGTTGAAGATCTAGTAAAGCTAAGATTGGTGTTATGACAATTTTCTGCTTAAGTGTATCAAAATATTTTTGTTGTTTCCCTCCCCACTTAAAGGAAACTTTAGAACCTGTTAAAGCATTTAACAGTGATGCAACCAAACAAAAATGAGAAATGAGTTTTCTCCAATATTGAACTGCACAAAAGAAACTCCTAACTTGAGGCATAGTTTGTGGTCTTGGCCACTTAAAAATCACATCGATTTTAGCTGGATCTACTTTGAAATGAACACCTCCAAGTATGTAACCAAGATACATCAACAAAGTATTTCCAAACTCACATTTGGAAAGCTTAAGGTACACTTTTTCCCTTTGCAACACTTCAAAGACCTTTTCAACATGCCTAACATTCTCTTCCATACTGGAATTGAAAATAAGGATATCATCTATGTAGATTATGACAAATTTATCAATATATGGATGGAATACATCATTCATAACCCTTATGAAAGTTGTTGGAGCATTACACAAACCAAAAGGCATCACTAACCATTCAAATAGCCCCTGCCTAGTTTTAAATGTAATTTTCCAAATGTCATTTTCTCTGATGCGAATTTGATGATACCCACTACGTAAATCCAAATTAGTGAAATAGACATCATTTTTCAACTGGTCAAGTAGATCATCTATCCTATGAAGAGGATACCTATTTTTGATTGTGATTTTATTTAAGGCCCTAAAGTCAACACACATTATCTATGTCCCATATTTCTTAGGAGCCAAAATTATTGGTGAACAACATGGAGATGAACTGGGTCGAATGAAGCCTTTTTCAATCAGCTCTTGGATTATTTTCTTATTTCTTCATTCTCTATGACTGACATGCGACACATTCCAACATTAGGAAGAGGGGCATGAGACAACAATTTTATCTCATGTTTTATTTCCCATTTAGGAGGAAAATGTTTTGATTCTTTAAATAGAATTTGAAAATAATCTACCACTTTAACCAAATTATCTTTAAACTGAGATTCACAACCTGAAAAGGGATCATGTTGATCCTTATTTTTTTCTCCTACAACCATGAGTACACACATTTTACTTGAACTTATTAGCCTCTTCATCTGATTAGGAGTAACTAAATCTAAGTGTGCTTTGATTTTATGTGCCCTGAGAATGTATTCGATCCCATATTTCTTAAGGTGATATTTATGCTATTTCTTATCAAACACAACATCACGATCATAGAGGTAAGGAATTTCTAGCACTACTCCACATACGTCTAATGGAATCACATCTAAATTCACTTCATCAATGTAATTAGTTGTGATGGAAAATTTTAAACGACACTGATTTGTGACATTAATCTGAGTATTTTATTTTAGACAACCTAATGGTTATGGTCTTGGATGATTCTGTGTCTCCAAACCCAATTTCTTAACTAATTCTTCAGATATTAAATTTTCCTGTGATCTACTGTAAAATAATGTGTCTATTTTTGTGTGCTTAGAAGTTATCCTTATGTGAAATAATTTAACTCTTTTATCCTTATCTAGATGATTTATGTGTGAAGAAGATGCAAAAGTATTAGAACTTGAACTAGCATCATAAATTTTACTTGTCGAGACCATTGCAGTTATTTTCATTTCATCACCCGAGTCAGAGCCAAAATATTATTGGATTATTGTAATAGCCTTCTTTTCACCTTTCTTTTTCTAGAAATTATTTTCTTTGAGTTTTGGGTGAAGTTTCCAACATTTGGCTTCATCATGTCTGATTCTTTAGCAGTGAGAACAAGTAGGTATTTCACCTTCCTTCTGAGTTGTTTCTATTTTCTTTCCTTTCAAACTACTGTTCCTCTTGTTGTCTTTGGAATCCTTGATTTCCAACTGTTTGGATGCTTTCTATGAAAACTTGAATAGTTTTCCACCTGATTCAATATGCATGGCTTGAACAAACACTTCATCAAAGTCAATGTGATTAAAAATCAGTAACATATGTTGTAAATAAAAATGTAAACTACCAATTTACTTTAATAAAGTTTCACATGTATCCAATAGAATACCAAGCACCAAAGCTTTCTTCCTGAACTCCTAAGTAAACTCTTGAACATTCTCCCCTTTACCTTGCCTCAAATGTTGCCATCCAATAACAAATTGCTGCATGTATCCCAAGGGATAGAATTGTTTTTTGAGAGATTTAAAAAACTTAGACCATGAAGAGATGACTTTACCTTTCTCCTTTAAATATACTTGAGTTTTACTTTCCTAGTAGATTGACGTTGTTCCCCTCATTCTAAGTGTAGCTAACTAAATTTTTATTCTTTCATCAGAAATGTTCCAAATTATACAATACATTTCTAACTGCTTAATCCAGTTATCTAACTTTTCAGGATTCATTTCGCCATCATAAATAGGTAGTTAAAAGTTTACATCAAGTTTCAAAAGAGATGATTTTTGGGGTTTCTTTTCTATTTCAGAATCTGAAATGGAGGAAGAAGAAGAAGAAGCTGATGAAGATGACAGAGGAGAAGGAGGTTTATCAAATTTTACTTTTCCCTTTTCCCTCTTCGTTGCCTTCGAATATGAAGCTACATCTCTTGCCTTCTTGTCTTCATAGATTTGTCCCAACATCTGTTGCATGTTCACAAAAATTTGTTGAATCTGTTCCTCACGCATGACCTTCACTTTAGTAGTTTCACCTACATCAAATTCTCCCATTATTGATCATTGAGCGACTTTCCGCTTTCCAACTTCTAAGTTGATCTACTCGAGCATTCATTCTCCACGATGCAACCTGGACTTGGTTAACATTCACTGGAAAAAATCCTACAGAATGGAACCTTCTCTGATACCAAAATATGATCTAAAATAGATATGAAATAGGACTGAATATTCGCCAAAGTGAATTGATTGTTAACTTGATCACTTAGTGTGGAATACTGAAGGAAAAAAAATGATTTTACGGCTGAATCCAGAACTTAAGAAGCAAAATTAAACATGAATTTGCAGCAAAGAAAAGAGATAGAAGACAACAAACATTGATTACAAAGTTTGTCCCTAGTGGACTATGTCTTCGGGTCCACTTTCAAGATGGGTGTCTGTTTGATTAAGGAATGTTCCAAGGAAGTATTTACATAGAAATTTACTAGACTAAACATGCTCGCAGGCACCTCTAGTGTCTGTCAATACAAATCTCTCCCTCCTAGCTTTCCATATCCTGCCTCGACACTAAATTCCACCTCTGGACGACCAAGATACACTGAAAAGAATACTACCTCCTCTCTTCACAAAATTTTGAACAAGGTTCAGAAGAACTCTCCCCACTCATGGTGCCATGGTTAACTTTTATAAGCCTTGGGAAAAGTTCAGGTTGAACCTCCCGAGATTAACATGTCATATGGTTTTGCATTAAATATATTAAATGTTCTCAGTGCAATAGTGGTGTTACACCTTAGGATTTGTTACACAGTGAGGTTATTAATACTTAACGATTTTAACAAAAAAAACCCATTTTTTAAATATATGATAAAATTAGACCCAGATGGTTTTGTTTTGGCCGAAAGCTTCGATGGTGCGGCTAACTTCTCAATGTGACAAGTGGGATACTATCGGTCGACTAGGTGATTGCCACATTGGCAGTCAAGCTCCCATGGTTACGGGTTGGCGACTGTCCATGTGATAGATGTGCCTTGGCTGTGGTATTTCGGTGGTAAGATGCAACTACGCATTAACATTCCAACCATTCACATGTTGTCTGCACCTTCTTCCCGATGGTCTTCTCTTGTGTTATTAATACTGATATAATATTGGGTTTTACATAGTTTTAACACCATTACATAGTTTAAAAATTGTTACATGTGGCTTACACCATTACGTTATCATATGGTTTATGCACTTAGGTCTACACTTAGCATAGGTTTTGGTATGTGCTATGTTTAGAAATTTAGGTTTAGGACCTTTAACTTACAACATCATGTAGTCTTTCCACTTAGGTCTTTTCACATTCCACCATGAAATTTTCACCTTATCCTAGGTTCACCATATATTTTAAAACTTAGGATTTCTAACCATAGGTTTAATACACCTTTGACACATCATTTGAATGCAAAAATTGCACCATCAACCAATTGAATATTTCCTTCTCATCCGGATCACTGAAGAACTAAAGGCTATATTGGACTTCCTTATTGAGCTTGGACTATGCAAGATCCTCCTGGATCATCAATTTTCTAGCTTTTGGAGGTGTATGGTTCGCTTGTGATTTTAGAAGAGGGGACTCGCGTCTCTTTAGCGTAATGAGTTTAGTTCAATGAGTTTTATAGCACAAATGGCTGATTTGATAGCTTTCGTGTGCGTTAAATTTCTGTATTTGTGATGTCATGCCACTCTGGAAAAATAACACTTGGTAGTTTTCTTGGCGTCATGGTGATTTTCCTTCAGCTTATGAATGGTCCTCAAGCAGTTCCAGGTAATATTTACCCCTGCCAAGGTACATAACAATAATTTTCCTGCTTATGGTCACACTCCACTACTCTTTCATTTTTTTTCACCCATGCCCAATTTAATATTTTAACTTTTGATCTTTGTCCTTGTTTGTCTTGGCACAAGTGTATTCATAGGTGGGTTTAGATGATAAGGCCTCGATTTCCTTGAATTTTCCATTACACTTGATGGATGCATAGGTGAAGATAAATAATGGAGTTTCGACCCTAGTGTGGATTACTACAAGGTTTTAGTTATACATGTAGAAACTACTCATGTCTACTTTTAATTTTTCCCTCGAATTTTCTTCTTTACTGACAAAAATCCTATAGTTCAATTTCAACTAATTTTATTTATTTTCAAGTATCTATTCTCTCTCTCTCTCTCTGTGCCACGTAACTCATTATTTTAATATTAATCTATGTAGCATCACAAGACCATGTACATTCTTGTCCCAATCCTTTTTTCATAAGTATTTTGTATACTTTTTTTTTATTTGTTCCTCTTTCTTCAAGTCTTTCATTACATGACTAATGGTTACGTTGGTTTTCAATGACCAGTTGGGCACTCTATGGACCTCCTACCTTCTAAAGGTAATTTTCTTTGCTTGAATTTGTAATATTCCCAATTATTCTTGAGCTAATTGGAATATTCATTTTTGTTTTATTGCTTTGTTTAAAGAATAAGAGGGCAAAGGAGGTCTATATTTCTCCTTAATCATGAATAAATCATTACCAAATGTGAAAGAGACAAATCTTGGTAGGCTAATTGAAGCACCCTTGCTGTGAATGGGGCTGGATCACTTTAACTGGGTCAACCTTGACCAAATATACAATGCTTTCATGGAGGAGTGGCCATCAATGAGGCACATCGTAGTTTTAGATGGAGATGCTTCGTGTGAAAGGAGTGTTATCATTGGATGTGGTTTAGGGTTTGCAAGCTCTTGAATTATAAAAGGAAGAGGATGTCAGCATTATAAGGTTGTTGATGTATATTATATTTCTAAATATATGGTCTATTTAGACATATATATTTCTCTTGTTTTTTAGCTGATATTGAATGCTATTTAGGATTGGGTGTTCCTGATCGAGGATCCCACCTCTTGCCATTGAGTAGATCTTGGGAGAGTTTTTATTGAATTGTCCACTATTTGGCTTAGGGCCAAGCTTCTCCTTTCAACTACAATGCAGATCTTGTTGAGGGTTTGGTTGTTTTTGCAAGTTGTAGCAAGTGGAGACTAGATCTTTCAGGTGTAGGCCATTTCAGTGCTCCTTTTGAGTGGAGGAGGTTTCTACTTAATTGGGAGGATAGTATTGAAGGCTTTGGGGCTTATTTTTAGATATTTCCATCAGGCCAACCTTATTTTGATCCCTAAAGTGCAGTTTTACTTCCAGATCTGTGTTATTTCTGTAGGTCGAGTTGCAAGGTGGTTCGACACACCATTTGGAGAGATGATTTTCTAGTGTTGGGGATCTGCCCTTCACTTTGAATATCTAATGGAGGAGGCTATTATATTGATAATATCAGATCAGCCACATTTTATAGATCTTTATTTTTCAGTAGATATGCAGTCTTAGATCTTGGATCTACAACTTGTGCTTGCTATTTTGCTAAAAACCCCAAGGGGGTTCTTTAAAGGAGCTTGCATAGTGCATGGATTTGATATATATCTAAATTTTGGAGCACATAGCACCTCTAGATCTGATGTATAATCTAATGTTGTTGCAGGGCCAATAAAATAACTCTGTAAGGGTTTTCCAGCTTTAATACATGGTTGCAACACCTCTTATTGCATGATTTTTGTCCATTGGAGACTTGTATTTCCTGTTAAACATCTTATGGCCCATTTCTTATGTATATATTGCTGCTATAATGAAATATGAAAGGTATCCATATTGGCCTCTTGCTTCATAAATGATGATCTGAATTATTGTTCCATTATTTTGCACTATATTCCTGCTTTTCCCATTTGGGAATATTACACAATTGCATTTTATTTTGTCTAATTCCACAAAAAATAACTTTCCCTATTTTTGTTTATGTCTCTATCATTAAATTTCCATGTTCGTATTATGTTTCAACTATAGTTATAAATTGAGGTAAACAATTTAATTAATCTCCTCAAATTTCTATACCGTGATGACATGTCTAACACACTCCTTCCATTTTCAGGTCGTCCAGCTTCAAGAAACAAGGTCAGTTCGATATTCACCTTGGTGCTGGGTTCTGTTTAATTTATTTTGATTGTCCTATCATGTAGTGTAATAAAATACCATGGCTACATTCTATAATTATATAGAATTCCTAGGTTATTCCTCAAAGGATTCATACCCTTAGTTTTTACTCTTATTATATGAGACAATAAATGTCTTTAAATACTTTTCTTGCTTGCATTGGATGTAATGGAATCATTTTTACTATCTATATTGTTATCAACATACTTTTTCAATTTTTCACAGTTAAACGGTCTTCCCCGGAATGGTAATTAACTGCATTATTTTATGACCCTTAGAACGTCTTTATTGCATATCTTCTGCCTTGTTATTTTCTACAATAAAAATACACACACACACACACACACACAAACACACATATATCTATGTATGCATGTATGTATGTATGTGTGTAGAAATTATACAATATACATGTATATCTTGGATTCACCTCATCTAACAATGTACTAAAGTTAAATACTAAACCACTTCTACAAATATTTTGCAAAATTAAAAATAGAATCAATAATCACATGATCGTGAAGAAATATCAATCACACACAACAAAGATAATTTCCCAGGGAAAGCTTAAAGCTAAAAACCCCACTATATTTTATTGTACATTAAGCATGGATCATGAAACAATTCCATACAAAAATCTTCTCACAAGAGCCCTCAATACATCACCTAATTGGCTTACACTGTCATATGCAAAACTAGCCAACACATAGCCAATTATTAGCCTCCAGAAAACCTGTTTTTCTTGTGCGATCCTTGATGGTAAAGATCCATAAAAGATAGGAATTTTTTCTTGCCTTGACTGCACAAGTATCATGGTAACTCCAATGGGTTTTTTCCTGCATGTGTGTAAGCAGATAATCCTACAACTGATAGTCAACCTCCCTTTCACCTAGAACTCAACTAGGTATCCACTACATCTAACATGCATGCAACTAATAATAGTAAATCCTCAGTTGCATGTGAGATCATTGATTTTTAATTAATTAATATTTAATTCACTAGATCTCTCACTAGTGTATCTTTAGATACAACTAGCACAATTGAGTTTAACTCCCTTAACTAAGTTAAACTATTTAAAACTTGCACCAACTCATACACCACTACACTTCGAACTCTTTTACAATTAGAATTACTCTGCATGTCCCACCAACCAACCTCTAACTTGAAATCCACTAGCTAGCTGAATTTATCACTTTCATTTAACTCATTCAAGTCCACATTGAGAACATATTACAGTTTAATGTACATCTAAATTAAGGGATAATAAAAATATACATGCACCCAAAAATAACACTATGGGCCCCACCCTAGTCTAGGTGCTTAATGAAACCAGGTGCTGAATGCAACCAGGTGTTTAATGCACTAGGCGTGGGTGCTGAATCTTCTTGTTAAACCTCAAAACTCCTTCTCAACAAGAAAGGGATTATCCTTCACCTTGATTTTGTCTTTATGGTATTCGAATTTTCTCTTGGTGAGCGCCTTTGTCAGAATATCTACATCCTGATGTTCTGTGGGAATGTACTGAAGCAACATGATCCTCCTCTGCACACAATATTTGAGATGATGGTACCATATATCTATATTATTGGACCTATCATGAAACTCAATATTAATCAAGAGTTTAATGCAACTCTGATTATCACAATGAATCATTGTCGGATCCATCTGATAACCAAACAAACCAACCAAGATATTTCTCATCTAGATAGCTTCACATGCATCTTGACTTGATGCCATGTATTCTGCTTTTGCTAAAATGAGTGCCACGGATCGTTATTTCCTGCTATACTAGGAAATTTCTATCAATCTAATGCTAAATATCCCTCCTGATGTGCTCTTTATGTCTGATGGACTTCCAATCCAATATGCATCCATGAAGCCATGAAAATTCACTGCATTTGTCTGTATGTACCAGAGACCATACTCTGTTATGCCCCTCAGGTATCTTAGGACATGCTTCCATGCCTTCCAAAAGAGCTTGGTAGGCTTAACCATTGCTTGAATCAGCTGGTTAACTGCGCAACAAATATTTCATCTCGTGTTCACTGGATACATTAGCAAACCCACTAGCTGTCAATAGACAGTAGCATCCACCACCTCTCCAAAAGTAGCATCCTCTTTCCTCCAATTTCCTGGAAGAGGATTATCCATGGGTTTGCAGCTCTCCATGTTAAACTTACCCAATATCTCCTTTGCATACTTTCCTTGAGACACAAAAAATTCACCATCCCACTGCCATATTTCAAATCCAAGGAAATAATGAAGGAGGCCCATATCCTTCATTTCGAACTCCCTTGAAATATTATCCTTGCATGAGTGTATCAGCTTCTCATCACCGATAAAAAATAGATCATCAACATAAAGAACAATGATCAATAGATTACCCTCAACCACAATCTGGTACAGGTTTGCATCTGCTTCACTTTTGGTGAATCCCTATCCGGTGAAATAGCTGTGAAATAGTGTACCAAGCATGTGGTGCTTGCTTCATCCCATACATCACTCTTTTGAGCCTGCACACATCCAACTCATTGTTAAATATTTCTAAACCTTCACGCTGCTCTATGTAAAAAATGCAGTTTTCACATCCATATGATGAATGCGCCAACCCATCTGTGCTAAGAGTGCAAGGATGGACCTTATGGAAGAGTACCTTGCGACAGGTGAAAAAGTATTATCATAATCTATTCCCTCGATCTGTGAGAAACCTCGGGACAAAAATATGGCCTTGTATTTCTCCATACTCCCATCAATAGGTTTCTTTACCTTGTAGATCCATCTCGATCCAATCACTATTTTTTCGATTGGTCTTGGGACTATCTCCCATGCATTGTTCTTGACAATGGAGTCATACTCATCCACCATTGCATCAACCCAAGTAGGATGTTGTACTACTTCCTGAAAGGAAGATGGTTCAGTCTCAAAACATTTTCTCTTAAGAGCCAC
This sequence comes from Pinus albicaulis, assembly GCA_034641835.2. Classification (NCBI taxonomy): domain Eukaryota; kingdom Viridiplantae; phylum Streptophyta; class Pinopsida; order Pinales; family Pinaceae; genus Pinus; species Pinus albicaulis. Next base: position 1,723,766,028 of record CM076575.1, read on the forward strand.
GTATCCAGTAAATTGGTTAGGAGATTGTCTTTGTCTGCCTTGTGAAGTAGGGGCTCCTACATTTTGTGCAACATCAAGTCTCAGCCTATCATCTTCCGTGGTATGCCTTCTACCATTTTTGATGGATGGCTCTACATGAGTGATTTAATCCACTCCATGAACCTCCTCATGTGGCTAATCCACATCTTGAGACTCATCCTTGGGAACCAAAAATTCCTTCTCTGCATGCAATTCCAGCTCCCTCTCAAGGGACAACTACATGGCTTTCCCCTCAGCAAATTTTATATCCCGTCGCACAACATTCATTCTTTTGTTCAGAAAGTACACACGATAGTTATGGGGTGTTTCTGTGTACCCCACAAAAATTCCAACCTCAGCAGTTAGTTCCATCTTCTTCCCGGTGTCCTTGGTCACATGCACATAAATAGATAAGCCAAAAATCTTAAAGTGTGAAACAACTAGTTTCTTACCAGTGAAAGCCTCTTCAAGTGTACTCATGCCAAGTACTCTATGAGGACAATGGTTTTGCACATAAACCAGGGTGTCTCATGATTCCGCCCACAAATGCATTGGTAGGTCCTGTTCATGCAAAATTGCTCGTGCTGCACCCATGATTGTCATGTTCTTCCTCTACATGAACCCATTTTGCAGTGGATTATGAGGTGCTATGAGTTCTCTTCGAATTCCTTCTTTGCTGCAGAATTTCTTGAATTCATTAGAGATGTATTCTCCACCATTATCGCTCCTAAAAGCCTTCAATTTCTTCCCTGACTCTTTCTCCACCAATTCCTTAAACTCACAAAACTTAGAGAATGTTTGATCTTTCTTTTGCATGAAGAAGATCCATCATTTACAAGAAAAGTCATCAAAAAATATTACATAGTACTTATGTTTCGTTGTTGAAGAAACTAAGAATGGTCCACACACATCTGTGTGAATTCTCTCAAGGATCCTCGAAGCTCAATTCTTCTTCTCATGAAAGATAGAATTTACATACTTCCCCATGGTGAAACCCTTGCACGGATATAACTGAGCAAGTGATCCCATTGGAAGTCTAGTAGAAATTTGTTGCATGACTTTCAAGGCTCCATGATGAATATGGCCGAATTGTCTGTGCCATAATTCACCCACATACCGGCTCACCACTTTTTCTACCTTTCCCATCATGGTAGTGCAACCATCTACCTCTAGCTTGTAGATATTCTTAACTCAAATCCCTATCCTCTTGGCTTGACCCATTGTTTTATGTTGCAGGAAAGATTTTACATTGCTAAAAACAATGTCATAGCCTCTTTCCTCTAACATTGCAACTGAGACCAAATTTTTCTTCAGACATGGTACATGAATTACATATTTTAATTGAAATGGTTTACCTGAATCCCTATGAAAGGTAATGGTACAAATCCTGGTAGCACTGTACTATTTTTCTTCGCCCATCTCAATATGCATATGGAGATATTTCTCCTCCAAGTCACTGAAAAGTTCCTTATCTCCCATCATGTGAAAGGAAGCACCACAATCCAAATACCACATAGATCCTGATGCACTGGACACTATGCATGTGATCAATGATAATTCAAGCTCAAACTGCAAGGCAAGGGCCTCACTAGCTAAAAATCCAACAGCCTTCTTGTCCTTCTTTTTTATGGACAATTGTTACACATTATTTTGTCACCATGACATTTTAATGTCTATATGGGTTCATCAATACCTATATAATGCTCCCTTAGAAGTCTACAAACCTAAAGTTCCTAAACCAAGTTATGAATTTGGATAAAAGCTTGCAAAAATCATAAAAATACTTGTAACACACTTTTCCTTTGTCTTATCTGTGGCACCACACTCTTTTGCTCCAAAAAATGCAGAGCCGACTGCACGTTTTCTTCATTAAAGGTGCGGACCCTTGTAAAAGGTAAATTGAAGGTGAAAGTAAATTCTAGAAGCCCGGCTGTTCAATTATTCTCCCAACTGGAAGCTTCTAAAATTCGTTATCCAGTCGAAGCCTTACTCCCTCCATTATCATGAACATTCATTCATTCATAAAAGGAGCCTATTCCTTGGATTTTGGAACTTAATCCCTTGATAAGGGGACTCTATCCCTTCCATTTTAGCACTGAAACCACTTCCTTCTCCTATAAATTGAAGCTTTGGTTCAATCTCAAGGGTACATGCTCACATATGTAAAACTTCTCTATGAATTTTGTATACACTTACTACTTTCTTTGTACTTAGTAGTTGTGATAGAGAAGGGAATTGCTAAAGAAACATACTCTGTTTGCTAACTGCGAGAACGATTACATACTTGTAGTTAGGCTGGTTCAAAGAGTGGAAAGGCTTGTTAGAATAAAGGAAAATGCTTGTTTCGGACCCCCGGAAGGACATGTACGACATCAGGGTGAACGCGGTCATAAGACTCCTTCTTTTATTTAAAGATAATACAATTGGATCCTGTTTTCTCAATAAGTTGTTTATGTATTTAATTAAATGGCTTATTTCTTAAATTCCTTGACCATTAAGATAGATTTGTGATTTATGAATTAGAGTATTTTTCAGGTGCTTCTGATCCTCTTCTATGTCTTTGTTTGTAGATCTTAAGAGGTGACTTCTTGAAGCAATGGGAAAGAAGAATTCAACTAGCATTGGATCACAGGTAGGTCCTTTCTTCATCATAGAAAATTATAAATCGTATGTAATATAGAGAAAGCAGTTTAAAAATTGTCTTGTTTGTTTATAGCTATCCTTGTGATACTAGGGAGATCCTTCTTGTCCGTAAGAACTATTTATCTACCTAACAAAATGGCGACCATACTGGGGATATTTTGATTTGAACTTAGTTTTTCTTTGAGTTTGACTTTTGAAACCATTTTTTCTGATGTTGATTAGTCTGTACTGGTTTGGGAAAATTAGCCTTATAATCCCTGAAAAGTAGATTTAGAATTTTTTATTTTCCTTTAAGTTTTCTAGTCTCCTCACTTTTTCTTTGAAAACAGTGCGGTCACCTCCGCAGTTTCTCTGCGTGAACAGTGCAGCACGGCACCTTTGTACCCTACAACCTGCGAACCTTGAAAATTTTTTTGAAAAGCTCAAAATTCTCTTTTTTGGTACCAACTTACAAGATTCTCTGTGATTACCCAAACTTGTATTCACTGTCAAAAGCCTCTTGTGAAAGTTTCTTCTAGCATTTCTAAGTTTTAAGTGATTTTCTAAAGATTTGCATTTTACAAGTGATTTTTGTTTTGTCTTTGTGTTGCTCAAGGCTCAGGAAATTTTAGTTACCTTAGATCACCGGTATTTCATTATTTTGTTACTGAGACTTTGACTTTATGGTAGAACTTGCTTCTATAAAAAAATAGATTTATTTATTATTTGCAAATATTAAGAGACTTTTAGTTCAATAAGCCTTGAATCTCATTTCAAAACCACCATTGGATGATTTTGATTCCTTGCTAGGATAAGCAAAGGATTTGTTAGTTATATTACAAACTGAGAAAAACATCCTCAAAATTTTTAGAGTTTTTAGTCTTAAAATTTAGATCTTTAGAGTTTTAAAGTTCAAAATTAAGTGTTTTTCGTTTTGAATTTTGTTTTTTTTTAGTAATCATACTTTTCTTTTGGAAACTATTTTATTTTTAGTTTCAAACTTGAACGATAAAAGGGATTTATTTTTGAGAAATTAATCATTGATTTCTCATAGAAAAGATTTCTTTTCATATATTCTTGTTTTAAAAAGAAGGATTGAATTTTTAAAGCAATTGCATTCCTCAACTCTTTCTTTTAGGTATATTTCATTGAAAAGGAATGAATTTTTTCTCATATAGATTCATTTTAGTGTTTTTTGGAGTCGGGCCATTATACACCATTGAAGTTTCACTTTCATACCCATTGTCCTAAGAAACTACCATTTAAAATTAACGCTTAATTAAAATCAACCTAGAAATTTTTATTTTTCTAGGGATCTTTCCATGAACTTAGCTTAGGCTAGTGTCTTGGAATAGGTTTTAGTTAACTCTCCAAGACAGTAAAAACAAACAAGTAGTCGATATTGTGGTAGGGAAATTCCAATAGTAGCATGTATGCTCTGAGAAGCTCCTCTTAAAGGCGTCAAGCACAAGATCATATCCGAACCAATGGGGTAATCAATCCTTCCTCATTGGGAATGATAGTAGATATATACATATTAACAATGGTAAAACTCGGATTGACCATTGTCGAGGAGCCTGGGGTCACTTGTCGGTAAACCTTGGATTATGTCAAGGAGCCTTCAAGGGGATTGAGCATTGTTACTCTTCCCTTGCGTGTGTATCGGATCATAGACTATTCCCCCAGGTATATTTGTTCCTGTTGGTGACCTTAGTGGCCATAAACTCTAATATTCTTACCCAAGGTAACGGTGGAGGGAAGATCCCACTGTACCTGGAATGGATGTCGGCTAGACTCACTTGGACTCTCCGGAGGGTTATCTTCACTCAAGATGGGTTAAGTGGAGAAACTTGCGCTGGTCTGTTTCATTAAGCAGGTTGTCAGGGTAATTGTTCCGACCACAATTTCTGCATTAAAATACTACGATGTTGGATTCATCACCAACTAGTGTTTTTAGTGCGGGAATCTACTATTTTTGTGTGGTTTTATCTCTTAGATTCTATAGCCGTGTGATTATTTTTTTGTTTCTTAACAAATTTAGGCATTTTTATTGAATTTTTATTTGATTGTGTGTGTTAAAATTTTTAATCGTGGCTGACTTACCGAGGTGATCACGTAGAACTCAGGGGAAACCCCCTGAGTACACACCTAGCCAGCTAGAAGGACTTAAATCTCTGATACCAAATTTTGTCAGTAGAACTAGATTAACAGAACAAGGAGAATCATCTATTATCCCTCATCCTAATTTCAAAGTAGATCATTCACAAGTAGCAGAACATCCTCCACAAACGGTTTCCATTTTCGAATTAACTGAAGTTGCTTCTACAACAAGTGAATTATCACCTGAAGAACCTAAAATTTCTGAACCGGAAACTAAACCTACTACATATGAACCTAATTTAGAATTCACTGATTATTCTGATTCACCCAAAGTAAAGAATCGAATTATAGAAGGTCTTCCTCCTGGTCTTATTAGTATTGAGGAAATCACTGATACAGAAGAAGAAGTCCTTCTCCCTTCAACTCAAGAAAATTTAGAACTTAGACAACGCGAATCAATTTTTTACAGTTTGTTTAGACAAGATGCTTGGTATTCTTCATTAACATATCTTCTGCAAAACATAGGTCTTCATTATTCACCACCCTGAATACCTTTTTACACTACACCAATAGGTCATAGACCTCAGTTAAACATGTCAGGTGAGTCATATATGTTTTCTGAATCACCAAAAACATTCCTCTATGGTGGTCTGTCTATTCCTACAGGCTATCAGTCGCTCTCTGGTAAATTCTTAGGAGCATCTCCTTTTCCAAGAAAACTAATGTCATCATATGATTTGAATGAATCAAATACTAGAACTTTGAACAATGAGAAAATTTATATGATGTCTGGAAATATTTCAAACCCCACATCTCAAAGTAGTAGTATAAAGCTTGGGGGGCAACCTCAAAATAGCCAGATATAGCCTGGGGGGCAACCCCAAGGACAATACATACCTAAAGTTCAATATCAACCTCAAGGACAATACATACCTCAAGGTGAATATCAACCCCAAGGATGTTACATACCTCAAGGTCAATATCAACCCCAGGGACAGTACATACCTCAAGGTCATTATCAACCCCAGGGACAGTACATACCTCAAGGTCAATATCAACCCTAGGGATAGTACATACCTCAAGGTAAATATCAACCCCAAAGTTAGCACATTCCTCAAGGTCAATATCAACCTGAAGGGTAGTATCCTGCACAAGGATTACAACCTCCTTCAGCACAATAGTTCTATACAGGGAAACAAATGTTACAAGGAGGTGGAAATTATCCAGTTAATTATCAGCCATCTGTCCAACCCAGTTATGGGCCATATTATGTATAACCTTCAATGGGACCCTCATATCCTGGAATGGTGTGGGATCCATCCCAAGTCCAACAGAATTTACAACCAAATATGCAAGTACCTTATTATCAAGAAGGACAACCTGTTGGTTATAATCAACCCCAATAACCAGTCCAGCCTTCAATTCCAACACCTGCATCTGGTTCTGTTCAGCAACCTGGTCCGAGTTCACCTAGTACACCACCAAAAATAGCTGTTCAGGCTTCTTTTCAACCTATCACACCCATTCCTGTAGTGTCTACAGTTCCTGTTACATCTGCCCCTTAAACTTTGATACAGATTCCTCAAGTTTCTATTCCGCAGTCTGGACCGACAATTCAGACTACTATTCAGATACTTGCAGGACAATCTGGTACAAGTACAATCATAACAAGTCAACCTCAATTTACTTATCAAATTTATCAGGGGTCATACCAATATGGACCTATTTCTATAATATCCCAAATTAGTAACAACTACACTATTGGGAATATGTGAAGATATTACCAATGTGAAGATCAATAATACATAAACATGAGCTGGAAAATAGCAGTGAATGCATTAATAAAAGAATTTTGAAAGATCCACATAACCATTACATTGGATTATAGCAGCAACAATGTGTACACGATCTTGAGGAAATGATCTCTCAAGCTAGGTAATGCAACCTCAATGAGACATATACATGATAAATGGAGAAATGCTGGTACATAAGAAAAGCCATGGCTATGACTAGCAATCTATAAAGGAGGACTACTGCAAAATAGTGTCAATACACAAATATGACAATATATAGCTCAAATTAAAGAGGGGGAGCAAGATCTCAACCCTTGGAAACAACAATACACAATCCTTAACAGGATTGGTTGAAATAAGTACAAAATGGAAAATTTGCAGAAATGCTAGAGTTGCTGGGTAGCAGCTACAACTCAAAAAATGGAAATGGATGTATATAGCTGATGTTGCTGAAAATTATGGCTGAATCTCATCCAAAGGATCTCTCAGGTGAAATTCTGATCTAATCCTTGAATATCTCACCCTCCAAAACAATGGAGCAAGTCCCCACTGTAATTGTACTCAGAAATAATGTAGTCTAGAGAAGGGACTGCGCTGTTGGTGAAGGGAAGTGCTTGGTATGATGCCAATGATCTGAAATATTCTAAGGAATCTCCCTCACTAACCTCCCAGAGGAATATAAGCTCTCTCCTCTAAAATATGAGCCAAGGAAATGGTGTTGTGGAGTCTCCACTGCAACACCTTCCAACACAAAGTTATCTTGCTTTAGGAATAATGCTGTGACTGAAGGAGGTGGCTTTGGCCTTGAGCCAAGAAATGTGGATAATGAAGAATAATCCCTCAAGAGGCCTCTCAAGAAGGAGAAGGAATCCTAAAAAATAATTCCCCGACAATTCTTGCTAAACAACAAAAGAATGCACAATGTATGAATGGACAATGAAATCAATAATCCCATTCATGAATAACAATGGTTTCCTTGCCCTCCTTTTAAAAAAGTGAAAGCTCTCACTCCATGGGTCCCACTTGTTAGGGTTTCCTCTACCAAATATCCTCTTCCTCATTCACACTATGCTATCTTCTAATGTGATCCACTCCTCCTATGGCAGCATTGTTGACTTGGTCAAACCTGACCTTCTCTTCATGCATTTGCCCCTTTTTAATACTTGAGGGTGAAAAATAAAGCTACTTTGATGATCCCTTTCACATTATGAGGGATTTTATTCATGTCTTCAATAATAATGGGTTCCCTTACCCATTTATTAAGCTGATAGGTGATAAAAACAAAATTTTAAAATTCCATTTAGCTATGTGCTAAAATGGGAATATTACAGTCCTCCCCTCCCAAATGTTGTTTTTCCTCAAGAAAATGCAAGGATAGAACTGAAGAATCTCCACCCAAGGCATGGATTCTGAAATATGTTGAGGAACATCTTCCCCATATGGATCCTCCATCCCCCAAGCAATCATCCATACAAAATGAGTTACCTCCCAACATGGAAACTCTTGAAAATCATTTTTCACCTTTGGCTCCTGTAATATAGGTGGGCTGAAAATCTGATCTAGGTAGACAAAATAACCTACCCCATGCTATCTTCCTCTCCACTTAGGATAATCACAGAGTATATGCTGATATTGGGCTACAATAATGTTTCCATCAAGTGGCAAAATGAAGACTAGACCTCCAAGGATCTCTTCTCCAGCGTTATGAAACATGTTGTCCCAATCCATCTCATATGTGATGAGTTGGAATTCATCATAATATGGCATCCAATCAATCATATGGCTCACTTCAAATGGAAACAAATGTTTTTTTATAGTGGCCACATGTCCTCTCATGCTCCCAGTAGAACATGCAATGCAAAAAATGTGGGAGATTTCTCCCCCAAGGGACACATTCAACCAATGTGCCATTCCCCTAATCATGCTCTCAACAAATATAAAAAAAAACAACATAATGAACCATAATGAGAACCATCATTGTTGTTATGTGTGGAAAGGGAGAAGGAAAATAGTCCCTCAATTGTAACCAATGCAGTTTGACCCTCAACTGCAAAAGAGTATGACAAAGAGTGTGGCCTCTAAACCACTTGCTTGTTGTCCTTCTCTCCTCAAATGTATGGAGAAGGTGAATGATGTATGGTGCAAGGTGAGTGTGTCCTGCAAAATACATTTCCTCCTCAAGTCCTCCTAGGGAGTGATCACCAATAGTGCTCATGGCCTCAAGTAGACCATGAGGTCTAGAAAAAAGAATGATCCTCCTTGGAGCAACATCCTGTACATATATGGTTAAGGGATGAATATACAAATCATTATGCAAATAAAAAATACCCTCACCATTATTAAATTTTTCTCTTGCAAATGGAGTGGCTAAAAAATGAGTCTCCTCTGATCCTCAAAGAGAAAAGAGGTGGTTGTGCTAACTCCTCCAAATAGTTATGTATCTCCTCTATCTACACATGATCTATGCATCTCCTCATATGCTGATCTATCAATATCATGCAAGCCAGATGATCCTGGGAATACTCCACCAAAAACTCGGAGCTCCAACATGGATCTATCCTCCATAGTGACAATGGTGATGATTCATAATGAAGGACATTTGTCATATGGTCATCTCCTTCTTTGACATTTCCCATGCCAAAGATGCAAGTTGGAAGGCTGCTATCCTTCCCCTGCTGCTTCTGCCACAACGTAGAATCTGGAATGTGAGTGGGTAAAAGTGATGTTGAGAGAATGTCTCTCTCCTCCCTGAGCCTACCCAAGACTCTCAATGCTTTAAATTTGCCTTCCAGGGTCTCCACTCTTCTGAAACCAATGAATGGTGCCTAAAAATGTGAAGCTTCCATCCTCCTCTGCTAATCCAGTGGTCTCCCTGGAAAAATGTCTCCATGTAATGAGACATCATCAACAAGAGTTGACTGCATATATGAATGAAAAAATATGTCAATGCTTCCAGTGCGCAATCCAATCACCTTCTTAAGTGTATCAACCTCTAGAAATGAACAGGAATGTGTACTCCTGATCTCATGATGTTGGGTCTTCTCCCTACCTTCTCCTTGTTTCTCCAAGGTTCCACACCTCCTCAAAAATGGCACATGTAAAACATGAGTTGTGCCTTGATCTCCATACATGAGATCCTGGGGACTTCCTTGGAAAGATACAATAATCCCTCTACGTGGAGCAAGAGCTCCTCCTTCCTCTGGATGAGGCACTACATAATCTCTATATGGCACAACGCTATTGCCCTCAGCTTCCTCAACCTAAATGGGCAACCCTCCAATAATATTGCTGCAAATATGGAATATCTCCCAAGGTGGAAGTAATTCCTGATCATCAAAGGCCAAGAAGTATCCCCTTTGCACCATGATAGTGCCATATCCTACTCCTGCAACATCATACAAGAAATGAGAGAAAATCTACTCTTGCTCTCCAAATAATAACCCTAGAAACAAATGTTTTTGCTACTTCCTCATGCTCTCATCATACAAGATATGTGATGAAGACATTGTGTATGATATGAATGTTTCATCATCACTATGCACCCATACTCTTTTCTGCTCCATGATGCTAGCATCCTGCCACATCTTCTCCATCCTCATACCCTTGGAAAGAGTGTATTCCAAGTGATGGCCAAACTCCTTCAAGAGTAACCAGCGTAGCCAAGCCTCCTGCTACTCGGTATCATAAATCTGCAAGTAGATCACTAGCTTCTTACTCATCATCCACTCAACCAATTGTGGATGTCTCCTTCCACCCTTCATATTGGTACTCCTCCCATGAGGGCTACCATCATCCCAAATCAGATTCCTGCATTTCATGGGACCTTGAAATGAAATCTTCCTGAGGATCAATTTGACCCTATAAGGACCCAAATAGGTGGTAGGAAAAACCTTCCATCATGATTGGCATGGCTCAAGGAATGTCCAACACAGTCATGAGAGATGTTATCCATCTGAATATTTCCTCCATCTTCTATCTTTTCTTGTGAGAAGGGAAGAACCTCCTCAAAATGTCGAAGAATCTTGAAATCCATGATGTGTGGGAGTGCACCTCCATTGAAATCTCTCCTTGAGATATCCTCTTCATGCATGGTCCTCCAAAACCAAAGAGACCTTGGATTTGCTGCCAGTAGAAGTCTCTCTTTGAGCTATGGTATGCTCATTGATAGAATGTCATCTAGAGAGGATAAAGAGTTTCTTATCTTTAGATGTCTACTCCTTCTCACTGCTTCCTTCCTAGCTTCCTGAATGAAGCTATCCCTTAAGTGCTCACATGATGAATGGCTCCTCTTTTCTCCATCACTGCTCTTGTATAGTGTAGTGCTATTCTGCTGCTCTAGGTCAACTGCATGAAATTATGTAGACCCATCCAAAGTGTTTTCTAAAATGACAAGAGATGGATTTTTAATCATACCTTGGTGAAATTTGGAAGCTCCTTGTAGGGTTGCAAGAGTTTCCTCCTCACAAGTGTTGGCCTCCCAAATTGTTGAAGATGAAGGATGCTCCTCCATGGTCTCAACAACACTGGTACATGCTTCATCAGCTGCTGGTGAGGGCTCCTCCCTCTTTTTTCCAAACCTTTTGATCAATCTTTGAGAAAACTCAACAAGAGTGGAAACCTTTTCATGGCCTAGATGGATGAACCACCAATTATTTGCTTCACCTCCAAGGTGCAATGCTATAAATTCTACAAACTCTCTATCTACTACAGGATGTAGCAGGAATAAAGCCTCTAGCTTCTTCACCCAAACCTCTACTGCACATGTGAGTGATCCATCAAATGTGGACAATAGAAATCTATTGCCTCTCATCATCCCGTAGCTGTGGGGTCTTCTTTCTTCTTTCTGCTGAATAAATTGTGGAAAAGCTAGAGTCTCTTGGAAGCCTCTAGGTTTAGCTTGGTATTCAACAAGGTACTTGCCTATAATTTCGAATTCCAAGTGTTCTTCATGCTTTCGGTCTTCTTCTCTGTGAGAGTAGGAAGTGCATGGTCCTTCCTCTTCCCTTTTTTCAATCTTCTTGACCTCCTTGGAGAGGTCTCCTCTGGATCTGAAAATTGATGAGAGTAAACTCATCCTCTTCATAATATTGATCTTCTTTGGCTGAGACTCACAGGCTGAGCTAGAGATCATTATTTGATACCACTTTAATATCCCAAATTAGGAATAGCTACACTATTGGGAATATGTGAAGATATTACCAATGTGGAGATCAATAATACATAAACATGAGTTGGAAAATAGCAGTGAATGCATTAATAAAAGAATGCTGGAAGATCCACATAACCATTACATTGGATTATAGAAGCAACAATGTATACAATATCTTGAGGAAATGATCTCTCAAGCTAGGCAATGTAGCCTCAATGAAACAAATACATGATAAATGGAGAAATACTGGTACATAAGAAAATTCATGGCTATGACGTTGCAGTATATAAAGAAGGACTGCTGAAAAATAGTGTCAATACAAAAATTTGACAATATAAAACTCAAATTAAAGAGGGGGAGCAAGATCTCAACCCTTGGAAAAAGCAATACACAATCCTTAAAAGGATTGGCTAAAATAAGTACAAAATGGAAAATCTGCAGAAATGCCGGAGTTGCTGGGTAGCAGTTGCAACCCATAAAATGGAAATTGATGTAGATAGCTAATATTGCTGCAAATTATGGTTGAATCTCATCCAAAGGATCTCTCAGGTGAAATTTTGATCCAATCCCTGAAGATCTCACCCTCCAAAATAGTGGAGCAAGTCCCCACTGCAATTGCACTTAGAAATAACGCAGTCTAGAGAAGGGATTGTGTTGTTGGTGAAGGGAAGTTCTTGGCATGATCCTAATGATCTAAAATATGCTTAGGAATCTCCCTCACTAACCTACCAGGGGGATAGAAGCTCCCTCCTCTGAAAGATGAGCCAAGGAAATGGTGTTGTCGAGTCTCCACTGCAACACCCTACAACACAATGTTATCCTGCCTCAAGAATAACACTGTGACTGAAGGAGGTGGCTTTGGCCTTGAGCCAAGAAATGTGGAGAATGAAGAAAAAACCCTCAAGAGGCCTCTCAAGAAGTAGAAGGTTTCCTAAACAGGAATTCCCTAGAAATTCTTGCTAAACAACAAAAGAATGCACAATGTCTGAATAAACAATGAAATCAATAATCCCATTCATGAATAACAATGGCTGCCTTGCCCTCATTTTAATAAGTGAAAGCACTCTCTCCATGGGTCCCACTCATTAGGGTTTACTCCACCAAATATCCTCTTCCTCATTCACACTGTGTTGTCTTCTAAAGTGATCCACTCCTCCTATGGCAGTGTTGTTGACTTGGTCAAACTTGACCTTGTCTTCGTGCATTTTCCCCTTTTTCATATTTGAGGGTCAAAAATAAAGCTACTCTGATGATACCTTTCACATTATGAGGGATTTTATTCATTTCTTAAATAATAATGGGTTCCCTTACCCATTTATTAAGCTTTTAGGTGATAAAAACAAAATTTTAATATTTTGTTTAGCTATGTGCTAAAATGGGAATATTACAATTTCACAAACTCCAGTCTACTCACAACAACCGTACCTTGGATACACATATCAAACACATGTTCAACCTCAACATGGTCTAGTTATTCTTGGTTATCTAGTGGGTAATATGATTCTGAATGTACATCTTATTCCAGGTTCTCCTGGATATCCTGCTCCTGGGATTGGTTTAGTTTCACAAGGTTATCCACAAGACACTACCCGTCGATTGCCGTTCATAGCAACTTTAGATTTACCAGATTTATCTTGCCTTAGAAATGATCCTATATATTATCATCCATATTGGCCACCGATGCCTCATAATTTTCCCAGCGATATCCCAAAATTTGAAGGAAAAATAGGAGAGGATCCTTCCAACCATGTTATGACTTACCACCTTTGGTGCGCATCTAATTCATTAATTGACGATTCTATTCGACTTAGAATTTTTCAAAGAATGTTAATAGGATTAGTTGCTAAGTGGTATATTGAACTACCACGAGGCTCGTTTAACAATTTCAATGCCCTAGAAAATGCCTTCTTAACTCATTTTCAGTTGCCCATCAGATACGACAATGGCACGGAATTATTAACTTCAATAAAAAAATCTACGTCTACCTATGTATTAGATCATATTCATGAATGGAGATGTAGAATGTTGGGAAAAATACTGAGAGGGGGGGGGGGGGGGGGTGAATCAGTATTTAGAGTTTATAAAATAAATTCAACCTTTTCTTTGAGCAGATTTCCATACGCGGTTTTTATGAACTGAACTAGCGTATGCACGCGGAAATATAGAAGGAAACTAGCGTATACTGATTTACCTTTCAGATTTAGAGAATTTCTCAGGAACAATCTTTTAAACAGATTTATCAGTTATGAATAAGGCTAGATAATCAGAAGTTATGAGCAGTAATCAACAGTATGAAGCATCACACACATGAACACCAATATTTAAGGTGGAAACCCAATTCGGGAGAAAACCACCGTTGTTGTCGTCTTTGTCTTCAATATTTATTATATAGAAAACCTTTTACAACATTGTAATGATGTAGAATTATACCATTATGTAGGCTTCTACCTGTAGAAGGCTGCAACCTTCTCTCATTTTCCAGCTGCAACTGGAAGGGAGCTCCAACCCCCCTGATCTCGTTTACCAGCCTCTCCTGGAAGGGAGCTTCGACCCCCTGATTTCAACACCAGCTTCTACTAGTTGAAAGCTTCTATTTCCATACTAAAGGCTTCAACCCTCAGACCCACTGCAGACCACATTTCATCAATTTTCATACTAGATCTAAACAACTTCAACACAACCCCTTAACATTAACAACCATACTTTGCCCAAAACTTTAATCAGAATAGTAAGACCACTGTAACCAGAATATCAGAAATAACCTAGACTTCAGAGTAGATAATCAGATACATATTCAACTTTGAACAACCATTAATTCAGGTACCATACGTTGTTTTTCTTTATGTAACCCGCGTATATACACGTCTTTCTTCACACCAACCTGCGTATGCTTCAGTGCATGCTAGTTTTATATTATTGAAATAATACGTGACTTTTCTTCACATTTTCTGCGTATACATGCACTTTTATTTTCACCAACTAGCGTATGCTTCCTTTCAGAATCTGTTTAGACTCATATTTAGATCTGAAACTTTCAATTTAGACAATCTATCAGCAATGTAGAACTATTTAGATAGTCACTCATCCTTCATCATGTTTTCTCAATAAGTGATTAGTTTAGTTCATTATCAAATCAGCAGCATACTCCATATTCAATCAGCCCAGAACTTCAAGAAGACTTCATTGACTGACAACAGAGAGAAAACAAAAATCACAGAAGTAATATCTGTAAATAAGCTTCAGAAACCCTAACTTCCATACGTGATTTTTTACCAAGACAAACTAGTGTACAGATCTGTAAATGGTAGACTTTGCAGAATATACCAGATCTATAAACTTACCCAGATTTCTTCATTATCATTAGCAGATTTGCACCAGTTCTTCATCATTTATTTTGCAGATCAACCTAGAGATTTATCATTTCTAGATCTAGAGATCTTGAACCTTCATCATATCCATGGGTGCATCATAAATTTAGATCTATCAGAAACAACGTTCAACCATTCCATGCAGATATACTTTAGAGTGAAGTATTCATTCAATACCCAGACACATGCACACACTTGCACTATGATCTTCTTCTTCTTATATAGATTTAGCCTTTGTCAATACCATGAGTCAAAACCACTCAACCGTTGATGGTATTCCTGGACGGGATCAAATAGATAATCCAGCGCTCAATATAGTGGGCCAATACCATGGTAATGCCCCTAGGTATCATAGTTTTTAGAGCGCAAAAGGCATACGTGACTTGGAGCGTTCGTATCCACGTGTATATGCAATTTCTCTTCAAACTAGCTGCGTATATACTAGTCCTGAATGTATACGCGGGTTTCCTTCACAAAAGTAGTGTATACATTGAATCCATACGCGGGTTTCCTTCATAAAAGTAGCGTATACATTGTGACATATTATATTTATCATTTCTCTGGAACTTACTAAAATTCCTTTTTCTGCTGCTTCTGAACTAATCTGTAGATACATCATTTTTACATCTTTAACAAATAGGTTGCTATCAAAACGCAACTCATCAAGTAGGTTTCCATCAAGGACAACTTCATCCAGTAGGTTTTCATCAAGGACAACACATTACATCATATTGCCAACAATCTCCCCCTTTGGACTTGATGGCAACCATGATGGTGTTTGATACTGACATCACCATTAAGCACCATAAGACATAATACTCTCCCCCTTTGACATCAAGGGAAAAGGGCGGATCAAAACCAACACATGGTTTTTCTTCCCTTGTATAAGGATGAGCTCTGTAGATCTGATGTGCACTGAAGGTATCATGCTCCCCCTGAGTTTATGTTGAATTTTCAAAACATATTTTCAACGAAGTACATGACTCTATAACTTATCCTATCACCAAGGACTCATACTTACATCAATGATCCAACCAAGTGGATTTACATATTTGACTCAACTACCCAACCAAGTGGGTTTACAAATTTGAACAAGTCCTTACATGACAGAATATTACAATTTTACATCATAGGTCTTAACATGACCTTTTCATCAAATTATAGAAATAACTTATACAATCAAGACCAAAGAATCTTAAGCATGAGATTAGACCACAACAAATAATTAGAATGACAACAATGCATCCTTTCCATATGACCAAATCTCCCCCGTAGCTTGTGCATCCTGAACACTTTCAACAGAAAATCATCAAGGCATCTTCATCAAATATCAGAGAATGAAATAGAAATATGAGAGCGGAAACATCACCAGAGATACCCAACAGCACCACAGCTGTGCTAAAGAATGCTAACCCAAAAAAAATTTTGTCAGCAAACACCCATACGCGGTTTTCTATGTATAAATGCGCGTATATACGCGACTGTCCTCCAGGAAATCCGTGTATCCAAGTTAATCTTATGTATTTAAGTAGATCTGTATTTTGGTTGATTAACTATGGGGGAATCATCATTAGAACTAAGATTGCATCTGGTTATCATTGTTGTACTTATAGGTTTGCAATCTTCCATGCCATACTTCTTCAAGATTTGCTTAAGATATTTTGCTTGTGATAAGAATATGCCATTTGTTGCTTGTTGCACTTGTAAGCCAAGAAAGAATGTTAGTTCCCCAAGTAAAGACATTTCAAATTCTTGCTGCATATCATAAGAAAATTTCTGACTCATAGATTCTTCATTACTTCCAAAAATGATGTCATCAACATATACAGCCACAATCAATAGTTTATCATTTTCAGTTTTTGTGTATAAATTGCTATCAGCAGACCCCTTTGAAAATCATTGTTGATGAAGATATTTGTCAAGACGATAATACCATGCCCTTGGAGCTTGTTTGAGACCATATAGAGCCTTTTTAAGTCTACAAACAAGTTTTTCATAATTTCCCAAAATGAATCCTTCTGGTTGTTCTATATAAAATTCTTCTTCTAGATCACCATTGAGAAATGCAGATTTAACATCCATTTGATAAAATTTGATTTGTTGAAAACTTGAAAAAGCAAGAAACATTCTTATGGCTTCAAGTCTAGCTACAGGAGAAAATTTTTCTTCAAAGTCTATACCTTCTTGTTGAGCATACCCCTTGCAAACAAGTCTAGCTTTATTTCTTATAACATCCCCATTCTCATTTAACTTGTTTTTGAATATCCATTTAGTTCCAATGACATTTTTGTCATGAGGTCTTAGTACTAATTCCCAAGTGTGATTCTTTTCAATTTTATCAAGCTCTTCATTCATGGCTTGAATCCAACATTCATCTTTGCTAGCTTGACTGACATTGTGAGGTTCAATAGTGGACAGAAATGCCAGATTGCTAGAAGATCCCACAAGAGTCCTTCTTGTTTGTACACATGATCCCTTTTCTCCCAAAATTTGAGATTCTAGATGATTCTTTTGAACATATCTGGATGGAGCTTTTTCAGATAAATCATCTTCGGGTTCTTCATTGGGTTCATTGTCTATATCATTTCTATTTGATGTAGAAGGATATATGTCACCATTGTCTTCATCTATTGCTGTTTTTTCTTCTTTTGGAGCTGCAGGAGACTCATCAATAACAACATCAATACATTCAACAATCTTTCGAAGTCTTTTATTGTAACACTTATATGCTCTACTCCTAGAGGAGTAACCAAGAAGTATTCCTTCATCTGCTCTGGGTTCAAACTTGCCAAGTTTTTCATCATTATTTTTTATAAATCATTTTCTTCCAAAAACTCTAAAATTCTTCACAGTGGGAGGATTACCATACCAGAGTTCATATGGAGTTTTATCATTGTTTATACGAACATGTGCCTTGTTAAGAATATTTACCGCTGTATGTGCTGCTTCTCCCCAAAATGTGTCAGGTGTTCCGGAATCATCAAGCATAGCTCTAGCCATTTGTTGAACTATTCTATTCATTCTTTCAGCTATGCCATTTTGTTGTGGAGTGCATGCTACAGTAAACTGTATTTTTATGCCATGTTGTTCACAAAGTTCAAGGAATTCATCTGAAGTATATTCTCCTCCTCGATCAGATCTAAGACACTTGATTTTTAGATCTAATTCATTTTCAACTGGTGCTTTGAAGATCTGAAATTTCTCAAATGCTTCATCTTTGTGTTTAAGCAACCCAATCCAACACATCCTAGAGAAATCATCAATAAATAAGATATAGTATTATTCACCACGTGGTGAATTTTTCCTCACAGGTCCACATATGTCAGTATTAATGAGTTCAAGAGGCTTACTTGATGATCCTTCCTTGGCATTAAATTGCACTCTGGTTTTCTTACCGAATTGGCAAGATTTGCATATGATACTTTCAGGTAGAGTAATATTGGGAAGATCACGAATAGCTTTAAGTCTGCTTGATTTGTTGATTTGAGAGAAGCTCAGATGCCCCAACCTTCTATGCCATAGCCAGTTTTCTGAAGATTTACTCAAGTAACATTGTTCTTTGCAATTCTTTAATACATACAGGTTACTTGGAGTTCTTTTTCCTTTTATAATTGTTTTACCTGTATCAAGATCACGTACCACACATTCTTTTGAACTAAAGACAACTTCGGTTCCTTGATCACACATTTGACTTACACTTAACAAGTTATGCTTTAATCCATCCACATACATGACTTCATTAGCTTTCACCTTTTCTTTTAGAAAAACAGACCATTTTCCCTTAATGACCGCAGGAGTATCATTTCCAAATGTAACATTCTTTTCCTTTTCTAGAGCACTATATGCAAGAAGTTTGTCTTTATCACCTGTCATGTGTCTTGAGCATCCACTATCAATGTACCATTGGTTTTCTTCATCTTCTGCAAATAACGCTATGCCACAATTTTCAACCTATAATTCCTTCTTTTTCCATACTTTGGAGCTTGAAGGAACATGTTCTTTTGGCTAAACTTTGCTCCTGCATTCAGATTCTTCATGGCCAAAGTTATTGCAATAAGCACATTCAACTTCATTTTGAAGAGGAGAAAAGTTGTTATAGGTGTTCTTATTTGGTTTAATATCCACCCTTTTCTTTCTTGCTTCTCTTGTCATGATGGTTTTATATGCAACACATTGAACAACTTTATGAACAAAATTGTGACATGAGAAACATTGTCCATTGAAGAAGAAATTTCTGCAATCATGAAATCTTCTACTTGAATTTACCTGTTGGTTGGTGTTTCTTTGAAAGGTATTCTTGTTAGTGTTCTTTGAATTTGGATGGTCATGCTTTACCTGTGAAGATTCTTTATTCCCTTGCTGAGTGGCAGAATGTTGTATACTGGTTGTAGCTGCTTTTAGATAATTTGGTGCTGAAGTCTGAGAAGATTCTCCGATATATCCAAGACCTGTCTTTATAAAAGGAGAACGTTGTACCTTGATAATCTCATCTAAGGTTTCAAATCCTTTAGCAAATCTAAGATTCAAAGTCTTTACTTTCTCAATTTCTTTTCTTAGACTTACTATTTCACATTCTAATTTCTCATTGTGTTTCTCCTTTTCTTCAAGCTGATTTTTCAGAGTTTCTATGGATATTTTACTTTCTTCTAAGCATATTTTGAGTTGATTGATTTCATTAAGAAAATCATTGTCCTCTAAAGCATCCATAAAAGTATCTTTTTCTTCTCTAGATTATTTTTCAAATGCCATGAGAAGTCTAAGATCTTGTTCACATTCTTCCTCACTGTCAGATAACCCATCACTGTCTTCATGAGTATAGTAACTTTTTCTAGTGCTAAACCGATTCTTATTCCTTCTTGCTACTTCCTTCCCTTTTTCATGTGTTTCTTTATGAGGACACTTAGCAGCATAATGACCAAATCTTCCACAAGAAAAAAATTTGAAAGGAAGCTTACCTCTGAACCATCTTGTGCCAAGTTGGAGTTTCTTTACAAAATTTACTTCATCTTCTTCTGAGATATACCCTTTCGTAGAAGCTCTAAAGATGGATTATTTGACTTCAGATGGTCCTCCTCTTCTCATTTCACATGTAGTTAGTATGCCATGAAGTTGCACCACAGTAAGATTTTTAAGATCCTTCTTTTCTTCAAGAGCAGAAACTTTTGACTCAAATTTTTCCGTTAGTGATCTTAAAACTTTCTCAACCAAAGTAGATTCGGTTATTTTTTCTCCCAGATTTCTCATACGATTTACAATATCATCAAGACGTAAAAATAAATTGGAAATTCTCTCCTCATTATGCATTTTTAGATTCTCATATTGAATTCTGAGAGTTTGGAGTTTAACACTTTTTACCTTTGCATCGCCTTCATAACTTAGAATGATTTTGTCCCATATTGCCTTTGCTGTATCCAATATAATATGTCACAATGTATACGCTACTTTTATGAAGGCAACCAGCGTATGGATTCAATGTATACACTACTTTTGTGAAGGAAACCCGCGTATACATTCGGGACTAGTATATACGCAGCTAGTTTGAAGAGAAATCACGTATACACGCGGTTTTACCAAGACAAACTAGCGTATAGATCTGTAAATGGTAGAATTTGTAGAGTATACCAGATCTATAAACTTACCCAGATTTCTTCATTATCATCAGCAAATTTGCGCCAGTTCTTCATCATTTCTTTTGCAGATCAGCCTAGAGATTTATCGTTTCTAGATCTAGAGATCTTGAACCTTCATCATATCCATGGGTGCATCATAAATTTAGATCTATCAGAAACAGATTTCAACCATTCCATGCAGATATACTTCAGAGTGAAGTATTCATTCAATACCCAGAAACATGCACACACTTGCACTATGATCTTCTTCTCCTTATATAGATTTAGCCTTTGTCAATACCATGAGTCAAAACTACTCAATCGCTGATGGTATTCCTGGATAGGATCAAATAGATAATCTAGCACTCAATACAGTGGGCCAATACCATGGTAATGCCCCTAGGTATCATATTTTTTAGAGTGAAAAAGGAATACACGACTTGGAGCGTTCGTATCCGCGTGTATACGCGATTTCTCTTCAAACTAGATGCGTATATACTAGTCTTGAATATATACGCGGGTTTCCTTCACAAAATTAGTGTATACATTGAATCCATATGTGGGTTGCCTTCATAAAAGTAGCATATACATTGTGACATATTATATTTATCATTTCTCTGGAAATTACTGAAATTCCTTTTTCTACTACTTCTGAACTGATCTGTAGATACATCATTTTTACATCTTTAACAAATAGGTTGCTATCAAAACGCAACTCATCAAGTAGGTTTCCATCAAGGACAACTTCATCAAGTAGGTTGCCATCAAGGACAACTTCATCAAGTAGGTTGCCATCACGGACAACACATTGCATCATATTGCCAACATAGAAGACGTTTGGTAAAAGTTTTTATCCGAGATCAAATATTGGTAGAATGGTTTGTTAAATCATTATTACCAAAAATCACTAAATATGTAGCCAAAGCAGGAGTTGTTACGGAAGAGCAAGTTATTTCTCAAGCTCAATATCTAGACTTGGTATATACCCGGTCCGAAACTTTGTACTGGAAAATCCCCAATTTACCACGACCTGGTCAGTTAACTACAACTCCTTCAGGCTCTCATGCTGCTAATAGTGTAACCGGTTCAGTTAATACAACTAAAAAATAAGAAGAAATATTCAAATGTTTCTTCTCCTATAATAACATTACCCGATTCACAAAAAGGAGAATATTCCTTGGAAACTACTGCCAATATTCACATTGTAGATTCATCTACTAAGTCCAAATCTGGAAAAAAGAAAAAGGGAAAGAAAAAGAATAAACAAACCTCACCTCCTAAAGAAAAAACTGATAAAACTGAATCAACTGATGACAAACAGAAACCTCGTTATCCTTGTCTTATCTGTGACGAGGATCATTTCACCAAGGAATGTCCGCATAGGGAAGAAGTTTCTAAGTTTGTCAAAGGTTCACCCACTCCTGTTGTCTTGAAGGATCCCTTTCCAATTAAAGATATTAAAATGATTGCATCTTATTCTAATCCTTTAGCAGATATTTTTATGGTTTCAACTCAATCACAAGATTATGGTAGTAAAAATCCTGTTACTGGTAAAGAAGTCGAAAATTCTAATTCCTCACCAGCTGCATCTACTTCGGTTTTCGATCTGCTTCACATCGAGAAACCAAATCTTTACTTAGTAATCAAATCGCCTCCTAAAGGTGTAATTTGTAAATCAACTTTCAATCCACATGCGAGAGCTTCTCATAATTACAACATCGTCGAATATTTGGCAATTTCCCCTTTGGTAATGTCAACTTTGGAAGTGTTGCAATCATGTCCAACATAAAGGAAATTACTATTGTCAGTTTTAGGAGCCGTATATCTACAGGATTCAAATCTTATTATCTTCGATCTAGAAAATTTTACACCTCCCCTACCCCATCAAATGGCTTTCCAGATTCCAGTGTTAGTAAACAACACATGTTGCTTTCGTACTGTGATTGACGAAGGGGCCTCTACGTGTATCATGTCCTTGAGTTGTTGGAAATCACTTGGCTCTCTAACGCTTAACTGATCTTCGACCATCCTCAAAGCTTTTTATGGAATATGATTCCATCCCTATGGTATTTTACAGGATCTACATATAGAGGTCGAAGAAAACACTGTTAATCTATATGTGGAAGTAGTTGATGCCCCTCTATATTACAACCTTCTCTTGGGTTGTAATTGGTTTTATGCTATGACTGTTGTCGTATCTTCCATCTTTCGAATAATCATGTTTCCTCATAAAGGAAAGATTGTGAAAGTTGATCATATCTCATATTATTCGTCTGATCCAGCTTCTACGGATATCATTCAACATGTTGGAAAAATAACTATCCCTTATAAAGATGTAGGAGTAGGCTTAATTAAAGATTCTGCTTTGTTGGGAACTTTTTCTTTGCGTCTACCTTACATACTGCATGCTATAACTAATATCAATATGATTACTTCAAGCACTATTCCATTTGGTGATACTTTGATAGTGCCATTAGATTCAAAACTAGATTTGTTTGAAGGCACGATGCCTTTGAGTCCATTTGAGTTGGCATTTCAAGCGGTACAATAATTTTCCAATTTACCTTCAACTAATTCAGACCCTATGAATGTGGTCAATCAAAAATAATTTTCCCCTTCAAGCTTAGCTATAACATCAATTCTTGATCCTTTTAAAGAAGTCTTATATATCGATGAAAACATTCGTGATTTTTTGTCCATAGATGACCTTCCCTGGGATGATCTCCATCATGGTCCATGGATCATCATTTTTACCTGAGCTTGATAAATTCGAAGATAATTTTTCATCAATTTTCACCACTGATTATGTCAAGGAACCCCAGAATCTGATATCAAGCAAAAATTTAAATTCTAAAATGAATTTGGGGAATATTTCTTCCTCAATTCCTATTAACATACCAGTAAAACCAAGAATTGTTGAAAACATTCATATAGGTGCTTCTTGTACAAAAGATGAAATTGATATATACAAAACCCTATTTCAAGAATTCAATGACATTTTTGCCTGGTCTTATGAAGAAATGACAGGAATCGATCTTAAAATTGTTGTTCATGAAATCAAAGCACACCCAGATGCTAAACCTATTAGACAAAAATTACGTCAGATACATCCATGAAAAGATGCTGCAATCAAATTGCTGAAATTGAAATATTACTTTGTGCAGGATCTATTTATCCAATCCCTTTAACAGATTGGGTATCTAATATTGTTCCTGTTAATAAAAAACAAGGAACAATTAGAGTATGTATCGATTATAGGGATATGAATAGAGCTTGTCCCAAAGATAATTATCAAACCCCTTATATCGATCAAATCATTGATGATTGTGCTGGAAGTGAAATGTTTTCATTTATGGATGGGTTTTCTGGTTATAATCAAAGAAACATACTCCCCGTTGATTAACCAAAGAAAAAATTCATTTGTCCTTGGGGGACTTTCGCTTACCGTAAATTACAATTTGGACTTAAGAATGCTGGGGCAAATTTTCAAAGGGATATGTCCTATGCTTTTCATGACATTAAACACATTGTGCAACCTTATCTCAATGATGTACCTGCTCATTCCTTACATAGAGAAGATCATCCAACCCACTTACAAGCAATTTTTTTGAGATGTAGGTATTATAAGATTCGCTCGAATTCACACAAACATGTTTTTTGTGTAAAATTTGGTCGATTACTCAGATTTATCATTTCAAAACAAGGAATTCGTGTCAATCCTTCAAAGGTTGAGGCTATTATCAATTTACCTCCTCCTTCCACACTTCGCCAACTCCAAATTTTGCAAGGGAAAGCAAAATTTCTGCGTAGATTCATTCCTAACTATGCCAAGTTAACTAAAGGTTTTACCAGGTTGTTGAAACAGAATAGTATTTTCATTTGGGATGAGATCGCTGATAGATATTTTGATGCTCTAAAACATGCGTTGACCCATGCACCGTTATTTCATCCACCCAATTACAACCTAGATTACTTTTTATACTTAGTAGCCTCTAAGTCCACGATTGGAATGGTATTAGTTCAGGAAGATGAATTCACAATGAACATGTGATTAACTATCTCAGTCGCAATTTAAATCCAACTAAAATCAAACACTCATATGTGGAGAAATTGGCCTTGGTAGTAGTTCAAGCTATCCAAATATTTCGTCATTACATCTTGTTACAAAAAACAACAATGATCTTTGATTGCAACCCTAAGATGTATATTTTTACCAAAAAATTACTAGGGGGAAAATACTCTAAATGGATCGTAATCCTTCAAGAGTTTG
The DNA here is from genome assembly GCA_034641835.2 of Pinus albicaulis. NCBI lineage: Eukaryota > Viridiplantae > Streptophyta > Pinopsida > Pinales > Pinaceae > Pinus > Pinus albicaulis. The sequence goes on from CM076575.1 coordinate 1,723,790,957, forward strand.
ATTTAGAATTTGAAAAATCTAAATCAAAGAAATCAATAGTGTTCGTCGAACTGATGTGTTACTTCCCAAATACTAAGATAGAAACTATGGTAGAACATCCGATCGCTGATGAATCTTTGTTTCTTATCAGTACCATTGATCCATGGTATGGATATATCATCATTTATCCTCGAACCAAAAAATTTTGGCCTGAAATCTCACGGTCACAACGACGAAAGATCCGTTACTAGTCTCAGCAATACAATATTTTTGGAGACACGCTTTATCGTCATGGTGAGGATTTTGTATTTCGACGATGTTTAACACATGAAGAGGCTGAAAAGGTATTAAATGAATGTCACTCTGGAGCATGTGGCAGTCATATATCTGGGTATGCGACAGCCCAAAATATATTGCGCATTGGTTATTTTTGGCCTTCGTTATTTAAAGATTACATTCTAGCTGTCAGAAAATGCCACAATTGTCAGATCTTTGATCGTAACATGCGTGCACCACCAGCTCCTCTTCACTTAATAATTGCTATCAGTCATTTTGAAATATGGGGAATTGACTTCATTACATGTAACCCTCACTCAGCCGGGGGGCATGGGTATATTATTCTTGCCATGGATTATTTTACCAAATGGGCCGAGGCGATGCCTACATTTGTGGTAGATGGAAAAAATGCAGCTACTTTTGTGTTCAATCATGTGATTGCTCAATTTGGTGTACCCCAAGCTATCATTAATGATCATGGGAGAAATTTTCGAAAAATTATGATGACAGAAATTTCCGACTACCTTGGCCTGTGCCATGATAGTTCTACACCATATTAACCGTAGGCTAATGGTCAGGTTGAAGCTATAAATAAAGTCTTAACCACTATGATTAAAAGGATAATTGGAATTCATAAATCAAATTGGAATACTATGCTTTTCTTAGCACTTTGGGCATATCGAACCTCACCAAAAACTGCAACAGCTTTCACTCCTTTTCAGCTAGTTTATGGTTTAGAATCTGTGTTACCGATTGAATGCGAAATACTGTCTCTCAAATTAGCCATAGAATTATTACCAGCTACCTCTGAAGAGGAAAAGCACTTTTTATACTTAGCTCAACTAGATGAGACTCGACGCACTGCTGCATTAGCTACCAAGGCTCATAAAGAACGAATGAAAGCTCAGTATGATAGGAATGTTACACCTCGTGTTTTTTAGAGGTTGACCTAGTATTGGTATACGACGAAGCTAATGATAAGCTAGGAGCTCGGAAATTAGAACCCATGTGGCATGGTCTTTATATTGTCAAGCGAGTGCTTGCAAAAGGGGCCTATGAATTGACTTATTATGATGGGGTCTCTTTAGAAAAACCTAGAAATGGGATTTATATGAAGAGATATTATGCTTAAGTCTTGTTTGGAAATCTTATTTGTATATTAGTTCTTTTCATAGCTAGTGTCCCTTAGATTAGAAGAGTGTGTCTAGTTTAAGTTTGTTTTTATCCCTGCTTATCTGTATTACTCTTGATATTGCAGATGTCGACATCCCTTCAAATGTATGTTGGTTTTGCTAATGGTGCTTGTCGTAGTACACAGAAATTTTTTTCCACAGCTTGGGTTATTTATTCACCCACTGATGAGTTAATATCTATGCATGGGGTAAGCCTCGGACAAACAATGAATAATATTGCAGAATATAGCGCAGTGATTGAGTTATTATCTGAATCCATTTCATTTGGAATTTGATGTTTGATCATTAGGTTAGATTCTGAACTCATTGTATTACACTTAAATAGAGTATACGCAATTAAAAACCCAGTATTATCGAGGTTATTTTTGAAGGTACGTCTCTTGGAATGAGATTTTGATTACATTGAATATCAACACATTCCAAGAAATTTAAACACATTAGCTGATGCATTAGCTACTAGTGTTATAAATAGACATTTGCAACATTAAAAGTAGTAAATCAAAACAACATTCAATAAACATGTTGAATTGATAGCCAGAAATAGTAGAAATATCATAGAGTAGAGTAATGTTTTCAAAAATATTACATCGTCCTCGATTATAGGTTTAAAACACCTTATAATCAACAAAAATAGTGATACAAAAAACAAAATGTCATATTTTGCACAATCATCCACTATCCGTGGAGATGATCATGATAGTAAATGAAATCTCACGCTACTTTGTTTAGGAATCTCCTGAACTGACCAGGAACACAAATAACATGTCTCTGAAGACTAAGAGGGACATCATCTATCGAAGTCTTCAGGATATCCAAATTCAACCGCTCTAGGTTGTGTTCCAAGTCAGTTAGAATCCCAGCCACCTGATCCTGTGGTGGTGCGACAAGCTCTCTTTGCTTCCTGTCGAAGCAACGGAGCGTGGCTAGCTTGTGTGGACCAACATCTAGATTTTAAATTTTTGTCATCAGTATTGGATGATTTAAACAAAAAAAAATAAAAATTAGAATGTAGAGTATGTCAAAATGTTTCTTACCTGAGTCATCCCACTATGTTCCCAATGGAAGAGACATCTCTCGATCGCCACAAAAGTCTATCTTGGCATATGGGAAATCTTCTATGGCGAAGATTTGGTTCTCTAACCAATGGAAATAAGATGGAGTAAAACGAAAAATCTCACTGCCCTCACTATGACTGGCCATCAGTGTAAATCATTGAACCATCCGAGGCTCCTTGAATCTACCATGATCAACTAAGATAAGCTGTGGGGCAAGTGAAGGAATTGTCTCTAGAGAAAATTTGACAACAATAGCTCCATACCCAAAGTTTTTCAACTTTGCGTTCTTTTCCTTGGTCAATTGGCCTTTTACATTGGCCAATACTACCTCACACCAATTGAAAATGGTGCCTCTGAAACAATCAATAGTAGTCTGCATCTGGGATCTAGTAGCAACATGCGGAGCTGCGCTTTCACACAACCAGGTTATACTAAATGAGACCACTTTAAGTTTAGGACATATGATTGTTTTTATATTAATCTATTTATCTTTGGGAACTGCCTCCTCGTTGCAAAACTCTTGCTAAAGGCTAGTGACAGATTGGCCACCTGCCCTAGCCCCAAACAAAGAGATTGGTTCACCTCTCTTTGATAAACCAGTGAAAAATATATTTCTTCCAACTCAATTTCGAGCCGGTGATCCCCAATTATGAAGAATTGTTCGTGGACATCCCATTTGTTTACTAGCTAGGTAAGTAAATCTAATTGGGCCCTCATGCCCTAAATAGCCCAGAATTTATACAAACCGCATTCCCTCAATATGCGTAATGTGGGTGGATGTACCATGGAGTCAACCTCTTCATGTTCACGTTCTCTCCACTCAAGCATTGTAGATATCCTGCAATGAACAAATTGAAAGATTAGAAACAATTTGAGTAAGAAAAATCGGTTTATTTTCGAGAGAATCAATCATTTTATTTTCTTGATGGTGCCTTCGCACTTTTTGCACAAAAAAAGTTGATGTATATTAATTGCGGACCCCCGTGAGCGAATTTTTGAACATATTTTTCTCCTTAAAAATCAATTTAAGCCGTAAATTAAGAAAGTGAACGGACAAAAATGAAGGCGAGGATGATGTGGATTACCTGAGGCTGATGGTTTTCGATTTCGACAGGCTAATTTTCCGTAATCTCCTCTGGAATGTTTTTCACCAGAAGGTCTCAAATTTCACTATGGAATCAAATGGTAAAAGTGATTTAGAAAAACTCCTTTTTATAAGATTTTTTGAATAAATGAAATATAATTTTGTTTATTTTTCACTTTGAAAAGTTTTTTTTTGAATTATTTTTATTAATCGTAAATAGGTATGTTTAATTTTTGAATTTTTTGTGCAGAATACAAGATTTTTGGGGTAAAATGATCATTTTTGACAAAGGAGTATACTTTTTATCCCTTTTTCGAACTCAATAAAAGTTATGAAAAAGCGAAAACTTCAGTTTTATTTTAATCCCTTTTCAGACTCTCTAAATATGAAAAGATTGCCAAGTACTTCACTATTCGAACTCATTAAAGAAAATGAACAATTGTCCCTTCAATATAAGTTTACCCCTTTTCCAAACTGAAATGAACTATTTACGAAAAAGGTATACATTGACTAATCATGGTCAATAGATTTCTCTCCTGTATTATTTTATCCTTTTTCGGGCTTGAGAGACTAAATTTATGAAAAATTACACCCACGAAGTTTCCTTAAGTTTTTCTTCTGACTCCCTAAAATTGAAAAACACCGAGTTTCCACTATACTGGACTCGTTAAAATTTAAACAGTAAAGGACCTATAAATTACAAATAGGAATGAACCACTCCTTCTTAGGGTTCGATTTTTAAACTAAGTTTGACTCATCCAAAGGATGAGCCTATATAACAAGCAAATTTTATCCTCGTCAAGCTTGTAAAAAATAAAGAGGTACTTGCCAGAAATGGTGGGGGAAAAAGAGAGAAAATGGATCCAATTGTCATACTTTGTTTAAAAGTAGTATACCTCTCTTGAACATAATAATTTTTGTCACACTTCCACCTAGGTTGGGAAAATCCTTTGCCTATTAGTTAATCAAACCATATTGAACATCTTCAGCCAGTTCCGGGTATTAGCTTTAGGTAAATTTTCACCAAACCATCTACAGTGTCATTATGTGTTCAAGAGGATAGTTAAAACAAACCATTCATCTGCAAACACATGTCTCCATTCGTGTTGACCATCCCTGAGTCAATCCTTGCAAAATATTTCTACAAAACTTGATCTAATGGTTTCGTGTCGTGGGATTTCCTACGACGGATCATTTTCTATCGACGACAACATATCATGTAGGAAGTTGATCTATAATCCTTCAGTACCTTGAAATATACATGTTGTAATGACAGATTTCTCACCTTCGATGACATATTGCATCATTGATCTTCGATCGAATGATTCCGTGAAGTGTTCAACTTCAAATTATTTATTCACACTTCATGGATTGTGTTGAGTACTTTGAGAGACATTGTTGTTATTGGTGGTTTATCTCACACTTGCTAACAGTTCACATCATTGACTGGTAATAAAGTGGTTTCTACCATGTTTGACTTCGACACAATCAATCGCATGGATAGAATTGTACTAGTTCGGGTAGCAGATATCAAGACCCTGAATCTAGTTTCCACCATCCAAGATGTAAGGAATTTTATTATTCATTATGTAGTAGACTATAAAAATATGGCTGCCTCCACACTGTTTCTACTATTGATGTAATATTAGAATCATTTATATACTAGAAAATTTTAGTTAAGACTTGATTTATTTAGTTTTTTCTCTGAGTACAGGAATGCCTACCTCAAAAATGATATATATATATATACATATATGTTTGCATTGAATGTTTTTGCAGGTTCCAATCGACGTTCACAAGCCAATCCTTGGAATGATAAAGCACTTCACTCTTCAAATTATCTCAGATTTCGTGCCTTAGGGGGCAATCTGTTACACATTATTTTGTCACCATGAAATTTTAATGTCTATATGAGTTCATCAATACCTATATAATGCTCCCTTAGAATTCTACAACCCTAAAGTTCCTAAACCAAGTTCTGAATTTGGAGAAAAACTTGTAAAAATCATAAAAATACTTGTACTGCACTTTTCCTTAGTCTTACCTGCGGCATTGCACTCTTTTGCTCTAAAAGCTGCGGAGCCGACTGCACGTTTTATTCGTTAAAGGTGCGGACCCATGTAAAAGTTAAACTGAAGGCAAAAGTAAATTCTAGAAGCCCAGCTGGTCAAATGTTCTCCCAGATGGAAGCTTCTAGAATGGGTTATCTAGTTGAAGCCTTACTCCCTCCATTACCATGAACATTCATTCCTTCATAAAGGGAGCCTATTCCTTGGATTTTGGAACTTAATCCCTTGATAAGGGGACTCTATCCCTTCCATTTTGGAGCTGCAACCAGTTTCCTTCTCCTATAAATTGAAGCTTTGGTTCAGTCTTAATTGTACATGCTCACATATGTAAAACTTCTCTATGCATTTTGTATACACTTAGTACTTGTTTTTTACTTAGTAGCTGTGATAGAGAGGGGAATTGCTAAAGAAACATACTCTGTTTTCTAATTGTGAGAACGATTGCATACTCGTAGTTAGGCTGGTTTGAAGAGTGGAAGGGCTTGTCAGACTAAAGGAAAACGCTTGTTCCGGACCCTCGGAAGGACCTGTTCGACATCAAGGCGAACACGGTTGTAAGACTCCTTCTTTTATTTAAAGATAATACAATTGGATCCTATTTTCTCAATAATTTGTTTATGTATTTACTTAAATGGCTTATTTCTTAAATTCCTTGATCATTAAGATAGATTTGTGATTTCTGAATTAGTATATGTTGCTGGTGCTTCTGATCCTCTTCTATGTATTTTTTTGTAGATCTTAAGAGGTGACTTATTGAAGCAACGGGAAAGAATAATTCAACTAGCATTGGATCACAGATAGGTCCTTTCTTCATCATAGAAAGTTCTAAATCATGTGTAATCTAGAGAAAGTAGTTTACAAATTGTCTTGTTTGTTTCTAGCTATCCTTGTGATACTAGGGAGATCCTTTTTGTCCACAAGAATGATTTATCCACCTAACAACAGTTAGTACCAAAATTCCCATGCTTGTGACAGTAAAAAAACTTCACCTTGGACATGTCCTACTTCTTGGCTTTGGACCCAAATTTATAATGGAATTTCTCCCTCTTCCCTTTTTTCACCTTGGCAGCCAAAGAAAAATCCTCTTCATCCTCATTCTTAGATTAATATCCATCTTTGGTGTTTCGTATGAACTCCTCCTGCACCAAATCCTACCACATTCATTCCCAATATGGAAAATGTTCCCTTCCATTGCTAGAGTCTTGATAATTGTGCCAACTCTTGGGAAGTCATAAGGGATCCAAGCTCACCAAATTATCATCAGAGACTATTATTCCCACACTCCCCAGTTCATCTCGACATTGGAAAAACTTCATGAGATATTTTGGAATGGTGTTACTCTTTTCCATCTTGATCTTCCTGAGTTGATCTTTGAGCACCAATTTCCTATGGTTGCTGCTACTTTGGAATAGATCCTTCAAAGCCTTCCACATAGACTATGGTGTCAATTTCCCATGGAGGCTTGAGAAAATGTGGTCTCGTACTCCCTCCAATAGGATTCTCCTTTCCTTTGCCAGCCATGCATCAAGATTGGTAGCTTCTGCAGCATCTGGCTTAGGAAAATTTTTGTCAATGAATTCCTTCAAGCCATTGTCTTCAAGTACTACTTCCATCTTGTCCTTCCAAGAAATGTAGTTCGAGCTGCCCTTGAGTACATACTATAACCTCAATCCATTGAAATCCATTTCGATCTTGAATCAGCTGTAGCACCAAGAATGTCTTTCTGCAAATTCGAATTCTATCCAGTCACAAAATCAACTCCTGCTTCACTTCTGAAATTTCATGTGCTTTGATACCATGTAGAAATTACACAACATGCATGTATATCTTGGATTTTCCTGATATAACAATTCACTAAAGTTAAATACTGAATCGCTTCTACAAATATTTTGTGGAATTAGAAACACAATTGCTAATCACATGATCATGAAGAAAGATCAATCACACACAACACAGATAATTTCCTGGGGAAAGCTTATAGCTAAAAATCCCACTATATTCTATTGTATATTAAGAATGGATCATGAAACAATTACATAAAAAAATCTTCTCGTAAGAGCCCTAAGTACATCAGCTAATTATCTCACACTGTCATATGAAAAAATGACCAACACATAGAAAATTCTTAGCCTCCACACATCGTGCCTTGCTTGCACAATACCTGATGGTGAAGATCTATAAAATATATGAATTCTTGCTTGCCTTGACTGCGCAAGTATCATGGGTACTCCAATGAGTGTTTTCTTGCATGTGTGCAAGAAGATAATCCTACAACTGATAGTCAACCTCCCTTTCACCTAGAACTCAATTGGATCTCCAATGGATCTGACATGCATGCAACTAATAATAGTAAATCCTCAGTTTCATGTGAGATCACTGATTGTGAATTAATTAATATTTAATTCACTATATCTCTCACTAGTGTATCTTTTGTTACAACTAGCACAACTTAGTTTAACACATTCAACTGAGTTAAACTATTTACAACTTGCACCAACTCATGCACCACTACACTTCGAACTCTGTTACAACTAGAATTAATATATATGTCCCACTAATGCAGACTAGCTGCACAAATATCTGAGTACGTGTGGGACTGTATAGTTTATGGGTTCATCAGATTCTTTATTTGCAACTGATTTCACTCTTTTGCAGATTTACAAACATACATACACAAAGAAACCAACAACGCTTTTAAAACAGACACACATAAACCCAAACAAAACATATGCACAAAAATTCTTATCGGTGGTCCCACAACACTCCCGACCAATCATCTTCGATCTCACTTCACTGCATTTAAATTTAACATTAATGATAAAACTTATTTCTTGCGATTTTCAATGTTGCGCTGTGTCGACGCATGTCCTCTCCACTTCGCATCGCAACCAATTTAGTTTACCTTACGACGACCTTAAATTTAACTTCTAAATATTGTGATCTATGAAGTCGCTTCCCGTGCACTTCGATCTCCATTGTTGGCCTTTGGCTAGATCTGACGGCCCAAGTTATATCTTCGCCGACTCACTTCGCATCGCAAGTGAAATTGTTTAACTTGTGAAACTCTTAACTGTAAACTCTATTCTTTGCAATGTGCGATGTCCTCCTACTACGATGTGATCTCTCGCCATTAATCAGTGTTGTATCTACGGTCCTTGCTGCGCCTAAAATCCAATTGATTCTAACTGTGCAACTGATACATATGTGATTTAACAAAGATTTAAAACAATGGTTTCAAACAGGGAGCCCGATTAATCACAAAACACTTGGAAATTTAATAATAATGAAGTTACAGAGCTAGGGCCTTGGTTGGCTAGTTATTACAATTATTTCTACTCTTTCTGCTCTCTCTCCTCTCGCACCCCTATTCCACACCTATTTCATTCTTTTTCACACCCTTCTATCTATTTTCCTCACACCTATTCATACATATATATCTCACTGAAGCGATCCTTCTCATCTCTAAATAGATTTCCATTTTAACCATTCTTAAGAAACAAATTCTACCCTATTTCTAAGCTCTTATCCTCCTTAGCTTGATCTCCTCGCAGGGAGAAACCAATTTATATTTCATTTCTAATTAATTTTAAAAACCCAAACAAACTAAATTCTCTCATTTAAAACTAAGTAAAATATTAATGACCAATGTTTATCCACCTCATGTTATCCACAACATGTGAACACACAATCACATTACTGACTAAGTCCAGATGCTATTGCATCAGAATCCCAGGGAAGAAAATGTTGATCCATCAATGTTTCGAGATCTGTACTAAAATTCTACAACTCTGCTACTATCATCCAACTAGAATATTCCACTAGGTGTCATTTCCATTTGACCAGATACTTATAGTAGGTTTTTCCTCTGGTCTTCTTTGCTACTCTTCTCTCCATAATGGCTTCCACTTCTTTCCTTGTTGTCTTTGGGATTTTTCCTTCCAATTCAAAGTCTGGTCTTCCTCTTCTGTAGATTCTTATTGTAGCTCTTCCTTTGTTCCTTTCTATAGGTACAAGTATGCAACATTAAATATGGGTGATATTTAGTAATGAGGGGTTTCCGCAGTGCATTATATTAGTTATCAATTTTTGGGATTCAATTGCATTAAGATAGTCATTAAACTATGACCATTTCCATAAGAGGTAGTTGTAACTAACTAATTTCTCATGATTTTTGAATAGTCCACTTAGCACTCATTGCATCGGGTGATGCTCATAGGGGTGACTAAGTGGGATTGAAACTAGTGAAATGAATCACATAGTGTCAATCATCACTTCCGGAGCTTTCACCTGGTAACCAGGACTTCCCGGGTGGTCACCCATCCTAGAAATTCTCTAGCTCAAGTGCACTTAACTGTGGAGTTTCCCCCACAATCAAGACCACTTAGCTTGCTACCCCATTTGCAAAACCTTAGCAAGTATTGTGCCTCATGAACCATTCAAGTAGAGCTCCCTTTACTCTTTTTTAATTAGTAATGAGGGGTTTCCGCAATGCATTATATTAGTTACCATTTTTTGGGATTCAATTGCATTAAGATAGTGATTCAACTATGACCATTTCCATGAGCGGTAGTTGTAACTAACTAATTTCCATGATTTTTGAATAGTCCACTTAGCACTCATTGCATCAGGTGATGCTCACAGGGGTGAAGAAGTGGGATTGAAACTAGTGAAATGAATTACATAGCGTCAATCACCACTTCCGAGGCTTTCACCTGGTAACCACGACTTCCCGGGTGGTGTAACACCCCCAATTTATGTGTTTGAATCTCAACGCTAGACATTTGAACTTTAATCCTAAGGGGAGTGGACCCCAAAGGAAAAGTATTTTGTGAATGTAATTAAATATTTAATTTGAGGAAATGAATAAAATGATGGTGTGCATATTGACCAAAAATGAGATTTATGAGATCACTTGCTAAATCCATGAGGATGGATGAGGCAAATATTTCCCCACAATCTTTCAAAAATCCTTGAAAGAAATTATTTCTAAATTAGATTTTTGAGGAAGAATCTAAATACCCCCAATGATGAGGAAAGTAGTTGGGAAGAGGTAGAAAGCTAGAAAAGCTGAGGAAAAGCATAAAACAACTTTAAAGAATCCCTAAACTGGGAAGCCTAGGCAAACAGGAAGAAAATCATCCTGCTATTCTGGACGTAGAATTAGAAACATGCTTTGGGGAACAATAGCTTAAATAAGCTGCTCCTACACAGATTAGAAGTTAGTCTGTTCTAGGAGGTGATCTCAGCTCGGGGGTGAGTTCTGGGTGACAAAAGGACTCTAAGGTTGGGAGGTTGGTCGTCTGCATGAGTGGTATGTATTTAAATTGATTTGGTGTTTCTACTTCCTGTGGTATGAATTGGCTACATATAATTGTTTGATTTTATGTTAGAATTACTAATGCTACATTCAACAGAATTAATCATCAGGAATTCACCTTTATAATTCTGTATAGTTGTAGAAAGGAAAATCTGTATAGTAGAATCCCACATAATCTCTAAACCAAGGTGGTTTAAATCTGGGGATACATATTCCTTCACAGATGATTCAGCAGTAAGATACTTCTGATCTACTAGTATACAACTAGGAGTATGATTAGTTAAATTGAGGAGAAATTCTCCAAATTTTCTAAATTAATACTCAAGTTAAATGCTGGAGAATTTTAGTACTTCATAGTTCACCAAATTGTAACTTTAATCTGTTCTGGAAGAAATGAAACAGTGAGAAAATGTCTGTATAGAGTTCCGAAGTAATTATTTAGTTAGGTGCTAAGTAAAGAGCAGGGAGTTATAATAAATTCAACAACTATACATTGAATGCGAAAGAAAATATTTTATAGACTGACTTTAGGGTCAGCACATCATTCATCAAAAAACAGAAGCCCAACAACAAGTTATTGCTGCAGATAATAAATTTATTATACATTAGAAGGAAACAAGTATCCAGTAGCATGAAACTGCTTATTAATCTATAATGGAACTATTCCTACATTAGAGGATAAGACTAGTAACTGAAATAAAGCTAAAGTAAATAGGCAACATGCAGATTTTACATTAGCTATATGTATTCTAGTCTATTAAATAAAAATGTGTATAGTGGGTTATTATACATGCTATGATATTTTAGACACAAGTATGGAGTTAGACATTCATACAACACCTGTAAATAAATTTGGCAAATTTGTAAACAAAGGTATAGAACAGAGCTATTAATATTCTGTACAAATTTCAACATAGAAGAAGAGACTGGGAGACTGTTACTATCAAAACTGCCAACTAGTGTGGTATGAGAATCACATACACAGGCATGTTACAAGAAAGCCTTCATAATACAAGAATGATATAGACAGAACCATTTCTGAACACCATAATAAAATGAGGAGTATAAGAATACAGGTGATTAAACTTCAATATGGAAAAAAAGCAGTACATTATCCATTAAAGTATTCCGAGGTTCATAAATGAATACATGATCTGAAAGTTGCAAGACAATAAAATACACAGAAGGTGAATAAACTACCATCAGTAAGTATTTAGCCAGATCCAAGTCAAAAAGAATAAAAGAATCCACGATTAGAATGTGGGTATAATGAGGTATATATACAAAAAATCTAAATGATTACAAACCCTCATGGAGCCTAAGGACCGCCTCAAAATGCCACCGGAGCGTATATAAATAAGTATTCAATGGTTTCCAGACTTAATAGTTATAATTTTAAAAAACTATAGCAACTTTATTAATGAAATTTTAAGTCGTCAATGCATTATATAGCCATACGTATTTCCTCTCATCCAGCTGTTCTGGTGAATACCACCCAAGTAGGAAACTATGCCAACGTTAATTGCCTCAAAAGAACACTACTCTAAGTCAAAAGAGAGCAAGACATAAGTCTTATGTTACTCCAAGAGTCAAAACCCTCAAATGAATTATAATGCTAAACGTGGTGAGGAGGAGAAATGAGCAGAGATAAACTAAGATCGAGAAAAAGGAGAAAAATGATAGTACCTGGTAATGGAGAAATTCAAATCCATCCATAGCCTGTTACGTATAAATAGGAAATTGTCATAAATAAATACAAATTTAAGGTTGATGTTCAAAAACGAATAACGAAGTAACATTCCCAAACAGTATGAGTTTCGTCCTACACCGGTCAATAAGAGAAACGAACCAGAGCATCGCTCTAGTGCTAGAGAAATAAACCATCAATGAGTGTAAGGTAGAGGATAACCTCTGAAAACAAGAGCAGTCGGTCAGAACGAGCTCTTAAGAATTCGCAGAAGAAAATGCCAATCGCATGGATTCAACATACGCACCATCGAACACATGGAAAGCGAAACAACCAATTCTCTGCAAACAACATAGTAAAATGTGAGACGCGACGAAATCTCAACAAATTGGTAAATGCAAGTCAACCTCGAACAAAACGATGGCATATGGTTCATCTAAGTCCAATAATCGCAGCAAGGGCTCGAAGAAAGGAGCGTAAATTTCTATCAGAAGAGGGAAGCCATGTTAAACAAGAAGAACCGGATGGGAAAATTTCCACATATGACAATTTCATACTTGAATTGTTCATGCTAGTGTGGAGATATGCCAAAGACAGGGCCGAGTTCCGTTCAGTTGTTATGGCATCAAATTTTCTCTGTCAAATAACAAACCAGACTCACAGAAGGAAAAAAAAAGAACCCCTGAACAAATTAAAATGGAAAATTATATCTGGATTTGATCAACAAAACCCTAAAGCCACGAATGAATCTGTGTCGTCCAACTGGCAAGATCTGATGGAAGAAGCCACGGATCGAAGTGTTAATGAGCCAGGTAAATCCTGCGTTCAATATTTAACCTAACGAGTAATGCCATTTAATGTCAAATTGCGCTGGCCGTGTCATAAAATTTGCTTAGGCGACAAGGTAGGGTGATGAGAGGAACCCATATCGACGTGGAACGAGCTCACGTGATCACAAATGGACAGAGACCCGTTGCAACCTGTGCGGCGAAAACTAAACATTATATGTGAGCTTATGTTGAACTGCCTTTCCGTCTCCATTTACATCTATGAGGAATCAATTCACAAACTTGTAGTACGTGGAGGCCAACACACACGAAATCAATGTGAAATAGAAACAAGTACGAGAGGGAAATTAAGTCGACATGAGTACTATGTACGCAGTGATATGAACATAGGTCAGTTTAATTCCACCATGAGTTATACGCCATCCATGAGTGAAGACGTGGAGTAATAAATCTAGAAGTCTAAGTGATTTCATATAAACCCATGGACAAATACAAACGTGGTTAACATGTGAACCAAATCGAATTCCATCTATGTCCCTTAAGTATACGAATATGTCAAATATTTACAAACAAAAGTGGGACATATAAAGTGGGTGAATAGATATATATAAACCCATTCATTATTATGATAATTATGGTTATGGGTGTTACACAATTATTTAATTTCCATATGGGTTACAAATCAAATTTATTCAAGTGTAGTGGGATGTACTTGATACATGGAAATAATTCGAAATTTGGAAAACAATTCTGATCGGACCAAATCTGCAAGGTAATAGCATAACCCCTTGCTAGAATTTAACTTGAACAGATGAATGAAAATTTTTTTTGGGAAGTAAAATGGGAGGTGTGACAAATGGTATCAGAGCCCAAGTTATAAAACTGGGCTGGTGACATTGTGCTCACTGTGGCTGTGTGTTCATTGTATAAATGTATTTCTTTAGAAAAGAAAAAGAAAGTATTTTCACTGATCTGTGTTGTGTAGTGTACAGTGGTGCTGAGATGGCAGAAGGTGACAAAATATATGTTGATCTGTGTGATGACGATAATGCACCAGATCCCAATGCGCCCATGATGGCTATGTTGCAGGAGTTGCAACAAGAGTTGGCTGAGATAAAAAGCCAGAATGAGAAATTGTCATTAGCTAGTGAGGAGCAGGAAAACCTCATCAGAGAATTAACTTCGCGGAACAGCCAAGAAGGCGAAGGTTCTGGAAAGAGGAAGACTGATGAGTCTGAGGATGATGATGTTGTTAGGCATCAATACAAGCAGAAAAAGGAATTACAGGGGGAATTCCGAAAAATCAAACCTGCCTCCTATGATGGGGAGAAGGAGGAAGATGCAGAAGCTTGGTTATTGAACATGATTAAGTATTTCTAGGTCTATGAATATGAAAGCAATCTGAAGGCCAGATTAGTTGTTTACCAGCTACAAGGTAAAGCTACCTTGTGGTGGGAAGAGATGAAAATGGTCCATGCCATTGATGAAAAGACAATTACTTGGGGAATATTTCCAGGTTAAGTTCAAAAAATCGCTACTTGAATGAGCGTTACTATGATGACAAAGCAAAGGAATTCCATGAACTTAGACTGGGACAGATCACTATTGATGAGTTTGTTACTAAGTTTACAAATCTGTTGAGATATGTACCCTACATAAGGGAAGAAAAGGCAAAAGTACAAAGATTTCTGAATTGTTTGCCTGTTGTATACAAAGAGAAAATCGAGTTTGACAACCCAAAAATAATGGACGAAGCTGTTAGAAAAGCCAGATTATGTTACCAACAGTTCAAAGGAAAAACTGAACAAGGGAAAAGCTGTGTAAATAAGAATGAGTTCAAAGGGAGGAAATAGAAACTAGCCTGTTTGAAGAATTTTGGCAGAGATCATCAGTGGAAAAAGTTTAATAAACCCAAAGAAAGTCAAACTACTCAGTCCCAAGTGGCCTCAAAACAAATAGATGGAGACAGTAAGAAGGAGGGCACAGTGAAAATGAGAGAACCCCTGAAATGCTGGGGATGTGGAGAACCCCATCTATTGAGAGATTGTCCCCATCGAAACATTCAGATGATTATGAGAGATCGAGAAGCCACTACAGTAAATGACATAGCCAGAAATATACCAACTATCAGTGCAGCCATGGAAAATCGACAAGCAGAACATCAAGCTACCATGGTGGAAATGGAGGGTAAGATTTCTGACCTATCTGTTACTGTTCTGATTGATCCGTTTGCTTCTTTGAGTTACATTAGTCCAAAGATTGTAGAAAAATGTAACCTAAAAACTGAAAAATTTCAGCAGTCATGGTTGGTACAGCTGGCCACTGGAACTAAGAGAAAGGTAACACATAAACTGCCCCGAACAGCAATCAAATTAAATGATTTTCAAACAGAAGTAAATTTGAACATTCTGCCTTTAGGTTCATATGACCTACTGATAGGAATGGACTGGCTGGAAAAGAAGAAAGCTTTGATGAACTGCTGGGATAAGACTTTGCATTGTGTAGATGAGGAAGGGAAACCTTTTATTCTCAAAGGAAAACCAAAACCTATCTCGGTAAGACAAATTTCAACATTGCAATTAAAAAGAACAGCTAGAAAAGGATATCAAGTCTATGCTGTACACGTAGAAGAAATAGAACAGAAAACTGAAGAAAACTTGCTGGATGTATTACCGGTGATAAGAGAATTTAAGGAAGTTTTTCCAGATGAAATTCATCATCTTCCCCCCAAAAGAGAGATTGATTTTTCAATCGATCTAGTGCTGGGAGCAGTACCTGTTTCCCGAGCCCCATATCGAATGAGCCCCCCTGAACTTATGGAGCTGAAAATGCAATTGCAAGAATTGTTAGATAAAGGTTATATCAGACCGAGTGTGTCTCCTTGGGGAGCACCTGTGCTGTTCGTGAAAAAGAAAGATGGAACTTTTAGGATGTGCATTGATTATCGCCAACTGAACAAGTTGACCATTAAAAATAGATACCCTTTACCTAGAATTGAGGGTCTTTTTGATCAAGTGAGAGGAGCTTCAGTCTTTTCAAAGATTGACTTAAGAACTGGTTATCACCAGTTCAGAATCAAGGAAGAAGACATCAGCAAAACAGCTTTTCGAACCAGATATGGTCACTACGAATTTGTAGTTCTACCTTTTGGTTTGAAAAATGCCCCCGCCACATTTATGTGCCTGATGAACAGTGTGTTAAATAAATACTTGGATAAATTTGTTCTTGTGTTCATAGATGATATTTTAGTCTACTCAAAAAGTGAGGAGGAACATAAAGAACATTTTAGGATAGTATTGCAAACTCTGAAGGAAAACCAGTTATATGCCAAGTTTAGCAAATGTGAATTTTATAAAGATAAGATCCAATACTTGGGGCATATTATTTCCGAACAAGGCCTTGCTGTTGACCCTGAAAAGATAAAGGCTATAAAAGAATGGCCTGTACCAACTGATGTTTCAGTAGTGAGATCATTCATGGGGATTGCAGGCTATTATTGCAGATTTGTGGAGAGGTTTTCTGCCATAGCACATCCCATAACATCATTACAAAGGAAGGGTGTCAAATTTGAGTGGACCGAAAAATGTCAAAATAGTTTTGACCAATTAAAACTGAAACTTACTATAGCCCCTGTACTGAAGATTGCAGATCTTGATAAATAATTTGTTGTATGTACAGATGCCTGTAGAGAGGGGTTGGGAGGATTTCTTTCGCAGGAAAATTCAGTTATTTTCTATGAGTCTAGGAAACTGAAGATACATGAACAAAACTATAGTGCATATGATTTGGAGTTAGCTGCCGTTATTCATGCTTTGAAAATGTGGCGGCACTATCTCCTTGGAAAGAAATTTACGTTGATGACTGATCATATTAGTCTCAAATATTTCTTTTTCCAAACTGATTTGAATGCTAGACAAGCCAGATGGCTGTCTTTTCTAAGTGAATTTGATATGGAAATAAAAACATATCAGAGGGAAAGAAAATAAAATTGCTGATGCATTGAGTAGAAATGCTTGTCAGAATATCAATAGCATTGGAAGTAGTGCTCATATCGATGTAGAAGATTTGGTGAAAAAGGTAGCAAACCAATATCCAAATTTTGAAACACTCCTGGTGAAATTACAGAAAAAGGAGAAAACTGATTTCACTCAAAACCAAAAAGGGTTGATCTACTATAAGAACAGATTGTATATTCCCAATGTAGAGTCCTTAAAAAGGGAAATTTTGGATGAATATCACAAACAGCCATATGCAGGACATCCAGGATAGCAGAAAATGTTAACAGCCCTGAAAAAGAAGTTGTTCTGGCTAGGAATGAAGAGAGATGTAGCAGAATATTTAACTAGATGTATGGAATGTCAACTAGTCAAAGTTGAACATCAGCATCCTGCTGGTCTTTTAAACCCTTTGACGGTTGCAGAATGGAAATGGGACATATTTTCCATGGATTTCATAATAGGATTACCAAAAACCAAACATCAACATGATTCAGTAATGGTAGTAGTAGACACTTTAACAAAAGATGCACATTTTATACCAGTGAAATCTACCTTTGGGACAACGCAAGTAGCGAATGTGTTCCTGAAGGAGGTAGTAAGGCTCCATGGGGTGCCAAAGGTGATTTTTTTTTACCGAGATGCTAAGTTTACAACAGCTTTTTGGAAAGGGCTATTTGGAGGGATGGGTACTAAATTGAATTTTAGTACTGCTTACCACCCTCACACTGATGGTCAAACGGAAAGAACTAATCAAATTTTGGAGGACATGTTGAGAATGTATGTGATGGATAGACCATCAAAGTGGGAAGATTACTTGCATTTAGCTAAATTTGCCTATAATAACAGCTACCAATCCTCCATCAAAATGAGTCCGTTTGAGGCAGTGTATGGAAGGAAGTGTCATACCCCTTTGAGCTGGAGTCAGCCAGAAAATAAACTAATGTTGGGAGCAGATGCTTTACAAGAGATGGAAAGAATTGTCAAACAGATACAAAGAAACATCAAGACAGCACAAGATCGCCAGAAGAACTATGCTGATAAGAAAAGAGTGCACCGAGAGTTTAAATTGGGGGAGCATGTGTATTTGCGTATTAAACCCAAAAAGAGCACTCTTTATGTTGGAAGTTGTGCAAAACTGGCTCCTAGATATTGTGGTCCTTTTGAAGTATTAGAAAGGGTGGGACCAGTGGCTTACAAACTGGCCTTACCACCCCATGTTAGAGTTCATGATGTGTTTCATGTTTCGTTATTAAAAAAATATGTGCATGATGTTTCTCACATTGTTGATTGGAATGTTGTACAGGTGGAACCAGAAGGGGAGTTTCTGCCAGAACTGCTTCAAATATTGGAGTGGGAAGAAATTGAATTAAGGAACCGAACAGTAGCAAGAGTAAAGGTGCAGTGGAAGCACTTTACTGCTGAAAAAGCTACCTGGGAAAGAGAAGCTGAAGTGATGGAAAGATATCCATTTTTGTTTGAAAAATGAACTCTAGTAGTTGAATAACAACACCTAGGACGGTGTTTATTTTTAGAGGGGGAATATGTAACACCCCCAATTTATGTGTTTGAATCTCAAAGCTAGACATTTGAACTTTAATCCTAAGGGGAGTGGACCCCAAAGGACAACTATTTTGTGAATGTAATTAAATATTTAATTTGAGGAAATGAATAAAATGATGGTGTGTAAATTGACCAAAAATGAGATTTATAAGATAACTTGCTAAATCCATGAGGATGGATGAGGCAAATATTTCCCCACAATATTTCAAAATTCCTTGAAAGAAATTATTTCTAAATTATATTTTTGAGGAAGAATCTAAATTCCCCCAATGATGAGGAAAGTAGTTGGGAAGAGGTAAAAAGCTGGAAAAGCTGAGGAAAAACATAAAACAGCTTTAAAGAATCCCTAAAATGGGAAGCCTAGGCAAACAGGAAGAAAAGCATCCTGCTATTCTGGACGCAGAATTAGAAACATGCTTTGGGGAACAATAGCTTAAATAAGCTGCTCCTACACAGATTAGAAGTTAGTCCGTTCTAGGAGGTGATCTCAGCTCGGGGGTGAGTTCTGGGTGACAAAAGGACTCGAAGGTTGGGAGGTTGGTCGTCTGCATGAGTGGTATGTATTTAAGTTGATTTGGTGTTTCTACTTCCTGTGGTATGAATTGGCTACATATAATTGTTTGATTTTATGTTAGAATTACTAATGCTACATTCAACAGAATTAATCATCAGGAATTCACCTTTATAATTCTGTATAGTTGTAGAAAGGAAAATCTGTAGAGTAGAATCCCACAGAATCTCTAAACCAAGGCTGGTTTAAATCTGGGGATACATATTCCTTCACAGATGATTCAGCTGTAAGATAATTCTGATCTACTAGTATACAAATAGGATTATGATTAGTTAAATTGAGGAGAAATTCTCCAAATTTTCTAAATTAATACTTAAGTTAAATGCTGGAGAATTTTAGTACTTCATAGTTCACCAAATTGTAACTTTAATCTGTTCTGGAAGAAATGAAACAGTGAGAAAATGATTGTATAGAGTGCCGAAGTAATTATTTAGTTAGGTGCTAAGTAAAGAGCAGGGAGTTATAATAAATTCAACAACTATGCATTGAATGAGAAAGAAAATATTTTATAGACTGACTTTAGGGTCAGCACGTCATTCATCAGAAAACAGAAGCCCAACAACAAGTTATTGCTGCAGATAATAAATTTATTATACATTAGAAGGAAACAAATATCCAATATCATGAAACTGCTTATTAATCTATAATGGAACTATTCCTACATTAGAGGATAAGACTAGTAACTGAAAGAAAGCTAAAGTAAATAGGCAACATGCAGATTTTACATTAGCTATATGTATTCTAGTCTATTAAAAAAAAATGTGTATAGTGGGTTATTATACATGCTATGATGTTTTAGACACAAGTATGGAGTTAGACATTCATACAACACCTGTAAATAAATTTGGCAAATTTGTAAACAAAGGTATAGAATAGAGCTATTAATATTCTGTACAAATTTCAACATAGAAGAAGAGACTGGGAGACTGTTACTATCAAAACTTCCAACTAGTGTGGTATGAGAATAACATACATAGGCATGTTACAAGAAAGCCTTCCTAATACAAGAATGATATAGACATAACCATTTTTGAACACCATAATAAAATGAGGAGTATAAGAATACAGGTAATTGAACTTCAATACGGAGAAAAAGCAGTACATTATCCATTAAAGTATTCCGAGGTTCATAAACGAATACATGATCTGAAAGTTGCAAGACAATAAAATACACAGAAGGTGAATAAACTACCATCAGTAAGTATTTAGCCAGATCCAAGTAAAAAATAATAAAATAATCCACGAGATTAGAATGGGGGTATAATGACAGAGGTATATATAAAAAAAAATCTAAATGATTACAAACCCCTGTGGCTTGAGGATCGTCTCAAAATGCCACTGGAGCAGATATAAATAAGTATTCAGTGTTGAGACTTAATAGTTATAATTGTAAAAACTTATACAACTTTATTAATACAAATTTTAAGATGTCTAACAAGCATTATATAACCATACGGATTTCCTCTATCCAGTGTTCGGTGAATACCAACCTGCAAGTAGGAAACAGAGCCAACGTTAATGTCAAAGGCAGCGACTACTCTCAGTGTCAATATAAGAGAGCAAGATGTAAGTCTTATGTTACCTGCAAGAGTAAAAAACCCCAAATTAATTATAATGCTAAACGTGGTGAGGAGGAGAAATGTGAGCAAGGATAAAACGGTGACTGAGAAAACGATAGTAGTTGGTAATGGAGAAATTCAAATCTATCCATAGCCTGTTACGTATAAATAGGAAATTGTCATAAATAAATACAAATTTAAGGTTGATGTTCAAAAACGAATAACGAAGTAACGTTCCCAAATAGTATGAGTTTCGTCCTACACCGGTCAATAAGAGAAACGAACCAGAGCGTCTCTCTAGCGCCAGAGAAATAAACCCTGATAAACCATCGATGAGTGTAAGGTAGAGGATAACCTCTGAAAACAAGAGCAGTCGGTCAGAACGAGCTCTTAAGAATTCGCAGAAGAAATGCCAATCGCATGGATTCAACATACGCACCATCGAACACATGGAAAGCGAAACAACCAATTCTCTGCAAAACAACATAGTAAAATGTGAGACGCGACGAAATCTCAGCAAATTGGTAAATGCAAGTTAACCTGGAACAAAATGATGGCATATGGTTCATCTAAGTCCAATAATCGCAGCAAGGTTTCGAAGAAAGGAGCGTAAATTTCTATCAGAAGAGGGAAGCCATGTTAAACAAGAAGAACCGGACGGGAAAATTACCACCTACGACAATTTCATACCTGAATTGTTCATGCTAGTGTGGAGATACGCCAAAGATAGGGCCGAGTTCAGTTCAGTTGTTATGGCATCAAATTTTCTCTGTCAAATAACAAACCAGACGCGCAGAAAGACAAAAAAAATAACCCCTGAACAAATTAACATGGAAAATTATATCTGGATTTGATCAACAAAACCCTAAAGACACAAATGAATCAACGTTGTCCAACTGGCAAGATCTGATGGAAGAAGCCATGGATCGAAGTGTTAATGAGCCAGGTACATCCTGCGTTCAATATTTAACCTAACGAGTAATGCCATTTAATGTCAAATTGGGCTGGCCGTGTCATAAAATTTGCTTAGGCGACAAGGTAGGGTGATGGGAGGAACCCAGATCGATGTGGAATGAGCTCACGTGATCACAAATGGACAGATACCCGTTGCAACCTGTGCGGCGAAAAATAAACATTATATGTGAGCTTACGTGGAACTGCCTTTCCGTCTCCATTTACATCTACGAGGAATCAATTCACAAACTTGTAGTACATGGAGGTCAACACACATGAAATCAATGTGAAATAGAAACAAGTACGAGAGGGAAATTAAGTCGACATGAGTACTATGTACGCAGAGATATGAACATAGGTCAATTTAATTCCACCATGAGTTATACGCCATCCACGAGTGAAGACGTGGAGTAATAAATCTAGAAGTCTAAGTGATTTCATATAGACCCATGGACAAATACAAACGTGGTTAACATGTGAACCAAATCTAATTCCATCTATGTCCCTTAAGTATACGAATATGTCAAATATTTACAAACAAAAGTGGGACATATAAAGTGGGTGAATATATATATATATATATATATATATAAACCCATTCATTGTTATGATAATTATGGTTATGGGTGTTACACAATTATTTAATTTCCATATGGGTTACAAATCAAATTTATTCAAGTGTAGTGGGATGTACTTGATACATGGAAATAATTCGAAATTTGGAAAACAATTCTGATCGGACCAAATCTGCAAGGTAATAGCATAACCCCTTGCTAGAATTTAACTTGAATAGATGAATGAAAATTTTTTTTGGGAAGTAAAATGGGAGGTGTGACAGGTGGTCACCCATCCCAGAGCTTCTCTAGCTCAAGCACGCTTAACTATGGAGTTTTCCCCACAATCAAGCCCAATTAGCTTGCTACCCCATTTGCAAAACCTTAGCAAGTATTGTGCCTCATGAACCATTCAAGTAGATCTCCCTTTACACTTTTGTATTTAGTAATGAGGGGTTTCTGTAGTGCATTATATTAGTTATCATTTTTTGGGATTCAACTACGTTAAGATAGACATTCAACTATGACCATTTCCATGCGAGGTAGTCATAACTAACTAATTTCTCATGATTTTTTAATAGTCCACTTTGCACTCATTGCATCAGGTGATGCTCACAGGGGTGAAGAAGTGGGATTGAAACTAGTGAAATGAATCACATAGCGTCAATCATCACTTTCAGGGCTTTCACCCAATAACCACGAATTCTTGGGTGGTCACCCATCCCAGAACTTCTCTGGGTCAAGCGTGCTTAATTGTGGAGTTTTCCCCACAATCAATCCCACTTAGCTTGCTACCCCATTTGTAAAACCTTAGCAAGTATTGTGCCTGATGAACCATTCAAGTAGAGCTCTCTTTACTCTTTTGTATTTAGTAATGAGGGGTTTCCGCAGTGCATTATATTAGTTATCATTTTTCTGGATTCAACTGCATTAAGATAGTCATTCAACTATGACCATTTCCATGAGAGGTAGTTGTAAATAACTAATTTCTCATGATTTTGTTAGAAAATTACCGCAGGAATAATAAATAACTTTACTGAGAGAAATAAACATAAAGAACCCATGAAAGAGCCAACAACAAATCATAAACAATAACACAAATATTTAACTGGGAAAACCCCAAACTCCGGGGAAAAACCCAACCAATGAAATTTCATTAAACATTGGCCAAAACCCTGGCCAATCCGGCCAAGTGAGCCTTCACTGCTCACCTCCACGCCTTCAATTACAATGAAGTCTTCCCAGCCTTTTTATAGGCTCCATTACATGCAATACCATAGACCAAAACCATGGGTGCACAAAACCATGTGCCCCAAAACCACTACTATTTACCCTTGTCAACTTTGACTCTATCCCAAGTCAAGTTTACCTAACAATTCCCCCCTTAAACTTGACTTGGGGATTATTTACTAAATCCAGCCAAACTTGCTAGATGAGACAACCCCGCTCACTCTAGCTCTTCCCCCCTCAAATTTTTACCCAGGGTAATTGTTAACTTGACATCCCCCCTATCACCTAGGTCTAACCCAGACTTTACCAATGATTTACCCAGGGGTACGCATGCCATACCAGGTCTTACAACAGTATGCCCATTTACATGTAATAATAATTTTGTTTCATTGTTGCTGTCTTTGTACATATGAAATCAATGTCCATATAAAAATAATCCATCTACCGGATTACATGGGTCACCAGCCTCTATAACTGCCAGTCCTCAAGGAATTCTCTTCAATTACATGGTTCATCAATTTTAATTAATTCACGTGCAAATATCCTCTCTCATTTGACGTTCTTCAAATCATTTTATTGACACATTCTGTCAAACACTTTCCTAGCACAATGGATTTCCATGGTTGCATCTCACCAGTGAAACTATCGTTTCATTGAATCATTCATTATAAAAAAATTCCAACCAATGCCCATAGTTGGCTTGCTATATCTTTCCCCTCTTCAAACTATTTCACACTACGCTCATCATCTCATTTCTCATGGATATCATGACTCATTTTCCATGCATCTATTTTCTTACATTGAACCTTCCCATGAGCCATTCTTGGCATGGTCCACCATCATATCCTATGTCACGAGTCCAATCTATTCAGCGTCCATGCATGTTTTAGCTAAAAGAATTTTGAACCCGCAATCCCCGCTAACTCTACTGCAAAAAATAGTTTCTTATTATTATTTATTTATTTCATGCCCCTTTGTATACCAATGTGCCCAACCCCTGAATTCCTCCATCGCAGCCGGTGTCGCATAGGTGAAATCTCCTTCCACGTTAATTATTTCATGATTACCATTCAATATAGCAACTCTCCCACCAGACTTTTCTGCTTCTTGTTTAAATTTCTCGAGCAGATAAATGACTTTGATCTCTTCCCCCCCTCTCTCGAGGAGATCTCCGACCTAAACGACCATGGCCTTTCCTCCGACCCATTGATTTTTCTCGTCCATGACTTGGGTGGCCATGAGAGCCTACCTTGCCTTCTGAAGGTCCCCATGGATGTTACCAATCGCAACTAGGCGATCTGCAGATGGGAATCTGGTAATTCTCTGTGCCAAGTTCGAATCCATTTCGTCTGTTGGTGTTGAATTTGATGACAGAAACTGTCCTCCAACAACAAATTCAACAAATGTGTCGACGAATCTCGAATGAAGGGTGGGCAATCTACTGCATTCGTAATCGTGGACTTGTCCGTCCATTTTCGATCACCGGAAACCCTCTTCAAAGCAAAGCATGCTCTCAGTTCACTGATAAATGAAAACCAGGGTCGTTGCAAAGACCTGTGACTAAATAAAACCATCCATGTCAATGTGATTCTAAATTCATACATGTTGGCACTAACGTATTCAGTAAAAAAAAATATCGCATCCATCAGCTGGGAATGTCATTGACTTATCTGAAGCCAAAGCCACCTCTAGAATACTTCATCAATTTCATATGGCTATGACCTGAATCTCATATCGGTTTCCAAACTCCAAGCTCTATGCTCTATGCCATTCTCTTTCCATCATGCCAATACAAACCCTTGAAAAAAAAACGTACATCTGAAGCCAAAACCTGAAACATGGCTTTGATACCATTTGTTAGAAAATTACCGCAAGAATAATAAATAATTTTATTGAGAGAAACAAACATAAAGAACCCATGAAATAGCCAGCAACAAATCATAAAAAATAACACAAATATTTAACCGGGAAAACCCCAATCTTCGGGGAAAAACCCAACCATTGAAATTTCATTAAACATTGGCCAAAACCCCGGCCAATCCGGCCAAGTGAGCCTTCACTGTTCACCTCCAGGCCTTTAATTACAATGAAGTATTCCCAGCCTTTTTATAGGCTCCATTACATGCAATACCATGGGCCAAAACCATGGGTGCACAAAACCATGTGCCCCAAAACCACAACTATTTACCCTAGTCAACTTTGACTGTATCCCGAGTCAAGTTTACCTAACAGATTTTTGAATAGTCCACTTAGCACTCATTGCATCGGGTGATGCTGACAGGGGTGAAGAAGTGGGATTGAAACTAGTGAAATGAATCACATAGCATCAATCATCACTTCCGGGGCTTTCACGTGGTAACCCAGACTTCCTAGGTGGTCACCCATCCCATAACTTCAAGCACGCTTAACTGTGGAGTTTTCCCCACAATCAAGCCCACTTAGATTGCTACCCCATTTGCAAAACTTTAGCAAGTATTTTTCCTCATGAAACATTCAAGTAGAGCTCCCTTTACTCTTTTGTATTTAGTAATGAGGGGTTTTCGCAGTGCATTATATTAGTTATCATTCCTACTGATATTCCAATTCCTATTGATAATTCAATCTCATATGGATTTGAGGAAAATTTCCTCAAAAATCTACATGGTCCTATATTTTTCATTTTTAATTTGCTATAAGTCCCGACTAGAAACTTTTCCTTCCTTATATAAACCATGACTAAATCATCTACTTGAATCTCTCTTTTAGTACTCTTCATATCAGCTCTTTTTTTATACTTTTGGGTGTTCTTCTATAAGCTCTACTTGACATCTTCCTATAACTACTGTATCTGTTCTGAAAATTCTTCAGCTTTAGCACTCCTTGTCTCTTGTTTGCCCAAATCTCTAAGTTCTTACGCCCCTCTTGGATGCATCCCAAAAAAATCTGAAATTGACTCACTCCAGTATTCTGATTGGGAGTATCATTATAGGAAAATTCAGCTTGAGCAAGGGATAAGTCCCATTTCTTTGGATTTTTGTAAACCAAACTCCTTAATATGTTTCTCAGGCTTGTGTTCACCACTTCAGTTTGTCCATCCATCTGAGGATGATAGGCTGAACTGAAACTGAGGTTTGTACTTAGCTTCTTCCATAGATTCCTCCAGAAGTGTCCTACAAACTTTGTATCTATTTCTGAAGCAATACTCATGGGAAATCCATGCAATATTATAACTTCCAAGAAAAACAAATTAGCAATGTGAGTTGCATCACTAGTTTTCTTACAAGCAATAAAATGTGCTATTTTAGAAAATCTATCTACAACAACATAGATATAATCATGTCCTATTTGAGTGTTCGGAAATCCTAAAACAAAATCCATGGTGACAGCATCCCATGGTCTAATGGGTATTGGTAACGAATGATATAACCCAGTGTTTTGGCTTCTTACTTTGGCATGTTGACAAATCCTGCACTTCTCAACAAAATTTTTGATATCAGTTTGCATTTTTGGCCAATAATAAAAATCACTTACTTGAGAAAATGTTTTATCCTGTTCAAAGTTACCAGATAGTCCTCCACTATGTTTTTCCTTAATCAGATTCTCCCTCATGGAACACTTAGGTATACACAGCTTATTATTCTTGAACAAAAATCCTCCTTGCATCAAGTAATCTAACCACTGGCTTCTATTATGAATCACTGAATTCTTAGTAGTTGCATAGATTTATTTGAACTTTCTGTCTTCCTAATACATGTCAATCATCTTTTCAAACCCCAAAATGCCAATTTTCAATTCCTACATAATCAGATTTACCCTACTCAAAGCATCAACAACTTTGTTTGACTTACCACTTTTATGTTTGATTACAAAGGTAAAAATCTGTAAAAACTCCACTCACTTTGCATGGTTTTGGTTCAGCTTCAGCTGAGTTTTTATGAACTATAGTGCATGGTTATTTGAGTACAACACAAATTCCTTGGGCAACAAATAATGCCTCCACTTCCTCAAAGCTTGCATAATGGCATAGAACTCCTTATCATAGGATGAATACTTCTTCTTAGCCTCATTTTAATTTTCATTGAAATAAGCTATCGGTCTCTACTCTTGACAAAATACAACTCCAATTTCTATCCCACTCGCATCAATCTCAACTTAGAATATTTTATCAAAAATTGGCAAGGCCAAAACAGGTCTTTCAGTGATCTTCTTCTTCAAAAACTTGAAATTCTGATGTGTTGCTTCTATCCATTTAAATGGCTTGTTCCTCTCCTTTATTGTTTCAATTATTGGTGCATAGATATGACTAAAACCTCTTATAAAATTTCTGTAAAAACTTGTAATACCATGAAAACTCCTTAGCTAAAATATAGTTCTCGGAGTTGGCTAATCCAATATTACTGGAATATTTTCTGGGTCCATATTCAATCCTTCTTCTGAGACTATAAATCCCAAGTAAATGAGCTCCTTCTGCATGAAACTACACTTCTTCAAATTTATGAGAAACTTCTCCTTTTGCAAAGTACTTAACACCATCTTGACATGCTCCAAATGTTCCTCCTTACTCTAATTGAAAATCAAAATGTCATCGAGATAGACTATGAAAACATTTCCTGCATACTCTTTCAAAACCTCGTTCATTAGTCTCATAAATGTGCTTTTTGCATTATTGAGCCCAGAAGGCATCACTAACCACTCATACAATCCATTGTTGGTCCTAAAAACAGTGTTCCATTCATCACCTTCTCTAATCCTTATTTGATGGTATCCACTCATTAGATCTATTTTACTAAAATACTTTGACCCACTTAAACACTCCATCAAATCATCTATGCACGGCAATGGAAATCTATACCTCATAGTGATCTTGTTTATGGCTCTGGAATCAATACACATGTGCCACTCACCTCCTTTCTTTGGACTAAACACGACTGCATTAGGGGAATTTTGAAGTCTAAAATGGGCCTCCTAAGGAAATTATAAAATAATAGTGGAAATAATAAAATAAAATTTGATGACATCATCAAATTCTAGAGGGAAAAATGAAAAAACTACTTTTCAACTCATATTTTCAATTTATCTTCCAAAGTTTTTACTCAAATTTCAAGGAGGAATACTCGTTGGATGCAAAATTTAATTCGTCATCCAAGGAATACCATATACTTTCGATGGGTCCAACTACACGGAAAATGATAAATCATAAAAATGTGATTGTGATCATGTTTTTTTATTTATTTCTCATTTTTCATTTAATAGGGTCCATCAAAAGTATGCAACGTGGGTACTCCTTGGATGAGGAATTAAATTTTGCATCCAATGAGAACTCCCACTCAAAATTTAAGTAAAAACTTTGGGAGATAAGTTGAAAATAGGAGTTGAAAAAATATTTTTATTATTTTATTATTTTTTAATCTTTTTAACCTTTTACTTAAAAAATGGTGAATCAGCCCCCATGGTCGACATCATCATCTTGAATCCTATTGGTTCTTATAAAGTTTATTTTTTTTGTACATTTTTCTTAGGAGGCCCATTTTAGACCTCAAAATTCCCCTAATGGGTACTGCACATGGACTAAGACTTTATTTGATTAGTCCTTTATCTAAAAGCTCCTGTACCTGTCTTCCAACTTCTTCATTCTCCCGAGGGGTCATTCTATATGCTGCTTTGTTTGGTAAACTTGCACTAGGTACTAAATCTATGTGATGACCAATACTTCTGATTGGTGGTAATTTACTTAGTAATTCATCAAAAACTATATCAGAATAATCATATAACCGATAGTTAATTTCCGCAGGTAGATTTTATAAATTAGTAGAATTCAGAATTACCTTGGGCTTACCCACAACAACAAAATGCATTTATTTCTCCTTTTTGACTTCTTGTAGCAACTCCCCACTGATCAACATAAAATTATTCTTCATTGTTCATTTATCTGCTTCATCCTTCAAAGGTAGCAATGTGTCCTTCTTTCCATCCTTCTCTATGGTGTATGTATTCCTTTTGCCATCATGAATGGCTTTTCTATCAAATTTCCAAGGTCTTCCCAGCAATACATGGCACACATCCATTAACATCACATCACACAATATGAAATCCTTGTAGGTACTGATAAATATCTTTACTTTGCATTGTTTTGTCACCAAAATCTAATGTCCCTTCTGTAGCCATGACACTCTTTAAGGAGTAATGTGTAGCACCTTACTCAACCCCAGTTTCTCAACCATCTCTGTGGAAATAAGGTTATCACTACTTCCATTGTCAATCACAACTTTGGAGCACTTTTATTTACACATGAATACCGTCCTGAATAGACTCTTCCTATGCATTGGCTCATTTGCTTCCTTCTTTGCTTTAAGAAGTACTCTTTTGGGTAATAAAGACTCTCCTGCCTCACGTGGTTCTTCCTTTCCCGTGACCTAAGGGTTTTCTTCCTTTGCGTCAGCTACATTTACATTCCGCTGATTTATTGGTTTTTTAAGAGGATAATCACATGATATGTGTCCCCATTCTCCACATGTGTAGCACCGAATATCTCTTCCTTGGCCTCTACCTCTAGGTGCAAATATTCCTCTTCCAAAGTCTCCTCTTTGTGGCGGTCTGCTACTCGAACCTCCTATTTCATTCGGAGAGTGCTGAAATCTTGCTCTGAAATTTCCTCATCCTCTTGCTGGAATCTTACATCTATTCCTCTGACTTTGCTTCCTCAAAATTTTCTCCTCTACCTTCAAATCTACTTAATAGTCATCCTCAACTGTCTTCAGACTCAAAAAACTAATTTCATCCTGTATGTCATACCTTAAGCCATTGATGTATCTAGCTGATTTCTCCATATCATCTTCAACATGTCCTACTCTAATGCTTAGCCTCTGGAACTCCCTATATACTCCTTAATGGTCATTCCTTTCTGCCTCACATTCTGCAATTTCTTGAACATATTTAATTGATATTCCTTTGGCATAAACTTATCCTTTAACTTTCTTATCATTTTATTCCACTACTTGATCTTAGGCTTTCCCTTTCTAACTCTGGATGTTTGTAGTTCATCCTACCAGATAGATGCATGGCCCTTCAACCCGGTAGCTGCATACTTTACCTTCTTCTTATCTTCGATATCTTCCAAATCAAAATACTTATCCATTGAACTGATCCAATCCATTAGCTCATCCACATTAAAGTTCCCCTCGTATGAAGGAATCTCCATACTCAGTTTTGCATTAACCTTTGCTAATATCTTGAAAAATTTTGTTGCCTCGTCTTCTACCACCTCTTCTTCCTTAAAAATTTCCTCTGCTGCGCTGGCATCTCCTTCTTCAGGTTCTCTCCTATGAGCAACCTCTACTATCTCCATTCTTGTACGAAGATGTTGAATTTCATCCAGTAGAATTGCATTTCCTTACGACCTTCCCCCACCTATGCCGACTCCTCTCTTGGGTGGCATCTTTGCTGCAACCTTCAAGAGAAAAACTCAAGTCTGATTTATTACCAAATGATGCAGACTAGCTACACAAATATCAGAATATTCATGGAACTATATAGTTTATGGGTTCATAGGATTCTTTATTCATAGCAGATTTCTCCCTTTTGTAGATTTACAAACATACATACGTGGAACAACCAAAAGCCCTTTAAAATAGACAAACATAAACCCAAACAAATAATATACGCAGAAATTCTTACCAAAGGTCCCACAACACTCCTGACCAATCATCGTTGATCACACTTTACCGCATTTACAATTTAACTTTAATGCTAAAACTTATTTCTTGCGATTTGCGATGTTGCGATGTGTCAACGCGTGTCCTCTCCACTTCGCATCACAACTAATTTAGTTTACCTTATTCCAACCTTAAATTTAACTTCTAAATATTGTGATCTATGAAGCCGCTTCCTCTGCACTTCGATCTCCACTGTTGGCCTTTGGCTGGATCTGACGGTCCAAGTTATATCTCTACCGACTCACTTCGCATCGCAAGTGAAATATTTTAACTTGCAAAACTCTTAACTCTCAACTCTATTCTTTGCGATGTGTGATGCCCTCATACTATGATGTGATATCTTGCCGTTGGTCGGTGTTGGATCTATGGTCCTTGCTGTGTCTGCAATCTGATTGATTTCCAACTATGCGACTGATACATATGTGATTCAACAAAGATTTAAAACAATGATTTAAAACAGAGAGCCTAATTAATCACAAAACACTTGGAAATTTAATAATAATAAAGTTACAGAGCCAGGACCTTGGTCAAATAGTTATTACAATTATTTCTGCTCTTTCTTCTTTCTCTCCTCTCGCACCCCTATTCCACACCTATTTCATTCCTTTTCAAACCCTACTATCTATTTTCCTCATGCCTATTCATACATATATATCTCACTGAAGCGGTCCTTCTTGTCTCTAAATATATTTCCGTTTGAGCCACTCGTAAAAAACAAATGCTACCCTATTTCTAAGCTCTTATCCTACTTGTCGTGATCTCCTCGGAGGGAGAAATTGAATTCTATTTTCTTCCTAATTAACTTAGCAAACCCAAACACACTAACTTCTCTCATTTAAAATTAAGTAAAATATTAATGACCAATGTTTAACCACCTCATGTTAGCCATAACATGTGAACACACAATCACATTGTTGGCTAAGTCAGATGCTCCTGCATCACCCACAAACCAACCTCTAACTCGAAATCCACTAGCTAACTGAATTTATTACTTTCAGTTAACTCATTGAAATACACATTGAGAATATACTACAACTTAATGTCCATCTAAATTAAGGGATAATAAAAATAGACATGAAACCAAAAATAGCATGGTGAGCCCCACCCTAGTCTGGGTTCTTAATGCAACCAGGTATTGAATGCAACCAGGCGCTCAATGCAGAAAAATATAACAGAGTATGTGTGTGTCTATATATATATATATATATATATATGGACACACACTCTGTTATATTTCTCTACATATTTCAGTTATATCGTTGTTTATACTGAGTCTCATGTCTATTTGTATCATATAGTTCTCAAATGAAGAGGATTTCTAGTAGGAAAATTTGTGGTTCCTTCTTTCCTCTTTCTTTTTTTGTTGAAAACGCTGATTTATAATATTTATTATAAAACAGTACATGTACAACATGAGCTCAACTGTGATAAAAACAGCGAGACAACCATCATAAAGCCCGGAAGAGCATGCTCAAGAAAGTGGAGCAGATAATAAAGTAAGTGGGCTGCCACATAAGCTGGAGCAGATCGGCCCCATTGCTGATTACTTATATGCAAAACAGAATTGGAGATAAACATAGATGATAAGTAATCTCCAGAAATGAACAAACGTTGTAAGAAAACAACAAGAAATTGATCAAAAGAGCCATCTGGTCCTGTAGGAAATTAAAACAGATTTCGTAATGAAGCAAAAAGATATTGAGTCGATATAATGAGACCCGGTAAGAAATGAGAAATCTGAATGGTCATACTATCCCATCTGAAGGCAGTTTGTCACGGTCTCTATTAGATAATTTAACACGCTCGCCTGACACCCTTGATAAAGACAGCGCTCGTTTGAGAAATGTTGACACGCTCGCTTGAAGTAAAAATCACGCTCGCCTGAAAAGGGAAAAACCCAAAAACACTTGCCTGAAGTACTGGAATAACTGGTCCCCGTGTAGAAATGAAGCATCGTAACCAGTAGAGTAGATAATAACCAGGCTCGCCTGTAGAGTAGATAGGAACAGCACGTCTGTTAAAAGCCAAAACACAGTCGCTAGTTGTGGCCATTTGGGGCATCCGATCCTTGGAAACGAAAAGGAAATGAACATAGTACTAAAATTGAAGACCCTATCTCGCCCAGCTTAATGGTAAAATCATGAACAGTATCCAGATATACTGGATCATTTCTTTATCTATTCAAACTGAAAGGAAAGGCAAGGACCAGGCATTTGTGAAAAACTGTCTATGGCAGGCCTTCGGTACCGTTATGGTACAGACCCGCTACTGTATGAACTTAACCTGCAAAAAGACAGAAAATATGACAAAAACTGTGTAGCAAAAATGGCTGAGATGTTATAAAACTGAGCATCAACAGTCAGCCCGGATGATCATCTATTTGCGACCCTTTGAGAGAAACCATATTATGGTATAGGGATGATTGTTTGCCAGTGAATTTGGCCGTCTCTGAAAAGCACAACATGCATCAGTCCAAACTCTGTTCCTAAACCTTTTCTGGACAGACCATCTGCCCGAGTATTGCTCTCCCTGAAAATGTGCATAATTGGCGGACAATTGAGAGACTGCCATAGATATTGGGTCCTATGTAGCCAGCCCAAAAGATCAGGCCGCTGCATATTCATAGTCCTTGTGACCCATCCTATTACCACCTGAGAATCCCCGTATATATGGACCTCCTGTAGCTGTAGCAGAGCAGCCAAGCGTAGACCACCCCACAGAGCAACTAATTCCGCCTTGTTGTTGGTCCCCGAACCTGCATTCCAATGAATGTGAATCCTTTCCCGCTGGGATAATTTAATCCAGGCACCACACCCCATTTGACCTTCAGCGCATGCACCATCGAAATAGATCGCCGGGAATTGTATATCATGAGGTCTATTGCGAATTGAGCAATCAATTATATGATCTCTAGACTGTGGACGATCTTCCAGCCATCCGAGGATAAAAGAATACACTTGATGTATCCGAAAAGGTGTGTCCTCGAATATTAATCTGTTTCTCCCCCGCCACACTTCCCATATGAAGAAGAAAGGCAGAGATTTATACTTACCTTTCAGGCCGTCCCAGTCCATGGCAGCATTCATAAAATCAGAAGGAGCCCACAATGGGCCCATGATGTGTATTGAGAAGAGACGCCATAGTTGCACAATGATTGGACAATTGAAGAAGAGATGCTGGACAGATTCAAGGTCCTGACAACAAATGTTACACCTAAAAGGCCCCATGAAACCCCGCTTACACAAATTATCCCCCGTTAGAATCCTTCCTTGCCATACTAGCCACCCAAATAATACTATTTTAGTCGGGATTCCCCTCTTCCAGAATATGAAAAAAGACTCCGACAGCTGCTCCCTGTATGTGGCCAAATTAAGATCATTATAAGTCTCCTTGACAACTGGGGCGCCATCATTTGTGTTACCGGCCCATACAATGAAATCCCCACCATTTGCCCACCTGAAACCCGCTGCCCGAAATGCGTCCTTGAGCCACTCCCATTCTGCCGAGACATACTCCGGCAGGCCGATTTGTTGCGCAGACTTAAACTCAGGAGAGTCAAACGACCAATGCCTTATAGTTTGTGAGATGAAATTTATGCCTCTATGAGCCAAGCAGTGAATGAGCAGCCGAGATGGGCAAACACCAATGGGCAGCCCTATAATGTTGATATAAGTAATAGGGATGTCGCCCCCATCCCGAAACTGCCACGCTAGTCGAGCCGCTACATGGCCACTTATAGCCTGAAAACTTCTCCAGATCTCCGATCTATGTCTAGTGTAGGGAAAATCAGAGGCTAGCAGCTGTTTCATAAGATCCCCACGAATGTATTTACACTTGATTACCTCCTGCCAAATACCGGAGCCCCGTACAGCCTTCCAGAAGGATTTAATTAGCAGTGCATTGTTGAATATCCGGGAGTTGAGGATTCCCCATCCATCATGTTGTTTTGGTCTACACAGCCTGGACATTTTGCAGAGATGGATCTTGTGCGGCATGTTGGCCCCCCCCCATATGAATTTCGCCATGATGCCATTCAAACACTTGATAACACCATCAGGAATATAAAATAAATGGGCCCAATATACAAGCGTCTGAGATAAGACCGCTTGCGTAAGAGTGACTCTCCCGCCCAGGGAAAGCCACCTGTGCGTCCAGCCAAAAATCTTCCGCCTGAATTTGTCCAACATCCATTGCCAGTCTCTGTTCTTATACCCGCAGGGCTTAATTCTGAAACCAAGATATGTAAAACCATCGGTAGCCACCTTAATCTCCATCTCCGAGAACTCTGCTATGAATTCGAGCTCCAATCTGTCACCACAACCATACAAAATAAATGATTTAGCCTTGTTTATTGTTAGACCAGTAGCAGCCGCAAAGCGCTTGAACATAAGATGAATGAAGAACCAATGGTTCCTCTTCACATATCTGAACAGCAGAAGATCGTCGACGAATAAGGAATGTGTGACAGAAACTTCATTGGAGAACGAGAACCCCTCAATACATCCCCGCCGCTCAGCACTGTGCATAATACCAGAAAAGCTGTCCATGACCAGAATAAATATCAGAGGGGAGAGCGCACAGCCCTGCCGCAAGCCCCGTTCTGCCCCGAAGAATTCTGTGGGTATGCCATTTATAATGATTGCATATCGCACTGAAGAAATGCAGGTCATTATCCATCTTATAGAGTTAATGGATAATCCGATCTTCATAAGAACCAATCGTATATATGACCAGGCAATTGAATCGTATGCCTTATGAAGATCAACTTTCATCAATATGGCATTTCTCTTCTCTGTATGAGCAGAATGCAAAACCTCCTGTGCAATTGCCACCGCTTCATGAATGGAGCGCCCTTTAAGGAAGCCAAACTGTTCTCTTGAAATGTGTTCATTCAATATACCTTTCAGGCGCTCAGCTATAATCTTGGAAGAAACTTTGTATAGGATGTTACAAAGGGCAATCGGCCTATAGTCCGCGAAAGACTGAGCATCGTCCACCTTTGGGATTAGGACTATAAAGGTAGAATTTAAGCTTGCAGGCATCGCCCCTCTCCGTCTAATATGCTCAACAACCTGTGTTAAGTTCTGCGCCCATCAATTCAAAAAAATGAATAAAGAACTCCGAGGGCCACCCATCAGGCCCCGGGCTCTTATCCGAGGCGAATGCTTTGAGGGTTTTCAATACCTCCATTTCTGTGATTTGGTTGTCAATAGCCGAAATAGCCTCCGCATCCATAGCTCTTTGGACATGTCCCAATAGCCAGATCTGGGCCGCATTATCGATGCCTTCATGTGTCGAGTAGAAAGCAGAGAAATGTTCGAGAGCCGCATCCTGGATCTCCTGTGTAGAGTATGCCATAGAGCCATCCCCCCTTTTAATGCTCCAGATAGTATTCCTGTTCCGCCTGCCATTTGCAAATTTATGGAAATACTTTGTGTTCCTGTCTCCTTCAGCCAACCATGAGATACGACTCTTCAATTTCCAGGAAATTTCCTCAATTCTAAGAATCTCCCTTTTCCTAACCCCCAGATCCATCAGCTCTTGTAATGTATTCTGATCTGGACACTGAGTTGTGAAAGAAGAAATTATCCTCTCCATCTGAACTTGTATATCCTTAAATTCCTGCCTGTGTTTTTGCTTCTTTTCACGATCCCATGACTTAGATGCCGCCTTAACTTTCTGGAGTCTGTGGTGAAAAAAATCCCATACATCATAGAAAGATTCTTCGTAATTCGCCCTCCAAATGCCGCCCACCAAATCCGTATATGCTTCATCCTCTAACCACACTCTATTAAACTTAAACGGGCGCCTTCCAACCGCCAAATTATCGCACCATGAGAATGAAATTGGTAGGTGATCTGAGATGTCGGATGCGATTATCAGTGATCTACCATTCTGAAAAATTTCCAGCACCTGCTCTTGTACTAACACCCGGTCCAGCCTCTTGCCAATAAAATTAGCCCCCTCTCGTTTATTAGTCCATGTTGGCGCCAAAGGAACTGGTCTTATGTCCTTCAATCCAAGTGAGAAGAACATGTCATTTAGAAACCCAGCCATAGGGTCCATGCGGGCGCCATTGCCCCAGATCTCATCAATGTTAAGAGATAAATTGAAATCACCCATGACAATCAGGTTCTGCAGGGATAAAATACCAGATGATTGCATTCGTCTCCAGAAAGACAATATGTTAGCATATGGAGCGTATATATTGATTATGTTGAGATTACCAGCCAGACCTCTGAGACTTCCATTTAGAAGCATGCCACCAAAAAAACTATATGGCTTGAAAGTAGCCCTACTAGGATTCCATAACGCCACCAAACCGCCGGATCGACCGATCGAACTTATCGCCGCAGCCTGCCATCCGCTTCTCATGTTCAGAAACATATTAATAGCCTTTGTCCGATTGGACATTGTCTCTTGACCCAAAAAAACTATAGGATTCCTGTCGTTCAGAAGTTCTTTAAGGCAATTGCTTTTAGGGGCATCACCCAAACCCCGCATATTCAGAGATATGATGTGGTTCATGATAGTGATCTCCTTGGGCGGCATGCTCTAAGCGCCCCAGGTTGGCCATCGGGCCCGTCATAACCTGTAATTGGAACTTCTGATAAACCCTTCTCGTCATCCGAAAACAGTGAAACAGCCTTGAATTTCCCTTTGTTCTTCTTGCAGACCGCCTTAGCCTTCTTCTTAAGCGAGCTGATAGCAGTCGACAGCCCCGAAGAGTTTTTTCTTGGGCTAGGAATGGGCCTGTCGAACACCGTTAAGGCAGCCAAATCTATATTAGAATTCCCTAACAATGATTCTATATCACTGCCGATCGAGTTTCTAGGAGACTCTGATAGATAAATGGGCCCCGACTTTTCTGGGTAGTTTTGAGGTGAGCCCTTACTAATACCACCGGCAATCCTATCATCAGCCATTAAGCCTTCGGAAGAGGAATCCCCCCTAATTAAAGACGTCTGATACATCTGAAGGTCATTCTCCGGAGAGTTCGGGTCCCCAGTGTGACTATGTGGCAGATTTTGTACAGCATCCTTGTATGTTCTAGACACCCGAGCGATGGCCTTGCCCTTACTGTTGCCAGTTTTCTCATGGCTATGAGGAACAGCCGGGTCTAATGGAGGGCATAGGACCAGTGCGTCTCTATCTACCGGGGAGTATAAATCAGATTGGTTACACAGATAAGCCGGATTGTCACCATCAGAGTCTAACACCCTATACAGCTTGCGGCCCATCGACGGGTGGACAGCAATATTTGATTGAACCATTGCGTCAGATATGGCAGATTCATGAACATTTTCAACATTCTTATAATGTTCAACCTCGTTGTGATAGGTAGGGGACTTACCTTCTTTCCTTTTGCATATAGGGCTGACCCCATCTTTAAACCTTGTAGCCGCACCAGCATCCTCATCACCCCGCCGAGCCATATGAATCCGGAGTCTAAAGGGGCAATTATCCCTTAGGTGACCTGTCTTATGGCATATTAAGCACCTAAATGGAATACCCCAAAAATCTACTCTCTGGCGATGCCTTGTATTATTCCACGTCAAGTCGACGTCGCCAGGAAGATCTCCTTTATAACTGATCTCCACCAGAATCCATGCAATCCTCTTATCTGCATATCCCACTATGCCAGGGTCAACATATTTGGTGATACCTATTGCGTTGCCAATAGTACGCAGAGCTTTGACAGTCCAGAACTCTAAGGGTAAGCCAGGGAGCTTTACCCAGACCAGTTTGCTCCTGGGAGCCTCTACCACCGGATTAAAACCAATAAACCATGGAATAATCTGAAGGAAGCATCTACCTCTAACCCAGGTACTGTCTGTCACCTTATGGACATCCTTTTCATGCATAAAATGCACGCTAAACCACCCATTGATAAGCTTGCTTACAATAGGGGCGTATCCTATGATGGGCTTCCATTTTTTATGTATCCACGATGCGGAGTCGTAATCTTCCGAGTCTGGGAAGACCCACCTACACACAATAGCCCGGCGCTGCAGACTTGTCACCCTAATGCATAGGTCGTCATAATCCAGCGGCACTTCTTTAACCTCCATCCTTTGCTTGAAGATTTTACCCTTGTTACGACGATTTCTCCTCTGAAAAGGATCCTTAGAACGGAACTTTGAATTTATGATTACCTCTGTGTTATCAGCTATACCCATTCTGATAATAGCCTCATCCTTCGCGTGCTCCGCCAGCCTAGTGTCCTCACCACCCTGCATCCTGTCTGCCATCTGTAACCTGTCACAGCTGTAAATGACGGAGGATTCAGCACATATAATACTTCTACCTAACAATTACCACTGCCGCCACCTTCAGTCGAAATCAGTCCCGGCAAGCAGCATGTAGAAGCAATGAGCAAGATTTGTGTGTACCCTCCAAATCGATCTAGATCTAAAAAAGGATATCACAAAGCCTTCCCCAGCCTGACAAGCCTCCTCGATCCCCACCCCTTGTCTATAAAATATACATATAGATCATCTTATCCTCTGGAGATCCAAATATGGAGTAGACTAGTGTACTAGGGATATCTGGTAGTGGATCCGTCATTCAATATTGGAGACGTTGGGCACCCCAGCCTGACAAATGCTATCTACCCTCAGCCCCCATCACAAAATATAGAGATGGTATGTCAAAACGGGAACCTCTTACAATCTATAAATAGTCGAGTTGACAAACCACCTAATCACCAACCTTTGTCATTAAGAAGCCAATCCATGTGTACTGAGGCACCGGGATCCATATCGATTTCGGCAAACACAGCAGAACCGCCAAAATCTTGTCCAGAGTCTTCCCGGAATATCAATTCAAAGTTGATGCCGGAAAATAAACCACCCTCACCTTCCGGCTATGGAAGGCAACAGCAGCAGAAACATCCTGGAGCCATCCACCACCTTCTGAATAGTCTGAATCCCGCACTTTTCCATGGACGAGAAACCACTACTAGATCCTTAAGCCTGCACCATGAATGCGATTCACACATACTATTACATGAATCATATGTTTCAGGACCATTGGGGCATTGTGTGGACTGTGATCCCCCCTCTGAGACATCCATCCAATCTAGAAGCCAAATGGCATTATGACAAACCAACAGACCGGAAGAATAATTGACAGGCATACAACCACCAATAGCAACGGATTACCCATACAGGTACCACCTATAGCCCAGCCCCGAGCAGTAATACACTTTGCACAATGTTCAGTAGCCACTATGAGCGACCATATTAAGCCCAATCAGGTTCCAGCTAGTAAACATCTTCCAGGACATGTATCATCCCCAAGCCACCATCAATCCAGTCTCAATGGGTTCCAGCTAAAGAATACCAAATAAAAGCCACTGAAAACCACCATTAAGTCCTCACAGGTTCCAGCTAAATTGTGAAAGTGTAGTTTCCAGCTAAATTGTGAAAGTGTAGTACCCCTGGACCAGGAATAGCCACTGTACTCGGGCAGACTGTTCCACTGGGATCCAACTTCCTAATCTTTATCTCAAGAAAGCCAATCTGCAGTTTTTGTTGTTGTTTGACCCATAGTTAAAGAAAATAAAAACTATCTAACACAGCAGCAAGTGAGATATCCACCATTGTTCCATGACTCCCCCACGCAATGCTATCGACCCTTCTGCTATCATCTCAGGGATCTTCTTCCCTTTCTCTATTGAACAGAACCTCAGGGATCAGCAAAGGGAATATATAATGCCATACCGGAATAATACATAATAAAACCACCTCAACACAGTAGAAAAAGAAGGATCATAAATCTTTGTTGCAAGCAGCTAAAAAAATAATGATCCCGTGTCATATAGCACTATACAAAATCCAAACCCGCAAGGAAAACATGACCCGAGAGTGAAAAACAAAACCAATCCCAGCTAGAAAAAGAGCGTTTCTACACAAGAGAGTGATATGTTCCATAAAATATAGACCGTCCTCAATAAGCAGAGAAAAACACACATCCAAAATGGCGTGAAAGAGATATTCATAACCATAATGGAAGAATTTAACATGCGCTTACAGGGAAAATGCCTTAAGCTCATATACCCCAGTAATCCTTCTGCTAAGTTGTAATTCTCAGTGCCTTACTGTTCGCTAGGATCAAAGATGCTTTTGACATGCTCGAACCCCATTTGGACCTGCTACACAGTTATCACCTGTTCTTGTTCATTCACGGACTGAGTGGTAACGACCACCATTATGTCTCTCTGTCTCTGTTGCACATACAATTGATTTGATACGCAAGTGAATGTTTATACCATTTTAATATCAGTAAATATTTACATCAAAGGCATTTCTTTTCTGACTTGGGGTGAGCATACATTGTTCACCCCACCCAGCCACTGCAATTTATTTACATCGTTCCCTTCCTTTGAATATATGACACGAGGCAAACTTCTGGCCAGTTCAAATGAGCCTCCGTCACCAACTTAGGTCATTCCCTCCTCGCCCCTCTGTTGGAAATGGATATGTTCTCTGTTTTCATTTCTATCTATACTCTTTGTATTTTTGCTTCATTAACGTACACCACCTCTGCTCCAATTGCACTCGAAGATCTCACCGCGCGATTAAAACTCCAACTCTTAGAAGATTTGTAAATCAATATTTACTCTATTTGGAAAATTATTTTATAATTTTTAAAATCAACTGGATTACGCTTTAGAATGAACCTCTCACGACCTTTTACTTGTATCAAACTCACATTCAGTATCAAACTCACATTCATGTTATACATATATAAGTGGTTTCCATAGAATTTTTTCAACATTTAACTCGATAGTTACATTTGTAGCTTGATTTTTCTTCCTGAAAGTTTTGATTGAGTACTTTACTTTTGATTATGTAAAACTGTCAATGAATAAAATTTCGTGTGACTATTTAATTCTCTCTGACATGTCTAAGAGATTTCAAGACCAACTAGTATGGCTATACGGTTTGAACACATAAAATGATATAATACAATATCTATGATCAATTCACTACCTCCAGAATTCAATTTATCTTGTACCAGGGTTAATACAAGTTTTTAGTTAGCTTCCCATTTTTTTTCATAATTCTTAACTTTAAAAAATGCACAAAATCCATGTATGGAGAATACCACAATTCAGGTGTAAAAGGCAAGAAATGAACACCATTCATGATTCTGGTTTTTATAATTATATTATTTTCAACTATACATCCGTCCCTACATAAATCACACACCGTGGGAAACAACAAAGGTCCCCCTCAGATTGATTGCATATTTCAGTTAACAATGGTCAATGCTCTTACTCAAGCTTTTGGCAAAATCTTTTCCTCCCTCTCCTTTTCCAGGCTCCAGTTAACAATGGTCAATGATTTCACTCCCTCTCATTTTCTACAAAATCTTTTCCTCCCTCTCATTTTCCAGGCTCCAGTTAGCAATGGTCAATGCTCTTACTCAA
Source organism: Pinus albicaulis (assembly GCA_034641835.2). Taxonomy (NCBI): domain Eukaryota; kingdom Viridiplantae; phylum Streptophyta; class Pinopsida; order Pinales; family Pinaceae; genus Pinus; species Pinus albicaulis. The sequence continues at coordinate 1,723,833,959 of CM076575.1, forward strand.
GCTTTCTCCAAAATCTTTTCCTCCCTCTCCTTTGCAATTTCTAGTTTAATCGTTTTTGAGATGGGGGTACACTGCAGTAGTATTGTAGGGCCTAAATGTAATGACTTCAGTTACAATCATTAATTCGTACCAATGACTTGAGAATTTATTGATTTCCGTAAAAAAATCATTGACGGTTTCTGTCAAAATTCATGTTTTAAAACCACAACTGATTTTTCATTTATTTTAGTGGGAGTTTTTTCAGTAGGAAAAACCATCAGTTCTGATCAGTTGAGTTATATTAGATGGTCCACTTATTTATGCTATTAAATTGTTTATATTTATCATTCCAAATAAATACAAATTAGCACTTGTCCATGGTTATGGATGCACATACTGGAAATATGAATAGATGTTCCATTGTTTTTAACGTGTCTCTATCTATTTATGATATAGCTTTAAATAAATATTCATTTTAAATTGAGTGGATTGGTTGATTCATTGCTTTAAACTTTAGAAATAATTGTAAACTTTTTATTTAAAAGTCATAATTTGTTGATTTATGTGAATATAAAATAAAATGTCATAGACCTTCATAATTATAATATTATTATTATTTTAAATTATTTCTAAGTTAAAAATCTAATTTGTATATGGATTTTTGTTTTTATTTTAAAATACAAGAGTTTTCATGTAAAAATTTAATAACTAAAGTGATATATATTTTATATTTTATTTGAAATTTAAAATTATTAATTTAGAAAAAAGATCTTATTAATATTTTATTATATAAATGTAAGTTTATGTGAGTATAATTATTTAGATATATCTTTTTTAAATCTATCACATGAATGTATTAGTTGTGGACCTGTTTCAAACTAACTAATTAATGTGGTTCATTTATTCATCCTTATGATGAATCACTTTAGTTGGTTGAACAATTTTAGTTGGCTAGAAGCAATAGGCAGCTAATGCATTTATGTGATGAATGCGAAAAACATATATCTAACTAACATTTTGTTTTTAAAAAATTTCATATATTATAAATATTTAAAATGATTGAAAATAAATAGATTAATTTTAAGTAAATAAATTTGTTGAAATTTTTAGGTTTTTTATTTTTTTTATTTTTATTTTATTTTATTATATATATATAAATAATATTAAATTATTTAAATGTGTTTTATATAAATAATTTAAAATTTTAAAAATAAATTCAATAATAGCAAATTTAATATTATTTTATTTAATTATTTTGGTTTTTTCTTAAGAGTCTCACTATAAATTATAATTTTTTAATTACAAATTTTGTTTTTAAGAATTTTAACTCAATATTACTCAAGCTTTCTACAGAAGCTTTTCCTCCCTCTCCTTTGCCTAGGTTCTAGTTAAAAATGGACCATGCTTTTACTCAAGCTTTCTACAAAAGATTTTCCTCCCTCTCCTTTGCAACTTGGGAGCTAAATATTAAGAATGATTTTCCTCCCTCTCCTTTGTAGGCTCGAAGCTAAATATTAAGCATGTGATGTGTTGATCGCCATCATTCAACCTATATAGATTTGTGCCAGCTCGAAATACTACAAAAAATAATGTGCAAACTATTTCCTTCCACATTCCCCACTCCTATCAATGTCCATTTGCACCTCTCGGTGCAAAGGCTAGTTTAAATTAGTTTGTGATCATCTTATTTATTTGGTTTTTTTAGTGGATGAGTAAGGAAATTATCCAGGACATGAAAACTCAATTTTCCTTTAAATTTAAAATAAAGCATCTTGGTGGTGTGAATTTCAATTTGGGCATGGAAAATAAAAGAGATTGGGAAAAGATGAAACTATGGTTAAATCAAAGGATGCATGTCATGATAATTTTGCAGAGTTTTAGAATGCTAGAAAGTAAGGCAATAAAGATCCCTATTCCTATAAGTGTAAATTTATTTACATATTAGTTTCCTAAGACATGGGAGGAGGAAGAGGACATGTCATGTGCTCCATATGCTAGTGTGGTTGGAAGTTTGATGTATGCAATGGTCTATACTAGATCAAACATTGCACATGCATCAAGAGTATTGAGTAGCTATATGTCAAAAACTAGGGAAGAAGCATTGGACAATAGTAAAGAGGTTTTTTCATTATTTGCATGGAAGTATTGATTATGCATTGTGTTACCAAGGAATAATAATATTGGATAGAGTGTTGAAAATACATTTCTTTGTTGATGTTGATAGGGATGGAGATCTAGATTGCAATATATATATATAATTTGATATGTTTTTAGCCTATTTGGAGGAGTGATTAGTTGGATGAGAAAGAGAGAGTATGTAGTGGCACTCTCAACTACATAAATTGAATACATGGTATATACTCGTGCAATAAATGAAGCACTTTGGTTACATATATGATGTTTATGTATTGAGTTGGCACAATGACTTGTAACGGTTCGTATTGTGATGCTTAAAGTGATTTTTTTTATTGAAACTAACATTTTAAGGAGGAAGCATATTGATGTTCAGTATCACATTGTGAGAGATATGGTTGAAGAGAATATACTGCTTGTAACAGTGGGCACTTAATTAATAATGTTGCATATTCGTTGTCAAAACAAGTGAGCACTAAGAATTTCTTTTAGTGTGGAGAAACAATAGGAATTACTACCCTCGATTGTTCATCATGTACTCCTATGACCCACTATATGGAAATCCAAACAACAAGTGTGAGAATGTTGGCAATGTGTTATATTATTTGCATGATTAGTCATACTTTTACCCTAGTTCCTAATGGAGGGGTGTCGAGGACCTCAGGGCTTCTCGAATCCCCTTCCCATATAATTATCACTTTGTGGCATATAAGGGGAGGTGGGGGTAGGGAAGCTTCCACTTCCCATATATATATCATTTTTGGGGGTTTAAGGGGGTGGAGAAACTTTTATGGATCCCCCCCTTGTGGGGGATGTCAAGTGAAACAATCCCAAAGCGAAGTTTTTGGAAAATTTTCCTTATAAAATATTTTAATTTCATAGTCAGTCTAGACCACTCATCACTATGCCACATATTATATGGTAGAAGTTATGTTATGGTTTTTTTCCTTAGAATGGAATCCCACTTTAATATGAAATTGTATAAAAAGTAAGTAATCATTGAGATATATATAAAAACCAATCTAGTTTTCCCAGTTGTGGGTTTCTAGGGTAACATCTATGTGAAAATTGTGAGTGAGTTCTATTGAATATTTTTTCATATTAAAATTTTCTTTGTCGGAATTATTTGTGCAAGCTAAAATCTATACTACTGATTAGCTATTTATCCATGGATGTATCCATACTTGGGTGAACCACATATATTAGTATCTATTTTGTATTGTGTCATTCTATGTTTTATTCCACATTAATTTTTATTTTATTTCTTTATAGTATTATTCCTAACACTTGAAGTATGCCCACCATATTTGGAAGAAACTAGGTTCTCTAAAGCTCACACCCTCATCCATTACCCTTAGGGATTTTGATATTCGACCATCATAACCATGAGGCCTTAACAAAATCTTCCCCATTGAATTGGTGCGAATAAAAATATTAATAGGCGTTAAGGTCATAAATGTGCCTTTATATTACATCATCCTCCTAGGATGTATTTATATATACAATATGAAAATAGTTTCTTCATAAATTTTATACATAATGATGGCCTCTCATTTTGATAAGGTCATCACCATGTATTAGCTCATGCACTAATATGTGATTGATCCATTTTCATGGATAACCTTTCATTTCCAAGTTTATTCATATATATATATATATATATATATATATATATATATATATATATATTTATATATCCTGTTTTCCTTTTCTTTCCTTTTTATTTAATAATCCACCATGAGTCTATATTTTCATTAAATGTTAAGAAATATTTCATTGTTTCCACAATTATACATATTTTTTATAATATGTTTGTAAATCCTTATGCTATGTAGATATTTTCTTCTTGAAACTCTATCTCCACTCTACACTGAATCTTACTCTACACTCCACATATATTTTTGTTTTGAATAAATTATTTTCACAACAAACAAGTTTCTTTCTCCATGCTCCCTCGAAAGACTTATATATCCATGCCCCACAAATTTCCCATCTCCACATGTCATTTCCTCCACATGCCCATTTATCTCTTCCACTCTTAGTGAAATTTAAAGTTTCCTAATTATGCACCTTCTTCATTTTTCAAGGGTCACTTATGATTCATTAATAAAATTATGATCCATAAGGTAAAACATGGTAATTTGGAGTTAATTTCAACTTATTATCTTTTTTTTCCCATGAAGCACTTTCCTTTTCAATTAACTTACATTTAAGAAGATGGTATATGGTGAAATGATGCTTTAATAAATTATATTCTTGAACTAAGACTTTAAACGACCAAATCTTCATAATTCACGACATTATAGTTATGTATATCAAATTCCTTTCAGAGAATAAGATGTATTATAGGTAGAAGAAGAAAACATCCTTTTTTTGGTGATATTATCAAATTCATTTCATGGCAAGATAAATATTTTGTTATTTTTCTACATATAATTGGTTCTAACTATTAAGTGTTGAGAGAAAAATTTAGAACGCAATTTAGATGTCTAGTTTAGTAAAATTTGGTTGTGTACCCAAAGTTTTCAATTTCAATGAGCTCATTTCTTGGTTTTCCTAATGATTTGATTCAAATAGATGAACAATTAGAGTATGGGTAAAAAATATAGTCTTATTAACTCCTAAAATTTTTATAATGAATATCTAACATTCTAGCCCTAAGAGAAGTCTTAATATTCTTGATGTCGACTCTTTTTGAATTACCATGGTGGTGGGTCAAATTTATTAAAGTATTTCTTACCTCCATCACCTCAAATGTCAACTGATATTTTAGCTAATAATATATCTTTGTTGGTGGAGCCATATAGAGATTTATACTTTTTATTTACGTACTTCACGAGATGAGAGTCTACATCTCACATTCCCAGGTCAAATTCCCAGGTCAATTAAAATTTGAGGAATATATCACAAAACTTCCATATTTATGGAGTATTTGCAAAATGATTTATAGTTTGTTGCAAATTTTGAGTGATTTTTGTAGAAATGAATAAGGTTTACCATCAAACCATAGAATACAATAGGTGAGAAAACGACAATTAACAAGGATACATATGTTACAAGGTTCATTTTCCAATTATAAAAGGATTAGTGATACAAAAAGTGTTGCATTTCTTAAAGAACTTGAAATTGTTAAATATATTGGGGGGCCACAATTAATAAGATAATAGATGCTTATGATGAAGGAACAATTGGAGGAAGAATTTAATGTAGTTAAAACTTCGTGGGCCGGTGATTTTGATACTCATTGGTTTTCCAAAATCAGTAATTTACAGGTGGTTAGTTACTTTTGCTGATAATAATGAAGACCGTATGTCATCAGTTGAGAAATTGTTCTTTGAGCTTAATGAAATTGACAAACATTTTCACTCCATGTCAAAAATAAATTGTGATTCCATCATTAAAATAATATATTAAAAAATGGCTCAAAAAATAATCTATGCATATTGTTAACCAATAATAACTACCAAAAGGTGGTTCTAGCAAATTCACAAGACCTATATATACATACATGTGTGTGACTTGAGAGACAGAGATCATTCCATCCACAATCCCCTTTCTATTGAGTGTATTTTTATTTTACTTTGAAGAATTTTCCATTATTTATCCTCATATTTTATCATTCAACCTTATCGAAGTCTTTTTTATTTATAAATTTTATCCCAAGTGGCATTTATACTTTTCTTATAAGCTACTTCTACTAATTTTATTTTGTCCATAGGATCCCCTTCCTAGTCCATTTGGACAAATTCATTTCCTTGAATTACCCCCCACAAACATATATATCTTTTAAATTGTCATGGCTATTGGATTTATCAACAATTTTATTTTAATCTCTATGGTTTCTATATCTTGTATTCTATATCTCTACCTCTATTTAGACTAGGGAAAATTTTAGGGGCTAATACTCATAGGTGGGATAATATTCCATGCTTTTTTCCGAAAAAAAAAATATTCCTCAATTTCCATTCTTCTAAAAATGAATTCACCCAAAATTTATAGTATAAAATTATTTTACCTTAAAAATTTCCAATATTATATATTTTCTAATATAAAATAATTAGAAATCTATACATTTTTACAAAATTATCATCAAACATTTTAAAATCAGATATTAGGGACTAGTAAGGTTTGCAAATGTTGCTAAATTTTAAGATAAACTTCCATACTTAAAATTATCCCTTCTTTACACAAAATATAGAGTGGATTTTATAGTTGGCATGTTTACATGTTTGTGGTGATTCATTAAATTTGATTTATGTTTGTGACAATGATTGGTAGTTCATTTCCATTTTCAATATGTCAATGATGTCTATTGTTCTTATTCATTGAATTAACCCCGTAATTATTTAGTTGAAACATACATGATGTAATATTTTGCATTACATTTTCTAATTTAGTAGAGAAGAATGTCTCTACATATGTGCTACATACACAGTCACACATCAAATGATTTTATATCCCCTCTATAACATGTGTGTAACAAACTATATGAAAATACCATCCACATAATTCATTTCCACATATCCAAAAGTATTTAGTATAAACACTTGAAAGTAAAAACCATACTTTGATCACTCAACCACCCTCTGTCTCTCTCATTCACAATTTCTGCACAAAAATATAACAATGGCTTGATGACCCTTATATCACTTTAAAAATCTTGTTGGTCCACCATTACCAAGTCCATAGAAACCTAAACCATTTAATTCTTCCTCATGATACAACTTATTCTCTTTGAACCTATTTGTTATATCTCTTTTCCTTATACTTGTTGTAATTATACATCTTCATCAATTAGTTCATCTACATCTTTAAGTACAACTATTCATGTTTTTTTGACTCAAAACACTACAATGATGACATGAGTGATATTCCATATTCAATGGAGATTTTGTTTCCATATTCCCATCTATCTCTTCCCCTTCCCTAGTGGTATCAATATGTTGAAACTTTGGCTTGAGATAATTTGAATTATACACACAAATGTAGAGTGTTGATCTAGGTAATGTGCACTTATTTTTTTGTGGTATGTTTATCTTATTGGTGTTTTCTAAAAGAGATTGTGCATAGATTTCACTTTTCTTCTAAGGGTTACGTTAAAATCCAATGGGATACCCCTACATCAAACATCCCATATTAATAAAAGAATGCATTCCCTCATCCTTAAATGAGAATTATATTTGTTTCTTTAGGGACAAGTATATTTATTTCTTTGAGGACACAACAACCTCAACTAGTCACCCTTTCCTCATGAGATTTCTTCTTTAGGAATCTCTATTTCATTTCTTATCTTCATTCGTATTATATTTATCTCTTCATGAACTAGTTCAACTGCATCTTCCATTGAAATTGTTTACCTTATATTTTTTCCACTTGTTGTCTCGTTGGTGCACTAATCTTCCACCTTACATGGTGATTCCACTTCCATGTGCTCATATATCTCCTCACCTTACCTTATCATTCCAACATGTTGAAATCTTGGTGTGCCATGGTCCAAAATGTTGATTAGGATGGTATGTATTAATTTTGATAAGTTACCTTGGTATGATACTTATCTAGTAGGTGTGCATTAAAGGATCATGTGTACAATATACATATCTTATTACAAATATAAAGAAATTTAAAAGATTTGGGTAATGGGAGACTTCAAGTTTGTCATTTTCTGTGTCCATAAAAAATAAGTGGTGGAATATTTAGGTATTTTTGGGTTGTTGCTAGAAATTCTCTTAATGATTCAATACTTTCAGTGGTTAGCTTTCATTCATATTCATAGGGAATGGAACTAGAAAGTGAATGTATATCGAAGGAATCTCTCCTTCAAATTATAGGATCATTTGGAGCCGATGATTTCATTGATGTGTAGGTGGGGGTGGGTATGGAGTTAATATATATCTTTTTCTTAATTTCTCTTATCAATTTTTTATATGTTCTATAATAACGATCACAAGTATGTTCTATTGAAGTAAGCTTTAGTAGTAAAAAAAAATTTTCATCGTGGCAAGTATAAGATATGATAGTTTTTTCTTGGATGGAAAGGAAAAGTAAATAGAGTCTATGCATGAGCCTTCAATGCACACCTACTATATGAACTATCCTTATCTTCATTGAATAACACTATAGTATCATGAATTTGATAATTATGGAGAACACCAAATTATTGTTTCATTGAAAATATGTTTTATCCTTACTACAATGATTTTGGCCACTAGGCAAAAATAATTAGAACGTGAAATAGGTCGAAAGTCTATAATAAACTTCTCTTTGTGGTTCTTTGGAATTAGATACAAGTGGGTTGATTTCAAGATACTCAACATCTTCCTTGACCTTTAGGATTCATACGCTATCTTTGAAAAGTAATTTTTAATTAAAAAAATTACCAATCTAAAAATTCAACTATTAACACACTTGGTTGTATGATTTTTCTTATTTCATGCCAAGAGGGTGTTTCTCACCTCTTCTTCAGAAACTTCTTCTATCATATTATTAGTTTCCTCCACAGAGAAATATCTTAGAATGAGGTTCAATATCTACCAAATATCTTGGATAGGGTGTATCCCCATGGGCTCTTGAAACAAAAAAATGAAGAAATTGACACCATACTATGATTTATCCTAAAAACATTTCACCACCCTTCCTTCCCAATCTAAAATCTTGTAGATCAAATTAAATATATTTTTTCAGTTTGAAAAATCATTGAAAAACTTAGTATTTTTATCACCTTATTACATTCAAATTTCTTGATTTTTTATCCTCCATATTTGCACCTCTTTTTCCAATATATCGCACTTTTTAGCCTCAAATTTTTGGAGATTTATAAATTCTTCCGCTGAAAAAAGGTCAGAAGATGATTGAATTAATCCTAACGATGTTTTCCATGAAATTATTCAAAAAGTATGAAAAAATTTCTAAAGAAATATGCCTCCAATATTCCGCTAATAGCTTCTTATTATCTTCTTCCATAAGCACTATGGGTTGAACTTAATGGAATCCCAAGTTTAGTGTCTTCCTTAATAATTTCCAATATGATTGGATAGTGATCAAATATCCCTCCAAAATTTGCCCAGAATTTCAATAGAAAACTAGAGGGCCCCAACAAATCATCCAACACCAGAAAATGGTCAAGCCTTTTAGTAATTACTTTGTCGTTCTTTCTAAATTTTCTCCAAGTAGGGGTCAATTTGATAGGATCTACATCTACCAAATTATATACCTCCAAAACATGCGTACAAATTCCTTCAACTAGTCTTTTGTTATTTTAAATCCAAAACCTTCGTTAAGGAAAGTATAAAGTTTATATCTTCTATTACTATAATATTAACTTCTTCTAGGAAATGAGGCTCCGTGATTAATTCCAAAAAGGGATTTTGATTCCTATACAACCATAAATATTAAAAATATTTAGCACATAAAATAACTCTCTAACCTTCAAAACCACAATAAAGTAGAGGCTAAATACTTTGAAGAGAATACTTGCATGGCTGGTCTCTATTCTATTAGCAACCCTCCTAATAATCCTTCAAAATTCAACATGTATAAAGGGAGGAACTTGAACCAAGCTTCCATAACTAATCTCACATGCATTTTAAATCATGGTTTCCTGAATCACAATTATGTTTGAACAAATATCCTTGACACATGTCTTAAGGGCTAGAATTCTATGGGCAACCTTTACCACTCTTGTGTTAAATGATAAAGACTTCACAGGGGATTTTCACTATAGGTTAACGCTGTTGTAGGGACCCTATAAATTTTAATTTGATTCCCTCTTTGGATATCCAATAATACCTTCTCCTAGGTTATATATAAGTGAGATTTCCTACCAACTTAGGGATATTGGCCATGGTATTTTCCCAATCCTTCGAATGAGGGATCTATTTCTATCATTTGGAATTAGATATTAGGTAATATAACTTACTTTAAACATGATTAACACTTTGAGAAGGGGGATTATGGAGAAGGAGAGACTCCACCTTTGAAATATTAACATAAATTAAAACAAAACTACTAAGCAATTCATCCCATCCAGGGTTCTTAAATTTTTCTCCTATTCAACATCTCAAAATCCCCTTTCTGATTTTTATCAAAGATCCAAAGTGAGAGGTTATTTAAATGCAAAGTATCCTCGTGTGCTTCACCTCTATAAACTCTCATATAACCTTCAAATATTATGTTGAAATTCTTCAAATGAAACCTATGACATAGGGTTCCATACTCTCACCAAACCATAGTTGTAGAAAACCCCCTACTCACCTTGTGTGGTCATGGCACATCATGGTACTTAAACAACTTCATTTCTATCCTCACACGGAATTGTGATGTTTTTCAAAAAACCTTTTTTTATTGATGTTTGCATAGTGGAAAATTGAAATTAGCCAATTAGGTTATGGGTAAAAGTTGAGATTAGAGAAGTTTTAACATGCATAAATAAGATTATTGAAAGTAATCACATTTAACAAAAAAATTCAATAAAAATGTAGCCTAAACCCATAACCGTACTGAATTTGATATAATAAATAATGATTTACTAATAAAATATTGAACATACAAAAAAGAAGAAGGATGAACACAAAATTAATAAATGATTAAAATAAATCATAACACGTATAATAAATTATCTCCATTTTCCATGCATGACCTAAGCTTGAAAATAATTATAATGATTAAGAATATATATATTTACATAAAACAAAATTAATTACAAATGTAATATAATAATAATAATAATAATAATAATAATTCAATTTAATTTTCTGTATTATAATTTTATTTTAATAAGATTATAAACAATTTATTTTATGAAAATATTATAATATATTTATTATAAAAAAATTATTTAAATAATGATGAATATATATATATATATATATATATATATATATATATTTTGTAACAATGATATTTCATAACTTCATGTGTAAATTTAATTAATAAACATGGAATTAGATATAATAATATTGAGAATTGAAATATTTTATAAATAGTAGTAGTTATGAGTTAAGGTCCATTTATGAACACACATCTATCTTAATTTTGGTTCTACCAAAGTCTAGCAAATCATTTAAGATCAAACTTCTTCTTGTGATAATTTGAGGAAAAGTTTGCACATATTATTAATTTGGAGTTATGATGAATTTACTCTATTTTTAAATAATATTATTTATATTAATATAAATTTCACCTCTACACAAATATAGAAATATTATTATTTTCAATTTCATTAAAACCATGACAATACATTGTGATAATCTCGCATGAAAATGCATGGAGTTACAATTTACATAACCATTACATAGAATATTCATCATTACATAAAGTAACTTTAGTAGAGGAGTAGTAATTTACATAACCATTAATAACCATTATTGTCACATATTGACATAAAATTTCTTTTATAACCTTGCATCATTTTCATGATTCTTTTAACTAGATTAGTTAATCACACACTTGATATTATAAACATATTCTCATGCAATGAATCCATAATATAAAAGTAGAAAAAAATAAAACTACAGAATTAGACACTGTTATACCCTGGAAACCCTGTAGGGTGAAAACCAACAAACATTTAATTTTATTATTAAACACTTGTGAGGGTGTTCACTCCTCAATCAATGGCTTCTAATGTTGTCCATCCCTTAACCATTGTCATAAAATCTTACAATGAAATGTCATTTAAATAAAAAATATATAACTTAAAGCTATTACAATCATCATGATATTGTTTACACACAAATATTCAATCCTTATATTTTTGTGGCCACATTGTTCCTTCAGTGGACCATCTTGTAGCTCACACTTATCTACATGGACCATTAATTATTTACATTCCACCATGTTAAACATAATTATATCCTTTGCAAAAGTCACCATTATTTCTTTCCATTGCGATCATCAACATACATTGATATCATGATTACATAAAATATTAATCAACCAATCCATAAATCTATACTAGTGATGCATCACCATTTGTTCATTTACATCATGAATTGTAAGAAAAATATTGTGACATGCTTCCTTTAACAAAACTGCATATGCATTAGTTATAAACATGTAACCATCAAGGCATGTCTATAAAATAAATACCATGTTAGCTAATATTTCCCTCACATAAGCACACATTCTTGTAAGAAAAATCACTACAACTATCCAAACATTCCTTTACAGGAAACTAATACATCAATTATGATCTTCATGCACATGAATTACATAAAATTTTATAAAAATAACTAACCCTTCATATATTAGTTTTGGTGCATGAAAATACGTAAAGAAATCTAACACAACAAATGTTGTTCCTATGCATGAAAATTCATATCGTTTCCAAATGAATCTTCCCAAAAGAATGCTTAACATGATAGAGCATGCAAACACATGTTTCCTTTTCGAGGAAATATAACATAGTAGGGCATGCAAAAACATGTTTTATTTTCCATAAAACTAATGCAATAAAGAATACAAATACATGTCTTCTTTTCCAAATATCATACCAACATTATCCACATACCTATATTTCAAAGAAACCAACACATTACTATGGTTTTTGTTCATGTAATTCATCTTCTTCCCAAAAATATTTTCCAATGTAGGATAACAAAATGTGCTATCATTTCCCACATACAAATGTATTATCTTTTCAACTAAAACTAATACAAATATTGCATGTATATACATGATATTATTCCAAAAATAAATAAGAAAATAGTTATGCCAGCATAAATGTAATCACATATATTTTTTCTAAAGAAATATAATTCAATAGTTCTTCTATCCATGCAAATAGCATATCTCTATAACAAAATTACTATTCTTTGTGTATGCAAGAGCTATTCATAATAGCTCTTCTTTAATGTACCCAACTCATATTCTCTTTTGTAGAATTATACCATCATTAACTATTATTTTCATGTAACAAATACATACTTCCTATTTTTTAAAGGAAATTAATATAACTTCATTTTTATATATTTCTACATGCAATTCTCTCATGCTTCCATATTCAAGAAATTACGATAAATAACCATATTTTATGCATAAAACCCAGACAATAATAAAAATAACAAGGTTAAAATTACCATTTTTGCACCTAACAAGGCTATATTCTAATTATTCTTATTATAGTTTAATTTTTTATTAAATATGTAAATTAATTATTATGGTAATTTTGTTTATGATTAAGATGTATTGTAATAATGCTATTTATATTAATTTGGAATTTAATTAATTTTGATTTGTAATTTTTTATATTTAATTTAAAAAATAATAATAATAATTTATTTTTAATTACACCAAAGGTGTTCTATTGTGGGGTTTTTGTTTGTGACACTGTTTAGATTCATCGTTCCTGACAGAATCTGAACAATGTCCTTTTTAATAAAAAATAATATGACCTTAACACTTGTAACGACTCCGTCTTCGGCAACATTACTTAGCATAACTGGTAGGAAAAAATCCTTTTTGTTTATGGCGAACCTCATGCCCCCTACCTTTGCACATCTAATTCTTCTGTACTGAGAATTCATGGTGCCAATTTTCCACATGAAAATCTTCTCAAAGGTGGTGACAGGCAATATGAAATGTTGGCAAGGGGGATTGCACCACCCGCCATTGTCCCCAGGCAGGTCGTAGTTCGGCGAGCATAAATTCGTGGTTGGGCAGAAATTCGTGGTTGTGACAATGATTGAAGTTCCTGGATGGCAATAAACTCAAGAGATTTATCTTTGAGGTTCTCAGAAGCAGTCGAGACAAATATTTCCCTGAGTTTTCCCGAGCGTTCGACGAGCTCAGTGCTACTGTTGACAAAGAAATGGGGAGAAACATGAAGGCATCTTTCAACAAGTTGATCGAACACTTGATATTCAATTCCCTATGTCGATCGTTAACGGGTGAAAACCCAGTCACTCAGGGCCTCGAAATCGACGACCCTTCATATGTTATCAAGTGGCTTACACCTCAGCTCACTCCTACAGTGAGCTCAGCTATCCTTCCAAAAATTGTGGACGAGCTAACCATCCATTCAATACGTCTTCCCTTTTGTCCTGTGAAGGGTTACTACGAGAAGCTGTTTAAATTTCTGTGGACACAAGCAGCTTTGGCTCTGGACATGGCTGAGAAAGAGTTCGGATTGAAAAGAGAGAAGGCTTGCCATGATCCCTTGTTTAACATCTCTTTCAATGCCTTTGGGGGAATGTTAATTATGCTTCCCAGTATCATCAAACACATTGCCTGCGAAGGTAGTCAACTTTCAAGAGATCTGGTAGAAGAGGTTCGCGGATCTGTTGGGGCACAAGGGAGCCTCAACAGGAGGGCTTTGGAGAGCATGGCACTGGTCTGGTCGACTGTGTACGAGGTGCTGAGGATTGACCCGCCCATGCCTCTGCAGTACGCTAGAGCGAAGACGGATTTTGTTGTGGAATCCCACAACGGGTTTTATGTGGTGAAGAAGGGAGATTTGTTGGGCGGGTACCAGCCTTTTGCAACCAAGGGAGTTCATGAAAAAATAATTAAAAACTCTCGTGATATAAAAACCTTCAATCTTTGTTTGATAGAAACAAAGTCAAACTAAAATGTGGAGTGAAATTTAATTAGGATTTACTATGAACCAATTAAAAATGACCGATTTATTTGATAGAAACAAAGTCAAACTAAAATGTGGAGTGAATTTTAATTAGGATTTACTCAAAACCAATTAAAAATGATTGATTTGATTTTATCTATATATAAATTTCATAGACTACAGTCCAAGAGAGGCAGTCTTGACTTGATTCTTCTGTTTATCATATGATGATGATTTTTCAGATCCATTGGCCATTTCACTTGAGAGAAGGGGAAAACAGGCCTCCCAAATCTGGTGATGTGTTAGATTTAGACATGGAGGGTGTATGGAGAGAAATGGAAAAACTGGAAGTAGATAAAAAAGTTTGATAAATTGGGATATGTAATTTCACAGTGAAAAAGTTGGAATCTCTACTTAACTATGCAACAACTTTGCCTTCTGTGTGCCAGGTACCATAACATAGTATTCAAAATTTGCTTCTCTGCGCATATTTTACAGTCACTTCCAAATAATATGGATGTCACTTGTACATGTTATTTATGAAAAAACTATGTCACATGCAGGTGGAAATGCATCCTCGCTGGAGAAATGATAAGATTTTGAACGCTTGTAGGAAGCACAAGATCCATGTTACTGTGAGTCGATGCATTCTATGCTTACAAATTATGTTATCATTGGACTATAGCTTCTAGTCCAAATGAAAAAAGTTTAAATGTTGTTAGCTCTAAACTCTATTGTAATTATGATCATAACAATATAGGCATATTCACCATTGGGATCACAGGGACCCCAAACAAGAAACCTGTTGAATGACCCTACTATTCAACTGGTGTGTGGTGATCTCTCTTCATTTAGATATTCATTTAAATACTGAGCTATATTTATACGTCCCTTCAATATGCTCAAACAACTTGGACTTGCATCTCTATCACCTTTTAGCTCTCGCACCTTTTTCTGTTATGGGAAAGTTTTGAAACAGTGCATAACTCTGTTTTCAGATCTTTAAAAAAGTGAATAAGACTCCGGGGTAGGTGCTGATAAAGTGGGCTCTTTAAAGAGGAACAATCACAATTCCAAAGTCTACTAATCCTGACAGAGTGGATGAGTTTGTGCCCCGTCAGTTCATGGGTGTGGAGGGGGAGAAAATGGTCAAGTACGTTCTCTAGTCTAACGACCCTGAAACAGATGAAACGTCCACTGATAACAAGCAATGTGGGGGTAAGGATATTGTTGTCATAGAAAAATATCTTGAGTTTTCTGATCCTCCACACATTTAGGGTTCAAAGCAAGCTCTGCAAGCCTGACTTCGATTGTAAATAATGCTACTGAGTGCCGTCGTGTTAACGCCATAGCCCTGCCTGTAAAAATCTCCATATCCACATCCACCTACCATGGTTCCTAGTGCATCAGATTCATTGTAAAATTTTTTGAAGGCATACTTCCATCCATTGTTAGAATAAGAAGCTGAAGTGGGCATTATTATTAATTGATTCCACCAATCCATATTTAACAGTAGCAGCAATAGAGAGGCAATCCATGATCCCCTTCTTGTCTACATACTATTGTTGTGGCATAATAGAAGCTGAGTATAGATGAAAAACATCAACAACTTTATCAGCTATAGTGTTAGATATAGCAAGGTAGTGAACTAAAAATCTGTCCACTGCTCCAGCACGAGGGCCCTCCGTCCCCACTGCTTTTGCCGTTGGGTCGTAGGATTTATTCTCTGCTCCATTATTTCAACGGAAATGTGTGCTAATAACAAGCTAAGTGGAGATATTCTTACTGAAATCAGTTCAATAGACTGCACCCTTTGATATGCACCAGTGTTAACACAAAGTCCGCTCCTTCGGTGTACCTTTGAACCCTTAGGGGCAAATTCTAGTTATTAATATTGTATTTATAATTTGAATGAGTTTAATGGTGAAAAGAAGAAATTTATTTATAGATTCAAATTTAAAGAAAATAGAATATATATATTTATAAAATTTTGTAATTAAATTGATATATCAAACTTTAAAAATAGAATATTAATATTATTATAAAAATAAATTATTATTATTATTAAAAATTATTAATAAGCTTGCCCGTCTGACAAACATGGGACCCTCAGTCGTCATCGCTGTCAGGTTCACTTTTGGTTTTCATGAACGTAAGATCAATTGCAATCTGTGTGTATGGAGATAAGGAAGCCATGAGTGCACAGATAAAGTGAGGTTCCTTTTTCTGTAATCGGAAAGCGCAGCTTTGGTTGTAGCGCAGCCATCAGTTATAGGAGTTTTCCATTTCTAAAGTGATTATGTAAAGTGGAAAATATGGATTTAAAATGGTTTACAAGGGCCTCTTATTTCATGCAAAACTATTGAAAAACATACACTTCCATCATTTGTGTTGAAATGTTACTTTCAACTGCATGGTACTCCAACCGCTTTCTAAGTTTGTTTTGAAAAACCATGCACACAACCGATTTCTAAATGGTGAACAGTCAATTTTGTTTTGTTTTGGCACCAGTCCTTTTATTCAAAACAACCTCTATATTTGAAAATAAATCTTTATAAAGAAACATTGTGTTTCAGCGCCTATCCTGTGTGTTTTAAAAAATAGAGGTTTTACTTTGAAAACAGAGCGTTGTATTTAAAAGAAAACAGAGTTATTTTTTATAACACAGGAAGCAGATTTTTTATGTATGCATGGGAGATTTTTTATTTGAAGAGCAGTGGTCCCCAGACCATGTGGCAGAATCTGATTCGATCGCATTTTATTTGGGCCTATTTACAATGTCAGAAACCGGACCCGAAAAGGTTTAAACCACAACTCATAAAAAAATTTCACATTACAATATTTGTTGACATCAGCAGCAGGATTTCAGACCTGATATGGGTTTATGAGGCAGATTTGACAATTTATCGCGTGCACAAAAGGTGATGTTAGCAAGCCAAATTCGTAACGCAATTTATCCAGTTCATTTTGGTTGATAAATGTTTGAAGTCCGGGGTGGAGGTTTGATAAGCTTCGTTTGTTAAGTTGTTTTATGTTTTATTAACATTTTGTTATATGTTTTGTTATAATGTTTGATATGGCGCAATGGAGTATTGTTATAACATATATATGTTTTAACATATATAATATACGTGTATTTGTATGTGGGCCCGAGAGGTCTTTTAAGAAAGGTTTTTGTTTTAGTTTTAAAAGGTTTTATGTTATGTTTTTATTAAAAGTGTGTTGCGCCATTAAAAAAAAAATCCTGAAAGGCTTAATGTAAAATATATATAAATGAAAAGTTACATTACATTATACAAGAGTGTATTTGTAATAGACACAACAGTGTAAGAGACAGAGTATTGCAAAACGCATAGCAGTGTAGTTTTTGAAATAGAACAGAGTGTTTTATTTTGCAAGAGAGACCAAGAGTGCATTTCTGTGAGAGACAGAGTTCAATTTTGTAACAGAGAGAGACAAAGAGTTAGTTTTTCCAGCACTATGTTTGTAACAGTCATTTTGTAAATCCCTCTGTGAGAGGAAGTTTTTGTAATAGTTTTTGGTTATGAAATAGAAAACTTTTCAACTGTGAAACTCTGTCTCCTGTGAGAAAACTTTTCTTAAATTCTCTGTGTTAAGAAGGAGAGTATTATTCTCTCCATATTGTTCTGGAATTATCAGAAATTCGAACATGGTATCAAATCTATTCCAGGCTCTTTGAAGGTGTCAAAGAAGCTGAAGGAAGGATTTATTGTTGCAGCAACTTCTCCAGTAGAGTGAAGACTCAATCAAGAAGAATCCAAGGTATTTCTCAATATAGTTTTTTGTGTTACTATTGAAGACAGTCACTTTAAATTAAAAACACAGTCAAGTTTTTGAAGAATAGTTAGAATGCAAGGATGGCTGGAGCCAGCACTAGCATGAGTGTTGGCAATGCTCAACTCCCACAATTTAATGGGAAAAACTATGATTATTTGGCAATAACCATGAGAACCCTGTTTGCCTCTCAAGACCTATGGGAACTTGTTGAGGATGGTTTTGAAGAGCTAGTGGATGAAAATGAGGTTAATGATTTAACACAAGCAGAGAAGGAACTATTGAAGAACAATAAGAATAAGGACTCTAAAGCCCTCTACTACTTGTATCAAGAAGTGCATGAGAGTGTATTTCCAAGGATAGCAACAGCTAAGAGATCTAAAGAAGCATGGATAACTCTCAAGAAAGCCTATCAAGGCATGGAGAAAGTGAAGACATCAAAACTACAATTGCTGAGGAGAGATTTTGAGACTCTCTGCATGAAGGAGTCAGATAACATTGAATCATTCTTCACACATGTGATTGGAATGGTCACACAGATAAGGTCTCATGGAGAGACTCTTGAAGAAAGGAGGATTGTGGAGAAACTTTTGAGGATCCTACCCTCAAGGTTTGATGTGGTTTTCACCACCATAGAAGAGACAAAGGATCTCACAAAATTTTTAGTTGATGAACTACATGCATCACTGATGACGCATGAGCAGAGATTGGGTAGAAATTAAAACTCATCTCTGGAGCATGCCTTCAAGACCCAGATGTCCTTTGGAAGAGGAAGAGATCAAGGCAGAGGAAACAAGAGAGGAAGAGGCAGAAGCCAAAACAGAGGTGGAAGAAATAGTCCAGCAAATGCTCAAGGAAGGGGCAAAAATCCAAATTAGAACCAAGGCCAAAACAACATCCAGCAAGGTGGAAAACAACATGCTCATGGACAAAGGTATGATAAATCCAATGTCCAATTTCATTATTATAAAAAATATGGGCATCATGCAAATGAATGTAGGAAGAAGCAACATGATATGAGTAATAGAACAAGTGCAAATTTCGATAGAGAAAATATCAACCAAGATAAAAAAATTTTAGCTTGTAATATGGCTGAGGAAAAGAGTGAAGATTTATGGTTTCTAGACTCCAGTTGTAGTAACCATATGACAGGAAACATAGCCATGTTTTCTATGTTAGATGAGAATGTGAAATCACAAGTCACATTAAGAACAGATAGTAAAGTTTCTGTTATGGGAAAAGGAGATGTAAATGTATAAACAAGCAAAGGAGAAAAGAAATCCATAGCAGATCTTTATTATTTTCTTGGAATGAAATGTAACCTCTTAAGTATTGGACAACTTGTTCAAAATGGGTATAATGTTTTCTTTAAGGATGATGTATGCACCATCATGGATAAACCACCCAGCAAACAATGTATTGCTGAAGTGAAGATGACAAGGAACAGGATGTTCCCTCTCAGGATGAGGGCAGATTTGAAAAATGGAGAAGAAATAGCAGCAGTGACAGAAGAGGCTTTCCAAAGCGAAGCAAAAGATGAGAATTGGTTTTGGCACTTGATATTTGGACATCTCAATTTTGGAGGTCTTAACTTGTTGAATAGAAAAGGAATGGTAAGAGGATTACCATTGATAGAGAAACCGGACAACCTTTGTGAAGGTTGTATCTTGGGTAAACAACACAGAGATAGTTTTCCATCCGGGAGAAGCATAAGGGCAAAACCACCCTTGGAAATTTTCCACTCAGATTTATGTGGACCAATGCAAACTCCATCACTTGAAGAAATCACTATATGTTAACATTTATTGATGATTTTAATATAAAAACTTGTGTTTAATTTTTGAAAAAGAAAAGTGAAGTGTTTGAAAGATTATGCAATTTCAAAGCACTTGTGGAGAACCAAAGTGGGCTGCACATCAAAGTTCTAAGAACTGATAGAGGAGGTGAATATATCTCTAAATAATTTCTGCTTTTTCGCAGAGAAAATGGCATTCATAAGCAGTTTACAGCAAGGTACACTCCACAACAAAATGGAGTTGCTGAAAGGAAAAATAGGACAATCATGGATATGGTAAGGAGTATGCTAAAGGTAAAGCATTTTCCGAATGATTATTGGCTGAGGCTGTACATTGTGTAGCGTACATTTTAAATATATGCCCAACAAAAGAAGTCATGAACAAAGTTCCGAAAGAAGCATGGAGTGGCACAAAGAAAGGAGTCACCCACATGAAATTTTTTGGTTGTGTGGCTTATTCACACATTCCAGATCAGCTAAGGAAGAATTTGGATAGCAAGGGGGAGAAATGTATTTTTATTGGATACAGTGAGGAATCCAAAGCTTACAGGTTGTATAACCCATCCACCAAGAAGTTTATTGTGACTAGAGATGTTCAGTTTATTGAAGAGGAAGCTTGGGATGAAAGCATAGAGAAAACAGTGAATGCTAAAAACTATTTGTCTCATGATGAGGATGATGAAGAGATGACTGAAATACATCCCCAAACAGCAGCACTAACACAAGGATAGTAAGGAACACCCTTGAGGAGAAATAAAAGTGCTTCTCCAAGCACACCAGAAGGAGGAGATTCGAGTGCTACTTCAAGCACTCATACACCAAATGAAAGAGGAAAGAAGTTTAGAAATTTAAATGAAATTTAGGAACAAGAGGCAAAAAATGAAGGTATGAAATCTTTGTTTGCTTTATATTGTCATGTTGATGACCCTATTCATTTTGAAGAAGCTATTAAAGATAGGAAATGGATAGAAGCTATGGATGAGGAAATTAATGCCATAGAAAGAAACAAAACATGGGATTTGGTTGAACTCCCAAAAGGTAAATATGTTATTGGAGTTAAATGGGTCTATAAGACCAAGAGTAATGTTGAAGGAAAGATTGAAAGACATAAGGCCAGAATTGTTGTCAAAGGGTATAAGCAGCAGCATGGGAGAGACTATGAAGAAACTTTCGCACCGGTTGCTAGAATGGAAACCGTGAGGGTAGTGCTGTCCATAGAAGCACAAAATAAGTGGAAATTTTACCATATGGATGTGAATTCAACATTCCTAAATGGAGTGTTAATGGAAGAGGTTTCCATTGAACAACCTCTAGGCTACGAAAAGAAATGCCAAGAGCACAAAGTGTGCAGATTGAAGAAAGCTCTTTATGGGCTAAAGCAAGAACCAAGAGCATGGTACAGTAGGATAGATTCCTATCTACTGGAAAATGGATTTGAAAAATGTGAGGGAGAACCCACCCTGTACATCAAAGAAAAGGATGGTAAGATGTTGATTGTAGTGTTATATATTGATGTTGTAATCTTTATAGGTAATGATGATTACCTTATTGAAAATTTTAAAAGGGTCATGAAAGATGAATTTTAAATGACCGATATGGGTTTGCGGAAGTACTTCTTAGGAATAGAAGTAGATAAAAATGAAAATGGGATTTTTATCTCACAAGAAAAATATTTTAATGAGGTTTTGGAAATATTTAATATGCAGGAGAGAAAAGCAGCAATAACTCCCATAGTGATGGGATTAAAACTCAGTAAAGAGGACAACAGCAAGGATTTTGATCCAAGTTTTTACAAGAGCATAGTTGGTGGCCTCATGTATTTGACTGCAACTAGGCCTGATATAATGCATGCTGTAAGTTTGATTTCTAGATTCATGGAGAGGCCAAAAGAAGCACATTGGCAGGCAATGAAAAGGATTCTGAGGTATGTTAAAGGAACCAAAGGTATGGTATTTTACATACTACTTCAGAATGTTCAGATTTAATTGGATACACTGACAGTGATTGGGCTGGAAGTGTAAATGATCGGAAAAGCACATCCGGTTATGTTTTTCACATGGGTTTAGGAGCCATTTCATGGGCTTCTAAAAAGTATCCTATTGTAGAATTGTCTACAGCAGAGAAAAAATATGTGGTAGCTACAGCAGTTGTGTGTCAAGCAGTGTGGATGAGAAGGATGCTAAGAATTTTATGCCAAGAGCAAGAAAAATGTACAGTGATTTTTTGTGACAATAGCTCAGCTATTGCATTATCCAAGAATTCTGTGTTTCACAAGAGAATGAAACACATTGACACAAAGTTTCACTACATCAGAGAATTGGTGAACAATGGTGAAATTGTTTTAGAACACTGCAGAACTCAGGAGCAGTTTGAAGACATTCTGACCAAGCCACTGGGGCAGAAGAGTTTTGAGTTTTTAAGGAAATGTCTGGGTATGAATGATAACCCAATAGTTTAAATTAAGGAGGAGTGTTGAAATTTTACTTTCAAATGAATGGTACTACAGCCACTTTCTAAGTTTGTTTTGAAAAACCCTGCACACAACCGCTTTCTAAAATGGTGAACAGTCAATTTCGTCTTGTTTCGATGCCAGTCCTTTTATTCAAAACAACCTCTGTACTTGAAAACAAAGCTTTATAAAGAAACTTTGTGTTTTGGTGCCTTTCCTGTGTGTTTTAAAAAAGAGAGGTTTTACTTTGAAAACAAAGCATTGTATTTAAAATAAAACAGAGTTATTTTTTATAACATAGGAAGCAAAATTTTTATGTATGCATGGGAGCATTTTTATTTGAAGAGCAGTGGTCCCCAGACCACGTGGAAGAAGCTGATTCGGTCGCATTTGATTTGGGCTTGTTTATAATGTCAGAAACTGGACCCGAAAAGGTTTAAACCACAACTCATAAAACCATTTTGTGTTACAATCTTCGCCGACGTCAGCAGTAGGATTTCAGACCCGATATGGGTTTATGAGGCAAATTTGGCAATTGATCGTGTGCACAAAAGGTGATTTCAGAAAGCCAAATTCGTAACGCGATTTCTCTAGTTCATTTTGGTTGATAAATGTTTGAAGTCCGGGGCAGAGGTTTGATAAGTTTCGTTTGTTAAGTTGTTTTATGTTTTATTTAAATTTTGTTATAATGTTTGATATCACACGACGGAGTATTGTTATAACATATATATGTTTTAACATATATAATATATGCGCATTTGTATGTGGGCCCGAGAGGTCTTTTAAGAAAGGTTTTAGTTTTAGCTTTAAAAGGTCTTATGTTATGTTTTATTAAAAGTGTGCTGCACCATTCAAAAAAAAAATCCCGAAAGGATTAATGTAAGATATATAAATGAAAAGTGATATTACATTATACGGGAGTGTATTTGTAATATACACAACAGTGTAAGAGACAGAGTATTGTAAAATGCACAACAATGTAGTTTTTGAAATAGAACAGAGTGTTTTATTTTGCAAGAGAGATAGAGAGTGCATTTATGTGAGAGACAGAGTGCAATTTCGTAACAGAGAGAGAGAGAGAGTTAGTTTTTCCAACACTGTGTTTGTAACAGTCATTTTGTAAATCCCTCTGTGAGAGGAAGTTTTTGTAATAGTTTTTGGTTATGAAATAGAAAGCTTTTCAAGTGTGAAACTCTGTCTCCTGGGACCAATTTTTTCTTAAATTCTCTGTGTTAAGAAGGAGAGTATTATTCTCTCCATATTATTCTGGAATTCTTAGAAATTCCAACAGTCTGAACAAGATTCCAAGAGGCTCATCATTTCAATGTTTTTTCTTGGAGAGTAAAAAAAATTGACAGGACTGGCACAACAATGTTGCAGGAGCAAACATGTACTTGTACAAATGATATAACAAAGTTGAGCCCACCAATAAACTAATGTATAGAATTTATGGCTAGTGAATATTATCCATGTTGCTATACAACGTTAATGTTATATGAGTGTGTGTATGGATTAGCAGGTTGATATTTCCTAAGTATTCTTTTTTTTTTAATGAAACTACTTAAAAAAAAACAATTATTATCTTAGGATTATGATGGTTAATTATTTTTATAAATATATTTATTTTGAAATAGAGTTTTTATAATTTTAATTTAATTATCAATAATTTTAATTTAATTATATGAATTTAATCTATATGGAATGTTGTAGAATATTTTTAAGTAATATGCACAAATTAATTATAAAAATTATTTTCAAAGTAGTTGTGTTTTTTTTTGTCTTTTTAAATAATTTCATTAATTAAAAAAAATGTCATATAATAAGTGTGATATGAAATAAGTTATGGTTTTTTGAGAACGCTATATTGATAAGGTATGTTATTCGTTCATTGATTGTAACAAAACCTCTTTAGAGATTAAGAACCCCCATGATAAAATGAGACTAAATATCCACAGTTAAGAATCTTGTTACTTGTTTTTTTTTAATGTATATATATTTTAAAAACAATGGGAAATCCTATTATAACTATGTGGTCAAACAACTATCGACTGCTTTCATGGAGGTCGATTTATCATTGTTATTCAAGGAAAACCACTCCACCTAGAATTTGTTATTCAAGGAAAACTACTCTACCATGGTCCATAAGAGAGTAGTCCTTCTCTCCTTAAAAGCTAGTGGAGGAAGACCTGTTTTCTTATATCTGAGAAAGACAAACTCTTAACCAAATAATTTTAGGGAAATATATATATGTGTGTGTGTGTTTAATTTATAATAATTATTTTTATAATTAATAATAATAATTTTAAATTAAATTATAATGTAGTTAATTTTTATGAATTTTTTATAATTTAAATAAAATGAAGTAAGTTTTTTTTATGCTTATTATGAATTGATATTTATGGATATTTACTAGCCATTTAATTTATATAATTGCATTGATCTCTACAATTTTTGTTGTCAATTATCGAATATCACATTACCATATCTATCAATAAAATACCAATAAAACAATCATCAATATATTACAATCATTAACTTATTACATAACTACTTAATATATATACTACCTTTTTCATTTTCACCTGTACCATGTCTAATGACATTACACTTTAGACATTACACTAGTCCACTGAGGGTTAATTTATTTATTGCATAGTGACAAATAAATAAATAAATAAAGTTTCGATTTTCAATTTTGTCGAGCCTAATCACGTTTCACTATGACTGTAACATCACCAGAAATGCAGTTGTTCTGAAGTCTGGTAGATCAGAAAAGACAAAGAAAGGAGTTTTTACGTTCAAAAGTTTAAAGAAAAGGAAAATGTGTGCCTACCGACTACATTTATTTGTTTGTGTGTCACACATACAATTTTCAAAGCTATCGTTCTGTACACGTCCTCTCCCAACACCCGAAATTTGACAAATTATGAAAGGCCTCGAATTTATTAAGAGAGTGACTTTGGGGGCCATGAAATTCCCTATCACGTCCGTTTCTTCATAGCTGTGATTATTTCACTCTGAATTGCATGTTGCTAAGCACCTTCACAGTTTTTTAAAGGCGTTGATTTATGAAGGTAAAGTAAGACTTTACTGCCATAAAATGTCCTGCCACGCCCGTTTCTTCATAGGTATCGTTACTTAACCCTCAATTCAGGTGTCGAATTTATGAAGGTAGGTCATTCAATGCCACTCCCATTGCTTCACAGCTATGGTTATTTCACTCACTCTGAATTGCTGTTTTTCAGCATAAATTCAATTTACTTGGAACTGGTCTGCACCTGTGAATAAATTGTAGCTGTTATGAAATAAACCTGTAGTGCACATGCACTGTCCTCATTATCAGCAGGGTGACCTCGACTATAAGAATAAGTATATGAATGGAAATGATAAGAATGAGGAAACATGTGGTGTACATACAAATGGTAGTGACAGGAGTGTTAAATTTACAGTCTATTTGTCTTCATCATCAAGAGAGTGATGTGTATGATAAAAATAGTGGTTGGGATGAAAAGCTTAATGTTGATTAACAAATTTAATGATAGTGAGGAATAATAAGGTATAGGTGGGATTTTCATTATTATTATTTTTATTACGAGTAATAATAAGGTATAGGTGGGTTATCATTAGATATTTAATTATCGAGACCTTTGAAGCGTGTCACATGAGAAGACAAAGTAACTAATCTTGCTTGGCTCGGGAGAGCACTATTCTTTTGATAATAAATCAGCTTCCCTGTTCTCTTCTATGAAAATATGTTGGATAGATATCCTTTCGAAGGACTTAATCAAAGAACTAATCAAGTCCCTCCAATGAGAGATATCTAGTGCTTCTAAAGCAGATCTTTGATTTTCCTACTCAAAAATGGCCTTGGAGCCACCACAAATGTTTATCTCTACAATGTTCTACCACTTGGCATAGAAGAGAATGCCCCACACAGCCAAAATCTTTGTTTTGGTGTTTGAACCACAACCACCAAACCATTTAAATTTGACAAAATCTCCATACCTCATAACAATTATCATCCCGCTGCCACATCTCCTCGAAGATGATGCCCAATCAAAAAATAAAATTGGAAACCTATCCCAAATATCCTTCATAATACATCTTTGATTAGAGACCTTTTTAGGAACATGTCCCTTCTCCATAAAAAAAACCACAATATTTATTGGAGCACCTTACATCTGGATTTTTCTGATAAAATATCTCCACATTTCCGGCTAGCCATATGCCCCATATTATATAGAATGGGAGTGTTCTAAAATCCTTGTATGTGACAGACAAGCACTGATTGAGGATTGATTCTATGAAGCATTGGGATGAGGAATGTAGAGGACCTCCTTCCAAATAACATCAAAAAAAGGTTCATAATATAATGATGATTAGCATCTTCCGAGGAAGCCTAACAACGTACACATTTACTAGGCCCTATAAAGCATCTTTTGATCATGTTTTCCCATGTCACGATTTTGTCATGGGTCACTGACCAACATAAGAATTTAATCTTTTGTGGTGTATCCCACTTCTGAGAAACTTGAAACCAGTAAAAACTAGGATCCATCTCCAAACCCTATGGAAAGTATGGGTAAATGCCTTTAACTTTTATGTTCTCCTTGACCATGCTCCCATTCCATATCTTATCCTCCTTTGTTTTCAATGCGATTCCCACCATTTTAAGATGAAGAATGTAAGTGTTCCATTCTTCAGCGAGCTCATTATAGAGACCTCTGTTCTCCACCTCTCTCAAAGTTGATTGTTAAATATTTGATCCTTTATCGATAACAATTTAGGCTCTATAATCCTTTAATATGAATTTGTGGAGAATATGTGACAATATACATGAGCCATGCATTCCTTTAATGGCCGCTAGACCAATATTACCCAACGATCCTAAACTTCTCTCCCATCTAATGTATCTCAGAAGCCAATGTTTTGTTTTCATATAGCTTCTTCTTGACATAGATGCCATTTTTTTTTCCAGAGTCCCCTCTCTAATCCAACTCACCAATGTGTTGGAATTTACTCCCAACTGCAACCTGAAATAGAAGGACAAAGACATCAATTTTTGATGTGAATTCAAGGATAGGAGCAGCAAAATTTTGTTTAGTTTTTCACTCAACCAGTGCATTAAATTTCTGGGCTTAAATTCCCCTACAAAACCAATTTTTTTTCATTTGGCCGTAGCCCTCTCTAATTTTTTAAATCATGGTGTAAACCACACAATTTCCCATCTTTACTCTTATCCACCAACCACAGTAACTCCCACGCCATTTTTTTTTAATTGAAACACTCCGCGTCGTTTTGGTGGGCCTCACAAGGTCCACATCACCCCGTCGATTGCATCATTCATGTTCAACCCACGCAAGGAGTGGACCCCGCCACTACCACGTCAACCACCCGACGGCCAATCAAAAAGTTATCACACAATTTCATGCCTACATCATCCTCTCTCTGTGATTGCATGATAAACATGTCCCACCACCAAAAATTCACCATTTCCTCGGGTAATGGCGCGTCGTCACAAGGTTTGGATGCCCAGTCAGCCGACGCTTCATTCAATGCAATAAACCATCGCATCTCTCCTCCCATTTGTTTATTGCAAATATTGAAGCTGACGTCATCTGGTATTTTATTGGATGCGAAAACATATCACCTTGTTTTGTAATGTTTGTTTTTATTTTATGGTTTTAACCCATTGCGACATGTTTATTTTATAAGGTTTTAGACTTAGGTTTATAAGTTTATGCCATGACATAATTTTTATTTTAAAACTTAGGATATTATTTTTATATATTTATTGTAAACATATATATGTTTACAATACATAAGATAGCTGGTGTGTGTTGTGTATTTTATATATTCTGAGAGCATATACAGTGTGAGTATAGAATAGACAGAGTGCAAGACTGTGTGTGCCAAGAAGAGCAAAGGAGCAGTGCATTCGGAAATCTAGAACAACAGATTCTGAGGATTGTATAAGCTAAGAGTTTTTTTTTTGTTAATGAAAGATAGTGTTTTGTTTCCCACTGTGTATGTTTTTGCTCCATCTGCAAGCTTTGTTTTATTTTTTAAAGCTCTTTGTTGACAAAGGAAATTTTATTCCTCACTATGTGTTAAGGAATTTTGAGAAATTTCGACATGTTATCAGAGCTAGTCCAAGCTCTCAGTAGCTGTTGAAGAAGTTGAAGGAAGAAGAAGAATGTTGAAGTATTTCTCTAGCAGAGTGAAGGTTCAGCAAGTTAGGTATTTTCACAGTAAGATTTATTTCTTGTTTAAGAGTCAGAGTTTACCTCTCCAGCAGTGAGAAATTTCTTTTATTTAAGATACACAGTTAAGCTTTGTAGTTCTTCAAGTCAGAATGGTTGGAACTAGCACGAGCACGAGTATGGGAAATACTAAATTCCCATAGTCCAATGGGAAAAAACTATGATTATTGGGAAATCACAATGAGAGCTATGTTTGCATCTCAATACTTATGACTGGTTGAAGATGGATATGAAGAACCAACTGATGAAAATGAGTTTAATTCCTTAGCACAGGCAGAAAAGGATTTGTTTAAGAGTAACAAGAAGAAGGACTCAAAAGCCCTCTTTTATCTCTATCAAGCAGTGCATGAAAGCATATTTCCAAGAATCGCAACATCAAAGAGGTCTAAGGAGGCATGGAATGCCCTCTAGACATCCTATCAAGGTATGGAGAAAGTAAATACAACAAAGCTTCAAGTAATGAAGAGAGAGTTTGAATTTATTTTCATGAAAGAGTCTGATAGCTTAGACTCATTCTTCACACAGTTGATTGGGTTGGTTACCCAAATGAGATCTGATGCACGAATAGTAGAATAAAGAAGAATAGTGGAAAAAGTATTGAGGAGCTTACCCTCAAGATTAAATGTGATAGTCACTACCGTTGAAGAGACAAAGGATCTCTCAAGCTTTATAGTTGATGAGCTTCATGCATATTTGATAACACATGAATAAAGGTTGAACAGAACAACAAAATCATCTCTAGAGAATTCCTTCAAGACCCAAATTTCCTATGGAAGAGGAAGAGGTCAAGGCCGATCAAACTATAGAGGAAAAGGTATAGGCAGAAGCCAGAATAGAGGAGGAAGAAACAACCCTACAAGTACAAGTGGAAGGGGCAACAACCAAAGTCAGAATCAAAGCCAAGGCAACAGCTAACAAGGTGGAAAAAATCAAGCACATGGACAAAGGTATGATAAATCCCAAGTCCAATGTCATTACTGTAAGAATTATGGGAATTATGCTAATGAATGTAGGAAGAAACAGAGTGACATGGGTAATAGATCTAGTGATAACTTTACTAAAGAAAATCAGAGTCAAGAAATTTTTTTTTTTAGCATGTAATATGGCTGAAGAAAAGAATGAAGATATATGGTTTCTAGATTCAAGGTGTAGCAACCATATGACTGGAAACATATCTATGTTTTCCATGTTGGATGAAAATGTGAAGTCTCAAGTAACATTGGGAACAGACAACAAAGTCTCTATCATGGGGAAAGGTAGAGTAAGTGTTTTGACAAGGAAAGGAGAAAGAAAATCCATATTAGATGTGTACTATGTACCTGGTATGAAGTGTAACCTTTTGAGAATTGCATAGCTCATTCAGAAAGGCTACAATGTATTCTTTGAAGATGATGTATGTACCATCATGGAAATACCACCAAGAAATAAAATGATTGCAGCAGTGAAGATGACAAGAAACAAAATGTTTCCTCTTAAGATGAGAGTAGATTTGAAGAAAGGAGTTTCAATGGCAACTGTGACACAAGAGGCATTCCAAAAGGAAGCAAAATATGAAAACTGGTTTTGGAATTTAAGATTTGGAAATCTCAACTTTGGATGCCTACATTTGATGCATAGAAAATGTATGGTAAAGGGATTACCATTGATTGAGAAACCGGACAGGCTATGTGAAGGCTACATCTTGGGCAAACAATAGAGAAATATTTCCATCAGGAAAGAGCATAAGAGAAAAAACACTCTTCGAAATATTCCATTCTGATTTTTGTGGACCAATGCAAACACCATCATTAGCAAGCAACCACTATATGCTAATATTTATTAATGATTATACAAGAAAAACATGGGTATATTTCTTTAAGTTGAAGAGTGAAGTATTTGAGAAGTTCTGCCACTTTAAAGCTCTTGTTGAGAATTGAAGTGGGCAACACATAAAATTTTTCAAAACTGATAGAGGAGGAGAATATATCTCCAAATATTTTCTGCATTTTTTTAGAGAAAAATGGGATTCATAAGCAATTTACAGCAAGCTATACACCACAACAAAATGGAGTTGCTGAAAGGAAAAACAAAACCATCATGTACATGGTAAGAAGTATGTTGAAGGAAAAAAATTTACCAAATGAATATTGGGCTGAAGTTGTACATTGTGCAACATATGTTTTGAATAGATGCCCAACAAAGAGTGTTATGAACAGAGTTTCGGAAGAACATGGAATGGAATAAAAAAATTTGTCACCCACATGAGAGTATTTGGTTGTGTGGCTTATACACACATTCCAGATCAGCTAAGGAAGAAGTTGGACAGTAAGGGGGAGAAGTGTATATTTTTTGGATATAGTGATGAATCAAAGGCATAAAGATTATATAAGCCATCCAAAAAGAAGTTTATGATAAGCAGAGATGTGCAGTTTATTGAGGAAGAAGCTTGGGATGGAAGCATTGAGAAACTAGTGAATGTAAAAGCTTGTTTGTCTGAAGAAGATGATGACGAAGAAATGGGAGAAATAAATCCCTCATTAGCAGCACCACCTCCACCAATACAAGGATAGCAAGGGACACCACAAGATGGTATGAGAACACCTTTTAGAAGTGATAATAGTGCTTCTCCAAGCACATCACAAGGACTAGATTTGAGTGCTTCTACAAGCACAAGTTCAATAAGTGAAAGAGGAACTAGATTCAAAAGTGTGAATGAAATATATGAGTAAGAAGAAAATAATGAAGCCATGAACTCTTTATTTGTATTTTATTTTCGTATAGAAGATATTCTTCATTTTGAAGAAGAATTAAAACATAAGAAATGGTTAGATGCTATGGATGAAGAAATAAATGCGGTAAATGGAAACAATACATGGGAATCCGTTGATCTCCCAAAAGGTAAAAAAGTGATTGGAGTAAAATGGGTTTAAAAAAGCAAGAGAAATGCTAAAGGTAATATTGAAAGGCGCAAGGTCAGACTTGTTGTCAAAGGCTACAAGTAGCAACAAGGAAGAGACTATGGAGAAAATTTTTCACCAGTTGCAAGAATGGAAACAGTAAGAGCAGTGTTGTCCATAGCAGCACAACACAAATGGAAATTTTACCAAATGGATGTGAAATAAACATTCCTAAATGGAGTATTGATGGAAGAGGTTTATTTTGAACAACCTCTGGGCTATGAGAAAGAATACCAAGAGCACAAGGTATGCAAATTGAAGAAGGCTTTGTATGGGCTGAAACAAACACCAAGTGCATGGTATAGTAGAATAGATGCCTATCTACTGGAAAATGGGTTTGAGAAATGTGAAGGATAACCCACATTATACATCAAAGAAAAGGATGGTAAGATGTTGATTGTTTTTTTATATGTTGATGATGTGATATTCATAGGTAATGATTCTTACCTCATTGAAAATTTTAAGACTGTCATTAAATAAGAATTTGAGATGACTGATCTATGAGATTGCTGAGATATTTCTAAAGAATAGAAGTAGAGAAAAATGAAATTAATTTTTTTATTTCTCAAGCTAAATATGTCAAGAAAGTTTTGGAAAGATTTAACATTCATGATTGCAAGGCAACAATAAATCCTACAGTGATAGTATTGAAGTTAAGCGAAGAAGACAAGAACAAGGATGTAGATCCAAGTTTGTATAAAAGCATAATTGGCAGCCTTATGTATTTGACTGCAACTAGGCTAGATATTATGCATGTTGTAAGTTTAATTTTCAGATTTATGGAAAGGACAAAGGACACACATTGGAAAGTAATAAAGATAATTTTAAGGTATGTGAAAGGAACAAAGAGGTATGGTATTTTATACACCTCTTCAGAAAATTTTGAGTTAATTGGATATACTGACAGTGATTATGCTGGAAGTATAGATGACAGAAAAAGCACCTCGGGATATGTTTTCATATGGTATCAGGAGTCATCTCATGGGCTTCTAAGAAACAACCAATTGTGGCTTTATCAACAACAGAGGCAGAGTATGTGGAAACTACAACAACAACATGTCAAGAAGTATAGATGAGAATAATGTTAAGAGATTTGTGCCATGAGCAGGTAAAAGACACAACAATTTATTTTGATAATAGCTCAGCAATAACTTTATCCAACAATTTAGTGTTTCATAAAATAACAAAACACATTGATGCAAAGTATCACTATATCAGATAATTGGTGAAAAATGGAGAAGTTTTTTTGAAGCATTGCATAATAGAATATCAGTTTGCAGATATTTTGACAAAATAAATGGGGCAAAAAAGTTTTAATTATCTCAGAAAATGTCTGGGAATGCAAGACAAAAACAATTTTGATTAAGGGGGAGTGTTGGAATTCACTCCCAACTGCAACCTGAAATAGAAGGACAAAGACATCAATTTTTGATGTGAATTCAAGGACAGGAGCAACAACATTTTGTCTAGTCTTGCACTCAACTAGTGCATTAAATTTTTGGGCTTAAATTCCCCTGCAAAACCATTTTTTTTTTCATTTGGCCATAGCCCTCTTTTATTTGTTAAATCATGGTGTAAACCATGCAAACTCCCGCCTTTACTGCTATCCACCAACCCCAGTAACTACTGTGCCATTTGGTTTTGAATTTAAACACTCCACGTCATTTTGGTGGACCCTGCCAGGTCCACGTCACCCCGTCCTCAACCAATCACCTGCTCATCGCATGAACCCGTTGCTTGTGTCATTCGGGTTCAACCCGCACAAGTTGTGGACCTTGCCACTACCATGTCAACCACATGACAACCAATCAAAACATTATCACACAATTTCGTGCCTACGTCATCCTCTCTCCATGATCACATGATAACCATGTCCCACCACCTCCAACTCACCATTCCCTCGGCCAATGGCACATCGTCTTAAGGTTTGGATGCCCAGTCAGTCGGAGCTCCATTCGATGCGATAAACCATCGCATCTCTCCTCGCGTTTGTTTATCGCACAGATTCAAGCTAATGTCATCTTGCATTTTATTCTATGTGAAAACACATTGTTCTGTAATGTTTGTTTTTATTATATGATTTTAACCCACCGTGACATGTTTTATTTTATAAGGTTTTCGACTTAGGTTTATAAGTTTATGCCACGACATAGGTTTTATTTTAAAACTTAGGATATTATTTTTATATATGTATTGTAAACATATATATGTTTACAATACATAAGACAGCTAGTGTGTGTTGTGTATGTTATATATGCCGAGAGCGTATACTGTGTGAGTATAGAATAGAAAGAGTGCAAGATTGTGTGCCAAGAAGAGTATAGGAGCAGTGCATTTGAAAATACCAAACAACAGATTCTGAGGAATATATAAGCCAAGATTTTTTTTTGTTAATGAAAGACAGTGTTTTGTTTCCCACTGTGTATGTTTTTGCTCCATCTGCAAGCTTTTTTTTTTTTTTAAATCTCTGTGTTGATAGAGGAAATTTTACTCCTCATTGTGTGTTAAGGAATTCTGAGAAATTTTGACACAATGAAAGGTTTCCTAAATATTTCTCTTTTATAATTTGATTTCATAACCTCAACCCACCTATATCCCTCCCTTTGCAAAATTTTTATTATTAGTGCCATATTGAAAATTTCCAAATTTTTAATCCCCCAGTTGCCACAACATCCCTATCTAGATAAGGTCTCTAAGATTATAAGGTGGATTTTCGTATTATTTATGACTTTTTCCCACAAAAAAATTGAAATGGTAGATTTATTATTGATGATAATATTTGGAAGTTTGTAAATATGCATCCAATATATAGTGATATTTTTCAGCACCGCCCTTATCATAATGAGTCTCCCACCCAAGGATAACCATTTAAAAGACCAGAAGCTCACTCTTTTCTCAAATTGTTGAACAACCAGTCCCATTCGTTGATTTCATAATAATTTGGTTTAATGAAAAAGATAAGGTATTTAAATCCATCATCCAAAGGAAGAGATTTTACCTTGAACAAGATGGCTATCTCTTTCATCAAATCTTCTTCATGATCTGGTGATATTAGAGAAAAATTATCCTTTTTGATGTTAATACTTTATGCTACTCCAAAATATGATAAGATATGATGAAAGGCCCTACATTATAGAATGGTTCCTTTCCCTTACAATAAAATGTTGCTGAAAAACATCAAGTGGGTCAGTATAGTATGACTAGAGAACATGCAATCAGTGATTATGCACCTAAAACTAGCCTCCCAAATACTCTTGATCATCCCATCAATCACAATGAACAACAATAGTGGAGACAAGGTGCAACCCTGTCTTAAACCTTCAGATGCCTGGAATAATGTAGACAAGAAATTGTTCATGATGACTTCGAGGTGAGTCAATGTGTCACATTCTGTAATTTAATCGACAATCTAAAAATCAAAACCAATATTTGAAGAATCAACCTATGAAAATCCCAATAAATACAATCATAGGCTTTAATAAGGTATAAATTCAACAAGAGTTCCTTAAGATACATTGAATTTATAAAATGGGTACACTCTTGTGCTATTGGGACTACATCGTGGACTTATCTTTGATTAAGAAGGCCAATTTTTTTTGATATAATAAGCTTTGATAACACCTATTTGATTTGGTTAGCAATCAAATTGGACATCAATTTACATCATATTACAAAGGGAGAGTGCGATAATCAACAAATGAGGAAGGATTTTCTAGTTTAGAGATAAGCATGATGAAGTTAGAATTTACCAATCTTGATATTGAGCAGAGCCTCCAAGATTATTCTACCATGGCATTCAAGTCCTCAATAATTCTATCTTGAAAGAACAAAAAGGGTTCCACGGACCAGCCATCTGGACTAGGACTCTAACTTTTTTCCATGTATTTAAGAAACTCCATTACCTCTTCCTTGAAAACTTGTCTCTTCGCAAGAGCTTTCGCCTCCTCATGAATCATATTAAAAAATAATCAAAATATTGAATATAACACCATTAAAATTGTTTTTTATTCAAGGGACACTTGTCATCCTCTATCATCTACATGTCATGACCCTTTGTACCTAGATCCGCTTGGTCAATCTTATCCACCAACTAGTTCCTCATATACTTTCGTTTTTAGTTTGTTGGAACAAATGGAGATCTCGTATAAGGTGGTCAAATTTCACAAGTAGAGGAGAAAAAGGGTGAAGATACTTTTGATTTCTCTTCTCTCTTTCAAAATCCTCCATGTCAATATGATTTACCTTCATACTTGGTTGATTCAGAATATAGTGACCTTGGTAATAAATCAAATGAAATCAATATGTTTAATGAATCTAAAGCCTACGGAAATTATCATACTCATAAAAATTATCTTGAGAATGCCCATGGTGAAGGTTTTCTAGGCACATAGACCAATTTCTTGATTTATTATGAAGGATTTAATCTGAAAGGCTTAAATCTAGAACTTGATATGGTTGAAGAAAATTCTCTTATGGACACTTCTTCTTCAACTCGTGGTCCCTTATGCCCTATTGCTTGTAATTAATTAACTTGTGATAAAAATATTCCATTCTCTTCGAATTCAAAATCCAATGAGTTGAATTTTTAATTGACATAAGGCAATGAGGTCATCCATGATAAAGAAGAAATTAATCAAACTATCAAGTATCCATTCCATGATTAGCAATTCCACACTTGCATCAGGAAAATTATGTTGTTAAAGTTACTCATGAAATTTCTATGATTTACACATCCTTAGTCACACAATCAAAATAATATTATGGCTTGAGTAATCTATTTCTTGAAGTTGTAAAATATTGTCAAACCAGTGATGTAGATGGCTACCATCTCGATAATAGTGATCTTGTTGACTTAATTGATAGTAGTTGTCCACATGAAATTTTCGATTTGATTGACGTCTCAAAATGTAATTATAAGTTTCGGGACTTTTCCGGGTGTCAAGGAACTTAAAATTTTTTTGATGGTTATGTCAGGTTCTCGCAATCTTAATGAGATCCTGAACCAAGTCAAATTTGGATTTTCTCACATAATTATTTTGTTCACATTATTTCACTTGGTGTAAACTCATTCTTGAAGGATTTAATTCAATGTTTCCATGTTAATTATCTTAAATTTCAAGATCATGTTTCTCATTAGATAGAGAGTTCTACTTTGGTTGAGTCATTATCATGCAAATATCTTGTATCGAATCCAAGATTGTAATGTGTACCTTTAATGAATTCATAAAGCTACGAAGCTGACCATTTTATCTATCATGAAAACGATTATCATTGGCTAGACAATTCATATCTATCAAATACTTATGTGAATGACCATATCTTGGTCTTTCTTCTAAATATTGTGATGCAAATCATTTTTGTTTGGAACATGTTATTCTCTTGAGTGTTGGTGAATTCTTGATTTTTTTGGTAAACAAAATTGATCATCGAAGCAGATTAATTTCCCAAGTTGATATGAAGGTGGAATTTGACTCAACACATGGTGACCACTGTACACTGATTAATTTCTTGTATCTGATATAATAGAATTAATTCTTAATTCTTGTGTTTTTTAGAATGTTGGCCTAGTTTGTAACTCAATACAAGGTAATGATTATTTTTACCCAACATGCAAGGAGGATGATTCTATTCTTCAAATAATTTGTGAAACTAATCAAATCAATCCATCGTTATTTTTGTATAACAGAGAATATTGTGCCCTAATATATCCATTTGAGCATAAGATTAGGTCTAACAAATGTCATGCAACTAATAATTTTCCCACTAGTATATATGATGATAGTTGTTTCAAATCAATTGATCTTGTTGAACATATTGATCTTCATGTTTTATCATCTCATTGTTGAGATACGTGTCAAGTAGCTGATGCACTTCAAACTTTGTTGATGGTTATGTCAAGTTCTCATGATCTTAACTCGGCTCCTGAACAAGACTAGATAAATTTTCCTTCCTGAGTTTCTCTTTATAATTCAATTGAGTTAACTAAAATTTCATTTTCCCAAGAATTTCAAAGCTCTCAAAATGATTGTTTTTAACTCCATGATCGAATCTATGACTGGCTAGAAACATCTTACCTAGCGAGCTCTATCAATATAAATAAGTTGTGATATCTTATGATCTTTTATAAGAATGGGAATCCAAACAAAGGTACATTCATAAGAGGCTTTGGATATTTGTATTATTTTTTTGATGATTGAAAAGTTAAGGTTGCATATTTCTTATGGTTAGTTTTTATGACATATATCTTTGCTGATAGGTAAGACCTACAATTTCTTGTCCGAAGTATTGAAGTTGTTATCTTTACTTTTAACATTGATTTATATTGCTTTTAATTTCTCGTAGATTGCAACATATAGTTCAAGAGAAACTTTGGTGGCTACATTGGAAATTTCACTTCACTGAGTCCTGACATTTTAGCGCGTCACGTAAGGAGTATGTCTAGCTGCATTTTACATTACTAGTTGCAAGGCATACCCTCAAATTCCTCCCTTTCTCATCTAGTCTTTTCATTTTTTTTTGTTTTCTTACTTCAGTCTTCTTGTGCTTTTATTTTTTCTCTCTTATTTATTTTAATTTTATTAACGTATCATGTCTTTCCTTTCCTTTTTTTTTTTATAATACTATGCATGAAAATTTCTCTTGTCAAGATCAAGAGAACAATGTCGATTTTATTTTTTAAAATGAAATTGTCATGACGAGAAACTCTTGGCTAATATGTCTTCCTCTTATTTGTTTGGGTCTACACATATTTTAAATTCAATGGTGTCTAAATGGAAAATACAGTTCATTCAAATGGAAATCCATAAGAAGAACAATGATTTCTGTTTTGCTTAATGATCGAGCCAAGTAGAGAGGGGTAAGGAGAAAATCGAAAGCGAGCATATTAATTTCAGAGATATATAATAGTATTTTAAGGAGTAACCTCTCTTTCTCTCAATAATTTAGGATCACTCTTCCACCGTGGCGATATAAACATCGGTAAAATGCGAATGATAATATAAAAATATTTCAATGATAACTAAAAACAAAATAAATGGTAAAATAAGAGAAATTATTCTTCTGTAGAGAGTTGTAGCGAGCATCTTCACGAAGGTAATAAACAATATTTCTAGTAATGAAGCAATTCTTGTTTTCCTATAGTGACTCTGGCAGGGTACTGAACATGCCTGTTGGTAGCGGAGCAACACCAGAGATGGAAATGACAATGTTATCATCTTAAAATATTGAATATATACTATCCTTCTACTAGTTCCAAAAAAATGAGATATATTAAGAATTTTGAATGTTTTTATCCAAGAAAGGAGAAAGGAGAGACTGTACTTCTAATCCGGATAAAAGGGGAAGCTCGGGTTGTCCAGATGGTGAATCAATACTTCCTGAAAGACTAAAATTATGTGATCAAAGGTAGCCCTAAACAAAGAATCTAGAGTTATTCATGTGTGTCACCAAATGTTTTCATTGCAACGAACACTCTCCAAAATTTTGTATACACTTGAATTTTGGAGCCTCCTTATGATCCTGTGATTTTACGTTCCTTGATTGTTCTTATTTTCTTCATGTTTGGTTGATGATTTTCTATGTTTTTAAGTATTATTATAAGTTTCTAGCTATTAAAGTCACTTTATTTTACATTCTTAGCTTTCAATGCATTTACAAGTGATACTCTTTCCAAGCAATCTTAAGGGTCAATGTCTATCTTTCGATTCAAGTATTTCACAATCCTTGAGAAGAATGATTCCACACCCTCTGGAAATGGAGCATGCACAATCTCTAGTGAAAATTATTATGTAGTCCTTGGTAATAGGAATTTCACAATTCATAGAGCTTATGAAAACCCTAACGACAAATGGGACAGTGCACTATGCAATCCATGCCGACAATAAGTGTGTAATATTATTTTACAATCTCTCTCACTTTTAGTAGTAATTGTATCTTAGTCGCTTTTGATTACTTTCACTCCTGCATGTATCGCACTTAGGCATACTACTAGGGGAAGCTCTAGTGCAATATTATACATTAGTTGATCCTATATATCATAAGAATACATGTTAGATACTCTTCCATAGCTTAGCACACATTCTGGTTGCATTCGAAACCTGTGTCGTAACCTATATTATAGGTGTTAAAAATATGAATTTCTATTACGACACTTAGAAATAAGTGTTGATTTGTTGTCGTTTCTAGGTATGCATGTTTATTTTGGGTATTGTCATTATTTTGGCATATTTTGATGTTATCTGAGTGTGGGATCACTATTTCGGGAGTTGTTTTCATGTATTGATCTCTCTTGTCTTGTTGATCTCACACTTAGTCATTTTTAGACCTTTCACTATATTTGAAACTTGATAGTCTTTATCCCTCCTAGAACTATGCATTGCGTAGCCTTAATTCATAGTGAACCATCCTCTAAATCTTGAAATTATTCACTACATAGTCCTAGAGGTTAGTCTCCCTCAACTACACACCAAGGAACCTTGAAGTCTGGATCATCACTTTGGCTGCTTAGTCCTGTCAACTGCACAATACCTTTTCCTATATTGTCCTGGATTGTGCATTGTGTAGTTGTAGTGGATAGTGGAACCTACCTATGTATTTATCATGCCCAAATGTGTAGTCCCCTAAGCTACCTCCTAAACTATTTCACATTTCATAGTTATAGTAGGATACCTTGCCTCCCTATCTCCATAACTTCCAAACTATGGAATCCTTTTATCAGGTGAGTTTCCTACTATGCATTGCATATTTCTAGTGAACAGTAGGAAGCCTCTATGTCACTAAAACCCTCAACTATGAAATAAAGTGAGCCTGTCCCTCAATCACTACACATTGCACAGTTATAGTGGCTAGTCTTAAAACCCCTGCTTACTGAAACCCCTCACTACTCAATCACTTTCCTTGTCTTACCTCCTACTGCAAATTGTTTAGTTCCAATGGAAAATGAGGTCATCCCTCAGCTTTTGTGATCCCAACTACGCAATTCTCAGCCTCTTACTCTCGAAACCATTGTTTGTTGCCTCATCATTGTCAACATATTTCATGAGCAAGGAAAGGTAGAATATGTGGTTTTTAGACTAATGTTGGCTTTTCATGAGTGTATTCATTTGCAAG
This sequence comes from Pinus albicaulis, assembly GCA_034641835.2. NCBI lineage: Eukaryota > Viridiplantae > Streptophyta > Pinopsida > Pinales > Pinaceae > Pinus > Pinus albicaulis. Next base: position 1,723,874,973 of record CM076575.1, read on the forward strand.
TATCATCATTTCAACTTGGAAAGGTGATATTAAAGAGAGTTCATCAAGGAGAGGCTATAAGATAGAACTTACAAATAATAAGAAAAAGAAAGAACTATCATGAAGGACATGAAGGAGTCCTAGACCAAGATGAAGAGATGATGACTTGGAATGTTCCAAAACTAATTTGGATTGTTTAGAGGGTGAGGATGAGGGAAAAATAAATATTCATCATGAACAAGTTAAATTCATAGCAACAAGTAGAAAATATTGGCATTGACATTTAACAATGAAGTTCCATGTCATCATTTACAAGTCACGACTTATCTAAGTTTCATTATAAAGTCATGTGTGCAATTGTGTTTTAACACATTATTTGAGAGTGTAATTATGTAATTTCCAAGAAATATAAAATTTAAAATGTGTGGAAGCCCAAGGGCCCCACATGGAATATGAAGAGTCACTAAAAATTCCAAGAGTCATTAGAATCTCAAATGTCACATAGGAATTAGAAAATTCATACTAGGATCTCAAGGGTAATGAGGGACCTCAAGAGTCACATGGGAGCAGAAGAGTCACCTTATTTGTTATAAATACACCCTCATATCTCAAGCAAATGGAGGTTTGGATTTTGAAACTTTTCACATTGGCTTCTCTATTTTGATATAGGAGAGAAGATATTTCTTTGGGGGAGTTGGTAATTACTTAAGATTTCACTATTGGGACTAATGCAGAAGCATTGTAATTGTATATATTGGGAATTTTACTTAATATATGAATCTCTTAGTGTTGAAAAACTTTCATGCATATGTCATGAATGATTATGAGACTCTTTTTTCATTTTTATGGTGTATTTTTATGTTAATAGATACTAATGAAATGAATTATTTTGTTGATTTTAGTATGCATTATGTTAAATGTGCATTGTTACCTTATTTTATGATCTTTGTTATATTTTGAACTGCATTGCAGGCTAACTAATGATAATATCTATTCTCTTGTGTGTCAATTTTAGGATAGTACTATTAGTTTTCTTCTAGAGGTGCACTCCCTCTTTTCCCTTCCATGAAAGTACCTCATATACATTGCAATTGTATGCCTCATAGTATCAAATTACTTTCTTGTTTCAAAGGTTTTTTGTATAATATCTTATGTTCATAGCTGCAACCAAGGAATATTCCTAAGAATAATGGCAACCAACCTTATTCCCCTCACCCCTCCTCTGAGTGGGAGCTTTGGGGACAAGACCCCCAAAGAAAAATGTTTGGAAAATTTGACTTGTAAAATATTATAATTTCATACTCAATAAATAGCATTGATCATCATGTCACATATCTAATATTTGAAGTTATGTTAAGTTTTTTTTCTCTATAAGGAAACCCTATTTTGAGAGGGAATATATAACAGTTATGTAATCATTGAGAGATATAGAAATATTAGTATGATTTTCCTGATTTTTGGTTTCTAGGGTAAAAAATTTGTGAAAATTCTGTGTGAGTGGTATTTAATATTTATTTTATATTGAGAATATGTTTTTAGTAATTATCTATGCAAAATTAAAAAACCTACATTTGATACCAGAGAAATTTTGGCTTCAAAGGGATGCCTTTATGGATAAGGGTTTTGCCTCAGGCCCGTGGTTGAGATTATAACAATGGGAAATGTGGAGAATTAATTCTCTTGAAATTATGAGTAGTTAGAAGATATAGATCGAGTAATTTAACGGGTATAATTTTGAGTTCTGTAAGAGCAAAATGGAAGATTTGTTGGTGGATATAGATTAGTTTATTTCTATGAATCTAGGTATTGCACTAGCAAGGATGTTAGTAGAATAACGAATTAAGTTGGATTGAAAGGAAAAAATAATAAGGTGCTTTTGTTCTCAAGTTTAATATTACGAAATATTTCAAGTGAGTATATAGGAAAGGATTTGTCGGAAACATTAAGGGCTTTGTATCAATCTAAGTCGCCAATGAATAATGTTTTCTTCTAGAAAAAGTTTTATAACATGATGATGAAGGATGAAGAATAAATGAAAAAGGATGTGAATGCCTTCAATACTATGGTAATTCATATATTCTCTATTAATACTAATATTTCAGATGAATATAATTTCATAATTTTTTATGTTCTCTACTAGACTTATGGGATTCTTTAGTTTTTTCCATAAGTAGTGATGCCACTAATTTAAATTTCAATGACATAGTCTCATCCTCTTTATTAGAGGAGAATATATGGTAATAATGGAAAGATATAGGATAGATTCATTATATTTAAGAGCCTTCTCTAATAGTAGCAATAAAAACAAGTCATCGAGTGGGACATCTAAATCTCTAGGAAAATTTTTAAATGCATGTCAGAAATGTGGGAGAGAAGGGAATCACAAAAAATACTATAGGTCCAAAAGTACTAGGAATATGAAGGGATATGATGATGCTCCTTTTATGGAAGGAAAAATTTCCTTGAATGAAGAAGGGCATGTGGATGGTCACCTTTGGTGCATCATTTAATATGGTTCCCCATAGGGACTGCTTTATGAGTATGAAAGTTATGATGGTGGTAATATTTTCTTGTGAAATAACTCAAAAACTAAAATCATAGGATGATGAATATTCAAGTTGAAGCTCATGAGTGAAAGTATTATAACACTCCCCCATGTTCTACACATCCAAATATAGGCTAGAAATTTGATTTTTGTAAGCAATATAAGTGACGCAAATGTAAAAAAAGGTTTGAAAAGGATAGCCACGGGATGGTTAAAGGGGAAATGGTATTCCTAAGGGGAGCTTCTATTGGAACTCTAAATTCGTTCTCAGGAATAACTTTTAGTGTTGGGTGCAACAGTTTTGTTGTTCCTGAGAGTGGATTAGAAGAAGGAAAAAAGCCTATTGTCTTATGGGAAAATACTATGTTGTGGCATAAAATATTGAGACAATCAGAGAGAAGGGTTTTCAAGTATTATATGGTAATAGTATGGTAAAAGGTATGTCAAGTTAAAATTTATATTTAATGATGTGAACATTATTTATATGGGAAGAAAAATCAAGTGATATTCTCTCTAGTGCTAAAAGAGCATAGGGAATACTACAACTAGTGAATAGTGATGTGCTTGGATGTATGTAAGTTCCATCATTGGTTAAATTTGTGTAATTTTTCTAATTTATAAATTAATTTTGAAGAATACATGGATATATTTCCTTAGGAATACATATAATTTCTTTGATAAATTTATAGTTTCATGATATCGTGGAAAAATAGATAGAGAATAAAATAAAGGTGTGGAGGATATATATTGTTGGATAAATTTTGAGAAGGAATTTGAAGAGTTCTGTAAGAAATATGGTAAATAATGATAGAAAAAGAATCCATACACATCTCAACATAATCGATTTTTAGAAAGAATGAATAGGATATTAATGGAAAAAGCAAGGAGCATGTTCAATGGTGTTGACTTAGGACAAAAATTCTAGGTAGAGGAAGTTGATATTGCATGTTAATTGATAAATAGCTCACCCTCATCATCTTTAGAGGATAATATTCCACACAATTATGGAATGGTAATAAACCTTCTCTTAAACATCTTTGGGCATTTAGTTGTGATGCTTATGTAATTATCCAAAAGGAGAATATGAGTAAGCTTGATAGAAAAGATGAAAAGTGTATCTTTATTGGATATAAGGATGGTGTAAAAATTTATAATATTTGGAATCAATAAACTAAAAAGGTTGTATATAGTTAATATCTAGTATTTGAAGTCAAAGACACTATTAAGAAACAATTCCTACCAAGGGAGAAAGAACTAGAAAAGTAAAAGTTTGAAATGAATAATGATGAATCAAAACCTATAAAATAAGTGAATTCGAATAAGAAGAACCACATACTTCGATATTGAGGATATTGGTTCAATAAAGATGTAAGATAGAAAGGAATATGCCACCTGATTTCCATTTAAATTTTTCCTTGTTTATTACTGATGATGATCCTTGAACCTTTAGGGAGGTAGTGTATTGAGAGGATGGAAAACTTTGGAAAAATGCCATGGCTTAAGAAATGGTAGCCTTATACAAGGATGTGGCTTGGGATATAGTTCAAATTCTGACTAGAAGAAATCCCAATGGTATAAAATGAGTGTTTAAAAAGAATTTGAATGTATAAGCCATAGTGGAGAAATAAAAAGCTTGATTAGTAGAAAAGGGTTATTCCCAGGTAAATGAAATTTACTTTGGTGATATATTTTCTCTAGTTGTCAAGTTAATACCTATTATATTTCTTTTATCTATTTCTATTTCTTTTGATTTTGAAGTATAATAGATGGAAATGAAGACAATAATCCTACATGGGGATATAGAAGAAGAAATTTACATGATCTAACCTTAAGAATTTGTTGTGGAAGGAAGGAAAGGTCTGATATATAGGTTTAAGTAGTACTTATATGGGTTAAAGAAATTATTATGTATATTTTAAATTAGCTGCTAATCATTTTATTTATTTGGTATTGTTAGTGGATGATGTGTTGCTAATTGGAAATGATTAGGAAATTATCTAAGACATGGAAACTCAATTTTCCTCTAAATTTGACATGAAGTATCTTGGTGCTACAAATTTCAATTTGGGCATGGAACACTACAAGGAAAAGACCCTCTAGTGGAGGTTATAAAGAAGGTTTTTAGTGTTATAAAATTGGCCAAAATTGTCAAAAAAAAAATTGCTACAACATCCATTTATGGTTACGGAGGTTTTGGCAGAGCTTTTAATGGAAATCCAACACAACTAAAAAAAATGGGTGGTCATAGGTTATTAATGATGTTTTTTAAATCATTGCGCTACTCGGGCTTCAACGCACTGATGCGTACATCTAGAAGTTGCCCCGGGCCAATCGAAGGAGCATGCACCGAGTCGTCAAGGTATAAAACCGCACCGGGTGCAGTGTTGGTGATACAAAGCACAGGGCCCTTCTAATTGGTCTTGGGATTTGCGCGGTGCCCATAGGTCATCTCAATTCACCAGTACGTAGAATTATATAAATGCATCGGTGCGCAGTATCACACAAACGCACCAAGATTTATAATTGGTATCGGTATTTTTGTGGTGCCCATAAGTCGTACCAATGCACCTATGTAAAAGCCACATAAACACACTGGTGTGCAATATCACACAAATGCACCAGATTTATAAATGGTATCAGTATTTGCACGGTGCCCAGAGGTTGCACAAATGCACTGGAGTGTAGTGCCACATAAACGCATTGGTGCATAGTAACGCACAAACGCACTGATATTTTTAATTGGTTTTGGAATTTTTGTGGTGACCATAGGTCGTAGAAATGCACAGGTGTTCTTCAAAATACAAATGCACCGATGTACAGTAATTGACATGCACCGGTGTTCATTTTGTATTTTTTATAAACATCGACCTATGACAGTGCAATTATTGTGATTTTCAAAAATTCATTATTCATCAAAAGTCGACACATATATATCTTATAGTAGCATTCACATGAATTAAATTTTTATTAGTGCATTTGAGTGTGATGTTTGGATTAATTTGTCATATCATATCATCAAATTTCACATCTCTTCATTATAATATTAAATCATCCATAAATTTAATCAGTGGTGTTACATTACACAGCGACAATGGAGAACACAATAGAATATATATATATATATATATATATATATATATATATAAGAAAGTCTTTGTCATACAAAATGGGATAGTTATTGGTATCATTTTTTCTTTCAATTGAGACACTATATCCATTACATTAAACAAAATGTCTGATTTCACAGGATAATATTTCAAAAAATACAACTCCTTGCTTTGATATTCAAACATAGTGATCATCATTCCTCGCTTGAACTGTTGTCACTGCTAGAGCTACTTCCATGACTTGGGTTATTTTTAGGAATGTTTTGTTCACGGTGTTTATTGTTTTCTTCTTCTTCACCTTCCATCTACAAACATAAAAATAAATTGTAATGAGTGTATATAAATTGGCGAGAATAATGAAAATTTAAATATTAAATAATATACATCAATGTAAATCGAAAAGAAATGACATACCATTGAAAAAATTGACTCATAAACTATACACATTCTTTCAAAACCATGTAACATGCCATATTTCAAGATTTCATCTGATGGCTCAGTTCCGTACTTTGTTTCCTGCAAGTTTTATACCCCATAACATATCATATATTTAATATAAAATATTTTTTTTGTTCTATAAATTATAGACGGAGCTAAGTAAAAGAAGATCGATAGATGCTTAAAAACTCCACAATTAATTTCTGATATGCCGACATATACTCACAACCTATATTTAATCCAATTTCAATCAATTTGTGTGATGGTTCTTATTTGTATGTTAGCACCTACTTGAAGAAATTCAATGATGATTTTTGTAAAACAACTTAAAAATACAAAAATGAAATATAGTTAAGTTGTTATAAGGAAGTAAAAATTACTCACAAACTTAGATATCAACCCTTTTCTTCTTTTTCATCCTGTTTTATGTGTTGAATGGGTTCCATTTTATTTTGTTTCTGCAAGAAAATACTTGAAAATTAATATTTAATGCTAAATTATTTATTTATTGTACGTAATGATTGAAAAATTCAATGATTACATATTAAATTTGAAGCACTTTGTTGTTGAGATGGCTCCTCCTGCAATGAAATTTTGTCCATTTCTTTGACCATCTCCTTGTACACCTTTTTGGACATTCCTACTGGCATATTTCTGATATCAGCTCGTTCATGTTTTGAGATTTTCATAATCTTCCTGAAAATGTAACATGACAATAAACTATTTAATTTTTATATTGATATATGAAAAGTAAATATAACAAAAGTGATATTTATAAATAATTCTAGACAAACATTTAAAGGAATATTAATTTTTCAGTCCTTCTTTTTTGTTTTTGTATGTTTTTTCTATTAAAAGTCTCACATGTCTCACTAACCAATTCTCTGGAAACTCTTCCTGTAGTTTAGATAAAATGTGGTTCTTGGAGTCATTGGATTTATTTTTCTATTGTAAATGGAAAGAAAGTCTATAAATTCAGTCCACTAGATCCCTCAAACTTTTGTAAAAGTTTTCCCCCCTTTCGTTAACCTCCAGCACCACTCCAGATGAGCTAAGGAGCAATTCATTTTCATTTGCATGTTCTATTTTTTTTATTTCCTCAGAACAACATTCCTTTTCTGATTTGTTGGTCGTTGTAGACCATTAAACAGATGTGAATTAATAGATTCTTTGACACATGTTATCTAATAATTTTAAGTATATTATTAATGAAAATAAAAAAAAGAAACTCATATTGGATCGATAGTATTTTTTCATTCACCTGATTCATCCTTTTGCAATTTTTCCATCAATATTTTACGATGTTCTAGTCCTAGATCAGAAATAATCTTATCAAGCTTCATCATTTTGTGGCTCTGCATGATACACAACAAACAATTGATATTAGTTAAACTTACATATAGTTCAAAAATAATATTTTTTGTAAAGAATTTACAAAGAATTTTCCTTTCTTGCTTTTCTTGATGTGTTATCAGTATTTTTGTTACTTTCTCTCTTGTTAGTAATTTCTTTATCAATATAAAACTTGTACCATATCATTTATTAATATACTTATAAATAAATTGTCAAATTTTTAGGTAAAAAAGAAGCTCGAGAAACTGGTGCACCATTCATTTTGTACGCACCGACGTCGGTGTGTGGAGGTGTTATAAACGAACCGCACAAACAGTATAATAGACTATATGGTTCTCTATGTGAACAAGGAGCACCATTCCATTACATGTTAACCAATGCACTGATTAACACAGAGAAAAGAATAAAAATCGCCGAGTGTTAGTTTTTGTAGCATAAACTGGTGCCATATTCTACATATGGCGCACTAATAAAAACAAATTTGTTTTTAATTTTCTATCACACAGTAATTTCATCATGCGCTGGGATAATACAACACATCGGTGCACTAGGTTATGTCGGGCACACCAATGAAAAAAAATATGTTTTTTTTAAAATTCACGCAAGGGCGGACATGGATTGCGATCCGACTATGCAAGTCGTCTTGTTGGTTAGATGTCATAGGCCTATATTTAGCAATACAAACCCTATAAATCTAAATTGAAAAACCCTAATTCTGAATTCATAGAAAGAGGGAGAAGAAAGGTTAAAACAAAAAGAATGAAGCGTTTGTTTCTAAAAATAGATTTTTTTTTTTTTTTTTTTGTGCGAAACAACACGTTCGCGGTGCGCCATAATGAAATAGAGCACGAGTGCCATATTTTACATATGGCGCACTGATAATTTATTTATTTATTTTTATTTTTTTATCACACAGTACTTTCACAGTCTGCAACGATAATACAATGCACTAGTGCGCTAGGTTACACCGGGCGAACTGATGAAAACAAATCTATTTTTTTTTTAAATTCACGCAAGGGCCAGCATGGATTGGGATCTGACTATGCAAGTCATCTCATGGGTTGGATGTCTTACGCCTTTATTTAGCAATGCAAACCCTATAGATATAAAATTAAAAGCCCTAATTCTGAAATCACAGAAAAAGAGACAAGAAAGGGCAGAAACAAGAAGAATGTAGGGTTTGTTTCTAAAAATGGATTTTTTGTTTTTTTTGTTTTGTGCAAAACAACATGTTCACGGCGCGCCATAAAGAAATAGTGCACCAGTGCTATATTTTACATATGGTGCACTGATAAAAAAATATTTGTTTTGTAATTTTTTATCACACAATACTTTCATAGTGCGCTGGGATAATGCAGCGCACTAGTGCACTAGGTCACGTCAGGCACACCAATGAAAAAAGAAATCCATTTTTTAAAAATTCATGCAAGGGATGACATGGATTGGGATTTGACTGTGCAAGTCGTCCCATGGGTTAGATGTCTTAGACCTATATTTACCAATACAAACCCTATAAATCTAAAATGAAAAGCCCTAATTCTAAAATCACAGAAAGAGTGAGAAGAAAGGGTAGAAACAAAAAGAATGTAGGGTTTGTTTCTAAAATGGTTTTTTTTTTTGCGAAACAACACGTTCACAGTGCGCCATAATGAAATAGCACACCAGTTCCATATTTTACATATGGCGCACTGATAATTTTTATTTTTAATTTTTTATCACACATTACTTTCGTGTTGCGCTGGGATAATACAACACACTTGTGCACTAGGTTACGCCAGGCGCACCGATGAAAAAAATATGTTTTTTTTTTTTTTAAATTCACGCAAGGGCCAACATTGATTGGGATATGACTATGCAATTCATCCCGTGGGTTGGATTTCCTAGGCCTATATTTAAGAATACAAACCCTATAAATCTAAAATGAAAAGCCCTAATTTTGAAATCAGAGAAAGAGGGAGAAAAAAGGGCAAAAACAAAAAGAATGTAGGGTTTGTTTCTAAAAACTAGATTTATTTATTTATTTTGTTTCTAAAAATGAAAAATAAATTGAATTCTTTTTCTTACTGCATAAAAAAAATTGTAGAAGAAGTAAAAAAAAACAAACATTGAATTTATTTTTTTACTGCGTAAAACAAAACTGCAGAAAAAGTAAAAAAAACAATAAACTTTAATCACAAGATCGTTTGAAATTATATGCTACAAGATTTGAATCACTATAGGTTTGGAATTATGATTGTCTGAATACTTCTGTTCGAACGTATTTCCCTGCTCCACAGTGCTCTCATGCTCTGTTCTCTCCAGGTATGTCTCCTGCAAATCTTTGGCTGAAGTTTTTTGCAAAAAATAGTGAAATAATGAAAAGTGTTTAGTATTTAAAGACTTTTTTTATGAAATTAGATTTTAAAAAATATTTTTCCACCCATTTTTCAATTTACGTCTTTTTTTTTCACTTAAAGAAAATAGAGTTTCTCTTTTTTATTTACGATTATTCGTCTTCGGCGCATCACTTAATACCACTGCACTGGTGTGTCCATTTATAAAGCGACACTGGTGCGAAGTAATGAAAATGCACCGGTGTGGTGATCTATACATTAGCACCGATAACAAGAAGTCCATTTTTAAGGCACTGAAAATAATTTTAGGTGTGTGCACCAAAATTTATTGTTGATTTTTCTCAAATCCAGGGAGAAAATATCATAATTATATCGAATGGACAATTCTCCAAAATCCAACTCATTCCATAATATTTTCAAATTCCATCGCAGAGTTCTCCCTATCCAGATTGAGATGTAATATTTAATTTATATTTAATTTATATTTTTATTATATAATTGAGTTTATGTTTTTTCTCCATGTGAATCATGCACAGCTTAATTAAATTTATAATGTATACAAATTTGTAGGTTCATGCAGATTTAGCATGAAGCTCAGATGAAAAAAATATTCAAATAGCTCCAAAAGATCAGAAGCTCTTATCAGGAGCTGCATACCGCAAGGCACTTTTGGTATATGAAAATGGACAGTCGCTTCACCCTTCCAATTTTAACAATATTGCATATTCTAGCCACAATCCTGGGACAATGATGGTAATAGTTATAATTGTTTGGTATATTGATTAATTTAATTATTTCAACGTCAAAACAATTAATCATGCAATATTGTCAATGTGGTTACTAATTGATATCATATATTTTTTAATAATCATGTTCAAATATTTTTTTTAAATTATTAGGATTCTAGTGATGATGACCGACCAACCTACCATCTTCTGTTATACCCCACGACAATGTCAAATCGTGACAATGTCAAATCAAGAGAAGACTGAATTAAAAGAAAAAATTGGAGAGGAACAATACCAAGAATGGTTGAATCAACCACCAATTCAATTCCTGCTACATCCAGATTCACCAATTAGGAATGACTATAGCAATAGTAGTTCTTCACAAGATGGCAATGGAGGCAATCAAATAAAGGTTGGTATGGATGATTACTTAAGGGATACGAATTACATGGAGACAATGTTGTTAGATTCATTCCAAAATGATGATCAGCTAGGGGTTTATGCTCATATCGCTGACACCTTTTTTGAAAGCCTTAAATTTTTTTTCACCACCCCTCTCTTTGGACCTGGCGGTCAGTCAAAGTCCACCCAGTTGGGAAAAATGATGTTATTGTACAACTTGAAAGCAAATTTTGGCTTGTCGAATGCATGTTTCTCAAAAATTTTGAGGTAAGTTACCATAAAGTACTCCCCTATATAAATTTGAAATATAATCAGTAGATTGCAATGAACATTAGAAATGATAAATTTTATGAACGTTAATAACTATATCAGTATTAATTTACATTTATTAATATATTTTTCCATGATCACCAACTACAGGTTATTCAAAGATAAGGTTCTTCCGTGTGATAATGTCTTGCCTGGTAGCTGCAAAGAGGCAAAGAAATTGTTGAAAATGTTGGGTGTTGAGTACATATCATATCATGCATGTCCAAATGATTTTATTCTATATAGAGGAGAATATGAAGACAAAGAGATGTGTCTGAAATGTGGGCATGACAAGTATGATAAATAAAAAAAATAAGGGTAAATCAAGTATTGTTCCTCCTTTTAAGATATTGAGGCACATGCCTATAATCCCAATGATTCTAAGGCTCTTTCATTGCAACGAATTAGCTATGTTGCAAGGATAGCATGCCTCACACAGAAGTGAGTTGGGAGTTATGTGAATCCGAACTGATTCAATAGCCATGAAGTATATAGAGGATACATGGCCCGAAAAATTCAAGGATGAAGTACGAAGTCTACGACTTAACAAAGCCATGGATGGCATCAACCCATATTTCATCTAGAACACCAACTATTCTATTTGACCTGTAGTAGTGATTAATAGAAATATCCCCCCATGGTTTTCCATGAATAATGAACAACTTATGTTGCCTCTAATAGTCCTTGGTAGAAGACAAGCGAAGAATATGGATGTATACTTACAACCGCTGGTAAATGAATTGAAGGAATTATGGGATGAGATAAATGTATATGATGTATCAAGATATACGATGTATCAAGACCCATCGCAGCAGAGAGGAGTTTTATGTTGTATGGCATATGTGCTTACATGATACATGATTATCCAAGCTTAGGAGTTTGCTCTGGTAAATTACATGTTTAATTTATTGATTTGTTTATATACGTAACAATATTCTTTCACATATTAGTTATTTAATTCATGGTAATATTTTTTCCGATTTGCATGATATTCTTTAAAATGCCATGCATATTAATTGTATACAATAATCTAGTAGGTCTTTTAACAAAAGGGTATTTTGGATGTAAATTTTTTGAACCTTCTTTGAAATCTACATGGTCCAAGGACCTACGAAAGCTAGTGTATCATTGCTCCAGGGTATTCCTCCCAGAATAACACCCTTACAGAAGAGCAGCATCCGCTTTCAATGGTAAAAGAGAGAGAACCCAAAGGCCTCCAATAACGGCACCAATTGAATGACTTAGAGCATATGAGATAGAGAAGGAGAAGGAGTTCATAGAAATGTTCAGTTTAAATGGGGAGCCTATGTTCGATTATCCAAAATTCTTTGACACCTATATTGAGAAAGTTCCCATTGGGATGAAAAGGAAATCTATATTTTATAGCCTCCCATATTGGGAGCATCTTAAGATTACCCACTTATTAGATCCCATGCATATATTTAAAAATGTTTCATCTTCTTTATGGAGGCACATATCATCGGAACAATGTGACACATTAGCTCTTAGGAAAGATCTTATTACTTTAAAAACTAAAAAGAAAAATTGGCCAAGATGATGATTAGAAGGTATGGGATCAGAGGCAGGCATTGGTCCCTCTAATTCATGGTTTTTCAAAGAAGTTAATCTCCCATGGATTTTTAAAAAAGATGATATTTCTTTGGCAAAGGAAGTTATAATGGGTGTGAGGGTGCCAACTTCATACGGGTCTTCACTACATCAATGCTTCACTGTGCATGACCATTTTATGGGGTTGAAATATCATGAACATTTGAATCTTATAAGAGTACGTATAATTTCAAAAGAATGATTTTATTATTTGTTATATTAATAATTTTTTCCCATGCGAGGATCATAAAACATAACTAATTTTGTATATTATTGCATGTGCTTATAACTTTGCAGTGTCATTATCCTTTTTTCATGCATGGGTTTGTGAAACATGAATTCTCTCAAGACCTAGGACATGTCATATCTAAATTATCTGCATTTGTACATTGGATCACGTCAAAGGAGATTCATGTGGCTAGCATTCTACAGTGTCGTCAAGAGATAGTTGAGACTGTTTGTATGTTTGAGAAGGAAATACCAATGAGTTTCATGGACTTACAGGTTCATCTTCTAATCCACCTAATATATGAGGTTGAATTAGTTGGGGTTTTTTCTTGTCGTTGGTTGTTCTTCTTAGAGAGGTAAATGAAGAAATTGGAAGGTTTTTTTCGACAAAGGGAAAAAATCGAGGGGTCTATGGTAGAGGGGTACATATCATATGAGTCTTTCTATTATGCTAGTGAGTACATCAAATAGATCGACAATAGAATAGGTGTGGTGATTTTGGATGATGAAAGGGATGAACAGAAAAGAGAAGGGGAGTTTCTCCAAACGAGTGGAAAAAAGTGGTTGATAAAGAGTAAGAGACTTATAATTTTTCAAATTTACACAGAGTTAATATTCATGTTGAACTTCGATATAATGTTTATTTGATCTCTAAGTACTATATAATGTCAGTTTGATTTAATCATTGAATGCATAAATTGAAGCAATCAATAAATGTGTTCTTTAAAATTCTGAAGCGAAACAACCATGGGTCGCATTGTACGAAAAAAATACGATGAAATGGGATAGTGACAAGAAAGAATTCAGACGGTTGAATGGTAGAATTGTGCCTTATCCCGATCATTTAAAAGAAAATATGCCAAAAATATGCCCCAACTGTTGGGTTGCTGACCAAGTCAGAGAGAAATACGATGCAGCTAGTTGTTACTCGCGTGCTGAAGAGGATGTGCTAAATGTAGGGATTGGGTGTAAAAACTTGGTAATAATATTTTTAATTTATATGCAAATTTGAAACTTATAAGACATCTATATTTCATATTTTAACTGTTGGGTTATTATAAGACACATGACGCTATGATTTTTTTAACTTTTTTATAATAGGTACATTTGTTCCCATCTATGTGGGGATATGGACACCATTTTCACACAGAAAATGACGATGCTAGAAACATCACACAAGAATGTGGAGTGGAAGTCGAGTTCGATCAATCTATTCGATCTAGCCACCGCAATCAAAACCTAGTACGAGGGATGTTAGGTTATGTCAAAAAGATACAAGAGATCATTGAAGTGGATTTCTCTTCTTTCCAACGTGTTATTTTTAGGTGCAAGTGGTGGGACACCTTTGATCGGAATAATGTAAAGGAAGATCATGATAGTAGGCTGATATGTATCAACTCTGGAAAGATGTGGGATGAAGCTAAGGAGCCCTATGTTTTTCCCAAACACTTGAACCAGGTGTTTTTTTACCCATATTTGTTGGATAGAGATTGGTGGTTCGTATTGACACATGACCCTAGATCAAACCATATTTTTGACAACAATAGTGTTATCATGCCATGCGAGCTGGAAGATAATGAGGGTGATCATGAGAACCGAGAGTGATATGGTACATGTGTTATTTCATCAATATTTATACTTTTTAAGATGGGTTTTTCAAAACATTATAATATGTATTTTGAATTAACTAGTAATTTGCATTGTGTTAATGTTAAAATCAATTCACTTGATAATTTGCAAATATGTTGATCTCAAAAACAATGGTGTACTATATAAATTAGTTCTCTTTTTTGTATCTAAGATCATAATAAAATAATGATAATTATAAATTACATGAATTTATTTGCATTATTTTCTAAACTTTATTATGTTACAATAATTCATATTATTCTAGATTTATTATTTTAGAATTATTTAAAATTTTACAAATTTAAAAATTTTAATGAAATCATTTCACATTAATACAATTAAAATTTTAAAAATATTTTACATACAATTACAATTAAAATTAGAATTACAATTACAATTAAAATTAAAATTACAATTACAACTGTAGAATTTTACAAATTAATTACAATTACAATTACAATTTTACAATTACAATCAATTCAAAGTAATACAATTAAAATTTTACAAATATTTTACATAGAATTATAATTAGAATTAGAATTTTACAATTTCATGTACAATTACAATTACAATTACAATTTTAGAATTTTACATATATACAATTACAATTTTACAAATTAAAAAATTACAATTACAATTACAATTTTAAAAATTCACATATATACCATTACAATTACAATTTTAGAATTTTACATACAATTAGAATTACAAATATTACAATTTTACAATATCATGATAATTTAAAATTAAATTAATTGATAAACATCACGTTCATGATAACCATCGTACAAACATCATATTTGACTAAATAGCACATTCAAAATCGCTAACATCATCGTGATCATGATCATCTAACAAAACACAATTAACATTATATATTAATATCATCATATCACAAACATCAAATATATATACTATGTGAAATAACTGCTATCACATACACATCTATCTGCAAGCTGCACATTAAATGAAGTACATATCATACATGACCTAGCAATATACACATCATAATGATCACCAACATGTAAATTAAGTACAGCTGCAACATGAACATAAAATAAATGGACCATCTATATATATATAACTTAATAATGTCAAAATTATACAACTGTAATATAAATTTCATGGATCATTTGGTGGTACATCATCAATAGAAGTACTAGTAGAGGCCTCCTCATTCAATGATGCAACCTCGATGGTCAACGGTCCAACCTGCTCATGATCATGAGCACCATTGGATGCTACAGGATGCTGACTAGACGTGGCCGATGGTCCAACCTGCTCTCCATGATGACTGCTGCTTGATGCTAGTGGAGGCTACTCATTTGGTGCGACATGAGGTGAATGATCATCAAATGATGAGTCGCTACTCAAGGACTATCGATCATGTGTTGTGTCTCGACCACGACTATAGCATTTAATGGTCCTCCTCAGTCGTGTAACTAAGGTCGTAGCTCCTACAAGATGGCACATCAGGCTGTACATGTCACGCGGTAAGCCTCTCCACATATGTAACAACCTACCATCAGCCTGTATGTCTCTCATATTAGAGGGCCTAATTCCCACATCAACAATCAATGTAGTGAGTTCGTCGCACAACTCCATCCTGTATCTGCTATCAATCCGACCGCGCCTAGAAAAAGACGGTATCAGTGCACCAGCAGGAGCAGGTCTCTCTGCACTGACCTCTTGATGATCCTAAGCATTTGGCATGCCCTAATATTCATCAAGATCCACACCTGGATCATGTGGTGGTGTCGGCATTTCCTCGCCATCAAAAGACCCAATGTCTACAAAAGATATACATGTACCCAAAAATAATTAGACAATTTCATTACACAATTTAATAAAAAAAAATTAAAGAAGATCTTAGAATAAATTTAAATAAAAAATTAATATTACCTCTAGCATGTTGCGGCTCATCAGCTGTGAAGAGGATGTTGCCACACCCTCGCCAATCCAAACTCTCATAAGGACAGGGGTCCATAAAAAATGGATGCTTGTCAACACTGGCTAGAAACTCTAGTGCATCATTCGATATCCTCACTAGAAACACAGTCTCGCCCCTCTTGGGCTTCATCTACCCCCACATGTGCATCCATGCCTATAACAAAGGCCTACGAGGAAGTAGAAAAAAAGTAGGCCTCGTCTCTGGAAACCTCTCAAAAAATAAAAATAAAAATCTCTGAAGAAAAAGTGAAGTTGACCCTCCCTTCTGCATGAGCACGACATCTATCTAAGGTTGAAGAGAACTTCCACAGAAAAATGGTAGACCACTTGAAAAGTCGTGGCTCCTACACTAAATAATAAACATAATATAGAAGTGATAAACTAATGCATTTCCCATCACTGGTGTTGTGTGAAATGGTGGAAATTATAAGTGAGAGGCACCTCACCTCCTAGTTACCAAATGCACCCATACGTAACTAACCTCTGAAGGCCTGAAAATCTAAAGGAGATAATATATCTGCTCCAATGTATCTCTGGGAGTACACTAATTGAATCCCTGCTGCATAGCCAGCTAGAACCTCTAGGAACGAGGGAAAATACACCCCTCTCCTTGGTAGCCTTGTAATGAAATATATATTCTCCTCGGTGGGTGTGTACCATTGGTTACGACCAACCAAGAAAGCCTATTGATGGGCATTCCACCTGTGGATAACACGTCTCATAAACAAACCATGGCCCTTTAGGGAAGTAGCCTCCTCATAGAAATTGAGGAGGCCTACCTACCTTAGGAGCCCCTGGGTAGTTGTTGTAATAGGGTGAAGGTACACATCTCTCTCCCTCTCTCATGCCTCCCACAGGCAAACCATGTTATACTGGTCCGCCTGTTGTCACTGTTGTTCCCCATCTTCTCTCCTTTTATGTCATTGAATGATTTCCATATTAAATACAATTTTTTTTTTAAAGAGACATGTATTTAGAAATATACATATATATTGATTTTTGGAAAAATAAAAATAAAAATAGTCGGTGCTCTGAAAAAGACAGACATGCATCGGTCCCAGTGCATCGATTTATAGAGGGCATTGACCGTGGTGCACTAGAAAATATTCAACACACCGGTGGCAGTGCTCCTGAAAATTTTCAATGCACCATTCACTATGTACGGTGTTAGGCGTGCGGTGCGCTGACTAAACTCTATGCCGTGGGGCGTATATTTAAGTCGGAAGACCGACCCCCTACTATCATTACATAGTCAACAGTGTAGTATTTTACCAGGCCGCACTGTTGACCTTGTCGAAATAAGGAATACGATGCATTGAAAAAAATACCTGTCCCAGGATAGATGTTTTAGTCAATACACCATGTTGCTGCTATTCCACTTGGTCAACGGTGCGACCAGGTAACCGACTGCACTGCACTTAAAAAAAAAAAAAAAAAAAGATGGTGCACCTTTAATACCTCCTTGAAACTGGTGCGGATACCGTTAGCACCAGTTTACCAGGCCACACCATTGACCCTATCGAAATGCGAAATGTCGTGCGTTGACAACATTTACCCACCCCAGGGTGTATATTTAAATCAATGCACTGTGTTGCCGCTATTCCACATGGTCAACGGTGTAGCCAGGTAAATGATTGCACCACAAATTTTTAAAAATTTTAAAATAACACGGTGCGACTATTGGTACAGTCTCGGAACTGGTGCAGATACCGATAGCACTGGTTGCGGTGTGGCCTATAAATTTACAGGTAGCACCATGAACCGGTGCAAACCGAATGGCTCGAGTGCACTACGCGACAATTTTGTTTTCTTTGAAATGGTTAATTTTAAGGTTATTTGAAATTCTAATCTTCTAAAAGGCTTAATTGTGGAAAAAAAATAAAAATACATGTACATTTGGCCGTCGAGGAGGCATATTGGCTGTAGAATTTTCAAAAGAAAATTTTCCCACTGTTTTGCAAAATTCAAGCTGGAGATTGGTGGGAAGTGCACAATAGCAGTGCGTGCAATGGGTGCAATGGGAGCACTGATGTCAGGGAAGCTTATACAAGGATAAATTTCACCAGTTCTTGAGAGCTCTAGAGCACTGAGAATAGTGAAAAATTGAGTTTTTTGGCCAGATTTTTTTTTTTATTTAACCTTGTTCTAGTGCCCGGGGTTTTATGGGTGCATCCATGTAGTTGCTTAAGATTGCATTGGGTAGTATCTGTTTTAGCACACTTTTTTATGAGGCACCAGTGCGAAATATTTGTAAATCACTGGTGCACTATAGTAATATGATGCACTAGGTGGGTGTGCATAGAGCGCACGGTGTCTAGTTTGCCAATGTTTTGTGTGCACTGGGGCTTTCTCTTGTTGAGCGCACTAGTGTGGTTTACGATGATAAGCACACCGGACGAAAAAAATGTGCAAAAACCTCCGTCCACCAACCTCGTCTAGTATCCGCTGCTAGAAATAGATGTCTGGGGTATTTTTATAAGGGCTTCCTCAAAAACATCCGCTACAGGGTCTTTTCCTTGTAGTGGAAATTAAAATATATTGGGAAAAGAGGAAATTATGGTTAAATCAAAGGATATATGTCATGATAATATTGAAAAATTTAGTATGCCAGAAATTAAAGTACTAAAGATCCCTATTCCTATAGGTGTAAATTTATCTACATATTACTGTCCCAAGACATAAGAGGAGGAAGAGGACATGTCATGTGTTCCATATGCTTGTGTGGTTGGAAGTTTGATGTATGCAATGTTCTACACTAGATCAAAAATTTCCCATGCATCGAGAGTATTGAGTAGGTATATGTCAAAAATTAAGGAAGAAACATTGGACAATAATAAATAGGATTTTTAATTATTTTCATGGTAGTATTTATTATGCATTGTGCTACCAAGAAATACTAGGATTGGATAGAGTGTTGGAAATGTATTTCTTTGTTGACACAGACTAGGATGGAGATATAGATCACATAATATATACAATTTGATATGTTTTTTTATCTATCTGGAGGATAAATTAGTTGGAAAAGAAAGAGAGAGTATGTAGTGGCAGTATCAACTACATAAATTGAATACATGGTAGATAATCATGTAATAAATGAAGCAATTTGGTTACATATATAATGCTCAGGTATTGGGTTGGTACAACAAGTGGTAAGGATAGATTGGGATGGTTAATGTGAAATTTTTTCTTGAAACTAACCTTGCCTAACATTCAAGGACAAATAATATGAATGTTTAGTATCACATTGTGAGAGATATGGTTGAAGAGAGGATGCTACTAGTAAATGTGGGAACTTTGAAGAATGTTGTGTATTCATTGAAAAAATATGTGAGCTCTAAGAAGTTCTCTTAGTGCAGAGAAAAAATGGGCATTACTACCCTCGATTATTGATCATGGACTCCTATGACCCCTTGTATGGAAATTCAAACAAAACGTGTGAGAATGTTGTGTATGTGTAATATTATTTGGATGATTAGTCATATTTTCACCCTAGTTCCTAATGGGGGGGTGTTGAGGACCTTGGGGCTTACCCCTCCCATATAACTATCGTTGTATGGGGTCTAGGGTAAGGCGGGGGTAGGGGGATTCCCATTCCTATATATCTATCATTATTTGGGCTCTAAGGGGGTGGAGACACTTTTATGGAGCCACCCCTTATGGGGGATGTTAAGGAAAACAACCGTAAAGCAATTTTTTTGGAAAATTTTCGTTGTCAAATAATTTAATTTCATAGTCAGTATGAACAATTCATAATTAGGTCACAGATTTTATCGTATAAGTTATGTTATAGTTTTTTTACTTAGAAGGGAACCTTATTTTAATATGGAATTGTATAACAACTAAGTAAACATTGAGATATATAGAAAAAACAATCTATTTGCCCCAGTTTTGGGTTTCTCAGGTAACATCTTAGTGAAAATTGTGTGTGAGTCCTATTGAATATTTTTAATAATAAAAATGTCTTTGTAGAAATTACTTGTGTAGGTTAAAATCTATACTAAGTGGTGAGCCATGTTATTGCAGCAAGAGTGATGCAAATCCTAGAACCTACTTAACTTTACTTTATCAACTCGCCGTTCATACAAACTTGGAGGTGACATCTCTATATGCACAAAAAATGATCTCTACTCATGCCATCCTCATCTTAGTTCTATAATGAGGTGCTAATACTACGATTAGTTATAGGAATGGAAGTCTGTCACACTTCTAAATGCAATATAATACTGGAAATAGATCATAACCATTACTATATCAACAAGGAAATAAACAAATCTAGAACAGAATCATTCATCTAACTATTTGCAACAAAGAAAGATTCACACCTATGGTAATGCAAGAAAAGAAAATTATAGTAATTGGCATTAATCCTCTCGATTAGTAACTTTAATTGCAGAAAAGGAAACTAATCTAGAGCACACATGTTGAATCAAAGATTAATTAATTCCTATCTGACTTATGTTTAACTACTATTTTTAGTGATGTATCTTATAATGAGCTAATCACACTTCAAAATGACTATTTTTTGCAACAAAAGAAGGAGGTGCTTGGGTGGTATAAGAGGCTCCCTGGACCAAAGGTTCAGATTCAAAGGTATATTGGTGGCTTGGATAGGATTATTTGAGGTGGAAGAATGATGTTGGGCTGATGGAGAAGGTGTTTGGAACTGTTACACGAAGTTTCTACAAGATTTCTTGTAGTGCTAGAGGATGTCTCGAAAATCTGTAGGAAACAGGGCGAGAGGAGTTTGAGGCTAGAAATGATGAGAAGAAGGTTAGGAGAGATGGGGTCAAGGTGGATCCTGGTAGATGAAGGGTAGATAACACCTTGGCTAAGCTCATAACTCTTCAAAATTCCTGTCTTGCGCTCTCAAGGTTTCTCTTGGTGAGTTAATGGTGACCTCAAAAACAGGGTTGTAGGTGACTTGGATGGAATGTGGTTGATGAAGGGTGAAGACTGAAGATGATGGTGCTGAAGGTTTCCTCCTTTTCTTCTCTATCCAAACTTGCATATTTTTTGATGGATTCATTATTGAAAAAATTATCATAAAAATGGTGGAAAATATGTTTTGAATTTAGATAAATCTACCCATGCAATTGAAACATAAATCTACCTCTAATCCTACAACATGTTCATGATAATAAAAGTAAACCTATCTAACTTTTCTAAGAAATCAAAAATTGAAAATATATTTGGTTTGTGGTGGAAGACCTTTCTCCCCAAGCTCCAATGGAAGAGGTGAGAGAGGGAGGATTATCACACACTTTTAATGGTTTTACATGCTACCAAACATGTAATGAAGGAAATCAAATACTACAACATAAAAGAAAATCACATGTAAAAAAGAGAGGCTGAGGCCAATGGATTGGGCCCTAACCCACAAGCTCAACTCCCTGAAATTAACTCAGTGGAGAAGAAACCAAATTCTCATCTTATTTCATAACCAGTATTTTACATGAACAATGAAAGTCAGAAATGTCTAATATAAAAGCCAAGAGTGGTCGAGCTACATCCAAAATTCGAATCCTAGTGATTTCTTGATCTGACCTATTTATGCTAGATGGTAGCTACCAACAAATCCCTAAAAGGTAAGTCTTTGTTCCCTTGGAACTCGAGAGAAGTGGAACTTGGCTCCCCTTGGTCATTCACTTGCTTGGTTGCCTCTGATTTCAAGTTGTTGGAGGAGAATTTTGAAGAGATATAGGTTTCCTTTAGGAGTTAAGAAGGTGGTCAACCCTCCTAGAATCACTCTTTTTTCTCTACTCTGAGTCCTTATTATGAAATATTTCTCAAAAATGGCATTATTCCCTTGATTTTCCTCCATTTAAACCATATTAGGCCTCCAATCATGACAACCCTTAATACACCATTATCACTAAGCAAAATATGAAAAAAATCAATTAAATGTGAGAAAGAGAGAATAATTTAGCTAAAAGGGTGACAATTAACCCCTTCGAATATTCCTAATTATGGTTCTCATCACTAAGTATTATCTATTTCTCCATGGATATATCCCTACTTGGGTGAACCACATATATTAGTCTCTCTTTTATATTGTGTCACTCTATATTCTACTTCCAAATTCATTTTGATTTTATTTATTTACGATTTTATTCCTAACACTTGGACCATACCCACCCTATTTGGAAGAAACTAAGTTGTATAAACCTCACACCCTCATCGATTACCCTTAGGTATTTTGATATTTGACCATCACAACCATAAGACCTTTGCAAAATATTCCCCATCAAATTAGTGGGAATAAGCATCTTAACATACATTAAGGTCATTGAGGTGCCTTTATGTTAACTCATGCTCTTGGGATGTAGTTATATATACAATATTAAAGTTGTTTCTTAATAATTTTTTTACATAATGATGTTCTATTATTTTGATAAGGTTTTCACCATGGGTTAGCTCATGCATTAAGATCTGATAAATATATTTCCACACATAACCTTTCATTTCCAAGTTTATTCATATACATAAGTTGTTTTTATTTTTATTTAATAAACCACCCTAAATCTATATTTTCATTATATGTTAAGAAATATTTCATTGTTTCCAAAATTCTTCGTATTTTTATAGTCTGTTCGTAACTCCTTATGCTATGTAGATATTTTCTTCTTGAAAATCTCTCTTCTCTCTACACCAAGTCTTACTACACTCCACATATATTTTCGTTTTTCATAAATTATTTACACAACAAACAATGGTCTTTCTCCATTCTCCACACTTGACATGGGACCTTTTGCCACAGAATATGTGTTCTACACTTATCAATTTTATGATTATTATGGCGTGGAAAGACTTATATATCCAAGCTCCACACATTTTGCATCTCCACATCTCATTTCCTCCGCATTCTCATTTAGCTCTTCAACTCTTAGTGAAATTTCAATTTTCCTAATTATGCAGTTTGTGAATTTTTCAAGGGTCACTTATTAATGAAATTTGGATCCATTAGGTAAAACATGGTAATTTTGAGTTAATTTAAATTGATTATATTTTTTTCCCATGAATCACTTTCCTTTTTCAATTAACTTCCATTTAAGAAGATGGTATATGATGAAATGATGCTTTAATAAATTATATTCATGAACAAATCCTTTAAAAAACCAAATCTCCATTATCATGTATATTAGATTCCTTTGTGAGTATAAGGAGTGTTATAGGTAGCAGAAGAAAATACACTTTTTTTTTGGGATATTATCAATTTCCTTCCATGTTAAGATCAATATTTTGTTATTTTGCTACAGATCAATGGTTCTTAAGATTAACTATCAAGAGAAAACTATAGAATGAGATTTGGATGAATGGTTTAGTAAATTTCGGGTGTGTACCCAAAATTTTCACTTTCAAGGAGCTCATTTCTTGGTTTTCCCAATTATTTTATTTAAAGGGTTCAACAATTAGAGTATGTGTAAAAGGAAAAATCAGTCCTATTAACTCCTAAATTTTTTATAATGAATATATAACTTTTTGGCCCTAACAAAATTCTTAAGCTTCTTGATGGTGACTCTTTTTGGATTACTATTGTGGTAGCCTGGTAGGTCAAATTTATTAAAGTGTTACTTACCTTCATCGCCTCAAATGTCAAGTAATCTTTTAGCTAATAATATGTCTTTGTTGGTGCATCCATATAGAGATTTATAATTTTTATTTATGTATTTCATGGGATTAGAGTCTACATATCACATTCCCATGTCAATTTAAATTTGAGGAATATATCACAAAGCTTTTATGTTTATGGAGTATTTGCAAAATGATTTATACTTTTGTTGCTTGAATATAAATTTTAAGTCATTTTCATAGAAATCAATAAGTTTTACCGTCAAACCATATAATATAATAGGCAAGAAAATGATAATTAACTAGGATACAAATGTTACACGATTCAATTTCCAATTATACAAGGACTAATGATACAATAATTGATGAATTTCTTATATTACTTTAAATTGTTAAATATCTTTAGGGGATACAATTAATAAGATAAGATATTCTTATAATGAAAGAACATTTGGAGGAGGAATTTAATGTAGTTAAAAATTCACGGGATAGTGAGTTTGATACTCTCATTGGTTTTCTAGAAGAAGGAATTTTTAGGTGGTTAGTTACTTTTGTCGATGATAATGAAGACCAGATGTCATGAATTGAATATTTTTCTTTGTATTTAATTAAATTTAGAAACATTTTCACTCCATGTCAGAAAGCCATTGTGATTCCATCATTAAAATAAAATGTTAAAGAATGGCTTAAAAATCATTAACACATATTTTTAACTCATAATAACTGCTAAAACATGGGTATAGTAAATGCTCAAGACCTATATATATACATACATGTGTTTGTTAATGTGTGTATCCAACATTCCCTTGCTACTATTGTGAGTGTATTTTTATTTTACATTGAATAAATTTCCACTTTTTGTCCTCATGTTTGATCAATCAACCTTCTTTATGTATTTCTTATTTATAGTGCTTATCCCAAATGTAGTTTATTTATCCTTTTATTACAGACTAATGATACTAATTTTATTTGGTCCATACTAGCCCCATCCTAGTCCATTTGGAAAAATGCATTTCCTTTAATTATCCCCCACACACATTGTGTCTTTTAAAGTGTCGTGACTATTGGATTTATAAAAGAACATATTTTAATATGTATGGCTTCTATATCATGTATTCTTTATCTCTACCTCTCTTTACAAAAAACATAGATAAGATTTTATAGTTGACATGTCTACAAATTCATGGCGATTCAATAAATTTGATTTATGTTTGTGATAATGATTAGTAGTTCATTGACATTTTAAATAGGTCAATGATGACTCTATTGTTATTATTCATTGAATTAACCCCATGATTATTTTCTTTGCACATACATAATGTAAGATTCTAGATTACAATTTCTAATTTAGTAAAGGAGAATGCCCCTACATACATAGTCACGCATGAAATGATTTATATTTCCTCTATCAAATGTGTGAAACAAACTATAGGAAAATAAAGCCCATAACATTCATTTCCACATGTAAAAAAGTATTTAATGTAAAATCCTAAAATAAAAAACCATACTTTGATCACTTAACCTCTCTTTGTCTCTCTCATTCATGATTTCTGCACAGAAATATTACAATGGCTTAATGGTCGTTTCATAACTTTACGAATTCTGTTCATCCACCATTACCAAGGCCATAGAAACCTAAACCATTTAATTATTCATAATTGTCCCACTTCTTATCTTCGAGCCTCTTTTCTATATCTCTTTTCCTTTTACTTTTTGTATTTATACGTCTTCATCAATTAGTTCATCTACATCATTAATTACAACTATTCACGTTTTTTTGACTTGAAACGCTTTCCTAATGGCATGATGATATTCCATATTCAATGGATATTTTGTTCCCA
The DNA here is from genome assembly GCA_034641835.2 of Pinus albicaulis. Classification (NCBI taxonomy): domain Eukaryota; kingdom Viridiplantae; phylum Streptophyta; class Pinopsida; order Pinales; family Pinaceae; genus Pinus; species Pinus albicaulis. The sequence goes on from CM076575.1 coordinate 1,723,900,992, forward strand.
TATGCCCCTCTATCTCTTCACCTTCCCTAGTGGTATCAACATATTGAAACTTTGGCATGAACTAATTTGGATTGTACACACAAATGTAGAGTGTTGATCTAGATAGTGTGCACTAATTTTTTGTGGCATGTTTATCTTATGGGTGTTTTCTAAAAGGGATTGTGCATATATTGCACCTGTATTCCAATGTTTATGTTAAAATCCAATGGTATGCCCCTACATAAAACACACAATATTAATAAAAGAATGCATTCCCTCATTCTTTAATGACATTTACGTTTGTTTCTTTAATGACATTTACGTTTGTTTCTTTAAGGACACAACAACCTTAGCTAGTCACCTTTTCCTCATGAGCCATATTATCTAGGATTCTCTATTTTATATATTATCTCCATGCTTATTTTATTTATCTCCTCGTCAACTAGTTCATCTTCATATTCCATTGAAATTGTCTACCTTCTATTTTCTCCACTTGTTGTCTCCTTGGTGCTCTAACCTTCCATCATGCATGGTGATTCAACTTCTATGTGATCATCTATCTCCTCACCTTCCCTAATCATTCCAACATTTTGAAACCATGGTGTGATATGATCCAAAAAGTTCATTAGGTTGGTATGTAGTAATTTTGATAAGCTACCTTGGTATGATACTTATCTAGTAGGTGTGCATTAAAGGCCCATGCATAAAATATACATATATTGTTCCAAAGTTAAAGACATTAAAAATATTTAAGTAAAAGGAGTATCTACGTTAGTCATTTTCTAGATCCATAAAAAACAATTGGTGGAAAATTTAGGCCTTTGTGGGTTGTTGTTGGAAATTCTCTTATTGATTCAATACTTTTCACTGCTTATATTGCATTCATGTTCATATGGAATGCAACTAGAAAGTAAATGTATATCAAAGGAACCTATGATTCTACTTATAGGCTTATTTGGGGCCTATGATTTCATTAATGGGTCGAAGTGGGAGGATACAAAGTTACGATATAATTTTTTTATTAATTTTTCTTATCAGTTTTTGATATGTTCTACAATAAGGACAAGTATGTTCCGTTGAAGTCATATTTAGTAGTAAATTTTTTTTTTCATCATGGAAATTATAAGATATGATAGTTTTTTTATTGGATGGAAATGAAAGGTAAGTAGAGTCTATGCACGAGCCTTTAATGCATAACTACTACATCAAATATCCTTATCTTCTTTCACTAACACTAAAGTGTCATAAATTTGATGATTATGGAGAAAGCTAAATTATTGTTTTGAAATGAAGTCATTAAAAATATGCTTTATCCTTACTATAATGATTTTGGCCACTAAGCCAAAATAATTAGAACATGAAATAGGTCGAATTTCCATAATCAAATTTTCTTTGTGGTTATTTGGAATTAGAAACAAGTACCAACATCTTCCCTGAAATTTATGATTCATAGACTATCTTCGAAATGTATTTTTGAATACAAAATAATACCAATCTAAAATTCCATGATTAGCACATGTGAAACAATGATTTTTCTCATTTGATAGCAAAGAGGGCGCTTCTCACCTCTTCTTAAGAAACTTCCTCCATAATCTTATCATTTTCCTCCTCAGAGAAATATCTTAGAATGAGCTTCATTATCTACCAAATATCTTGGATAGGGCAAGCCCCCATGGGATATTGAAACAAAAACATGAAGAAATTACATGAGAATAGGCTTTCTCCTTAAAATATTTCACCACCCTTCCTTCCCAATCTCAAATATACTATATCAAATTAAAGTTCTTTTTCCAATTTGAAAAATCATGGAAAAACATATTATTTCTATCACCTTATTATATTTGAATTTCTTGACTTTGTAGCCTCCATATTTGCTCCTCTTTTTCCAATATATCATGCTTTTTAGCCTCCAATTTTTTTAGAATTATTAATTCCTCCTCTGAAAAAAGGTTAGAAGACGATTGAATTAATCCTTATGGCATTTTCCATGAAATGATTCATAAAGGAAGAATATATGTCTAAAGAAAGATTCCTTCAATTTTCCTCGACTAGCTTATTATTATTTTTTTCCATAAGCATTATGTATTGAACATGATGAAATCCCAAGTTTAGTGTCTTCCTTAATTATTTCCAATATTATTTGATTGTGATCAAATATCCCTGCAAACGTTTCCCAATATTTCAGTAGAAAAGAGGGCCCCAAAAAATCATCCAACACCAGAAAATGACCTAGCCTTTTAGTATGTCCTTTTTTTTCTTTCTAAATTTTCTCCAAGTAGGGGTAAAATTGATAACATCTACATGTACCAACTTATATACCTCCAAAAAATGTTTAAAAAATCCTTCAACTTGTCTTTTATTATTTTAAATCCTAAAATTTCCTTGAGGAAAGTGAGAAGTTTATATCTTCTATTACTGTAATATTAACTTTTTCTAGGACATGAGACTCCATGATTAATTCCTAAAATGGATTTTTATCCCTATACATCCATAAATATTAAAAATATTTACTGTACAAAATAACTCTCTCACCTTCAAAACCACAATAAAGTAGAGGCTAAATATTTTGAAGAGAATACCTACAATATTGAACTCCATTCTATGCGAAACCCTTCTAATAATCCTTCAACATCCAACATGTGGACAGAAAATGCCTTGAGCCAAGCTTCCACAACTTATCTCACATGCATTTGAAATCATAGTTTCCTAATCAAAATTATGTTCGAACAAATTTCCTTGACAAGTGTCTTAAGGGCTAGAATTTTATGGGAAACCCCTACCCCTCTAGTGTTAAACGATAAACACTTCATAGGTGATTCAAGTACACTAGGCTAGCCTTGTTGTAGGGACCTTGTAAATTTTACTTTGATTCCCTCTTTCTATATCCACTAACACCTTCTACTAGGTTATATATAAGTGATATTTCCTACCAACATAAGGAGCTTGGCCATGGTCTTTTCCCAATCCTCCCAATGAGAGATCCATTTATATAATTTTGAATTAGATATTAGGTAATATAACTTCATTTAAATGTGATTAAAACTTTCCTAAATAGGAGTAGGGAGAGGTAATGGCTCCACCTTTGAAATATTAATATCACTTGAAATAAAACTACCTAGCAATTCATCCATCATGGTTATTAAAATCTTCCCCAACCTCCACTATGGGATAAGGATACCCTAGAGAAGAAAGGGCCAAAAGAACCCCGAGAAGAGCATATTTTCTTTGATTCTTTTTAGATAATGCATTATTAATAACATGACTATCTAAAAGAAAAACTTGAAATTCTTGAATAATGGAATTTGAAAATGAATGAGAAAGGTATTTCTTAATGGATAATAGAGTATTGTGATTTCACAATGTCTAACTATTGAAACGACCTTCTCTAAGGAGCTTATTATATTCCTTAGAATAATCTGCATGCCCTTCTCTGTGGATATTATTATATTTCTTAAAATATTCTACCATATTGATGCTTTGGAGAACTCAAGGGATTGGCAGGTTCTTTTGATCAAAGTCCATTCAACATCTCAAAATCCCCTTTCCAAGTTCTGTCAAAGATACCAAGCGAGAGGTTATTTAAACACCAAGTTTCCTCGCATGCATATCACAAACCCCTTTCCAAGTTCTATTAAATATCCCAAGTGAGAGGTTATTTAAACACCAAGTCTCCTCACGCGCTTTTCCTCTATAAAATCCCATATCACCTTCAAAGCTTATGTGACATCCTTCAAATGAAACCTAAGATTCAGGGTTCCATACCCTTACAAAAGCCATAGTCGTATAAAATCCCGTACTCACCTTGTAGGGTCACGACACCTCACGGTACTTGAACAACTTAATTTATATCCTCATATGGAATTGTTATGTTTTTATTTTTTTAAATAAAAAATTTTGCAAGGTATATACAACAGCCCACAAGCCATATATACCAGTAACTCATGACTTCGCAAGGACCGAGGAGTCCGAAGACCATCCAGGTCCCAAACTCCAACGGGACATCTATCCCTGTAATGTTTTTCACCAATACTTTTTTTATTGATGTTTGGATAGATAAAAAATATAGGTTATGGCTTAAAGTTGAGATTAGAGAAGTTTTAACCTGTACAACCAAAATTATTGGAGGAAATCACAATTTAGCGGAAACGCGTAACCAAACTTAATTTGATATAATAAATAATGACTTTTGATAAAATATCGAACATATACCCAAAAAACAAATAACCCTAAAGAAAAATACATATAAGAAAAAAACAAAATTAATAAATGATTAAAATAAATCATAAAAAACATATTTATAGGATAATAATTTATCTCCATTTTCCATGCACGGCCTAAGCTGGAAAAAATTATAATCATTAAGAATATATACATTTACATAAAGTAGAATTAATTAGAAATATAATTAAAAAATAATAATAAAAATAATAATTCATTTCCATTTAATTTGTTGTATTAGAATTTTTTTTTAATAATATTATAAACAATTTTTTTATGAAAAAAATTATAATATGTTTATTATATTAACAAATATTTAAATAATGATGATTATATATTTGTAGTAATGATATTTCATAATTTAATGTGTAAATTTTAAAATTAATAAACATGGAATTATAAATAAGAATATTAAGATGTGAAATATATATAAAATATAAATAGTAGTAGTTATGAATAATAGTCCATTTGTCAACATTGATGTATCTAAATTTTGGATCTATGAAGATTAGGAAGATCAAATATTTTAAGATCAAACTACTTTTTGAGTGCACAATTTGAGAGAAAGTTTAAATGTATTAATAAATTCAAAGTAGAGATAAATTTATGCTAGTTTTAAATAATATTATTTATATTAATATAAATTTCACCTTTATATATATAGTGTTAGCGTAAGAAGTCACTCCTTGACTGCTTAAGGAGTAAGCCTTACACATCATAGCTCATTTCAGATTTTAAAGGGGTTGTTTGAGTGTGTCTGTAATTTATTGGGCTATGGAGTCACAAATGCATATTGTAAGCCTAAATTGAAACTACAACTGAGTTGTTCACTACCAACTATATAAAAAATAAATCATTGCCGCACCTTGAAAATCTTGAATGTTGAAATCTGAACTATGTTGAAACTGGAAACTGAAACACACTTGAACTGAAAATTGCAAAGCAATCTGAAACTAAAATGGAAATATGCTCATAGAACTAAGGTTGTTTGTGCCTACCTACCCTAATCTTTCGGAATAACTGCTATTCTAAATGATACAATAATTCCAGTGTAGCCAAGTAAGAAACTACTCTAATAACTTTGTTCTTTCACTGTTTGTCACAAAACATAGGAACAAACCTTTTAAAGGTAATTTGATAGGAATTCCAAGCCTAAGATTCATTGCAAGGATCTTCGTAAACCCGAAAAGCAACAGAAAGGATGGAAAGTTGTGGTGGCATTGTGATGAATAATTTATCAATATAGATAGCCACTGGATCAAGATATACTTGGCCTATTTCTGAATATTCTAGCCCAATCGATCCAACTTCACAAATTGATACTCCACATGTGTTCTCCATGTCTTTAAACAACTCAGAACATGTTTTCATTTTATCTGATGAGTTAAGGCATACATGTTGAGAATCAAACTTGATCAATTCTTCCTTTTTTTAAAACTTTGCCTCTCTATTCAACAGGTTTACTTCTACACCAACTGCAAAAATTTTAATCTCTTAAAGGGTTGTAGTGTCCCTTTCTCTTATTTGGAATGCCATCCCTGGATTAAAGACATTTGGGTAATGCCAGAAAGCTACTCCTGGGGATGGCCTTATATCAGAAGGCATTGAATGATACACGTTATTGAACTTGGGTAAAAAATATTGTATTGTCTCCCAATGCTGTCTTTTTAAATTTCCATACTCTTCTATTTTAAGAAATAAATTTCCCATGATTACCCATCGATCTAGGACAACTTGCATGAATTGATGAAAATTTCTCATGCTACCAGCTGAAAGATTCTCAAACCAATTTTTAACTTTACCTTGCCATGGTTGAACAAACATCGTGATACATACCTCATCTTCTTCATTTACTGATGACTCCAATACACTGACCAAAGGAGCATGGTAAACATGTAACATAAGATCTTCTAGAAGATCTGTAATAGGAAAGAAAACCTCATTCCAAGTTGCTAGTTTTCTTGTGTGTTGAAACTGATTCTCTTCGAACAACAAGGGAACATATTGTTTTTCCTCATTATCCATGGTAGTCAAGTGATTTCAGTGTTATTTATCTTTCTCTTTGTCACACTAAAGCTTGCAAGGGAGCTGTAAAATCTCGTTAATTTTGGGTGAAGGAGCATGATTTGTAACAATCTATTGTGCTATTGAAAGATAATTTGGGAGTTGGTCTTCATCATGCAAATCTGACTGGCCTTTAATCTGTAAAGGAAATGCTGCTTGTCGAGGATGCTCTTGTGTATCTAGACAATTAAGTTGTGCTGCCTCTATTTCCAGATCACTAGGCTGTTGTTGAATTTTAGTGCTATCCTTTGGGAAATAGTCTAGCTCTTCCCCTTATTCATTGAGGGTAAGCTTACCTCCCTCTTCTTTGGAATAGGCTAGGAAATTTTTTTCTACATGCATTCCAAAAACCACCATGGGTCTTTCTTCTTGGAGATTAAAGGGTGTGGGCCATTTTTCCATAATGGCTTCTTTGAAGTGATTTTTAGGAGGGTCGAGAAGCTTCAGGGGTATAGGTGAGGGCTTCTTATCTTTGGGAGGATCAACTTATTGCTTTGTGAAAGTGGATGCAGTGGCCTTATGAGGGGCTAACTCTTCCAATGGCTTCTTCCCTTTACTAGTAGGACTAGGAGGGGTTTGTTCTCTTGAAATTGACCCTTCATTTTGGTCTTGCTCTCGATTTATCCTTCTTAAGGACCTGAGGTCATACTTATTGTGGAGTTAAGCCTACATGAGATCCATGAACTTTCTGTAGTAATTTTCAATATCTTGATATTCTGGAGGGACTTTCTTCTCTTCTTGCTCCCCTTGTAGGATGAGTTCACCCTCCTCATCATCAGAGTAAGTGAGGAATTGATTCTCTTGACTGTCTGTGACTTTCTCAACATGTTCCTCCAACTCCCATTCCATGTATAGAGGATGTTGGATTTGATCTTGTAATTCCTTCCTTTCTTGTTGCAACAACTATTGAGGGGGATTACGATACTAGGGATTAAAACCACAATTAGGAATAATTTTGTTAGGATGAGGAGGGGAATTTTTGGCCTCCAACTCAGGATTAACCAACTTATTTGAGAGGTTCTTGATTATTTTATTCATTTATTCAATTCTATACTCTTGAGATTCCCTTTCCTGATTTGAAGTAGAAGCCTCTTCCCTGTTCCTTCTTCTGACTTCATATTTTATCTTCCCCTTAAATTTACCAGTAGAAGAAAAGTTCACTTATACCTGCAATGCATCACTCTGGATCTGATCCAGAGATGTGGATTTTATTTCTCTTAGGGTGAACCCAAACTCTGTTGGGTGTGGAGCTTGATTATCTTGTTTATTTTGTATCACAACGTTGGACCCCTGTACATTAATGGGGAGGAAAAACTGCCTGTAATTAAACGCTACCTAGGGGGTCCAGGGGGGTGGTTGCGAATTTATGGAGCCTCCCCCTGGCAGGGGGTTTTGGGGGGCAGCGCCCCTAAAGCTAAAAACAAATGTAAAATTTCCTTGTAAAAGTATAGTAATTTCTAGTAAATTGGAGCCGTTCATTAGGCGGATGTTCTGACGGTAGAGGTTATGTTTAGTTTAGGGTTTTTTTCCCTAGAAGGAAACCCCTCTCTTTGTATAAGGGTATTGCATTGCAGCTGTGTATGGTATGAGTATTTCTCAGAGCGAGAAACAGATAGTGAGACTGTGAGAGAGAACATAGGATATTATGGAAGTTCTATTGTAGGTTGTATCTCTTCATTTTTCTGGACAATAGAAAGGAAGGACTGGCTATTCGGGGTGGACATAGCCCAAACTGGGTGAACCACGTATATCTGTGTCTCTTTGGTTTTATGTGTTTTGTGTGATTGTGTTTTTCGCATATTTTATGTGTTTCATTGCTCTGTAATATATAATTTTATAACAACTGGTATCAAAGCCGAAGGTCAATTTGGCTGATAAACTCGCAAGAAAGAAGGTTTCCTGGTTCGAGTAGGAGCAATGGTGAAATATGGTAAGTTTAGTGTCTAGAAATTTAACAACCAAAACTTCCCGTTGTGGAAGATGCAGATGGAAGATTATCTGTATCAGAAAGACCTATACCTACAATTGAGCGGAAAAACAAAAAAGCTAACAGCTATGACAGATGTAGAATGGGAGATTCTCGATAGAAAGGCACTCAAAACAGTACGGTTGTGCCTCGCGACATCGGTAGCTTTTTATATTTTGAAGGAAACAACAACAGATGGTTTGATTAAGGTGTTCGTGAAATTATATCAAAAAACATTGGCCTTAAGAAGGTATTTCTTATGAAAGTTTATTTAATATGAGGATGTCAAAAGGTGGATCTATTGTAGACCATTTAAATGATTTTAATACAGTTACCAGTCAGTTAAGTTCTGTAAGGGTAAAATTTGATGATGAAGTTACGGATATTTTATTTCTATGCTTACTGCCAGAAATATGGAATGGTTTAGCTATGGCCATTAGTAAATCTGTCTCTGGATCCAGTACTTTAAATTTTGATGATGTTGTCAGTGCTATCCTTAGCGAGGAAATGTGATGGAAAATCTCCAGTGAGACATCGGGTAATGCTTTGAGTGCAAAGTCTAGGGGAAGAGGAATGGAAATGGGAAAGAGCTTAGGATATCGCAGTAAATCAAGGAAAGGCAGATCCAAGTCTAGATCAGGGAGAGTGTACTGGAAATGTGGAAAGAAAGGACACCTGAAGAAAGACTGTAGATCTTAGAAGGGAAAAGAAGGAGACGCACAACAAGAAAACAATCATGAAGAAAATGTGACGGGTGATGTGTTACAAGATGCTTTGATTCTTTCTTTCAAAAATGTTACTGATTCCTGGGTAGTAGATTCTAGGGCCTCTTTCCATGCCACACCTGATAAAAAATATTTTCATGACTATGTTCAAGGAGATTTTGAACAAGTTCATTTGGGTGATGATAAACCCTATAAAATTGTTGGAATGGGTAAAGTTATTGTAAAACAATAGAATGGAAACCAATGAATATTAAAGGAGGTAAGGCATGTTCCAGATATGAAGAAAAACATGATTTCAACATGGCAGTTAGGCGGTGAAGGTTGTGTGATAACTTTCATAGATAAAGCTTGAAAGGTCACCAAAGAAGCCCTGGTAATAGGCAAAGGCGAAAAGGTTGGCACATTGTATTTATGCAATGGTATTTCTAACTCTGTTAATTATTTAACTTCTAAAGTAGCAGGTGCAGCATTATGGCATCATAGGCTCAGACACATGAGTGATAAGGGGATTAAGATTCTTTACTCAAGAAATTTGTTGCCGGGTTTGAAGAATGTTGATTTGGATTTTTGTGAGAATTTCATTTATGGAAAACAGAAGAGAGTCAGATTTCTAAGAGTTGGGAAAGAAAAGAAGAGAAAAAAATTAGGGCTTGTGCATATAGATGTATGGGGACCTGCTCAGGTATCATCTCTTGATGGCTCTCATTATTATGTTACTTTTTTTGATGGTGCAACTAGAAAAAAATGGATTTATTGTATTCAGAATAAATATGATGTATTTGATACTTTCAAGAAATGGAAAGCTTTGGTGGAGATTGAGATAGCAAAGAAGTTGAAGTGTCTCAGATCACTCAATGGAGGTGAATATTGTAGCAAAGAGTTTGATAGGTACTTTTTAGAAAATGGAATACGTAGAGAGAAGGCAGTTCCAAGAACACCACAAGAAAATGGTGTGTCAGAAAGGATGAACAAAACAATCACGGAGCGTGCAAGGTGCATGAGATTGCATGCAGGATTGCCTTTACAATTTTGGGTAGATCCCGTAGATACTATTGTTTATCTAATAAACAGAGGGACTTCACGTTCCTTGGATGGTGGTATTCCAGAGGAAGCATGGACAAGTAAAAAGGTAAACTAATATTTTTTTTTAAAGCCTTTTGGTTGTGAGGCCTTTTTCCATATTAATAAAGAAAGTAGAACAAATCTTGAGGGAAAATAAAATAAATGTAACTTTATTGGATATTGTGTTAATGATTTTGGTTATCGCTTATATGATCATGAAAATAAAAAATTCATTAGGAGCAGATATGTAATATTCAATTAAAAGGTATTATATAAGAATCAATTGCAGGAAAAGAAACAGGGAAAAAAAACAAAGAATACACAGTTCTTGATGAGATCACAGAAAAGGGTGTCTGAAAATAATAATAATAAAAAGACACAACAACAACAACAACAACAGGCACCTCAAACACCTGAAAGTGGTGTTAGAAGATCTACCAGGATAATTAGACCCCCTAAACAATACTCTCCTTCATTATGTTATTTATTTTTGACTGATTCTGGTGAACCTGAATGTTATGAAGAAGCAATGCAGGTTGAAAGTAGGAAGAAGTGGGAGCTAGCCATGGAAGAAGAGATGGACTCCTTAATGCATAACCAGACTTGGGACTTAGTCAGGTTTCCTGCAGGTAAAACTACACTGCAGAATAAATGGGTTTACAGGCTGAAGGAAGAAGATGAAGGAAAACAGAGGTAAAAATCTAGACTTGTGGTGAAGGGGTTTGCACAGAAGAAAAGTATTGATTTTGATGAAATATTTTCTCCCGTTGTTAAGATGATTTCAATCATAACTATTTTAATTCTTGTAGTAGTGGAAGATTTACATCTTGAATAGTTAGATTTAAAGACAACATTTCTCCATGGCGATTTGGAGGAAGAGATCTATATGGAGCAACTAGATGGATATGAGGTCAAAGTAAAAGAAAAATTAGTATGCAGGTTAAATAAGAGCTTGTATAACAAGCTCCAAGGTATTGGTATCTAAAATTTGACACGTTTATGTCTTAACAAGCTTATACTAGATGTCACTCTGATCATTGTGTTTATATGAAAATGAAAAATGACGGCAGCTATATTATATTGTTATTGTATGTAGATGACATGCTTGTTTCAGGGTCTAACATGCAGAAAATAAATGTTCTCAAAAGAAAATTGGAAAATTCATTTCCAATGAAGGATTTGGGAGCTGCAAAACAAATCCTTGGTATGAGAATAAGTAGAGACAGGAAAAAGCACAAATTAACACTGTCTCAGAATGAGTACATACAAAAGGTGTTGAAAATATTTAATATGCATAATGAAAAACCAGTTAGTACATATTTTGCTAGCCATTTCAAAATTAGTAAGGAGATGTGCCCCAAGACCCAAGAAGAAATGGACTATATGTCTAAAGTTACATATGCATCAACAGTTGGAAGCTTAATGTATGCAATGGTCTGCAGAAGGCTTGATATTTCACATTCAACGGGAGTTGTAAGAAGGTACATGAAAATTCCAGGAAAATAACATTGGATGGTAGTGAAATCGATTCTCAGATATTTGAGAAGTACCACAAATCAGGCATTATTCTTTGGTGGTTAAAAAATTCTTTGACAGGGATATGTTGATGCATATATGGCAGGTGACAGAGATAACACGGGGAGCACTACAAGATATGTATTTACTGTAGGTGGAGAAACTATCATTTGGGTTTCAAAAATCTAAAGTGTTGTTGCACTTTCAACAATAGAAGCAGAGTATGTTGCTGCTACATAGGCTAGTAAAGAATTGGGTAAGAAGCATTATATGGGCATGTTATACAGTGATAGCTAAAGTGCCATTCGTTTTGCAAAGAACTCATCATTTCATTCCAGGACTAAACACATACAGCTCAAGTACCATTTGATACGGTTAGTATTGGAAGATGGATAATTGAAGCTGGAAAAGATACACACTAGCCAAAATCCTGCAGATATGCTAACAAAAGTTGTAACTAGGGAGAAACTGAGAATATGATCAGTTTCAATTGGTCTTCAAGGATGACGATGAAGATGAGAAACAACCAGGTCCAAAGAGGAGTCATTGTCCAGCAAATGACGCAGTGGTGGAGTTGCTACAATCAGTCTCCAAGTGGGAGATTGTTGGGTGTGGAGCCTGATTATCTTGTTTATTTTGTATCACAGTGTTGGAACATTGTACCTTAATGGGGTGGCAATGCCACCCATGGTGCGGGGGTCTTGGGGGGGGGGGGGGGGGGGGGGTCTTTGCGGAATTTAGCAGGCCTCTCCTAGCGGGGGGTTTTGAGGGCAGCGCCCCAAAAACTAAAATCATATCTAAAATTGCCTTGTAAAAGTATAGTAATTTCTAGTCAATCTAGGCTGTTCATTAGGCAGATGATCTGACGGTAGAAGTTATGTTTAGTTTAGGATTTTTTAACCTAGAAGGAAACCCCTCTCTTTATATAAGGGTATTGTATTGCGGCTATGTATGGTATGAGTATTTCTCAGAGAAAGAAATAGATAGGGAGACTATGAGAAAGAACAGAGGATATTACAGCGGATTTGCTATAGGTTGTGTCTCTTCATTTTGCTGGATAATAGAAAGGAAGGACTAACTATTCGGGGTGGACGTAGCCAAAACTGGGTGAGCCATGTATATATGTGTCTCCTAGTTTTATGTGTTTTGTTTGCTTATGTTTTCCACATATTTTATGTTTCATTGGTCTGTAATATATAATTTTCTAGCAAAATCTGGATCAAAAGCTCCTGCTAAGACCACCCTAGCAGTTGCTTGGGGAGGGTCTATTTCAGTAGGAATATTATTGTAGATCTTATTGAACCTCTTTATAAATCATGTTACATCCTCATTGTGTCTCTTCTTGAGAGCATTGAACTCTGTGAGAATGTATCCATGGTCCCTCTTTTCTCCCCATTTCAATGTGAAGAAATTTTCCTTTTCTTCCCAAGTGTGGAATGTGTTGTCGATTATAGACTTGAACCATTTCCGGGCTTCTCGATCCAAAGGTTGGATGAAAAGCCTTAACACCACATCCAAGTGCCCTAAATTTACATTCTCAGCAAAGGCACAAAAATTTTCAATATTTCTTTACATAGAATTACTATATTCCTTAGTGAACTGAGGCAAGGGATTTAGATAATCTTGTGGCATACCATTTAGAGGTTGAGGGAGGGCCAAGGGGGCATACTTTCTCAAAAGGAAATTCTACATAGTTATCTGATTTAGAGGTGGGGATAGATGGTGGATCTGAATCTAGTGTGAGGCCTAGTGAAAGTCAGGATTACTTCTGATTAGGAAAATTTTACAGTGGAGTCGCTAAGGTGAGGAATACGCAACTCCCAACCCTTCCTGCTCACCTGTATGAAGGGTGGAATTTATGTCATCTCCCAGGGAAAATATTACTTCATTTGTATCCCTGAAAACGCTGCCAAAAAGATGTTGTAGCCCCTGGACATAGCCTTGTGTTGCGAAAAACCAATGCCTAGGGAATATTAAAATTAGAGGTTAAATGTAGACAAATATAAGGATTCCTTTGAAAAAAATTGAAATAAGAGAATAATGGATTTGGTGGTTCATGAATGGAGAAGACCTTTGAGTCTGATTCTTGTGAGTTACTCTATACTGCAAGAGGGCTCAAGAGGCTAAATGGCTGGATGTATTTCAAATGAGCCAAGTATGAAACAATGAGTAGAGGCTTTCAAATTATGTAGAGGTGATGAGGAAGAGTGGAGGAGGAATCCACAAAATACATGCTTAATATCCTTAATAATATGTCTCTCGTGAACTAAGATAAAACATATGTAAGTGGAATATGACTAACAATAGAGATTTGTGGAGTGTGTATTAAGGAAGTGCAACAAGTTTAATAAATGAGCGTTACACATAAACGAGTTCACAAATAAAAATGCATACCACTGGAAGATTCATTAAACAAATCATCAAAGTAGCAGAACATGAGAGATGATTATACATAAACAGGAGATTGCAAATAAACAAGATAAAATAGATAGATACTACTCATTGCCCCATCTGGAATACAAATAAACATCATTGTATTATATTAAGTTCAAATAGCTATCCCAAATATGTATCTTAGAGCACAAGGAGCACAATCATACAGAACTACAACAAAATTATCCAAAATTTAGAACCGTTCTTTCATCTTATAACTCCCTACATATAGAGTTCTCCTTGAGGGTTTACAGTCGAATATTCTCTCATGATCGACCCACACATGTGAAAATCAAAATATGCTAACAAACTAGAAGAGTGTGCATCAAGAAATCACTCTTGCAAATAGAAAATCTAAATAGAATCACGTGAAATCAAGATTTCACCAGCAAAACATCTCTATCTAACAGTAAAAAGAAACAAAATTATGGGCCACATAGGCCAAATCCTAGAATCTTCAAAATGGTGTGGCAAGGAGTGGCTGTGAACAAGTGGGCAGTTTGGCTTCCATCATATTATTCCATCTATTGTCAAAAGTCTCCACTCTCTAATTCTCATGATTTCCACTTACTGTTGCAAAACGACCAGTTATGTTGAGCGTGCCTTACTCTTTAGCAGTGATTTCTTGGACAAACTGAATATACCTTCGATGTGCTTGTCCCACCTAAACTAATGTTGTGTTTGAATTGGGAAAACCAAAGACCGAATTTCGGAGGGGTGCATGAATGGTTTCTGGTATTGGATGGGGGGGGTGCGAAATCACTACAGGATGTCACGTAGCACCAGATGCAATATGAAAAACCGGACATTTTGGATCCCTCCCTGGTGTTATCCTTCGAAAGGTGAGAAAGGGACTGAAACTGATCGTGAGCGCTGGATGTGGGATATGGAGTAGAGATGAGGGGAGGATGGTGGAAGCGATAGTGGAGTTAGCAAGCTCCATAACACTTAAAAGAGTGGAACAAAAGCTTTGGAAGGGCTCTTCATGACGTGGCAAGGATGGTGGGGCCCTAACTCATATCACATATCGTTGATCAGAGGTTTTACATATGAGCAGTGAAGGGTGAATGTTAAGAATCAGGATGTGTGAAGTGCAAGGGGTGGAGGAGTGATGTGGCAGGACAGAGGTGGGGCCACCTGCACATCACATATTGCAAGTTTTAGTTATGAGCCGTGAAGGGTAAATGTTAAGAATTGTGATGTGCGAATTGCGATGGGCGAACGAGTGACGTGGAAGGACAGAGGTGGAGCCGCATGCACATTGCAGATCACAAGTTTAGTTATGAGCAGTGAAGGGTAAATGTTAAGAATTGCGATGTGTAAAGTGTAATGGGCGGAGGAGTGACATGGTAGGATGGAGGTGGGGCCACCTGCACATCACAAATCACAAGTTTTAGATGTGAGTAGCGAAACGTAAGAGCTATATTCTGTAGGGAGTGATGTGAGGGGATTAGGGAATGGATGATGTGACAAGGAAGGTGGGGCCCTAGCTCATATCACAAATTAAAATCAGAAGAGCTTAGTTATGAGTAGTGGGAGGTAAGTGTTATTATCTGCACAGAGCAATGTGAGATGAGAGGAAAGTGGAAGGTGACTACTTTCCTTATAAGGACCACTTCTCCATGTTATGTGTGGGCAGAGGCCAATAAGTGGGATGGATTTATCAAATATTTTGAAATGATTTTATCTTCTTTAAGAAATTCATGCATTTGGAAAGCTGTGGAAACTATAAATTTTGTGGGTAAAATGTAGTATAGGGAGCAGAGTACACAAGTGGAAGGAATTGAATAGTTGGTACCTATATCAGGAAATATTCCTATCCTAAATCGGTCACACAACTATGTTAATGACCTTTATCACAAAATTTGTTTATGTTAAGGAAAAAACACTTAGAAAATAGATTGCATGAATAAAGTATTCCACAAATCCTTTATTAAATCTTCACTGATGTGTTCTGTTACACACATATAACTTGTAGAAAAATGAAAGCAGATAATTTAATGTTAAATCTGTTAACATCTTCTCACTCGGACTTCACTAGATGCTGCAATTTATATTTTAGAAGAAATTAACAGAGGAAAGATACACACCACACATTAGATGTTCCTTGAATCACAAAATTCTCTATCATGAGGAAAAAAGTTTTTTCTATTATTTTTAGTCTTCACGTAAACTCAAATCCAACCTAGAAATAGTATTTACAAGTGTTATACATAGCAAGAGAGGAACCAACTCCATATCTTCTAAAAATAAGGAAACATTAATTATAAAATAAGATATGTGTCAATATACATTACATGCTTATCTCCTTGAAATCTAACAGAAAGGATAGATGGAGAAATAAGAAGAGAAGAATTTTGGGTTGGAATGCTAAGTGTGTTGTCATGCTGCCCCTTTTTCTATTGAATTTTCTCCTTGTGTCTTGGGTCTTTAATAATTATGTAGCTTCATTTAATAAGACCTCAAAAAACCTCATAACTACCTCTCACCATCACTTATATTATCCATTTATTTATGGGTTCTTATCCATCCTTAACTAGCTTATAAAAAATTGCTGAGAGGTGTCAAATTTTAGTTAAAACTGGTGTTGTCAGAATTTCCGGTAAAAACCTGTAACTGTGCGAAATCTGGAATGCTACCAGAAATTCCTGTAGTGCCTTGTTTGTTTTTAAAAATACACATAAAAAGTGGAAAATTCTTTGCTAAATTGTATTTCGTGAAACCTAGGCCATTGTTCAAAATTTATAGCTGATTAGAAAAAATGGATTAGTACCAAAAACCTTTTTACCTTTCCTCTAAGTGTGTTGCAGCGTCAACCAGTTTATCTAAATTAGTTTTGTTGTCAGCAACTAATGTTTTGGACCTATTTTCTCTTGTATTGGCCTCCTTGATAGGGTCTTTAGCACCCTTTTGTGTTTTTGTTATTTTTGAGGGCTCTGAGGGTTGTTCTGAAGGATTCTTGTTCTTCATTTTCTTTATTGATTTCTCTGATTTCTCCGCTTTTGAACCTTCAGGTTTCTCTTCAATGTCAATAACTTTTGTCAATAGGCTTGGCTTGGGAAGAGCCTTGGATTTTATTCTAAACTTATTCCTCTCTCTTGTGTGCCTCTTTCTGGTGCTAGTAATAGGTTTAGCCTCCTTCTTCTTCTTGATGCCAATTTCATAACTAGAATCCTTAAGGAGCTCTTCGTCTGATTGGGTAGGATGATACTCCTTCTGCAACTTTTTTTGAATAGGTACTTTCGGAATTTCCGGTAACACATGCGCTTTTGACTTATTTGTTGTTGCATACCTTCCTCTTCTGGCTCTAGTGTATACATTTGGAAATGGAGGAACATGGGGTACTATCTTCATGGACTTGGGCTTGCTTGCTGAGGATCTCTCTCCTTTATCCACCTTTCTTTCAGTTTTCCCCGCATAAACTTTATCTTTCTTACCTTTGGCCTTATTATGAATATTTTTTTTCTGGGCCTTTATTTTTGTTCTTTTTTTTTTGCAGGCTGAGGGTTTTGCTGTGGAACTAGAGGATTAGGTGCAGGCTGGCCTACCCTATAGAATATAAAATGGTCCCAAGTCTAGTTTTTCTTCTTCAGCTCTTCTTCAACCAGAAATTTTATGAAAGCTTGATGGTACAAGCTATACTCAAAAACATCATTATCGGTCTGAACCCTTTCTGACATTTTGGTTAGTATTTTAAACAAGAAAAATGCAAGATTCAATAATTTCGTCCCTGCAGTATGAAATAACAACCTCATGTAATAGAGGAATACCATAGTATATGTCCTCTCACATGTGAGGCATATCTTGATAAGCTTGATCGCCTCTACTTATTCATTCTTAAGGTAGCTACTTGGGATACCTTTTTCCCAATTTGGATCTCTATGAGCATCCTTCAGGAAGTTTTTGAGATCACCTCTCATGATAACTTGCCCCTTGAACCACCTTTCTCCTTCTTGGGGAAGGTTAAAAGATTTTGAAATGGATTCTTCAGAAACCTGCAAAGTGTGGCCATAAACTGTAGCCTCCTTTCTATTAAAATAATTAGAAACTCTAGATCAACTCCTGAATGTGAGCTTCCCAACCTAGTGCAAAAAGGATACCATTCTAGCTTCACAAACATAGTTCTCACTCTTGGATTAGCATCAACCAAATCTACACCTTGTGTCTCTATTGGATTTATCTTACCACCTGTTTTAGTCATCTTCAGAAAAACAATGAATACCTCTTGAAAATGATAGGTGGCAGAATATGAGGTGTTTACCTTATAGGTGTGGCCTATATTCTTAATTGGGATATTGTCTAAGATCCAGACTCCTTTTCCAATTATGACTCTCAACAAATTCAAAATCAACAACTTAGACTTCAAATGAAAAAATCTTGTTTTTTAGGTGGTTTTTAAAACTAACTCTAGGTTCACCATCCCATGAAAATCACTTTCCATCATTAAAAATCTTCAGGGTAATAATGTGCACCATGTGACACACCATCACCAACTTCAGCTGGCTACATTTTTCATATGGGATCTCCAGATATCTTATGGAAAGTGTCTTTGATGACACACTGTCACCTCCACAAACTATGTTGTTGACTAGCTGGAATTTCCAGCAACAATGTTGTGTGGGTAGTAGAGCGATTATGGAGTGTGGTGTGATCACCACGATCTCTCTAACTTAGCAAAACACATACCTAAACATATGGATGATTGAATTGGTGTATACAAGCATGACAAGAAACGGTTTTATCATTAATTGTGGATTGACACATGTGGCATAACGTATAAAACAACTTGACTCAAACTAACTATCTGAAATACGACACCTCTCATTAGATCTTAAAGGATTTTCTTAAAGGATTTAAAAATTTATTTGATGCATATTAACCATACGACACGTGGTATTACTAAAGCAAATGCACTTTCTTGCTTTATTTAAAAAATAGAGTATGCTTCCAGAAATTCTGGTAGCATCAAAAATAAAAATAAAAAGACAGAAACATGAAATAACAAACTGTCTGAAAGGCTAAAAAAACTGGTGCTTATGGAAATTCCTGTAGCACCCAGTTTTTTTAATTTTTATTTTTTTAAATTTTGAACTTTAATCCTAAAATAAAACTATCGAATGGACTCATGACTTAGCAATAAACTGTGCTAACATGTAGAAATATTTTTATTTTCAATTTCATTAAAACTCTCATAATACATATAGCTACATATATAAATTTACCAATTTTTTTAACATATTTTATAATTTTATAATTTATTTTTTCAATATAATTATAATCAGATTTCCTTATAAACAAAAAATATATTTTTTTTAACTTTTAATAAATATAAAATTAAAATAAATTATATATAAGAATAGTTATTTATTTTCTATATATATATATATATATATATATATATATATGAATGAAATCCATTCTTGTTATTTTTTGTTGGGTGTGGAGCACGATTTTCTTCATCTTGATTCAAAGATCTTTTTTTCGGTGGATGTATACTGAGAAGACTTTACACACCTCCATGTGGGGGAGCTTTGAGGGGTCCAGGTGGGGGTTGTCCTTCCCGGCTAGGGGGTCTAGGGGCCAGCGGTCCCTCGAAGGGGGTTTCAGGGGAAGCACCCTCGAAGCTAAAAGCATACGTAAAATTGCCTTGTAAAAGTATTGTAATTTCTAGTCAATCTGGGTTGTTCATTAGGCAGATGATCTAACCGTATAAGTTATGTTTAATTTAGGGTTTTTTTCCCTAGAAGGAAACCCCTCATTTGATATGAGGACATTGTAATTGCGGTTGTGTATTGTCTGTGTATTCTCAGAGCAAGAAACAAAAAGAGAGACTGTGATAGAGAAAAAAGGATATTACCGTGGATTTGCTGTAGGTTGTGTCTCTTCATTTTGTTGGATAATATAAAGGAAGGATTGGCTGTTCGAGGTGGACGTGGCCCAAATTGGGTGAAACACGTATATCTGTGTCTCTCTGGTTTTATATGTTATTTCTGTGTTTCTGTTTCCACATATTTTATGTGTTGCATTTCTCTGTAATGTATAGTTTTCTAATAGTATAAACTTGTTCTCTATGTTATAGTGTTTGAGGGGGCTTAGAAACAAACAAAATGTCTCAATGAACTTAGAATAATGTAGATAATTTAAAAGCTCTCTAGGAACTCCATGTTCTTACATGAATACTTCATAACAAGTCTACATAAATTTATTTAATTATAATTATTTTTGTTATATTTATTTAAAATATCAAAATAAAATAAAAATTAAATTGCATAGTAATTTTATTAAAAAATTATTTAAATAAAAAATTAAATAATATTTACATCATAATTATGAATATAAATAATTTTTAATACATGTATAACATAAATGTAGAATAAATGTAAATTATAGTTTGTTATGGCTATCAATTAGTCATATCATTAATTTTTATGGTATTTATTTATTTTTTTAACTTTTATATACAATTAGAATTAAAAATATATCATATATATTCTCCCTCTTCAATTGAATAGTTAAGTATACTATGAATATTAACAAAAACCAAATTTACAATTTTAGTTATTAAAATAATAATTTTTATAATATAATTGTTTAACATATATAAATATTTAGTTTTACAACGTTTTTTTTGGTTAATCAAGAGGTTTTTCTTTTAATTCACAGAGTTACATCTTCTCATGGATTTTTTTGGGAACCTGCTTTCCTCACTCTTACTAGATCCAACATATGCATACTTGATTACAAATTAAAATTTCAAAATGATAGAGATTTACATAACTAATTGGAAAAAAATGCCAAAACACCGAAAAACCAAAAGAAAGCCAACTAACATTATATCTCATCAGAATTTACTGAATGACGTGATCTGGGCTAGAGCGAGGTGATGGAAAGGGCTTGAATTATTAGTGCGCATACCCTTCCATGTGAGCCAGTTGGGTTTCCAAATAGTCTAACTGTCCATGGATATTCCATTTTCCTCCCCAAATGATGACCAACCGATCATGCATCTCCCATAAGTTTAGTTGGATATGGTTCATGAAGTCCATAGTGTCATTTTCGTTATCTTGCCTAGCTCCCCTTACTACTTAATGAATTAAAAATGATAAACCCAATGCAATAAATTCAATAAATACAGAAATAAATGATGGAATAAAAACATAATGACATAAATACTTTAACTTCACATGAATAACCCACAACATCCCTGTGACAAAAACCAAATAACTAGCATCAATAATCATATATTTTTGTCTCTCGAGAAATCTCCCACCTTGCAATGCATAGTTGAGTATCCCCTTGTTTTATCATTGGATCACATTTTCCCCACTACTCTCGCTGCTAATATTCTTAGGAAACCACCTTTCTCCCCTAAGCTAAGGTGGAGGACCGTCCTCTCAATATTTTCCTCATACCTCAGCTTTGAAACATACCGTTCACAAAAAATTCGCCCTCACCCTTTATGTTGATTCCACAACCATCTTCTTGCATGCAAATGTCCTTTTTGGTGTGTTGGTGGGAAAATCTGTCCGGCCAACAGCAGGGGATCTCCCTGGTAAAAAGTCACAACTAGACTATAAACTATTTGAAATAGGGATCCCGTCCGGGGTGTGGGTCTGGCTACCGCTTAATTCTCCTTTTCTTGGGTCTCAGTAGGAATTTATGAACCTACGGACACACGCTTACTCGAATGATACAAGATACATGATTGATGAGTTAAATGAATATATAACACTATGCGTAGCAAGCTGAATAATGAAGCATGGGGCCAAAGGAAATGTTGTCAACAGCATATCATTAGGGTCATGCTTGTGCATTGTTCTAACCATAGAAGAAACAATTCTTTATGGAAGAACACCCTTCAATTCCTTAAATGGTTTTGGTGGAAATATAAATGTCAGTAAACAAAGTTATAACATTCATTGAGAAAGTGAAATAAACTTAGCACCATTAACACATATTTAGAGAACTATAATGCATCAATGAAGTAATTGGAAACACAGTTTCATTAATCAAAAGATATTAGAAACTGAAAACAAAATACTCATAGTGCTCACACATCAAACCACATCAGATCCAAAAGAAATTTAACAAGTATCTGTATTCATATTCCAAAGTGTGCAGTCCTTCTATACAATGCTCTCTAAGTCTTTGAGTCCCAAAAAAATCCTTACAATCTCCCCGAAGGAAGTTTTTATAGACCAAAATTTTCCCTTTGGGCTACCAGACTCTTCTCTTTCCTGACCGTTGGGCTGCCTTGCGACCTCAATGGAGGATGTGACTTGTGACCCAACCGAACAGTGTGACCTGTGACCTACTGCCATCTAATCATGAGAATGTGCGCGTGATCATGAGGTCAGGGGCATCAGCTTGTTGCTCTCTGAGAAAGTTCTGCCAAGCACGATAATCTGTCGCTATTGGGGAAATCAAAGGGACTTCTTCCCTTAACCGATGCAAGAAATCCAAGGCATTTGGAATCAGAGTCTCTCTTTTGAGCGTGACTTGGTTGGCTAAGGAGGCCAATTTAGTGTAGATCCAAAATGGTGTAACAATGAATTTACCCAATTTTTCCTGTGATGCTGCAAGATCAGGAGTGGTAGCAGCCTATCTGATAGGTTGCAGAAATGTTTAAATCTCTTGATCCACCTATCTCCAAGTATTTTCCTTGCTCAATGCACCCAGCGATGGAATGTGGTGTAGAGCATTCATTGAGTCGATGCCACTGATCAAATGCTCGTATGCGGCCATTACCTTTTCAAGGTGTTTGGAAAAATTATCCTTGGACTGCATTTTAATTCGAATCTGGACCTTGGCGTCCTAGGTGTGGATTCAATCTTTCTTGGGAAAGTTCTCTGGAGCCTGTGGGTATCGACCTGTCCATTCTATCATCTTGTCCAGAGTGGCAGAGGCCTCCCTCAATTTCTCGCTCCTCTGCTTAGTCTTTTCTTGGGCTCTCAGTAGGGGAGCAACCATTTGTTTTATAGTGAACATTTCAACATAAAACTGCTTCATGGTGACCTCCAATACTCCCAATTCTCTTCGGACGGTGAGCAGTACTTCATTAACAGGAGTAGTTTTGTCTTGAAGCTGCTAAATTTCCTCCTTTAACGTTGTCTTTTCTTTCTCTGCCCTTGCCTCGCTTTGCTCCGCTTCTTGTAATTTATTTTGTAGAGAGAGTATCTCTTTACTCATTCGTTTTACATTTTCCTCCGTGGCTATGGTGAAAGAAGTGATGGCTGATGCTATCATTACTGGGTTAGTCCTAGTATCCAGGACTATATCTTTCTCTGTCATGGCTATGAATGGGGTGGAAGGGTTTCGTGCTAGACATCTCCTTTTCTCTTCTCGGATCTTGAAGGAGAATTGATCATATGTGAGCCTTGTAAGGTTAAATACTTCTTCTTCTTGCCCTTCATAAGAGCTCAGCTTGGAGAGCACAGAACTTGTATTGACTACAGGCACTTCGATGGGCTGTAGCTCATTTTGTGTTTCTGTGACTTGGGGATATGTCTCGATGTTATTTGATATTCGATCCTCCTCTTCTTTTCTTTTACTTTATTCCTCTTCTTTCTGAAGTCGCTCTGCTTCTACCTTCTCCTATTCTGCTTTCTGCTTGCGCTCTGCTTCTGTCACTGCTTCCTGTTCTACTTTCCACTTGCACTCTACTTCTGCCACTACTTCCTGTTCCTCTTTCTTCTTGGATTCAGCCTCCACTTGATCTAATTCCGTTTTGAGTTGTCGTTCCGCCTCAACCTCTGCCTATTTCTCTTCCTTTATTTTCAGGCCTCTTCTTCCTGCTTCTTCTTTTGCTATGCCTTGAAGCTCATTTTACAATTTTCTTCATCCTCTTTTGTCTTCTTTTCAGTTTCGTGCTGAGCTTTGGCCTCTTGCTCTTTTTGTTGGGCAGTAATCTTGTGACTTGTGCTGGTTTGAGGCTTCTTGGCCTGAGGAGAAGAAGCGCCTCCTAATTCACAGATTCTTTCCTCCAACGTGTGATCATCTTGGTCTTCCTGATCAGACCACACCCCCAGGGAAAGTTGCCTATTTGTGTTATACCAGTTTCTTTTCTCATCCTCATATGGGAACTTAGTGTGTTGGTAGCTCCATTTGAACTTAGCCCGCTTACAGTGGTCAGGGACTATCCTCTCTGGGTCATATGTCCAGTGATCCAACGACCCTAGGTGAAAATGTCTCGTTTATTTTGCCTCTGCCTCTACCTCTCTGAAATCCTTGACCATGTAGGAACCTATGGTGAGAGGCAATGTAGGCCATGTCTTCTTCTTACCCTCAGTCAAGACCTTATAGAAACCAGCAGTCATCTGAAAACAAACCTCCTGAAGGAGCATTTTATTCGTAACATATCGAGGCATAGCATGGGGAGTCTTGAATGAACCAAAGACTTGAATAAAGGTATATTCTGTGAGTGGGAATGAATGTTCCACCATGCCTAACGTCTCCATGGCTCGCCAGGACATGGATGGAGTGTCTTGACCGAACAGTTTCCTGTAGAGTGTCGGGATGAAGATTTGTGAGATTGGCTCTATGTCTTGCTTATACCTAGAGTCCCAAAATAATTTCGTCTCTAAGTGAACTAGGCATGCCTGCTCTAGATCCCAGCTATGGGCCCATCCCTCAAAGTGGCACCGGGAACAAACAACATCCAACAAGTAGGAAGCCATGTAGAATTCAAAGGAATATCCCTCCTCTGGTGCTAGTACCGAGGATATGTTTTTCTAGAGAGACGCCGTCAGTATGCTGGCCCAGTTTAAACGAGTACCGTGCACAGTGACATATTACATCAAGGATACCCATGTGCCACTAAAAGTGGTGGCATCAGGATGACCGTATATCCTGCAAAGCATAGCTGCGACCAACCTATATACTTTCTGGAGACCCACCACTCGATATTCCTGATCGTTCTTGAATTTGAATTTTTCAGGCTCCTTCGACCATATTTTCAGGGTATCTACTATGGCGGCTGCGTTGGTGGTGGCCCATTCTTCTGTGAAGACTTTCTCTCGTTCCGGAATTGTGTAGTAAGACTCAGCATCCGAGCCCTTGAGAGTCACAAATGCTTTACCTTCATAGTCCCAAATTACCCATTTTTTGGGGTTGATGTTTTGTGTGATCCACTCAATGACCTCCGCGCATGGGAATATAGCAGGGTGGGCACCTACATGGTGGAGCCTCTACCTTTTAACTTGTATGTACAGTTGTCATTCGGGGAGGTCTTTTGGGAATTCTGGCCGATAAAATTCCTGGTATACTTGATACCAACGCATGCTGTCCCCTTTGGAAAATTTACATGAGGTGTCCCCGTAGATCGGGGGTGGAGACATTAGTATATCCATTTCTATGTCTTCTATTTCTATGCTCTTGTTTTTTTTGTAGGCCACCGGAGGTCCCATGTCGGTTGAGTCTGAAGAGATAGGGACACACTCTAAGTCTTCTTCGAATTCACCTGTCATGCTTATGAAAGAATCCCAAGATAAGAAATATGCCATAATGATAAAAGCCTAGGCACAGTTTATTAAATTTTCCCAACTGAAGACACAGGAATGGGCGAGTTAGCGACCTGCGACTGGGTCGCAGTGTCGCAAGGGTCGTGAGGTTTAATTTTTCAGGAGGAAGCGACCTTACGACCAGGTCACGAGCTCATTGGGTAGCCAATGCTTGGCAGTTCGAGGAGAGTGCGACTTTGCGACTTGCGACCGGGTCGCAGGGTCGCAAGGTCGCAAGGGTCGTGAAAAATAGTTTGGAGGGAGGATGTGACTTTGTGACTTAGTTACTAGAGTCAGAAGGTCATGGGGTCTCAAACAAAAGTTTTGATGGCAGCTACGACTTGGCGACTCAGCAACTAGGGTCGCAGGGTCGTAGGGTCGCAAGTCGCGCTAGGGCTGGCTGGGGTTTTTAGCACGCGACGTGGTCTGCTATGCTATTGAAATATATTTCCCTTTAAATTAAAATAATGCAAGGCTAAGGGGCCATCAAAACAAAGGAGGGGAAGCAGTTTTAGGAGAAAAACACATATCAAGGATGTTGGGTGACTTGTGGTTACAGGATTGTGCAAGGAAGGGGAGTGTTAGGGTAGTGGAAGCATCTCAAGTACTAAAGAATCAAGAGGAGGAATGTTGGATGGCTTTAAAGGCTGAAGTAGAGGTAACAGGGCATCAAATTAAAAAAAAAGGAAAAATCAGGAGGAAAAGGCAACTTACCCGGGAAAATCGCGCTCCAATCGGCCTGTTAGAAGCATTTTTTTCTCTCTGCCACATGAATAGTATGCAACCTAGCAACCCTCTTATTTATAAAAGGGTCATGTATGAGAGCCATTAATGATGTTGCAAGGTTGCAATGTTCCGTTATTAAGGGAGGTGCGACCTCGCGACCTAGGGGGTCGCGGGGGTCGCAAGGTCATGGGGTCGTGATTTTGAAAAATCCAAGAGATTTTCAACTTAGCGACTTAGCGACTTGAGAGGTCACAGGGTCGCTAGGTCGCAGATTTGGGGAAAAGAACCATTTTGTGACTCAGTGACTCATAACTCTTACAGATTTTAACTTAGCTTTTTTGATGCTCAGGAGGCTCCAAAATTTTTTAGAGGGTGGATTTTTGGAGGTTGTTGTAGCGGCTACAACATGGTAGTACAGGAATTCAATGAGATGAATAATTGAACTTAAGGCCATTAATTTCCATCATCTAATGGCTTAGGGATTCACACAAGTGTGCATGCTTCCTATCCTCCATCGAAGTACTTATATAATTTCAAGGGGAGTCCGATGGTGGAGAGCGTCTTGCACAATGATAATGTTTATTGTGCTATCACCCCATCAAGGTATTTAGTTTTACAAATTTTAATATAATTTGAAATTGATATTTTGTGACATCCAAACCCATGTTTCTATCATAAAACACATTGTAAATGTTTTTACAGATATGAAAAATCTAAAAGATGGTACTAATTCAAAGGTACACAAATTCCAGAGTTGACAAGATTGCTTGATTGGGTTGGTAAGGTTCTTTTATGCAGAAAATATGTGTTTTCAGAAAACCATTAAAGGATGACTAATGCATGAATTTAATAGAATGGTTCTTAAATTGAATGGGTTGCAAAATAAAGTACACAATCCCATGTATTTGAGAACCTTCAAAAGGAAAAGAGGATAGGAAATTTATGGAGGACGAGACTAGGCTAGGTAGCAAGGATGAGGAGGGAACACGCCTAGATAGAAAGGAAAAAGAAACAATAGAGAAAAAGAGGGATGAACTCCATGGGTGGGGGAATATCATTCATTCATGCAAGAAAAATGATGATTGGAGAAACAATAAACAAGGAATAATGAGAAGAACATCAAATAGTAGAATAAAAGTGAAGAGAAGAGAAGGGGTTGGTATTTAGTTCCCTAGAGGCTATGGGTCAGGATACTATTCTTTGGATCCCTGTAATATCTTGGGGTCGTTGAGGTTATGGGTTGATATAGGTATCTCAAGAGCCCTATAACATCTTGGTTTCCCCAAAGGTTTTGGGTTGAGATAGGAATCTATTGATCCTTCTAACAAGTTGGGTTCCCCAGAGGATGTGAGTTGAGATAGGAATATATGGAGATTTGTAAAAAATTGGGTCTTATCGAGGTTTTGGGTTGAGATAATAGTTCATGGTGCCCTAGACAACTTGGGAAGAGACTATTCTAGACATAATATTTGTAGTGGATTTTTTACTTCTTGGAAAGGAAGTAAAACCATGGCATTATCCTTGAAGATAGAGTTGGTGAAACTATGGATTTCGTATGATTTTTTTACTATATCTAGTAGCTCGAGGGATTAAGGAAGAGATCTTATGGAGTCCTTATTCCAATATGAATATTGGTGTTACAATCCTATAACCAAGACCCCTCAGTATCTGGAATCTAGATCAAGGGTGACAAATACAAGTGATCTTGGTTTTAAATGTCTAAGGTTGGGTAGAGAGTCCTTTTCCTAGACTTATATTCCATACAAAAATATAATATGAGTACCTTTTTGGACTCTTTTAAGTGGTAATTAAAATATTATGCATTTTTGGTTGAAATGGCTCTGGACTTGTAGAATGTAGTGGTGCTTTTAACTTTATGAGTGTGTGGCTACATCTTTTCTTCAAATGGTGGTTATGGTGGTGGTAAAATCATATATAAAAATATTGTGTCTCTTAAATGAACATTTTTATTAAATAAGTCAAGCATGAGTGTGCTTCTAGACTGAAAATGAAGTGTTGTGTGAAAATTTTTGTTTATAACACATAATAAGGAACAAAATATGTAATATTTACATGATAATAAGGGTTATGCTATATCCATACATGGGAAACCTATTTGTAATGAATTCTTAAATAATTGATGTTAACGACATATATGTAAATAACCTAGAGATATTATAAAGATCTGTGGATAAGGGAAAGATCCATAAGGATGTGGAATAAAACCTTAAAACAATGGGATTGAAACCCTTTCTATTAATTAAATGATTATATGGAATATTTCCTTCTTATGAGGGTCTATGTATACACATGAATATGCATTCACCTAAATGCCAATTGGTGAATCTGTACAACAATCATTGAACCAATGTTGAAGGATTTGTTCCATTTTGGAGCCCACTGGAGCCTCGTTCTCTTTATTTTAAGTGGCCTTTAAACCATGTATTATTATAATCCTAGATGTCTTCCAATAGCCTCATGGCATAGCTATTTAGGCACAAGAATGTTGTGCATATGCCATAGGGCTACTTACAAGCCTGTCCAGGAGTCTGTAGCTCCCAACATGTGGCAACAAATCAATATGGATCACTTCAGGAGTTCAGTGCAAGTCCACGCAAAAGTGTGGTTATAGGAGTGCCTATGCCAACATCCCTAGAATTCAATTATATTAGTGTGGGGAATACCTGAGGGCCAAGAAATTTTTGGAGTGGTATTTACCCAAGCTCAAGAGGGGTATCATCATAAGGTGCATTAGCAAGCCAATTTTTCCACCATTGCCACCGAGCATCGATGTTGATTTCGATGTTTACAGAACCGTTGTGATATATCCATGCTCAATATAACCATCATGAAGCATTTGATGAGGATCTGAAGAAATCTATCACAAAAATCATTTAGATCCAAATCAAAAGCCTCATAGAAAGTTGGACAAGGTTCCCCTTGTCAGGCCATTATAGAGCTTGAGTGTAAGTTGTGATGCAATGTAGGGAGGACCAAGCTTTGGAATTATAGGATATGCTAGGGAAACCATTTTTATTAGATAGGAGGGAGCCTAGTTGTGGATGCTTCCAATTGGCATGATTTGATTCTCCTCTTCCGCGATTGGATATAGTTGTAATGGCGTGGCCCAAAGGTGAAAACCCGGAAGGTATACTCTAGAGTTTTTTTTTTTCACATTGGTGGCATTGACCAGGATGAAGAATAGTAGGATGAGCTGGCTGACACAAAATCCCAACTATCTTTCAATTGGTTGGAAGTAGAGCCCACAAGCCACGTAGGGCCAAAGCCTCTAGCCCAGTTGGTAGGATGATGTCAATTGGGATAAGCTGGTTGAAAATCCAACCCGACAACCATGTTATTTGCCAGGTGTGGACCCCTTGAGAAGTAATACATTTAGGCCCACCTCTAAGTATTTGCAAGAGTGCATGGAAAGTAAAGTGGGATGAGTAGTTCAGGATGATGTGGCAGAGCTTCCACGTGCAATAATCAGAGGCGAGAAATGTGTGAGGGAGTGACCACACCTAGGTTAATTAACAAGAGTAGTAGATAAGGGAGTTTTTCTAGTGCATTTGGATGGCAATGACATGATTATGTGTACTTGAAAGTCACCCTTTGTCCGAGAGGGTTTCCCACGAGCCAGATTTCCCAAACGATTTAGCTGAAAAACAAAATATGCACCAAGGGAAACATCAAGAACATAATCATGGGATAATATTGTGTAACATCACCTTAGAAATATCACCCTGGAGGCACTCTGTGTGGAGAAGGAAAAGGTGCCTGGTAGGACCCAATATGACGATGTGAGCTATATATGGTGGAAAGAAATGCAAGACCTATTTTATATCCACTCATGAGGGTAGGACCCACAACTAGGTCAGACTCTAAGTTCTAACCTAGAGTAAGATGTAGAGGAATGTCAGGATAAATGGCATGAGTCGTGGTGTCAGCCGATGGTGGAGACAAAAACCAATAGGAGGGGGACATCTAACCCCACATCACATGTAAGCCTTTTAGTGAGGCCTGATGGTTAACAAGGTGTGTTCTCTAGAAATATCTAGGAAGGTTAGGGCATCATGATGCAAAGGGAACTATGGTAGGGCCCACACTGTTGGAAAAATCCCATTGGTGGAAAGGGGGCCCTATATGACAGACCAACCCACCATAGGGATCACGAAAGTGAAAAATGGTGTAATATGAAATGTGTTAGCCAGGTAAGTGGAGAAGGCTGAAACCCTCGACTACTACATAGGAAAATGGTAGTATGCCACATGGCAGGTGGATGATGTGGTAGGGCCTATTCTATGAGAAGTGGTATCTCACAAATTTTTTTTTTTTTTTTTTCTCAGTAAGACTAATTCTATTAATAAAATAAAAGTATGGTACAATAAATTTTGCATGCAAGCGAAAACAAAAAAGCAAGGGAGCCGTAGGAGATATGCTATCTACCTCGCTCCTGAGAGACAATCAGGGAAAGGGCCATAGAAGACACTGGAGTACAAGAAGCTAGAATTGAGCGGAGATAACTACCTTGAGTGGGCAGTTACTGCCACACGACATTTTTTGCCTTTTTTCTTGCTTACTTTGACCCAATCAGTGGATTTTGGTTGAGCCATAACTAGCTGTAGACTATTCTGCTCTGGCGGCGGAATATCCTTATCAGAATCTAAGGACGAGGATACATGAGAACGTTTCTGAGAAATTTGTTGGGCAGAGGGGGCTGCTGAACTGACCAAGGGAGCTTCTAGCGGAATCTCATCAATCTGCTCATCTGCTTCAATTTCCTCCTCGTCCGAACTAGAGGAATCTTTCTCGTCCAATGGAAGGGGTGGAGCACAGGGATTCCAACTCTTAGATTTGGGTTTGCGTTTCAGAGGCTTCTTTTTGTCAAGGAACTAGGTGCATGTACTCTGGAGGTTCCCTGTTTGATGACAATGGTGGCAATGGAAAGCTGTATTCTTGTAATCCAAGGTTTGTGTCCAGTGGAAATCTCCAATCTTGAGATTGATCTGATTCAGCAGTCCTTTGCTGATATCTATTTCTGCACATATTCTACCGTAGGTGTAGAGTCCATTTTCCTTTCTTGAGGTATCTATAGCTAGGAAGTGTCCTAAAGTGTCTCCAATGGCTATGAAGACAGAGATATGCCATAGATGTGCCGGAATATTTGGGAGCCTGACCCAAATGGGAAGCTTGGTGATGACAGCTGTAGAAGGGTCGAAGTCTGGAAACCAAGGAGTGAGGAAAAGCCCAGCCGAACCCCAGAACCAAGGGCCTCCCATTAAGGCCTTCTGGTAGTCTTCATTTAAGTCAAAAACCACAGTGAAAAATCCTTTAGAACATAAGTAGATCTTGCTTTTTTTAGTCCAATTGGTATGGATCCATTGGTATAGATCAGCTGTGCGAGGCCATAGCCCATTAAATCTACAAATGAGAGTGGATTCTACAAATATCTGGTAGCGATCTCAATCTCAGGATGAGAGAAATTGATAGAAGGTATCTCTTCTGATTTGTCTACCAGAAATGGCTTTGGAGCCATGGTTGGTTGTGCTGCTTTCGAAGAGGACTGTGGGTTGCCAGCTTCTTTGCAGAGTGTATCTTTATACGAGAAAGAAGGGCCAGAGGAGTTCTGCCCCATGGAACCACCTCTTAAACGAAAGGTAGCCACAATAGAAGCATCCTTATGAATACTATAAAAGGAGAGGGGAAGGGGATTCATAAGTTTCTTACCCTTATATAGAAATCTTAGGTAGGAGGATGGGATCCCCACCCAGCTTCCAAGTTTTTGCAGAAGATCCTGAATGAGATCTGATGTGAATGCCCAATGCATTAGTGTCTTGCCTGAGAGTTTGACTTGGATCTGAAATGCATGTGCTTCTTCAGGCAGATCTGGCTGGTTCAAGAAAGGAATCTTCTTCCAACGAACAGCGTACAGATCCATGTCCGGAATCGCCAGTCTTTGAGTAATGTCCAAAGCTGGATGAGGGCCATGAGTGCAGTCAAAGAGTGTTTCCATCCATGGTTCCGTTACAGGCTTATCAATCAGGTTCGGGAAGTAGATCGGCTGCAAGTGTACGACAGAGAAGAGATCTGAGGGATCTACAGGGTTGCTTCTATTTTCATTGAGAGCAACAATGAAAGCGGCGGCATTAGAGCCATCTAGAACATTTTCTAGGAAACACAGCCACGTAGACGACATCATTATCTATGCCAAGGGGAGCCCTGTGCATGGGCTTGCAAGGGCTCACAATCTTCATTATCAAGTTTGCTACCCAGTCAATGAGTTTGGCCAGCGTAGGTGTCTCTGCAAACTGGTTTGGCAAGTTCGAGAGGCAGATCCGCTATTGGATTTCTGAAAAAGTGAGATCTGTGGAAACTCCAGAATGAATCTCTATTGCGTAGTGAGCAGCTGTGAAGGCGGCGGTTCCAAGGCCGTCTGAAGCCGTTGCATGAAATGTAACCGCCCAGACGGCAGCGTCATCACGTCCATGGATATCCCTGTGCAGGAGCCTGCCATCGTGCAGATTTAAGTCTTCTATATGATTCAAGAGCGGAAGGCGATCAGCTCTCTGAGCGGCCGAGCCGGCGCAAATCAGAGAGGCCACGCTGCAAACCCTAACCATCTCTTTCGCCATTCTCCCTCTAAGCCTCAGGAATATTGTCGTTTATTCAGTTTGTGTCGGTATCTCACAATTTCGAGATCAAATTGAATCTCCATATTCATCTTGTCAAGACAAAAGAAATGGTGATGATTATATGTGAGTTTAATGGAGTTAGGAAAATTCAAAAAAATACCCCATTTTCATAACAACACCTTGCTGATTGGGTATGCATAGTGATCAACTCTTATTATGGGTATTCACTAAGGGGTGTTTTTACAAATTGGTATAATAGCATCTAGGTTCAACACTTGGACGACATGTGATATACCATGAGTAAGTAAGGTTTTTTTTTAAGACTAACCAATAACTTATTTAGGCTTTAAAAGTTGGCTTAACTAATTAATTGCAAGTCTAATGGGTGTATTGACTCTGTGAGTTATAAGCCAACACTACCTTATTTAGTTGAGATAATATGCTTGAATGTGAAATTAAAAAACTCTACTTAATTGACAATTATGTACTAATAAGGATTGTTTTGCTGCAAACATGTGCACAATATGGTTGCTCATATGTTAGTAGAATTGCATGTTGTATGATTAATTCATATGAATTATTAAATATTGTTAGTAGGATAACATAGTTGTTCTGTCACAATAGGGTTCTCCACGACAACTCAATGAATGAAAGGTTCATGATTACAATGATGTTTAATTGATTATTACATGAAAAATCTAATAGTGTGTGTAGTTGAAAACACATTCTAAGCAACATAACCCAAAGGAAATACATAAATGGTGACCAAAATGGTAGAGTACAATTTTGATCAATCACAACATGGAAGTTACTGGGTCGAAGAATGAAGAATAAATATCAATGGAAGAAGGGGGAGGGAATCACTATACAGATTGGATGGAAAACTTGAGAAGCCTAAGGGTTGAGGTGAGAAGCTTCAAGGAAGATAATGAGAGGTTGGTAAGAGCTTAATAAAGGAAATATGAGATCAATGCAGTTATCCTGTAAAGTCTCTCAGATTGGAAGAGGTAGAGATAATTGAGATGAGGGCCAGTCACAAAGATAGGAAGAGCCATCATGAGTCAAAAGAAATAAACAATGGAGTGGATTGTGTAAAGTGCATAAAGAGGGACACTTGGGAAGTGAATACACTGTGTGGGGATATGTACCTTTGAGCACCCAAAAAGGAGGAACTAGCATACATGTGTACCATTCTAGTAGACCATATAGTTCTTCAAAAATGAAGAATCAAAACCATTCTCACCATTATCATCACCATCATTCAGGAAGAAAGGGAAAGGACTAAATTCTTGAAAATTTTAAGTAAGATAGGCCACCCGTATTTGATGGGGACTTGAAGAAAGTAGAGGATGCAGAAGCTTGGCTGTTAGGTATGATTTTCTTCATGATACATGACTAATCTAAAAATATGAAAGCTAGAATCACCACCCATAGTCTGAAAAGGAAATCAAATATATTGCAAGAGGATTTCAAGAACATTAGAGCCATTGTTGAGAAATAATTGACCTTGGATGTGTTTGAGAAGCTTTGTGGGGAGAAATACTTCTCTGAGAATTATTATGATAGGAAGGCAAAGGAGTTCTATGAAGTCATGATGGGGCAACTATCAGATAAGGAAAATGTCACCAAGTTTCTAGGACTATTGAGGTATGTAACGTATCTCAAGGATGAGAAAGCTCAAACTCAAAGGTTTATGAGCGAGATAACTATGGAATTAATGATAATATCAAGTTGTTGGAACAACAGATGCTGAAGGACACTATTGAAAATATGAAGCACTACTATAAGAAAGAAAAGTGTAGACCTAAAATTAAAAGCAACTGGAAAGTAAAGAAATTTTTTTGAAATAAGAAGCTTTTTCCCAAGAAAAGATTAGAAAAGAAAGAAGGTAAGAAACCAATTCATGCAAGATAACCTCAACAAAAGTCTAATGTCACTAGTAATAAAAACATGCATTAAATAGCATTAGGAAAACCCATTTTTGTAGTCTCAGAGCCATTCAAATGTTGGAATTGTGGTGAAAACCACTGAAGAAGGTATTGTCCACATCAGAAAAATATGGGACGAAAGATTTACATTTCTCAAGACGGTTGCATGGTCGGTGAGGTAGCTTAGAGTATGCGAAGAATATATGAAGAAATGAAAAAATTACAAACGGAACAAGGCATCCATCATTGAGATGGAAGGTGAGATGCATGATCAAATTGTTTCCATTTTAATTTATCTAGGTTCTAATTATAGTTATGTTAGTCGAAATATTGTTGAGATATGAAACCTCGTTAAGGAATTACCTAAATAACCATGGATATTTCAACTAGAAACTGAAACAAAAAGGAATATTGTCCAAGGAGTAAGATCCTGTACACTGGAGCTTAGTGGCATGCCCAAAAAGGCCCACTTAAGGGTATTTCAATTGGGAGCATATGGCAACCTATTGGGCATGGACTAGTTTCACCTCCATAGGACCAAGGTATATTTATATGAAAAGGGAATTTAATGTTTGGATGAGCAAGGACTAAAAATGGTGTTACAAGGCAAGATAAGGCCCATTTAAGTAAGGATTATCAGTGTTATGCAAGCCAAATGCAACAATATAAAAGGTTGCATGTTGTTTTAAATGTAATTTTCTAGCAGTGAGAAAGCTAACATTGAAATTGAAGATGGGGAATTTGAGCTGCTAAAGATGTACCATGTTTTGTAGAAATATACATATGTCTTCCTAGTGGAGGTTCTTGGATTACCTCCTCATAAAGAGATAGATTTATCTATTGAGGTTGTACCTGCAACAATACAAACATCTAAGGCAATGTATAGGACTAGCACCCCAAAGTTGGTCAAGTTGAAATTGCAGATAAAATAAATGCTTGGTAAGGGATACATAAGGGTGAGTGTTTCTCCATGAGGAGCACCAATACTATTTATAAGGAAGAAATATGGAACCCTTAGATTATTAATTGATTAAAAACAATTAAATAAGGTGATCATAAAGAATGGTTACCCATTTCCAAGGATTTATGATCTCTTTAATCAGTTGAGAGGAGAAGAAATTTTCTCCAAGATCAACTTGAGGTCAAGCTACCATCAAGTAAGGATCAGGGAGGAGGAAGTTCATAAAACCTTTTTGAGGATAAGATATGGACATTGTGAGTTTGTAGTGATACCTTTTTGGCTTACTAATGGATCTTCGATGTTCATGTGTCTAATGAATAGAGTGATGTGTCCCTATTTGGAAAATATTTTCATTGTGTTTACTGATGACACAAATGTGTACTGAAGGATAGAAGAAGATCATGAAAATAATGTAGCGACAATTATAAAATTATTAAGGAAGCATAAGCTTTATGCAATGCTGAGTAAGTGTGATTTATTCCAATAAAAAATACATTATTTAGGGCATATTGTCTCCAAGGAAGGGATATTAGTTGATCCTGAAAAGATCAAGACCATAATGTAGTGGCTATACAAAAATAATGTGGATGAGTTTAGATTTTTAATGGTATTTTCAAGATATTACAGGGGATTTATTATAAATTTCTCTAAGATATATCATCCCATTATAGCTTTGCAGAGAAAGGAAAGATATTTGAGTGGACTACTGAATGTGTAAAAATATTTCATTTATTAAATAAATTGCTCACCAATGCACTTGTGTTGAGAATTGTAGATACTAACAAGGATTTCATGGTGTGAACAAATGCTATCAACGAAGGGCTCAATGGAGCCTTAATGTAGAAAGGACAAGTAGTATTCTATGGGTCCAGAAATTTAAACAATCATGAGATGAATTATGTGACCCATGATTTAGAGTTGGTTTCCATCGTCCATGTCTTGAAAATGTGGAGGAATTACATCCTTGAAAGTAAATGTACACTCTATGACATACCATAGTTGACTCAAGTATTTATTAAGGCAACCCAACTTGAATTCTAGGAAAGCAAAGTATTTCACCATGCTCAATGAATTTGACCTTGAAATGAAGTACATAAGGGGAAAAAAATTAGGGTTGCGAATTCTTTGAGCAGAAGAATTCAAGTAAATCACTTGGAAATGGTAATTTCCGATAAAAATATATATATTAGAGAGTGTCAAATGTGTTGGGAAACAAGATTAAAAATATGAACAAGTGAAGGGGAAGTTGCTACAAAGTGGTGAGGATGAATAATATCATCTCATTGAGGATGACCTAATCAGGTTAAAAAAATAATTTATGTGCCAAACAGTGATAAAATATAAAGGATAATAATGAAATAGTTCCATGTTAAACCTTATTCATACCACCCAATATATGAAAAAACATGTACATATATTAAAAGTTAATATTACTTATCTAATTTGAAAAAGGAAGTGGTTGATTTTGTGGGAAAATGCATAGAATTCCAAAAGGTAAGGGCTAACTGCAAGCATTACGTAGGATTTTTGCAGCCTATTCCCATTCTGAAATGGAAGTGGGAGGTAATTTCTATCGATTTTATTACTCGATCTCCTAGAACCACCAATAAAAATTATGAAATCATGGTAGTGGTTGAAATATACTAAAGGTACCTCATTTTGTGGTAGTCAAGTCCACTAAATCTGCAAGTGACATAGCACAAATCTTCATAAAGGATATTGTGAGGTTGCATGGTATCCCTAAAAGGATTGTGTCTGACATGTATTTTAGGTTCACTTCTAGGTTTTTGAAGGAATTTTTTCTAGGATTGGGAAAAAAATTATAATTTAGTACAACCTATCATCCCCAAACAGATGGGATAATAAATTATACTAACAAAAAATTTCAGGGCACATTAAGGATGTATGTAATGCATCAACCCAATAAGTGCAAATAATATCTTCTGCTTGTGGAATTTGCATACAACAACTTATGCCGAGTATCCATAAAGATGATTCCATTTGAGCTGTTGTATGACAAGAGTTGCAACAATCCTATTATCTGAAGTGATCTGTTGAATAGGTTCCATGTAGGACTTGATATTATCAAGGATATGGAACAACAATTTTAGATAATAAAACATAATTTGAAAGTGCACATGATAGGAAGAAGAGCTATGAATATAGACATAGGGTGTACAAAGAGTTCCAAGTTGGGGAGCATGTCTATCTAAGAATTAAACCCACAAAGAGTTCCCTAGGTATTGGGGCATGTTCTAAGTTGGCACCACAGTACTGTTGGACTTTTGAGATCCTTCAGAAGATTGGACCAGTGGCATATACGTTGTTTTTACCTCCATCAGATAGACTTCATGATTTTTTCCATTTTTATTTTCTTAAAATATATGTGCATGATTCTAATCATGTCATTGATTGGTTTGTGCTACAAGTGTAACCATAGGGAGAGTTCTAGATAGAGCCAACGTGCATCCTAGATAGGAGTCTCATGCTCCACAATTGAGCCATAAAGAAAGTCAAATTGCAGTGGAAGAACTTTGGGCAAGAGTAGGCAATGTGGGAAGTGCCTTAGGCCATGAATGATAATTATCCATTTTTCTTTGTTGGTTAATACAAAAGTGTATATAATTGTAAATACTATATAGAGTTGTGTGTATACAGCTACATACGGCAGTATGCGTTTGTATTTTTTCCTTTGGTATTGCATATGAGTAGAAGAACACTTAGAGCGGTCTTCCCTTAAGGGGGAAGCATCTTTGACAACCCCTCCCTTGGTTCTCTCATAAAACAAATTGTAAATATTTTTACAGATATGTAAAATTTAAAATAGGGGAATGAGTCAAAGGGAAACAAATTTGAGAGCTAAGGAGGATATTTCTTGCTTAGTATAGTGAGGTTTTCTTATGTAGAAAATATTAAATGTTGGGAAATCATTAAAGGATGGATGGTGCATGAATTTAATCAATTTTTCCTTAAATTGAATGAGTTGCAATATAAAGTACATAAGACCATGCATTTGAGAACCCTCACAAGGAAAAGGGGACAAGAAATTTATGGAGGACAAGATTAGGCCAGGAAGAAAGGATTATAAGGGAACAACCCTATAAATAAATTAAAAAGAAACAACAGATTAAAATATGGATGGACCCTATGGGTGAGGAACTCTCATTCGTTCATGCAGAAAGAAAAACGATTGGAGCAGCAGTCAAAAAGGAACAATGAGAAGAGTAGCAACATGCATAAGAGAAGTGAAGAGAAGAGAAGGGAATCGTCTTTGGTTCCTTGGAGGAGGTGGGTTGGGATATTAATATTTTGATCTGCATAACAACTTTGGATCCTTTGGGGTTGTGGGTTGAGATAGGTATCTCTGGATCTTTGTTACAACTTGGGTTCCCTAGAGGTTGTGGGTTGATATAGGAATTTATGGAGACCTATAACAACTTAGGTTCTGTTGAGGTTGTAGGTTGAGATAGGAATATTTGGAGCCTCGTGATAGCTTGGATCCCCTAGAGGCTATGGGTTGAGATAATAGTTCCTGTAGCCTTGGAAAAATTTAGAAGAGAATAGTCTAGAGATAATATTTGTAGTGGATTCTTGAATTTTTGGAAAGGAGTTCAAACCATGGAATTATACTTGATGATAGAGGTGGTGAACCTCTAGATTTTATGTGCATTATTTACTACAGAAGATAACTAGTGGGATTGAGGAAGAGGTCCTCTGGATTCCATTTTCCAACTGGTAGATTAGTGTTCTAGTCCCATAGAAAGCCACCTCATTCTTTGGAATTTGGCTTGCCGCTGACAACAAAAAGTGAGTTTGGCTACAACTGTCTAAGGTTAGGTGGAGATTATTTGTCCCACACTCAATTTCCCAACAAATATTTGGATTATTAAATTTTTTCATTTGTTTAAATCGTAATAAAAGTATGATGCATTTATGCTTGAAATGGCTCTATATTTCTGGATTATAATGGTGATTTAACTTTATGAGTCTCTGGCTACATATTGTATTGAAAATTCACTTACTGTGGTGATACAATAATACATATATATATATATATATATATATATATATATATATATATTATATATATATTAAAATAGTCAAGCATGACTGTGCTTCTAGATTGAAAATGAAGTGTTGTGTGAAACTTTTTGTTTATAACACATAATAAAAAACATAACATGTAATGTTTACATAATAATGAAGGTTATGCTATATCGCTGCACTGGAAACATGTTTGTAATAAATGCTTACAAAATTGGTGTTAACAACATATATGTAAATAACCTAGAGATATTATAAAAATCTGCAAACATGGGAAATATCCACAAGGATGTGGAATAAAACCTGATAAAAATGGGTTTGAAACCCTTTCTATTAATATGAAATAATTATAGGAATATTATATTCTTAGTAGCACCTATGTATACACATGAATATTTAGTCAGCTAACTACAAAACAATGAATTTGTACAAGAAGAGATGAAGCAATGTTGAAGGATTTGTTCCACTTTTGAGCCCATTGGAGCCCTATGCTCTTTTTTTAAGTGGCCTTTCAACTAAGAACTATCATTTTCTTGGATGTCTTCCACTAGCCTCATGGCATAGCTTTTTAGGCACGGTAATATTACGCATAACACCATAGGGCTACTTACAAGCCCATTCAGGAGTTTAGAGCTACCTGCATGTGGCAGGTGAGGTAGAGCCCTTCAAAATATTTTTGTAGGTCCACGACATGGTGTGAATACAAGAGCACGTACCTAAGCGCCCCTTGAATTCATTATAATCTAAAATATTTTTAATATATAATATGACAATTTTCAATATATCTTATTCTAAAAAGTTTATATATATATATATATATATATATATATATATATATATATATATATATATATATATATATATATATATATATATATATATATATATATATATAATTAAAAAAATAAATTTAGCATATCATTTTATTTCAAAAATAAATTTATTATTTCATTTTATTTAAATATTAATTACAAATTTGGCAAAACATAAAACTCATAGCCATAATCTGAAACATACTTTCTCTATCTGCAATTTGTACCTTGTACCCAAGCCATTTTATATATATCTAGGCCAAAATAAAATTTTATAAAATTTTATAATAAAACATTAGATGTTTTATTTATTTAGATGTTCAATTTATAATTTTTTCAAAATATTTTTGATAACAAAATACGACATTTGAATTTGATGACCAAATATAACAAAGAAACATGATTAACCATGGTTTACCGCGGTTGAACATGAATATAAACCCAATGGATTTATATTGAAATTTATCATTAATATTATAAAACTTATGAATAATATTATATCCTAGGAATATGAACCCTTAGGTTAAAAAAAATTGAAGGGATTGATATTATAAATACATGGGATTAATGACCAAATCCCAAGATATTAGAGAGCTAAGAAATTATATTAT
This sequence comes from Pinus albicaulis, assembly GCA_034641835.2. Taxonomy (NCBI): domain Eukaryota; kingdom Viridiplantae; phylum Streptophyta; class Pinopsida; order Pinales; family Pinaceae; genus Pinus; species Pinus albicaulis. Next base: position 1,723,942,166 of record CM076575.1, read on the forward strand.
TATATCCAAGGAAATATATTATTATACCCAAACAATTAGTAAACCTAAGGAATGAATATTGTAAACATAAAGGATAAAAAAATCCAAGGAATCAATATTAAAAACACATGGGAGTAATAAATTCTAGAAATTAACATTTTAAACCCAAGGGATTAATAAATCCATCAGATTATTAATATTATAGACCGCACGAATTAGAAACCCAAGGGATAAATACTATAAACCTATGGGATCAAAAAATCCAAGGGATTCATATTAAAAACCCAAAGGACTAATAAACCCTAGGAATTAATATTTTAATCTCTAGGGATTAATAAATTGAAGAGGCTATCAATATTATAAAACCAAGGGATTAAATTATAAATCCAAATAATTATTAATATTATAAACCCAAGTGACTAATAAAAATAAGGTTAAATATTAGAAACCAAATGAATTAGTAAACCAAGGGATATATATTATAAACCTAAGGGACCAACAAACCCAAGGGATCAGTAAAACTTAGAGATTGTCAATAATAAACCGTAGGTATTCTTAATATTATAAACCCAACGAATTAATAAACCAAAGGGATAAACATTATAAACCTAAGGGATTGATATTAAACCCTATGAATAATACTTAACCCTTAATATTAGGGTTTAATAAACCCAAGGTATTATTCATATTATAAACCCACGGGATTAAAATTACCAACCCAAATCTTAGAAAAAAAGAAGAAGGGATTAATGTTGTAAATCCATTGGATCAACAAACCCAAGGGATTATTAATATTATAAACACAAGGGATAAATAATCCCACGGAATAAATATACCCATCGAACTAATAATAAAAAACCAAACGATTAATAAACCCTATGAATTAGTAAAACATGGTTTTCCATGGTTTATTTTCATATTGAGACAATCTTTGTCATAACGTGTCATTGGACCATGGTTTACCATGATCGACGATGGTTGAAAATGATTGACAATGGTTGAACATGGTTGATTTTCATATTGAGAAAATATTTATCATAATGTGACATTCGACCATGGTTGATATGTATATTAAGACAATATTTCTCACAATGTGACATTGGACCATGATTGACTATGGTTCACAATTGTTGGCTTTCATCTTGAAACAATACTTTTCACAATGTGAAATTGGACCATGGTTGACTGAGATTATAAACACATGGGATTTATATGAATCTGTAGGATAAATACTATAAACCCTAGCATTAAAATCAATATTATAAACCCAAATATTAATCCTAATATTATAACCCTAATATTAAACACAATATTCTAAAACCTAAAATTAAACCTAGTATTATGACCAAAATGTTTGATCAATATGGTTTAGCATATTTAAATAGATTTCACCATTATAACATTAACAATATTATTTTTCTAAACATTATTAATATTAACAAACCCACCCAAGGAATCAATAAACCTAGCAAACTAATCTTAAAATCCCAATCGGAATTAATATTTTAAGCTCAAGAGATTAAGGAACCTAAAGGATTATATTATAAAACCAAAGAATTTTTAATATTGTAAACCAAAGACACTAATAAACCCAAGGGTTTAATATTATAAATTGAATGAATTAGTAAATTCAAGGGATAATTATTATAAACCCAAATGATCGACAAACCCATGGTATCAATATTAAAAAAACATGAGATTAAACCCTAAGAAATACCATTTTTAAACCAAAGGGATTGATAAACCCATGGGGTTATTAATACTATAAACCCAAGAAATAAATATTATAAACCTAAGCGATCGACAAACGCAAGGGATAAATATTCATTAATCATTATTATTATTATTGTTGTTGTTGTTGTTGTTGTTGTTGTTGTTGTTGTTAATTAAAATTACTACAATTAATAGCTATTATTATTATAGAAATTTAATATCATTATTAATTAAAAAATATTAACAATAATTAATACGTTCAGTCAATTAAATATTAATAATAATCAATTAATAATTCTATAAATAATAATTAACTAAAAATATTAGATTAATAAAGCCAAAAGATTGATATTAATGTTATAAATCCTACGAATAATTTTATACCCTAGGAAAATGAACCCTTAGATTAATAAAACCAACAAATTGATACTATAAACCCAAGGGATTAATACTAAAAAACCAAGGCTTTATAAAACCAAGGGAATAATAGTCAAACCAAGGGATTAATATTATAAACCCTAGGTATATAAAGATTTAGATAAATACTATAAACCCTCAAATAAACATGGTTGATCATGATTGATTAAAACATTGAGACAATATTTTTCAAAACACGACATTCGATGAAGGATGACCATGGATTAATAACCCCAAAAGATTGATAATATAAAAAATAAGGGAATAATAAAATAAAGGGATAAACACTAAAAATCCAAGGGATTATAAACCAAAGAGAATAATATTAATCCCACAGGATAAATATTATAAACCTTGACATAAATATTATAAAACCTACAATAAACATGGTTGACAATTGTTGACCATGATTATAAACACAAGGGATATAAATTAAAACATAGAATTAATATTATAAACCATATGGATAATATTATAACTTAGTATAAACCTTATGGATAATATTCAAAACAATGTATTAATATTGTCGACCCTAGGTATATAAAGACTTAGATAAATACTATATGTTGAAATTCAACAAGATGATGAGCTTAGTGAAAAGAGTCACCTTCACTAAGTGGGCCAGCAGGCTATTTTTGGCGCAAAGTCTATTTTTAGACATGTCGATCATACTCTATGAGTTGCAGGATGCTATTTGTGGATGGTTGGTCAAGTTGGAAAAATAGATGGACTTCTATTTTTAGACATATTGGGCGGAATCTATTTTTAGATTGCGAGTCTAAAAATAGATATGTCGAATATTATTAGCTCTTAATAATATTTGGACTATAAACATTATCTTATTCTCTTGAAGCACTTCAGTTAAGTGCACAGATGTGGCACAGGAGCTGACAGAAGGAATTAAGCTATTCCTGAGGGTTATGTGGAGCTATTGCATGAAGACTTCAGTTAGAACTCATGTGACAGAGTTTGGTGGAGTTGATTGAGGAAGTTAGTGGAGTTGTATTCAGTTTAACTCGATTAGACTCAGTTGAGCTAGTTGTATCTAGTCTAACTGATTGATACACTAGTGAGAGTGGTGTGAATTAATTAGTTAATTAATTCACTAAATAATAACTCATTAGTCAACTGAAGAATACATCAGTTAACTACAGTGCATGGACAGTTTCAGTGGAGACTAGTGGAGAGGTAGGTGAAAGAGAAAGTGTGACTATGAGTTGTGACTATAATGATGCATTGATTGCATCCAACACTCAGTGGAGATGCCAATGATGTCATCATAGTGCAATATTTGTTAATTTGAGTTCATTCAGAGCCATGCTTTAGCATGGATTGCGCAGTAGAGGCAGGCTAGTAGGTGGCAAAGATCAGTGCATGGATTTGCAAGATCGGGCCTGATTAGTGTGTAGCGATTGAATTGTATTGAGAGATTGATATGATCAGATTTTTATGAGGATTGTTACATGATATATATGACCTATATTATATACATATATTTGGGTTTTTTAGCTTCAGGCTTTTCTGTTAAACAATTGTGTTAATGTGTGTGAATTTTTATGGTTCATGCATGCATTGCAATTGATTTAATTTCTGCATGTGATGATCAATAGTGGAATAGATTCTGTATTGTGCATGAAGTTAAAATAGTGTGTGATTATGAGAATATTGGATATATAAAACATAATTTATATCATTTCTACATGGTATTGGATCATATTTCAATTATTGAAGCGGTTGAGTTTTGTGCTGGTGTTATTCAAATTTTCTGCGGTGTTTTCTTGGTGTCAAAGTTGAGCATTCATTTAAATGTCTTCCAACGGATTGCGATTGGAGTATGCCCTTGATGGAATCTTGAATTATATTTCATGTAAGGACAGGATGGAGGCGGTGTTGGATGATAATGGGTTGAAGGATTTCATAGATGCATAAATTCCAAAACCTGCTTCTAGCGATCCAGCCTCACTTGACACATGGCAAAAGAAGACAACAAAACGTTGAAGGATTCTGTTGGAAGGTGTGAAGGATCACATAGTGTCCAGAATTCATGGCAAAGCTTCTCCATTATTGATGTAAAAATCTTTGACATAATTTTTCCAAAGTAGAAGTGACCAAAGGGAGTTGGCGCTTAAAGACAAGCTCAGAAAAATAAAAATGGGGAAAGGCGACAGTATACCCAAGTACCTCACGAAGTTTGTCTAGTAAAAGGATGAGATGGGAAGTGTGGGGGTTATTGTAGATGAAGAGGGCTTGGTGAGCCTGGATATCCTTGGGCTTCTGAAGATTTGGCACAGCTACGAGGACTCTATCAATGGTCGGGAGAAACTGCCGGGATAGGAGAAACTTTGGTCGGATCTTGTGCAGGAGGAGATAAGGTGGGGTACCAGGGATGGATCTTCATCGAAGAATGAAGATGAAGAAAATTTCACTTTGGATTCCAAAGAAAGGAAAGGGAAGGGAAAGTAAAATCCTTCTTAATCCAATGCGAAAGGCAAGAATCAAGACTTGTCCAAGGTGAAGTGCTTTCACTGTCATCGACACGGAAATTACGCAACTAATTGTCCACAGAAGAAGAAAAATAAGAGGCTGCTGGATGTTCAGATGAAGAGGCCTTAGCCTCACAGTTTGAGCTGGATTCTTCACTGATCACATGCTCGGTTTCAAGTGTGATGGGATCATTGTGGTTTCTTGACAGTGGTGAGTCTTTCCATATGACCAGAGACAAGGATTTGTTTAGTGATTTGGATGAGAAGGATATTGGAGTGCACATCAAGATGGGCGATGATGGTATATACAGTGTGACTGGAATCAGGACCATTTCCTTTGAGAGGGAGTCTGGTAAACCTTTCATATTGAATGATGTCATCCATGTTCCAGGATTGAAGAAGAATGTGATCTCTGTGGTGATGTTGGAAGAAAAGGGCTATGATGTTGTCTTTAGCGAGGGAAAGGCTTTCCTGCGAAATAAAGCAACTGGTGAGACCCAGAGGATAGGGGTTCGAGTTAAGAATTTTTATCAATTGTAGGTAGATGGCTGTGAAACTATGGCAAACAAAGCAGAAGGAGTGGTGATTCGAGATGAGGGTGAATTGTGGCACAAGAGATTGGGCCATCTTCACCATGGCGCTTTGAAAATTTTGCAGCAGATTTCTACCAGACTTCCCAAGGGTACACTTGCGCAGTCAGATCAGTGCAAGGGATGAAATTTGGGAAAATTTGTGAAGACCACTTTTCATGAGAAGGATAGTCGTGCCATGACGATCCTTGAGATAATTCACACAGACGTGTGTGGACATTTCTCAGTAGCTTCGACAGAAAAGCATAGGTATTATGTGATATTTGTTGATGAATTTTCTCGTATGTGTTGGATATTCTTCATACAGAAGAAGAGCGAGACATATTCAAAGTTCTATGAGTTCAAGGCACTGGTTGAGAAAGAGTCGGGGAAGCAGATGAAAGCTCTAAGGAACATTAATGGTGGTGAATACATCTTTGGCAAATTCAAAGAATTTTGCAGTGCAGAAGGAATTAGAAGAGAGCTCATAATGCCTCATAACCCATAGCAGAATGAGGTCGTGGAGAGAAAGAATGGAAAAATTGTGGGTGTTGCACAAGCGATGTTACATGATTAGGGCCTCCCCATACACTTGTGGGTTGAAGCATGCAACACTGCGGTTTATGTGCAAAAACATTGTCCTCATAGTGTATTAGGCATGAGTACACTCGAAGAGGCATTTTCTGGTAAGAAGCCTGATATTTCTCATTTGAAGATTTTTGGCTCACCTGTTTACATTCATGTGACGAAGGATGCTAGGAAGAAGCTAGAGCTAACCGCAGAAGTTGGGATATTTGTGGGGTACACAGAAACACCCCAAAATTATCATGTGTATTTTCCAGACAGTCGGATGACTGTCGTGCAATGGGATATCAAATTTCATGAGGAGAAAGCCATGAAGTTGTCGCTTGAGAGGGAGCTACACTTGCATTCATATGAGGAGGTAATTTTTCCTAAAGATGAGCCTTAGGATGTGGATCAGCCACAGGAGGAGTTTCATGGAGTGGAAGAAACCACTCTTGCAATGCCAAACATCAGAGGGTGGAAGCGCACTACAGAAGCTACGCGACTGAAACTTTATGCAGCACAAAATGTAGGAGCACCTACATCACTGCACAGAAAGAGATAGTCACCTGATCGATTTACTGGATACATGGCTCTTATGAGCAAGTGTATCATGATAGAACCATATTATTTTGAGGAATATGTGGGGGATCCTGCATGGGTAGATGCCATGGTGGAAGAGTATGATTCGATTGTCAGAAACAGTGCATGGGATATTGTCCCAAGGATGGAAGGAAAATCAGTGGTAGGTTCAAGATGGATCTACAAAGTGAAGCAAGCTGCTGACGGGAGTGTCGAGAAGTATAAGGCAATATTTTTTTCCCACGGCTTCTCAAAAATCGAGGGGATCGACTATGAAGAAACCTTTGCACCTGTCACAAGGTATTCTTCCATATGGACCATCCTTTCTCTCTCAGTGCAGATGGGTTGGCACATTCAACAGATGGATGTGAAGACTGTGTTCCTCAATGGAGTCATTGAGGAGGAGGTGTACATAGAGCAGCCTGTAGGATTCAAAATCTTCAGCAGCGAGTCACATGTGTGCAAGCTCAAAAGAGCACTGTATGGGCTGAAACAAGCACCTCGTGCTTGGTACACACAGATAGACAATTATTTCACCGAACTTGGATTCACCAAGAGTGAGGCAGATATGAACCTATACCAGATTGTGGTGGAGGGTAAGTTGATGATCATTTTACTTTATGTAGATGATTTGATACTAACAGGTGATGAACTATTGATACACTCATGCAAGGTAGATCTTGTAAAGGAGTTTGAGGTGAAGGACTTGGGCCTCCTTCATTATTTCCTAGGATTGGAAATTTGGCAGCGGAAGGGTGGACCATTTGTGTCTCAAGGAAAGTATGCTCGGGAGATACTAGAGAAGTTCAACATGCAAGGTTGCAAGCCTATCAACACTCCTCTTCCTCGTGGTTGAAGGAAATAGGATGCTACATCGGCAGAGGTAGTGGATGCCACTTTTTATCGACAGTTGGTTTGTTCGCTCATTTATCTGGTCAATACACAACCGGACATATGCTATGCTGTTAACCAGCATTCACAAGCTATGGTTAAGCCTACCAAGCTCTTTTGAAAGGCAGGCAAACATGTCCTGAGACATCTCAGGGGCACATCGGGATATGGACTGTGGTACAGACAGTCGGATGAGTTGAAGCTACATGGATTCACGGATGAATATTGGGAAAGGAGCCCAACGGACAGAAAGATCACATCTGCATGGATATTCAATATCGGGTCTACAATAGTTTCTTGGTACAGCAGGAAACAGAGATCCGTGGCACTCAGTTCAGCAAAGGCCGAGTACATGGCACCAAGTTTGGTTGCATGCGAGGCTATATGGATGAGGAAGATCTTGGTCAGGTTGTTCGATTCACACTTAGATCCTACTGTGATATATTGTGATAATAAGAGCTACATTAAACTCTCGGTTAATCTAGTATTTCATGATAGATCTAAACATATTGACATCCAGTACTATCATATTGTAGAAATTATATAACTAATGCGTTATACATTTGAGATTCTCCTGATCACACACTATTTGAATTCATGCATAATACAAAATCTCTTCTACTATTGATCATTACTTGTGGAAATTAAATCAATTGCATGCACACATTGAAACCATAATATTCACACATATGAACACAGTAATTTATGGGAAAGCTTAAAGCTGAAAACCCCCAACTATATGTATAATATATGTCGTAGATATAATGTAACAATCATCATACAAAGCTTCTCCCAAGCTCTCAGTACAATCACCAATTTCTACACACTAATCAGGTCTGATCTAGCAACTCCCATGCACCGATCTCTGCCACCTGCTAGCCTGCCTCTACTGCACAATAACTGGTGAAGAATGGCTCTAAATGAACTTGAATTGGTCCAGCCTTTCTCATGCAATCTTCATTGGCATCTCCAACCACTGTGTGTTTCAAATCATGCAACACTATAGTCACAACTGATAGTCAACCTGCTCTTTCACCTACCTCTTCACTGGTCTCCACTGAAACTGTCCATGCACTGTATTTAACTGATGTATTCTTTATTTGATTAATGAGTTAATATTTAGTGAATTAATTAATAATTAATTCACACCACTCTCACTAGTGTATCAATCAATTAGACTAGATACAACTAGCTCAACTGAGTCTAACTGAGTTAAACTGAATACAACTCCATAACTACTTCTTCCAACTGTGTCATAACTCTGCCACTTGAGTTCTAACTGAGTCCTCCATGCATTAGCTCCAGTAAACCCTCGGGAATAGCGTAATTCCTTCTGTCAGCTGCATGTGCCACATCCGTAGCTCGAACTGAAGTGCTGCAAGAGGATAAGATAATGTTTATAGTCCAAATATTATTAGGAGCTAATAATATTCGACTGATCTATTTTTAGACTGGAAATCTAAAAATAGACTCCGCCCAGTATGTCTAAAAATAGAGGTCCATATATTTTTACCAACTTGACCAACCATCCACAAATAGCATCCTGCAACTCATAGACCATGATCGACATAGTCTAAAAATAGACTTGCGCCAAAAATAGCCTGCGGGCCTACTTAGTGAAGGCGACTCTTTTCACTAAGATCATCATCTTGTTGCAATCTCAACACTCTCTCTCAACAAGATAGGGATTATCTGCCACCCCGATCCTGCCTCTATGGTATTCGAATTTTCTCCCGGTGAGCGCCTTCGTCAAGATATCAGCATCCTGATCCTCCGTAGGAATGTAAGAAAGTAACATGATCTTCCACTGCACACAATCTTTGATATGATGATACCAGATGTCAATGTGTTTATATCTATCATGAAATAATGGATTAACTGAGAGTTTGATGCAACTCTGATTATCACAATATATCATAGTAGGATCTAAGTGTGAACCGAACAACACAACCAGGATCTTCCTCATCCATATAGCCTTGCATGTAGCCAAACTTGCTGTGTACTGAGCCTGTTGAGCCCGGGTGCCATGGATGTCTTTAACTGCTGTTACCAACAAGCGCGTAGGCATGATGCGAAAATCCCCTCGAGATGATCTTCCTGTCTGTTGGGCTCCCTGCCCAATCTGCATCAGTGAAACCAGAAAGTTTCACTCCATCCTCCTGTCTGTACCATAGACCATATCCCGATGTGCCTCTGATATAGCGCAATACATGCTTGCCCGCCTTCCAAAAGAGCTTTGTAGGCTTAACCATAGCTTGCGAAAGCTGGTTAACTGCATAGCATATATCGGGTCGTGTATTGACCAGATACATAAGCGACCCCACCAACTGTCGATAGACAGTGGCATCCACTACCTCCGCTGAAGTAGCATCCTCCTTCCTCCAACCACCATGAAGAGGAGTGTCAACAGGCTTGCAGCCATGCATGTTGAACCTCTCCAGTATCTCCCGGGCATACTTGCCTTGAGACACAAAAAATCCATCACTGTTGTTACACCATTTTTTGGTCATCTAACCTCTCATCATTAGATGGACCCAAGTACACCATGTAAGACAGAAATTTTACTAAATGCAGGTGGCACCACTATGTAAAATAACTTAATAAACCACATTTATTAGGTTGTTTATGGTCTAAACAAGAAACCCCAAAAGGAAATATTAAACAAACCTATTTTGTTTAATTTTTTCCTCATGGAATAATTAATTAAAACATGGTTTAATTATTATTCCTAGTCATATTTAACCCAAAACAAAGAAATTAATTAGATAAACCTTTATTTATCTTATTTCCTAAGAACAAGTTATTTAAATCATTATTTAAATAATATTCTTAGTTAAATTTGACTAAATCATCCATAAATAATCAAATAAACCATTATTTATTCCCATCATTCCCCTAAAATGATAAATAAATCATTTGTTTATTTGTTATTTATAAATAAAGGAATTGACCCAAGTCAAGAATCCTTTTCCCTCCAACAAATATAATAAAATATTCCTAAAAGGTGCTTCTAGAATTCGATTAATAATATTTTATTCATGCACCGAGTTCTAGACCACCCCAATATTTTGTTATAAATGGGAGGGTTTTCCCCTTCATTCTTCACCTTTTGTTGCATACTAGATCACTCTGGATCTATACACTCGCTCTCATTTTTCTACATTATTTCTTGTGTGAGCTCCCTTTGAGTTCTATCTGCGTACGGAGTTTCTACACCAACAAGAGAGAGATTCTGGGTACGAAGTCTTTCGAGGACTTGAAGAACCCATCCCATTGGGGAGAATTGGATACCCCTTCTTGTTTTCCTCCCAGGTGCCCTTAATACAAAAAAATTTTCAAAATTTTTTCTTGTCTTGTCTATTGGATATATGGAGCAAACCCTTCTTTTTATTGCTTAATGTCTTTTTATGCATAGATCTGGTTTTTTGCAGCTCTTGTCTTGATCAACTAACTGCATATCTAAAGATATTGGCAGCCACTTTTGATGTTAGGGCTATTAGTTATGCGTAGCTAAAGTGGTCTTTTTTCGTACGCTTCGACAAAGGATTCATACTAACAAATGGCGACTCCACACGAGTTTTAAATTACGACCGCTGTCGTTTTTCATATTCTTGCATATCCAGCTACTTCAAACCCTAGGGTTTCTTTTCAGATTTTTGTTTTTCCTATTTTTATGTTGTTTTTCTCACATAAAACCCTAAAACATTAAAATTTCTAACCTTGCGTGTTTCTAGCCTATTGTGCGGTGGCGGCATCGACCGCAGGCGGGAGCAGCAAATTTTACCGAAAATGCACGCAAGACTTTGGCTTAGGTGCACTTTTCGGCCCATAACAGTGTGACTGGACCTCCGAGTCACACTTTTCAACCTATTTTACGTACACGCTGAAAATAGGCGGTTAGAGTCTGTGACCTGCTAATTTTAAATTTATTTTTACGCAATTTTTGGCTTTTTGCGGAAACACCATATTCGAGGTTTTCCGACCTCCCCACTCCACCCCGTTTAGACCCACAGAGATCTTTTTTTCTCATCTAAGTGGGAACCTAGCCCCCTAGGGCTTCAGTACCCTCCACTTTTTGTGGAAGATTTTTGAGTTGTTTCAGCTGTCTATTTTTTCGGAGTTGCAACCTTCCCTTTTTCAGATATGATACCTCATCCTCAGATCCCTTTAAATCAGCTTTTCTTCCTTTCAAATAACCTCTTGTAGTTTTGTTTGGACCTCCCTTTAGGACCTCCTCCCTGTCCTTTCCGCTTTTTGTTGATTTCCTCCTTTTTTCCAGCCACCTTGCCTCTACCTCTTGGTTGTGATCTGCACCTCTTTTCAGCAGCTTTCTCCTTTAGATCCCTATCCCTTTTGACCCTAGATCTATTGGCCTCTTTTTAGTGTGTTTTGACTAGATTTTTTCCCCTCTTTTTAGTGTGTTGAATCGATGCAATAGTAGTTGTTAATTTTCTGTTATTTCAGCATTATATACTATTCTCTGCAGATTTATTTTCAGTTACACAGCACACTTTTTCTCTTTCTCTCAAAACGAAAAGGGTTTAAAAATTAAAATTAACACATGCCACACACTCACCCTAAGCAAAGAAGAGCCTAGTTTACACTGCCAGGCAAAGACTTTAAAATCAATTGACACTGCACCTATCTGCCCTTGTTTCGACATTATAATCACTTGATTCTGTACCTCCTTGCCCTTGTGGTTGTTCTTCTTCCCCTTGTGCCGTGTTTGTGTTGTCATCATTGCGCCCCCAGGGCGCACTTCTCAGAGACTTCTTGGCCTTCACCCTCATTTTCCGGTTGATCGACCTGCTCCGTCCCACCGTCGTCGAGCCAGTATCCTCTCTTGATGTACTTTCCAACTCCTCTTACGATTCTTTGGCATCTTCTTTTCATCACAGTTTTCTCCCCACCAAAACCTTCACTATGTGTCTGATCGGCGCCTAACGCTAGCGGTGCTCCCAGCCTAATGCGGCACTACTGCTAAGCCGGAACGGAAATCACGGAACTACCTCGCCCACCCTTCTTGCCGTACATGTGACCTCGACCTCCCAGTTTCAATCGGTTGATCAATGACCCTATCGCCCAGATGTTGGTTGGCACCCGCCTATGCCAACCAATCTCCCCTCCAAACATCCCTAAGTTCGAAGGCCTTGCTGAGAGAAGATCCAACCAACCATGTCGGAGTCTTTCCACATGTGGTGTTCCTCCAATTTCATTACCGATGACTCCATCCGTCTTCGTTTGTTCCAACGCACGCTTACCGGCGAAGCTTCTAAATGGTATGTTGACCAAGCCACCTCTTCCCATACCACCTTTGCGACCATTTCCCAAGTCTTTTTATCTTACTTCCAGCTCCCTCTCCGATACGATACTGGTACAGAGATTTTGACCTCTTTCAAGCAAACCTCTTCAACCCGCCTTTTCGCTCATGTCCAGGAATGGCGACGAAGACGAAGCTTATGTCGATCTCCCCCCTTCGAAGATCGGATCTATATGGATTGGTTCCTTCGCTCTCTCTTAGCTCCCATTGGCAAAGACGTCGCCTCCCATTTTCCTCAAACCGAAGAAGCCGCCCTCCAAATAGCCTTGAAATATGACCTGATCTATGCTCAGTCTGGTTATGTTTATACCGTTCTTCCTGACCTCCCCAGGCCCGGCGGCGCTAACGCCTCGGGGGCATCTCATTCCGCCGACGGTATCGTTGGATCCCTTTCCCATCCGTACGCTCAACCTCCTATGGGCTATGGTCTCCCTCAGGAGGGGCCAACACCTCTAGCACTCTTCCCCCTCCCGGTAGCATGTATCCAGGATACGGCATGCCTCCTCATTTTTCCCAACCTCCTGCTTACCTCAATGTTACCCAACCTAACCATTACCCTTATCCGCAGCCTGGTGCACCAGCTCCTCCAGCATATGCGCTTCCACCTCCCTTGCCTCCTCAACCCCAGCAACAGCACCTACAGCCCCCTCCAGGGCAAGTATTTGCACAGTAGGGCGCGACTAATCCCCCTTCTTCTCAAAGAAGGTGGAGAGGCAATCAAAACCAATCTGCCCCTGGTACCCGTGGACCCAATCCTGGTGTGGACCCTAACACTGCCAACCAGCAACAGGGCACTCAGCCCAAGCTGGACAGGCTGCTTCGCACAAATAAGCCTTGTTCGTGTTGCGGTGTTTATGGTCATTACACCCACGATTGTCCCCTCTTACCCCAGATGCGGCAGATGTGGGAGTCTCAAGCCACATTGCGCGGACCACATGCCTCCCCTCATGCTCCTCCTAATGTGGCCACTACCCAACCAGCTGTGTTTACTGATCCTTTCCCTCAGCAAGGATTCGTGGCTACCCAACCACCTAACGGACAGGTCACCGCTCCACCTTCCATTTCTGGTTCCTCCGATTACCAGATCCTCATGATGAACTCTGATCCTTCCCCTCCCATCGACCTTCACCTTCAAACTTGGTCTCGCCAGCACCCCAAGCCTCCCGCTTAGTCTGCCCCCAAGCCTCCTTCTTCAGGTTCTACAGAGCCTCTTTCGACATCCAGTGGCTCCTTACATATCCCTCAACCCAAATTTGAGATTCATACCAAGATTCCTAAGGGACCATTACGTCGAAATGCTGCTTCTGGTCGAGCTTCTCATTCGTATAGCATAGTAGATGATTTGGCGCAATCTCCTGCTGCCATTTCCACATTGGAACTCCTCCAATTGTGCCCTTCCCAAAAGAAGGCTCTACTATCTACTGTGGGCGCTGTAGATCCTGCTGATGACCAAATGATTGTTTTCGACGCCCATCAATTAGAACATCCTCCTCTTCCTGCTTTCGTCGCCTTCCAAATCCCAGTCAAAATCCGGAATGCCAACGTTTCTCGGTGTATAATTGATGAGGGGGCATCCACCTGTGTGATGTCCACTTCGGTTTGGAAGCAACTCGGATCTCCTAACTTGGCCCCTTCCACGATCACCCTTCGAGCGTGGGACGGCCACGCCTCCCAGCCCATCGGCCTTTTTCGTAATTGTCCTATCACCCTCGCCGGTAAGACTGTTTGTGTTTACGTCGAAGTCATCGAAGCCCCTCTAGATTACAACATTCTATTGGGGCGAAGCTACACCTATGCCATGTCTGTTGTCCCCTCTGCGGTTTTTCGCAAGATGTCTTTTCCTCACAATGGAAAGATAGTCACCATCGACCAGTTGAATTATCATGAGCCAAAGTCTCAGACCTCCCCTGAGACGACCATCTGTTCTGTAGCCAATGAGAAAACTGTTGATTCCTTGACCAGTGTCTCCCCTCGCATCTACAATGATTCCTCCCTACTTGGAACTTTTCCTGGTCTCTCTGATCCCAGCTTATCGAATGTTTGCATGATGCAATCGTCTCGGGCTGCCCTTAAGCAACCCGCCTCGGCTATTCAGCAACCTCAGACATAACCTCGCCCACCACAACCCGCTCCTAGCCCTTTATCTCAGCCAGCCGGACCTTCTCCTTCTGGCCCTTCTCCTACAGCTGGTGTCCCTGACCCCCTTTATCCCCCTGAATCGGTTCCCCCGGGCCTTAACCATCTCGGAGTTGTCCCTCCTGGTCATTATCCCTCTGGTCAGATACCTTTCCTGGCTCCCCCTCTCAGAGTCTATACGGTCCCCGTCATGGCCACCCTCTCTCTCCCTAACCTGACCCTGGGCATACCCATCTGGTACATTGACCCTCCAGCTGCTACCCCACCCGGTCACCCCAAACCCTACCTTGCTTTGACACTGGTTCAACCAGTCCCCCTCGCTTCCTCCGGGCCCCCCGCACCTCCCCAGGACCCTGCCCCTGTGGTGACAGCCTCGGGAAAGAAAGGCAAAGCTCGTAAGGGGGCAACCAATCAGGACCAAGCCACCCCGACAAACCCTACCCCTCCTCGACCGCCAAAGCATGCTATCCAGTGCGCTTTGTGCGATATTGTCAATCACACCACCCATATGTGTCCTGAATTGCCGCACCTCAAGATCCTGGTCAATGAGACGTTTCCTGACTCTAATATCCCCGAAGTCTACGTCACTATCCCAGATTCTATCCTGAAACTCAAAACCTTGCACACAAATCACCCTTGTGCTTTGTGTGATTTCCGCAGCCATTACACCCACCTATGCCCCCGCCTCGACGAGTATCGTTCCTCCTTAGACACGTACCGCCAATTCAAGGCTACGCACGACAAGATACCTTCTCACTTGTCTGTGAGTTCTACTTTGATAGGACCAGAGGATATTCCTACTCCCCTTCACATTCCTCCTCCCGCTATCGAACCAATGGATCCTTCGACCACCATTTTGTACCTATCGTCATCTTTGAGAGATAGTTCACCTAACCTTCGACCTGCAGACACTCTCGGTTCCCCCTCAGTCGACCTTGGATCTATTGACGTTGCGCATCTGATCCCTTCTCCACAAGATGACGAGTCACACATCACTACATCATTGGGTGATCCTTCTTCCTCCAGTCTTACCATCTTCCAGTCCGATGAAGACATTATGGAAGCCATGACCAACCCTGACTTTCCATGGGATGATATGCACCATCGCACATACTTCCTCCCACAACAGTCCCATGAGCAATATGCTGTGGAAACCAAAGACTTCATTCCCAATGCAATTGATTGGTTCAAAAATCCCATCCCTACACCTGATGCTTTCGAAGAAGGAAACATGGCCAACATCTCTCCGACCATTAAAATTGACATTTCGGTCAAACCAGGAATCGAAGAATATATCACCTTGGGTGCCCAATGCACCCCGGAAGAAATCGAAGCTTACACTAAGCTTTTCAAAGAATTTCGCGATATTTTCACCTGGTCCTACTCTAAAATGCCTGGGCTCGATCCCACCATCGTTGAGCATCATATCGACATGTGGCCCGATGCCAACCCAGTCTGACAAAAGTTGAGACACATTAATCCTTCCAGATGTGATGCTATCAAAGCCGAAATCGATAAGCTCAAGCAGGTTGGTTTCATTTATCCTATTGAATACACCACTTGGGTGTCCAACCCGGTTTCCGTCCTCAAGAAACAAGGCACCATCCGTGTCTGCACGGACTTTCGCGACTTGAAAAAAGCTTGTCCCAAAGACAACTTCCCCACACCATTTATTGACCAAATAATTGATGAGTGTGCGGGGCATGAGGTTCTATCCTTTATGGATGGTTTCTCCAGATACAACCAAATCGTTATCCGTCCTGCTGACCAACTTAAAACTGCGTTCATCAGTCCGTGGGGGACTTTTGCTTACCGGGTCATGCCATTCAGCCTTAAAAACACCGGCGCCACTTTTCAACGGGCCATGTCTTATTGTTTCGATGACTTAGCTCATATTATCCCTACTTATTTAGACGACCTCACTGCGCGTTCTAAGCATCGGGCGCAGCACCTACATGATCTGCGTACCATCTTTCTCCGATGTCGCAAGTATAATATTTGCCTTAACCCGTTGAAATGCGTCTTTTGCGTTCCCTCCGGCCATCTCTTAGGCTTCATAGTGTCTAAGGATGGTATCACTCTTGACCCTTTGAAATTTCAAGCCATTCTTGAACTTCCCATTCCACGTACCCTACGCCAGCTCCAAAGTCTCCAAGGCAAAGCTAATTTTCTTCGTCGGTTCGTCCCCGACTATGCCACCACCGCACATGGGTTCCTCAGACTCCTCCGATCCAATATCCCATTTATTTGGGATACCTATGCTCATGAGTCCTTCGATGCCCTCAAGCAGGCTCTCACATCCGCTCCCTTGATCCGCCCTCCTGACTTTGATCGGGACTTCATCCTGTACATCTCCGCTTCCACCTATTCGGTCGCTGGAGTCCTTATCCAGGAAGATGACAACGATATCGAGCATGTGATCTACTACATCTGTAATAACCTAGTGGGGCCTCCTGTTTCCTACTCACATGATGAAAAACTAGTGCTGGCTGTTGTGTTCTCAGTCCAAAAACTTCGTCATTACATCCTCATGCATTCCACCAAGGTTGTGACTCACCGCATCCTCACTGGGAAGTACGTCCGTTGGGTCGTCATCCTTCAAGAATTCAACCTCGAATTTGTCACACCAAAAAGTAAGAAAGGTTTAGCCCTTGCTGAACTCATTTCTGAATTACCCACCGGAACACAAGATCCTCCAGTTAGTGATGATTTCCCTGATGAGAACTTATTCACCATTACTTCGGATGATCCTTGGTATGGCGATATCCTCACTTACTTGTGAACCCAAAATTTCGCTCTTCACCTTGATCGTGACGCTCGACGACGAATCCGACACCAGGCTCCTCGCTACCTTCTTATCGGTGACGACCTCTATCGTCGTGGTATAGATACTGTCCTTCGTCGTTTTCTAACGCACACTGAAGCTGAACAAGTCCTCAATGCCTACCATAGCGGCACTTGCGGTGGCCATCTCTCTGGTCTTGCTACTGCCCAAAAATTCATGCGCGCTGGGTATTTCTGGCCTTCCCTCTTCAGTGATTGCATTGAAGCAGTCAAACACTGTTCCAATTGCCAACATTTCGCCCCTAAGGCGCGAGCTCCCCCAGCTCCCCTCCATCCGGTCGTCTCAACAGGTCGCTTTTGTAAATGGGCCATCGACTTTATGGAGTGTCGCCCGCCATCCACCGGTAACCATAAATATATCATCATGGCGGTCGACTATTTCACAAAATGGGCCGAGGCTATGCCAACATTTAACAACACCGTAGCTACCGCAGCCCTCTTTTTCTTTAACCATGTTATCGCTCGATTCGGGGTTCCGAAACAACTGGTCTCTGACCACGGTCGACATTTTGAAGATGAGATATGGCGTGAGCTATCCTCACTATTGGGTTTTGAGCACTAATATTCCTCCTCCTATTACCCCCAAGGTAATGGCCAAGTTGAAGCAGTCAACAAAATCCTCAAGACTATGCTTCAATGAACGGTGAATAAGCACAAAACCAATTGGCATCTTATGCTCTTCCCTACCTTGTGGGCCTATCGAACCTCTGTTAAAACCACCACCGGGTTTACTCCTTTCCACCTCGTTTTTGGAGAGGAGGCAGTCTTACCGATCGAGTCTGAAATTCCTTCCCTGCATCTGGCCATTGAACTTCTCCCTGACAGCCAACCTCTAGAACAACGACTTATCATGCTTGAGTGCGCCTCCGAAGACCGTCGTGTTGCCTTGCAAACCATGGAAGTGGCCAAGAAACGCACCAAAGCTCAGTATGATAGAAAAGTCCAGCCTCGTACTTTTCACGAAGGTGACCTTGTTCTAGTTTATGACCATGCCCATGATGTCCTTGGTCATGGGAAGTTCGACTCATTATGGCTAGGCCCTTACATCATCAGTAAGGATCTCGGTAAGGGGGCATACCTCTTAGAGGATTTCGAAGGCAATCCCCTTCCTAATCCTCGCAATGCACTCTATCTTAAGAAATACTACCCTTAGCATTTCCCTTCTGAAATGCATGTTTTATTTTCTTTTAGATAGCCAGCATCTTTTTCATTTTTGGGATTTGATACTTCACCAGGACACATTTTTTCCAACATGGGTCACTTCCCCTCTCATTAAAATCGCATTTCTTCACTTACAACATTTGTACTTGGGGCACCACTTTGCCTCCTTACTTGTCTTTGTTTGTGTTGATTTTCGTCATGAGTTACCATCTTGTACTCATGTTTTTATGGTCCCCCATTGGACCTTTACTGTGTGGCAACACCATCAAGTCGCCCTTTTTTAGAGCATCCAAGTGGAGTCATCATCGCATTCATGGAGTCTATACCGAGTCCCTTTGTACCCCGCTATAGTCCTTCATTCCTCATTGCTTGGTTTCTCTCTTGTGTCACACATTATGGCCTTCAATCCCACTGTCCTTTATCCCTGATGATATTGTGTCAGTCACTGCCATGTCATTCATGCCATTTATGCTCTAGCAAGGGAAGTCTTCCATTCGCTACTCAGTCCCCTCCATTCCACCATCATCATTGGTATTAGTCTGTCCGTTGCTCTAATATTTTCTCTCATGCCTTAGTTGAGGATCTCTCATTGCCTCACCTATGGCGGATCTCCTTCTGTCGACATCAGCTCCTTCATTCCAGAAGACAGGTCTAGAGGGCGGTGTACCTTGGTTCCAACTTCCACTCTTTTTTGGTGCCTCCAATCAGGCAAAGGGATCTCTCATTCCCCTTGACTTGATTGTTTCTCCACTCCAGCTCCTTTCAGCACGATCGAGATCCGTATACTTGATGGTTCACTGATACCGCAGCAGCTCTTGGTGATTCCCGGGTGTGTGTGAGATGTCTCAGCCCTCATGAGGGGGTGGCCCTGCAGGTAGCCCCCCACATGCCCGGATGACCTCTTCATTGCAGCCCTCGATGTAGCTCCATATATTTGATGATGACGGCCTTAGCCACTTGCAGCGCCTCTTCGATTTGCATGTATCAGATTTTGTGAGCCCTTCCCCGCTTATAGGGGGCATTTGAGTTGTATTTGTATCTCATGTACTCAGATATTATTGTATAAGTCCTGGCTGTCATCCCAGGCACAACATGTATGTGGGATCCCTCATTGTATTTTTATCTCGCTCATGTTTATGCCAGCTATACTTTATGGTTCGGTCCCTTGTTTGCTGGACACACTATTCTTTTATACTTTGTCTCGGCGGGCATAGGTATTCCTTCCCTGCCACCTTTAGCACAGGTACCCTCTCATAAAAAGAGACTTGTTGCACCTGCAAGTCTCGTCTCCTCAGGGTCTAGTTCTTCAGCACCTTAGTCTACCTCACATTTCTCTCTCTGACTTCCCTCTTGATGTCTGGTGATTGAGTTCTTACAACATACTTCGGTCATACGATTTTCTCCTAACACTCGCACGCTGGGGGGCAATCTGTTACACCATTTTTTGGTCATCTAACCTCTTATCATTAGATGGACCCAAGTACACCACGCAAGACCAATTTTACCCTAAGTAAAATTTCTTTCACTATGTAAAATAACTTAATAAACCACATTTATTAGGTTGTTTATGGTCTAAACAAGAAACCCCAAAAGGAAATATTAAACAAACCTATTTTGTTTGCTTTTCCTCATGGAATAATTAGTTAAACCATAATTTATTTATTATTCCTAGTCATGTTTAAAAGCCAAAACAAAGAAATTAATTAGATAAACCTTTATTTATCTTATTATTTTCTAGGAATAATTATTTAAATCTTATTTAGATAATATTCCTTGTTAAATATGACCAAATCACCCACAAATAATTAAATAAATCATTATTTATTTAATTATCCTTCAACCACTTCCTTAAAAAGATAAATAAATCATTTATTTATTTATTATTAACAAATAAAAGGATTTGATGCAAGTCAAATACTTTTTCCCTCCAACAAATATAATAAAATATTACATAAAAGGTGGAACTAGATTTGGTTAACATTATTTTAATCATGCACCAAGATCTAGAATGACCCAATATTTTGTTATAAAAAGGAGGGTTTTTCCTACCATTCTTCACCTTTTGTTTCCTATTAGATCACTCTGGATCTATACACTTGGTCACATTTTTCTACATTATTTGCTGTGTGAGCTCCCTTTGAGTTCTATCTCTGTCTGGGTTTTATACACCAACAAGAGAGAGAGATTCTAGATTTGAAGTGCTGAGGAATTCCAAGAAACCATCCCATTGAGGAGAATTGGATACGCTTTCTTGTTTTCCTCCCACGTTCCCTTAATACAAAAATTATTTCAAAAAATTTTCTTGTCTTGTCTATTGGATATATGGAGCAAACCCTTCTTTTTACTGCTTAATGTCTTTCTATGCATAGATCTGTTTTTTTGCAGCTCTTGTCTTGATCAACTAACTGCAGATATGAAGATATTGGCAGCCACTTTTGATGTTAGGGCTATTAGTTATGCATAGCTAAAGTGGTATTTTTTCGTATGCTTCGACAAAGGATTCATACTAAAAACTGTGCTGCCAAATTACCAATCCCAGGAAATAATGAAGGAGGCCCAAGTCCTTCATCTTAAAACCTTTGCAAGATCAGCCTTGCATGAGTGTATCAACAGTTCATCACTTGGCAGAATCAAATCATCTACATAAAGTACAATGATCAACAACTTACCCTCCACCACAATTTGGTATAGGTTTGGATCCGCCCCACTCTTGGAGAATCCAAGTCCGGTGAAATAACTGTCTATTCGTGTGTATGAAGCACAAGGTGCTTGTTTCAACCCATACAACGCTCTTTTGAGCCTGAACACATGCGACTCATTGTTGAAGATCTCAAAACCTTCAAGCTTCTCTATGTACATCTCCTCCTCAATGAATCTATTGAGGAATGCAGTATTCACATCCATCTGATCAATGTGCCACCCCATCTATGCTGACAGAGCAAGAATCGTCCATATGGAAGAATACCTTGCGACAGGTGAAAAAGTTTCCTCATAGTTGATCCCCTCAATCTGTGAGAAGCCCCGGGCAACAAATCTTTCCTTGTACTTCTCCACACTCTCGTCAGCTACTTGCTTCACTTTGTAGATCCATCCCGAACCTACCATTGATTTCCCTTTCGGCCTTGGAACAATCTCCCATGCACTATTTCTGACAATCGAATCATACTCTTCCACCATGGCATCTACCCATGCAGGGTTCTCCA
Organism: Pinus albicaulis; assembly: GCA_034641835.2. Lineage (NCBI taxonomy): Eukaryota > Viridiplantae > Streptophyta > Pinopsida > Pinales > Pinaceae > Pinus > Pinus albicaulis. The sequence goes on from CM076575.1 coordinate 1,723,964,028, forward strand.
CAGCTTCCTCGAAAAAGGATGGTTCTTTCACGATACACTTGCTCATCAGAGCCATGTATCTAATATATCGGTTAGGTGATTGTCTCTATCTGCGTTGTGATGTAGGTGCTCCTACAATCTTCTCTGCATGAAGATTTAGTCGCTCAGCTTCTGTAGTGTGCTTCCGCCCTCTGATGGTTGGCGATGCATGAGTGGTTTCTTCCACTCCATGAACCTTCTCTTGTGGCTGATCCACATCCTGAGGCTCATCCTTAGGAACTAATAGCTCCTCATCTGCATGAAAGTGTGGCTCCCTCTCAAGCGAACACTTCATGGCTTTCTCCTCATGAAATTTGATATCTCGTCGCACAATAGTGATCCAGATCTTGGGGGGAGACCCCCAAGATCTAAAAATTTGAAATGGATCTGACAAGATCTGCAAAATTAGAATGCCCAAAAAAAGAGAGAACATAAAGAAAATAAAACCACATAGAAACTTGTTTTATTTAAATAGAGAATAATTGTAGAAGCTAGATTGTGGCAGACAATCTGTCCTTCTACAAAGTGGGGCTTGTTATTTATATCCTTTTTTTGAGATGGAATACCATAGGTGGATACCATGGGCCAATACCATGGGTAGATACCACTTACAATACCATGGGTAAATCCCATGTGTGGATGAATACCATGGGTGGATATATACCATGGGTCACTTACAATACGATGGGTGAATAAATATCATGGGTGGATGAATACCATGGGTCGATGCCATTTACAATACCATGGGTAAATTCCATGGGTGGATGGATAACATGGGTAGATGAATACCATGGGTTGATGCCATTTTCCATTTGGATCATTCCTCCCTCCTTAAGAAGCAATGATCCCCATTGCATGAATTTCCCTCCTAAGAATCATTTGTTAAATATGAAGAGCCATTGAAGAGAAGGGTTTTGTGTAGTTAACCCATAACCGTGATGAATGAAGATTCGAGGATAGAGATACCCTGTAATGCTTGTGACCAACTATGATATTGACAGTGTGCGGCCTAAAAAATGGACTTTGATGAAGCGTGGGTTTGTGGATGAACCAAAACCATGAAAAACGAAGATCCAAGGATAGAGATACCCTGTAATGCTTGTGATCAACTGTGTTACTAGCAGTGTGCGGCATAGCAAATGGACTTCGATGAAAATGATTTTTTGCGGTTGACCCATAACCGTGATGCTGATTGTTGATGAAATATGGGGTGCCTACATAGCTTGGGGTGGGAGGGCACATCTCCAAATAACCCAAGTCGAACGCTGCTATGCTGAAACTGATGAATGTGAAGCAGGTGCCTACTAAAATGGAAAATGGCATCAACCCATGGTATTCATCTATCCATGTTATCCATCCACCCATGGAATTTACCCATGGTATTGTAAATGGCATCAACCTATGGTATTCATCCACCCATGATATTTATTCACCCATCGTATTGTAAGTGACCCATGGTATATATCCACCCATGTTATTCATCCACACATGGTATTTACCCATGGTATTGTAAGTGGTATCTACCCATGGTATCCACCTATGGTATTCCATCTCAAAAAAAGGTTATAAATAACAAGCCTCACTTTGTTAAAGGAAATATTGTCTGCCACAATGTAGCTTCTTTAGTTATTCTCTGTTTAAATAAAACAAGTTTCTTTGTGGTTTTATTTTCTTTATGTTCTCTCTTTTTTCTGGCATTCTAATTTTGCAGATCTTGTCAGATCATGAGGTACTTGGTTATACTGTCACCTTTCTCCATTTTTATATTCCTGAGTTTATCCTTGAGCGCCAGCTTCCTCTGGTCGCTCTTTCTTTGGAAAAAATTTGTCAAAGCTTTCCACATCAAAAATGGAGAAGATTTACCATGAAGGCTGGACACTATGTGATCCTTCACACCTTCCAATAGAATCCTTCGACATTTAACTGTCTTCTTTTTCCATGTGTCAAGTGCGGCAACATCGCTAGAATCAGGTTTTGGAATTTCTGCATCTATGAACTCCTTCAATCCATTATCCTCCAGCACCACCTCCATCCTATCCTTCCATGTAATATAATTTGATCTTCCTCAAGGGCATACTCCAATCGTAATCTGTTGAAAGACATCTAAACTTCGACACCAAGAAAACACTACTGCAAATTTGAATTCCACCAGCACAAAACTCAACCGCTTTAATGCTTTGCAATTGCTCCAATGATCAATATCAATTTGATACCATGTATAAATTATATAACTAATGCGCTATACATCCGAAATTCTCCTGATCACACACTATTTGACTTCATGTACAATACCTAATCTCTTATATTATTGATCATTACTTGCGTAAATTAAATCAATTGCATGCACACATTGAAACCATAAAAATTCACACATATGAACACAGTAATTTATGGGAAATATTAAAGTTTAAAACCCCCAAATATCTGTATAATATATTTCATATAGATCATGTAACAATCATCATACAAAGCTTCTCACAAGCTCTCAATACAATCTCCAATTTCTAGACACTAATCAGGTCTGATCTAGCAACTCCCATGCACCAATCTTTGCCACTTGCTAGCCTGCCTCTACTGCGTAATAACTACTGAAGAATGGCTCTGAATGAACTCGAATTGGTCCATCCTTGCTCACGCAATCCTCATTGGCATCTCCAACCACTGTGTCTTCAAAATCATGCAACACTATAGTCACAACTGATAGTCAACCTGCTCTTTCACCTACCTCTTCACTGGTCTCCACTGAAACTATCCATGCACTGCAGTTAACTGATGTATTCTTCAGTTGATTAATGATTTAATAATTAGTGAATTAATTATTAATTAATTCACACCACTCTCACTAGTGTATCAACAAGTTAGACTAGATACAACTAGCTCAACTATGTTTAACTAAGTTAAATTTAACACAACTCCACCAACTACCTCAATAACTCCACCAAAATATGTCACATGAGTTCTAACTAAAGTCTCCATGCAATAGCTCCACTTATCCCTCAGGAATAGCATAATTCCTTCTGTCAGCTCCTGTGCCACATATGTGCACTTAACTGAAGTGCTCCAAGAGAATAATCTAATGTTTATAGTCCAAATATTATTAAGAGCTAATAATATTCGACATATCTATTTTTAGACTGGAAATATAAAAATAGATTCTGCCCAACATGTCTAAAAATAGAATTCCATCTATTTTTCCAACTTGACCAACCATCCACAAATAGCATCCTGCAACTCATAGAATATGATCGACATGTCTAAAAATAGACTTGCGCCAAAAATAGCCTGCGGGCCCACTTAGTGAAGGTGAATCTTTTCACTAAGCTCATCATCTTGTTGCAATATCAACACATATCAGAGATTGTGTGTAGCAGAAGATCATGTTACTATCTTACATTCCTACGGAGGATCAGGATGCAGATATTTTGACAAAGGCGCTCACCAGGAGAAAATTTGAATACCATAGAGACAGGATCGGGGTGGCAGATAGTCCCTATCTTGTTGAGAGGGAGTGTTGAGATTTAACAAGATGATGAGCTTAGTGAAAAGAGTTTCCTTCACTAAGTGGGCCCGCAGGTTATTTTTGGCGCAAAGTATATTTTTAGACTATGTCTATTTTTTTACATGTCGATCATATTATATGAGTTGCAGGATGCTATTTGTGGATGGTTGGTCAAGTTGGAAAAATAGATGGACTTCTATTTTTATACATATTGGACGGAATAAATTTTTAGATTTCCAGTCTAAAAATAGATATGTCGAATATTATTAGCTCTTAATAATATTTGAACTCTAAACATTATCTTATTTTCTTGGAGCACTTCAGTTAAGTGCACAGTTGTGGCACAACCGCTAACAGAAGGAATTACGCTATTCCTGAGGGTTTAATGGAGCTAATGCATGAGGAATTTAGTTAAAACTCATGTGATATAGTTTGGTGGAGTTATAGAAGTAGTTGGTGGAGTTGTATTTAGTTTAACTCAGTTAGACTTAGTTGAGCTAGTTGTATCTAGTCTAACTGATTCATACACTAGTGAGAGTGGTGTGAAATAATTAGTTAATTAATTAACTAAATAATAAATCATTAATCAACTGAAGAATACATCGGTTAACTAAAGTGCATGGAAAGTTTCAGTGGAGACCAATGGAGAGGTAGGTGAAAGAGCAAGTGTGACTATGAGTTGTGACTATAATGATGCATTAATTGCATCCAACACTCAGTGGAGATGCCAATGAGGATTGCATAGTGCAAGTTTGGTTAATTTGAGTTCATTCAGAGCCATTATTCAGCAGGTATTGCACAGTAGAGGCAGGCTAGTAGGTGGAAGAGATCGGTGCATGGATTTGCAAGATAGGGCCTGATTAGTTTGTAGCGATTGTATTGTACTGAGAGCTTGATATGATTAGATTTGTATGAGGATTGTTACATGATCTCTATGACATATATTATATACATATAGTTGGGGTTTTTATCTTCAGGCTTTCCCATTAAACAATTGTGTTAATGTGTGGGAATTTTTATGGTTTCATCTGTGCATTGCAATTGATTTAATTTCCGCATGTGATGATCAATAGTGGACTAGATTATGTATTGTGCATGAAGTTAAAATAGTGTGTGATCAGGAGAATCTTGGATATATAACACATAAGTTATATAATTTATACATGGTATCAAAATGATATTGATCAGACCAGATTGCAATTATTGAAGCGGTTGATTTTTGTTCTGGTGGAATTCGAATTTGCTGCAGTGTTTTCTTGGTGTTGAAGTTGAGCATTCACTAAAATGTATTTCAAAGGATTGCGATTGGAGTATTCCCTTGAGGGAAGCTCGAATTGTATTGCATGGAATGATAGGATGGAGGTAGTGTTGGATGATAATGGGTTGAAGGAGTTCATAGATGTAGAAATTCCAAAACCTGCTTCTAGCGATGCAGCTGCACTTGATGCATTGTAAAAGAAGACAGCAAAATGTCAAAGGATTCTTTTGGAAGGTGTGAAGGATCACATAGTGTCTAGCCTTCAGGGTAAAGCTTCTCCATTCGTGATGTGGAAAGCTTTAACAGACTTGTTCCAAAGCAGAAGCGACCATAGGAAGTTGGCACTTAAAGACAATCTCAGAAAAATAAAAATGGAGAAAGGCCAAAGTATACCCAACTCCCTCACAAAGTTTGTCTAGTGCAGGGATGAGATGGGAAGTGTGGGGGTTACTCTAAATGTAGAGAACTTGCTGAGCTTGGCTCTCCTTGGGCTTTCGAAGAGTTCACATAACTACGAGGACTCTGTCAATGGTCGGGAGAAACTGCCGGGATGGGAGTGACTTTGGTCGGATCTTGTGCAGGAGGAGATAAGGCGGGGTACCAGGGATGGATCTTCATCGAAGAATGAATATGAAGAAAATTGTGCTTTGGCTGCCAAAGCAAGGAAAGGGAAGGGAAAGAAAAATCCTTCTGAATCCGGTGTGAAAGGCAAGAAGCAGGACTTGTCCAAGGTGAAGTGCCTTCACTGTCACCAACACGGACATTACGCCACTAATTTTCCACAGAAGAAGAAAAATAAGCAGGATGTTGGATCTGTAGGTAGAGAGGCCTCAGCCTCGCAGTTTGAGCTGCATTTTTCACTGATCACATGCTTGGTTTCAATTGTGATGTGTGTTGAACCCTTAGTTAAACTAAGAGGGGGGGGGGGGTGAATCAGTTTAACACATTCATGGACTTTTAAACTGACCTTTAAACTTATTTACAACTTAATTTTATGATCAACTTGATATGTGAGCAATATTAATATGTGAGAAGCAAGTATTAAGATAATGTGACAGCAAACTTAATATAAGAGCAGCAAGTATTAAGCAGATTGGATAAACCATATCAACACATAAACATCACACACAGAGGCAACATATATAAGTGGAAACCCATAAGGGGAGAAAACCACATATTATTATTGTTGTGATGCAAAGGAAAGCTCCAACTCCCTCTCACCATTGATTTTCTATAGGTACCAACCTACAGGAGGCTCCTACCTTAATTCTGCAAGCTACAACTTGCAAGGAAGCTCCAACTCCCATCAATTTTCTACAGGCACCAACCTACAGGAGGTTCCAACCTTAGCCAGCTACAACTGATATCTATCAAGCTACAACTTGATAGGGAAGCTCCAACTTCCTCACTCTTTCATAAGAAAAACACTTGCTAATTTACCTTGGATATAAACTTTGTTCTGTACCTTCTTCACTGATATCCTCTAGCTTTCTTATCTGTCTTATATCATCTTTGACTCTTCACAGCTTCTCTTTCAGCTCCTCCTTCTTCTTATCTTCTCTTCCTCAATTCTGCATTCTCTAACCTCTCTATGCATATCAATGTGATATCATTTATAGAGTTCATCACATGACTGTTTGTATTCCATGGGGAATTCAAAGTGAATAGTCCTGACTCTTTTCCTTCTGCCTTCTCATTTCTTTGTCCAAATCATTCAAAAAAATATAGAAATTTATACAAATTTCTGTTTTATAGTGGAGTTTTGTTTTCCTATCGGAGACTTGCGATTGCATCACAAACAATATAAAATCAATTAAAACATTTACATTCACTTTCTCAGTTACATACATCAATTCTACTCAACCCTTTTTTCGGTCCTTAGCTTTCTAGCTTTGTCTTTTCTGCTGCTGTCACTGGCTTTTTCAGTTTCTGCTTACTCTTTTGCTTTCTGTGCATGTACACTTGTCAAACCCACATTTTCATTCCTGTGTATATTCACCTGTTCACTGCAAATGTGTATCTGCTGTATATATAACTGATTTACCAGATTAGTCCCAACTAAATCCACAATATGGAAATCTTTACATGTGGAAGCTTTTCTTATTTTATGGTTTAAGTCATAACCAATTTCATTTCTTCAACTCTTAATCGAAGGCTAGCTTCATTTTCTGAATCTTTGAAATCATTATTCAAATCCTGCACCAACTTGGGCTCTTCACATATGATTATCTGTATATATATATATATATATATTCGGTCACAGCACTATCAACTCACATTAAACTCTCTCTGTGCATATAAAATGCATCCCATAAATTTCCTCCAATACAAATCCACAATCTGGCAACCTCCAATGTTTAATTCCTGAGCTGGTAATTTAACTACTATGTGGAACCTACTTCTTCAAAAGGTTATAAAAAAAACCACAATGCATATAATGTGCTCCTTTATCAAAACTCAATCAAACCCCATATTTAAGGTTTTCCATTTAACCGCGCCTTTCCTCGTATAATAATGCCAAGCACATTATTATAGTATTCCACAACTTTCAAACTCCCCTTTTTAAGGTCCACATTCAAATATCATAAGATTTTTGACCTTCGGTTAAACCATCGCACTAATGCATATAGCAGTAGTGACTTTTGGGCCCACAACCTCATTCAACTCATATCAAACATAATATATATATATATATATATATATATATATATATATATATATATATACACACACACCACCATATATATGTATTTCCCAATCAAATGTTACAAACATAAATAAACCGTGGACTTATATTAAAACCCTATGTCAATGCAAATATTTCACACTTACCCTTGTGCTCCAACTTTAATTAACTCGCCTCGGTTATAATATAATAAAATGTATGTCTTACCTTCCATTAGTCCACACTCAATACAATCCTATAATTTGCAACATAATCGGTGTCCCAAAACTTATATATATATATATATATATATATCGACCATTCAAAATTTATTTCAATGGTTAATAACCAAAAATTAACGCGATAATTCACTGGGTCCCAGCGTTAACACACCTTCGCCATCAAACGACTCCTAGATTGTCACATTCCCAATCAATACATGATGGCATATAATGAATATCGCATTTTCTTTCATTCTGAACTTTAACACATTTAAATCGTGCGATAAAAGTGGTTTCACTTATACCGCCTTTGCCACGCATCCATCACTCTATGGAATCGCGTTATTTTTCACAAATCCGCTTACCATTTTAACTATCGCGCGAACCCATTGGTTTTTTGAACTTCGATTTCACTGTTCAATTCTCCTGGTTTCGTTTCCGGCTCAAGGTTCCATCTAGCTCTTCAACGTTTTATTATCATTAAACTCTGCCTTCAACTTCATGAAACCTTCTGCATCATCGAAATTTCCTATATTCTTATTGAAACCTTCACACATTATTTATTGCCACCACATATGAATATTCATCCATATATAACTTGGGCTTTAATAATAGATAGACGCCAACATATAATCATGTTTGGGCCCTAGCAATTAACTCGCCTCGCCATTTCTTTCACTGTTAATTAAATCAGAGTTTCATCTTTGCCTTTGTTTTATATCCAATTTTATATGCAGAAGGCAGTTCGTTTTACAATTCTCTGCCTGTGACTTGACTACCACACTACCATTCCAACCCTATTCGGGATGACTATTTCTCTGCATTCAATTACTGTGCATGATAGTGCACAGGTAGTGCATGTCAATGCAGGACCATTTCTCTATATTCACTGTATATTCTACTGCCTGGGCTGCTTCTTTTTGCTGCCCTGCTTCTTCAAATGGCCCTGTCTCTACTGAGCTGCTTCTTCAAATGACCCTTTTCACAGCTTCTTGACCCTCTGCAACTCTTCATATCTCTATAGCTCTATGCACATCTCTGCTGCCTCTCTGCTACCTCTCTACATCTTTGCTGCCTCTTTTGCTATCTCTCTTTTCTTCTATGCTATCTCCTTTTCAACAGTCTCCCCCTTTGGAATTTTTGGCAATACACTTCCTCTAGTTTCATTTTAGAAGACCCTTTCTTCTGTTACTTGCTTTTCCTCCCCCTTTGACATCAATGGCAAAGGGTTGCACTTTTCCTAGTGTTTTTTCCAAATCTTGTCCATAATATTATGATCTTGAGGACCTGTTCCATGAACTACTCACTTGCTCTGGTTCTTTTGTGACAATATTTGGTAATTGATCTCCCCCTGGCATGATGTTTTCTTTTTTGATCTCCCCCTAGAATGATGCTTTCTTTTCATGTCAGAGAGTAACATTTGCAGACACTACTCCTAGTTTGTCTCTTAGATATTCGAATGGTTCTTTAGAAAGGGGTTTTGTGAATATGTCTGCTACTTGTTCCTTTGTTGGTACATATTCCATCTTTACTACTTTTTGTGCTACTTGTTCTCTGAGGAAGTGGTACTTTATTGGGATGTGCTTTGTTTTTGAATGAAGTATAGGATTTTTTGATATACTTATTGCACTTGTATTTTCACATTTGATAGAAATAGGTTCATCAATGCTTACCTTCATGTCTTGGAGAGTTTGTTTCATCCACATTATTTGTGTGCAACAAGCTGCTGCTGCTATGTATTCTACTTCTGCTATAGATAGAGAGATGGAAGTTTGCTTCTTGATTAGCCATGCGACCGGAATTTTTCCCAAATAGAATGCTCCTCCACTTGTGCTTTTCCTGTCATCCACACAGCTGGCCCAATCTGCATCTGTATATGTTGTCAAAGTGAATTTTTTTCCTTTTGGATACCATAGCCCATGATGCGCAGTTCCTTGTAGATATCTGAATATTCTCTTGATTGCTAGTAAGTGATTTTTTTTTGGTGCTGCTTGATATCTTGCCACAAGTCCTATGGCCAACATAATGTTTGGTCTAGAATTTGTTACGTATAGTAGACTTCTAACCATGGATCTATAATTTTTTTGTTCTACGTATGTTGATCCATCATCTGCATAAAGTTTGCATCTAGTGATCATGGGAGTTGACACAGGTTTGCAGTCTTCCATTTTGAACCTTTTTAGCATCTCTCTTAAGTATTTTTCTTGTGAGATGAATGTGCCTGTGTTCTTTTGTTGAATTTGAAGTCCTAAATAGAAGGTGAGCTCTCCAATCATAGACATCTCAAATTCTGATTTCATTTCTTCAACAAACCCTTTTGCTAACTCATCTTTGTTGCTTCCAAACATGATATCTTCTACATACACTACTACAATTAAGAGTTCATTTTCATTAGCCTTTATGTACAAATTGTTGTCTACTCCTCCTTTCTTGAACCCTTGTTTTTTAAAGTATTTGTCCAGCCTTGAATACCATGCTCGAGAAGCTTGTTTCAGCCCATATAATGCTTTCTTTAATCTGGACACATAGTTTGGTTTATCTGTTAAGGAGAATCCTTCTGGTTGTTCCATGTAGACTTCTTCCTCTAAATCTTCATTTAGGAAGGCAGACTTCACATCCTTTTGATATACCTTGAATTCATGGTAGCATGCAAAGGCCAAAAAAATTCTGATAGCTTCCATTATGGGTACAGGGGAAAATGTTTCATCATAATCAAGACCTTCAATTTGTGAATATCCCTTGCATACAAGTCTGGCCTTATTTCTGATTACCTGTCCTTGTTCATTCACCTTATTCTTGAATATCCATTTTGAGCCTATGAAATTTTTTTCAGTCGGTCTTGGAAATAATTCCAAGGTATTGTTCTTCTCAATTTGGTCCAATTCTTCATTCATAGCATTCACCCAATATTTGTCTTTGCTGGCTTTTTCAAACTTATTTGGCTCTATTTGTGATAACATAGCTAGGTATACTTCTTCTTTCTGTTCAACAAGATGTATTCTTGTCTAGATTCCCACATTCTTGTCCCCAATGATTTGATCTTCTGGATGATTCTTTTGAGTGTGTTTTGATGGAACTTTTGAGTTTAATTCAGTATCTTCAATAGTCTTGCTCAATTCATCACTATCTTGGTTCTCTTCTTCATGATCATTTGGTGGATTTCTGCATCCTATGTTTCTTGTTCTATTTGGTAGATCTTCATCAAATCTTACATCAATTCTTTCCACAATTTTGTGTAGTGTTTTGTTGTAGCACCTGTAACCCTTACTTTTGGATGCATATCCTACAAATATTCCTTCATCTGCAATTGCATCAAACTTTCCTAGATTTTCATCATTATTTTTTATGAAACACTTGCTTCCAAAGACTCTAAAGTGCTTGATTGATGCTGGTTTACCATGCCATAGTTCATAAGGAGTCTTGTCACAGTTTGGTATTAGATGAGCTTTGTTAAGAATGTGAACAGCTGTGTGTACTTCTTCTTCCCAGAAGGTTTGGGGAATGTTACTTTCTTGCATCATAGCTCTGGAAATATACTGTACTAACCTATTTTGTCTCTCTTCCACTCCATTCTATTGAGGTGTACCTGCAATTGTACACTGTTGTTTTATCCCATGCTCATTGCATAGGTCTGCAAAATCATAGTCTGTGAATTCACCTCCTCTGTCTAATCTGATGCACTTTATCTTGCATCCTGTTTGATTTTATGCCAATGTCATGAATATCTTGAATTTCTCAAGTGCTTCCAATTTATATTTGACAAATGCAACCCATGTCATTCTGGATAAATCATCTATTATCAGCATGAAATGGGATTCTCCACTTGGTGTTTTAGTTCTTGAAGGTCCACATAGGTCCATGTGAACAAGCTGAAGAGCTCTGCTTGTAGATAGTTTCTCTTTGGTCTTGAAGGATGTGTGAGTATACTTACCTAGTTGACAGGATTTACATATGGTATTTGAAGGCTTCTTTATGACTGGCATATCTCTAACTGCATTCTTCTTGCTTAGACTTATGATATGGTCGAATTTTAGGTTTCCCAATATTCTATGCCATAACCATGACTCCTCAAGTTTTCTAAGGTGACATGCTTCATTCTTTTCTTTCACTATGTAGAAATTACTTTCTGTTTGAACACCTTTGATCAGGGTCTTTCTTGTCATGCTTGATCTTACTTCATAGCCTTGTGCTCTAAAAATAACTTCATAGCCTTTATCACACATTTGACTGACACTCATCAGATTTTCTTTCAGCCCATCCAAAAATAGTACATCTTGGGCCTTTCCTCTACCATTATCCAAATCGACTGAGACTTTTCCTTTGATTTTCCCTGCTTTATCATTGCCAAAAGTAACATTTCTAGATTTCTTTTCATCAAAGGTTATAAAATTGCTTCTATCTCTAGTCATATGCTTTGAGCATCCACTGTCTAAATACCATTGGCTTTTTAGGTCTTGAGCTATTAGAGCCAGGTCACATTTATTCACCTTCTTTTTCCACTACATGCATCCTTTTGTTCGGTACCTTTTCTGAGATGAGGGACCACATTCTCTGAGAGGACATTTGGAAGACATATTTCCAATTTTATGGAATACACAACATTTGATCATATTTTTAGAAGAATTATGAGTATGAGTAAACTCTCCATGATTCATAAACCTCCTTGAGGTTTTTAACATCAGTATTTGTCCATATATTCTGCATTATATGATTTTATGGCCAAATTCCTTATAGTAAAAATAGTATCCATAAAAAAAAATTTCATACCTGATGAAGGGTTGTCTTCTCCATTTGTTTGATTGAGGTAATCTTTTCACTGTTTGCATCCTTTGCTGGTTTGAATTGATTCTCCTTGTATAACAATATGCAATAATATGTCCCAGTTTGTGGCAGGCATAACAGGTGGAATTTTTCATAGGGGGGAATAATCTCCTTTGATGGCTTCCAAATTTGACATATTCAGGAGTATATGAGCCTTTTCCAGTTGACTATTTATTTGTTTCATTCTTTTTCATTTGAGGTTCCATCTAGTTTCTGTTTACTTCATTGCAGGTTTCTTCTTCTGTAGGAACCTTCTGAGCTGCTTTATTATCCTTATCTGCTTTTACAAAAATGATATTTATGTTTTCCTTTTCTTTTCCTTTGCTTGATTCTCCTACATATCCTATCCTAGTTTTTATCAGACGAGATCTTTGAGCATCTAGAATTTCATTCAACTTATCAGAGCTTGTCATTTGAGAAGTATTTATTGACACTTTCCTTTGGGTGTTTTCTAATTTCTTCCTCAAGCATACTACTTCTTCTTCCAATTTCTCTTGTTCCTGAATTTTACCCTTAATTTTCTTAAGTAAAATTTATTCTACCTTCTTGGCTTCTTCAAGCTCTACTTTCAACTGAATGAGGACTTCTGAATTTTGTTCTTCTCTTACATATTTTAGGAGAATGTCTTTCTATTTTTTGCACTTCAGTTTGAGTTTGTCAATTTCCTCCAGGGCACTTCTTAGCTCCCCCTCAAGATCAACTTCACCTTCTTCCTCATCTTCTAGAAGGAATCCTTCAAGCTCTTCTATAGACATCAATATAAATTCAGAGGTTCCTTCTTCACTTGAGGGTTAATCTGAGTCTTCAGATGCACTATTGTCTTATTGAGCATAGAAATACTTTCTATTGAATCTCTTCCCTTTCTGCCAGTTTTATCTAATTCTTGAGTCTAATTCTTTGTTTTCTTATGAGGACACTTAGCATCATAGTGTCCAACTCTTCCACAGTTAAAGCATTTAAATGGAAGTTTACCTTTATACTTACCTGAGCCTCTATCCAATTTCCTAACAAATTTGGCCTCTTCTTCATCAGAGCAAGAGCATATATCTTCCTTTTCTTCTTTCTTATTCTCTGTCTTAAAGGCTTCCTCCCTCACATTTGACTTCCTCTATGGCAGTATCATCTCATAGGCTATCAGATTTCCAAGTAATTGGTTCATGGTCAAGGTTTCCCAATCAGTTGTTTCCTCTATGGCAGAAGCCTTGGGGTTAAAGCTGGATGGAAGAGATTTTAGAATCTTTTTAACAATTACAACTTCTTTTATGGTTTCTCCTAGAGCTTTCATGTTATTCACAATTTCTACAACCCTTAAAAAGAATATGGCAATGTCTTCATCATCATTCATTTTTATATTTTCAAATTGGGCTCTATAGACTTGAACTTTGGCTTTCTTCACCTTTTTGTCTCCCTCATGGATGTTTTCTAGTGTATCCCACATTTCTTTGGTAGTCTTGTTGTGCATTACTTTGATAAATTCTGCCGCACACAGTCCATTTAAGATTGCATTCATGGCCTTTGCATTAGATACAAAATCTTGTTTGGCTTCCTTCTCTGAGTTAGTCGCCTTTGGGGCATATCCAAATTCCATAGCAGCCCAAAATTTTATCCCTAGAGACATTATGTATGTTCTCATTTTGATTTTCTAGAAGGCATAATTTGAACCGGTGAAAAAAGGGGCTTTATTGGTTGAGCATTCTTCTTGACTAGCCATCCTGGGGACCTAGGATCTCCTTTCAGTTGTTAAACTGATACAGAAGGAGCTTGCTCTGATACGAATTGTTGAACCCTTAGTTAAACTAAGGGGAGGGGGTGGGGGTGAATCAGTTTAACACATTCATGAACTTTTAAACTGACCTTTAAACTTATTTACAACTTAATTTCATGATCAATTTTATATGTGAGCAGAAAGTATTAAGATAATGTGACAGAAGACTTAATATGAGAGCAGTAAGTATTAAGAAGATTGGATAAACCATATCAACACATAAACATCACACACAGAGATAGAATATATAAGTGGAAACCCATAAAGGGAGAAAACCACATCTTATTATTGTTGTGATGCAAAGGCAAGCTCCAACTCCCTCTTACCACTGATTTTCTATAGGCACCAACCTACAGAAGGCTCCTACCTCAATTCTGCAAGCTATAAATTGTAAGGAAGCTCCAACTCCCATCAATTTTCTGTAGGCACCAACCTACAAGAGGCTCAAATCTTAGCCAGCTACAACTGACATCTATAAAGCTACAACTTGATAGGGAAGCTCCAACTTCCTCACTCTTTCATAAGAAAAACACTTGTTGATTTACCTTGGATATCAGCTCTATTATGTACCTTCTTCACTGCTGTCCTCTAGCTTTCTTATCTGTCTTATATCATCTCTGACTCTTCACAACTTCTCTTATATCTCCTCCTTCTTCTTCTCTTCTCTACCTCAATTCTGCATTCTCTAACCTCTCTATGCATATCAATGTGATATCATTTATAGAGTTAATCACATGACTGTTTGTATTCCATAGGTAATTTGAAGTGAATAGCCATGAATCTTTGCCTTTTTCCTTCTCATTTCTTTGTCCAGCTCATTCAGAAAAATATAGAAATTTATACAAATTTATGTTTTATAGTGGAGTTTTTTTTTCCTACCGGAGACTTTCCCTTGCATCACAAACAATATAAAATAAATTAAAACATTTACATTCACTTTCTCAGTTACATACATCAATTCCACTCAGCCCTTTTTTCAGTCCTTGGCTTGTTGGTTTTGTCTTTTCTGCTACTGTCACTGGCTTTTTCAGTTTCTGCTTACTCTCCTGCTTTCTGTGCATGTACACTTGTCAAACCCACATTTTCATTCCTGTGCATATTCACCTGTTCACTGCAAATATGTATCCGCTGTATATATAACTAATTTACCATATTATTCCCAACTAAATCCACAATATGGAAATATTTACATGTGGAAGCTTTTCTTATTTTATGGTTCAAGTGATAGCCAATTTCATTTCTTCAAATCTTAATCGAAGGCTAACTTCATTTTCTGAATCTTCGAAATCATTATTCGAATCTTGCACCAACTTGGGCTCTTCACATATGATTATCTGAATACATACATACATACATATATATATATATATATATTCTGTCACAACACTATCAACTCACATTAAACTCTCTCTGTGCATATAAAATGCATCCCAGAAATTTCCTCCAATACAAATCCACAATCTGGCAACCTCCAATGTTTAATTCCTGAGCTAGTAATTTAACTACTGTGCGGAACCTACTTCTTCAAAAGGTTATAAAAAAAACCACAATGCATATAATGTGCTCCTGTATTAAAACTCAATCAAACCCCATATTTAAGGTTTTCCATTTAACTGTGCCTTTCCTCATATAATAATGCCAAGCACATTATTATAGTATTCTGCAACTTTTAAACTCCCCTTTTTAAGATCCGCATTCAAATATCATAAGATCTTCGACCTTGGTTTAAACCATCGCACTAATGCATATAGCAGCAGTGACTTTTGGGCCCACAACCTCATTCAACTCACATCAAACATAATATATATATATATACCGCCATATATATGTATTCCCCAATCAAATGTTACAAACATTAATAAACCGTGGACTTATATTAAAACCCTATGTCAATACATATATTTCACGCTTACCCTTGTGCTCAATACAAACCTATAATTTGTAACATAATTGGGGTCCCACAACTTATATATATATATGGACCATTCAAAATTTATTTCAATGGTTAATAACCAACAATTAACACGATAATTCACTGGGTCCAAACATTAACGCACCTTCCCCATCCGACGGCTCCTAGCTTGTCGCGTTCCCAATCAATATCCGACAGCATATAATGAATATCGCATTTTTTTTCATTCTGAACTTTAACACATTGAAATCGCATGATAAAAGTGGTTTCACTTATACCGCCTTTGCCACGCGTCCATCACTCTATGGAATCATGTTATTTTTCGCAAATCCACTTACCATTTTAACTATCTCTCAAACCCATTGGTTTTTTGAAGTCCGGTTTCACTATTTAATTCTCTTAGTTTTGTTTCTTTCCAGCTCAAGGTTTCGTCCAGCTCTTCAATGTTTTATTATCATTAAACTCCACCTTCAACTTCATGAAACCTTCCACATCATCGAAATTGCCTATATTATTATTGAAACCTTCACACATTATTTAACGCCACCACATATGAATATTCATGCATATATAACCTGGGCTTTAATAACAGAAAAATGCCAACATATAATCATGTTTGGGCCCTAGCAATTAACTCGCCTCACCATTTATTTCACTGTTCATTAAATCAGAGTTCCATTTCTCAGGGTTCCGTCTTCACCTTTGTTTTATATCCAATTTTATATGCAGAAGGTAGTTCGTTTTACAATTCTCTGCCTATGACTTGACTACCACACTACCATTCCAACCCTATTCGGCATGACTATTTCTCTACATTCAGTTAATGTGCATGATAGTGAATAGGCAGTGCATGTCAGTGCATGTCAGTGCAGGACCGTTTCTCTATATTCATTGTATATTCAGTTGCCTGGACTGCTTCTTTTTACTGCCCTGCTTCTTCAAATGGCCCTCTCTCTGCTGAGCTGCTTCTTCAAATGACCCTTTCCCATAGTCGTCGACCCTCTCGCAGCCTCTTCATATCTCTCTAGCTCTATGCAGGTCTCTGCTGCCTCTCTACTACCTCTCTACATCTTTGCTGCCTCTTTTTCTATCTCTCTTTTCTTCAATGTTGTCTCCTTTGCCATCAATGACAATCTTTCCAACAATGGGATCAATGTGGTTTCTTTACAATGGTTCGTCTTTCCATACGACTGGAGACAAATATTTGTTTAGTGATCTGGATGAGAAGGATCTTGGAGTGCACATCGATATGGGCGATGATGGTAGATACAGTGCGACTAGTATTGGGACCATTTCCTTTGAGAGGGAGTCTGGTAAACCTTTCATATTGAAGGATGTCATGCATGTTCTAGGATTGAAGAAGAATCTGATCTCTATGGAGATGTTGGAAGATAAGGGCTATGATGTTGCCTTTAGTGAGGGAAAGGCTTTCCTGCGCAATAAAGAAACTGGTGAGACCCATAGGATAGGGGTTCAAGTTAAGAATATTTATCAATTGTAGGTATATGGCTGCGCAGCTATGGCAGGCAAAGTATAAGGAGAGGTGAGCGAGGATTAGGGAAAATTGTGGCACAGGAGATTGGGCCATCTTCACCATGGCGCTTTGAAAATTTTGCAGCATATTTCTACCGGGCTTCCCAAGGGTACACATGCACAGTCAAATCAGTGCAAGGGATGTACTTTGGGAAAATTTGTGAAGACCACTTTTCATGAGAAGGATAGTCACGCCATGACGATCCTTGAGATAATTCACACAGATGTGTGTGGACCTTTCTCAGTAGCTTCGACAAAAAATCACATGTATTATGTGATATTTTTTGATGAACTTTCTCGTAAGTGCTGGATCTTCTTCATGCAAAATAAGAGCGAGACATACTCAAAGTTATGTGAGTTCAAGGCACTGGTTGAGAAGGAGTTGGGGAAGCAGGTGAAAGATCTAAGGAGCGATAATGGTGGCGAATACATCTCTGGTGAATTCAAAGACTTTTGCAGTGCAGAAGGAATTCTAAGAGAGCTCATAGCACCTCATCACCCATAGCAGAATGGGGTCGTAGAGAGAAAGAACAGAACGATCCTGGGTGCTGCACGGGCGATGTTGCATGATCAGGGCCTTCCCATACACTTATGGTATGAAGCATGCAACACTGCGGTTTATGTGCAAAAATTTTTTCCTCATAGAGTACTTGGCATTAGTACATTCGAAGAGTCATTTTCTGGTAAGAAGCCTGATATTTATCATTTGAAGATTTTTTGCTCACCTATTTACATTCATGTGACGAAGGATGCCAGGAAGAAGCTAGAGCCAACTGCAGAGGTTAGGATATTTGTGGGGTACACAGAAACACCCCACAGTTATCGTGTGTATTTTCCAGACAGTTGGATGACTGTTGTGCGATGGAATATCAAATTTCATGAGGAGAAAGCCATGAAGTTGTCGCTTGAGAGGGAGATACACTTGCATTGTGATGAGGAGCTACTTGTTCCTAAAGATGAGCCTTAGGATGTGGATCAGCCACAAGAGGAGGTTCATGGAGTGGAAGAAACCACTCATGCAACACCAATCATCAGAGGGCAGAAGCGCACTACAGAAGATGAGTGACTGAATCTTGATGCAACGAAAAATGTAGGAGCACCTACATCACAGTGCATACAGAGACATTCACCTGACTGATTTACTGGATACATGGCTCTGATGAGCAAGTGTATCGTGACAGAACCATCTTCTTTTGAGGAAGATGTGGAGGATCCCGCATGGGTATATGCCATGGTTGAAGAGTATGATTTGATTGTCAGAAACAATGCATGGGATATTGTCCCAAGGCCGGAAGGGAAATCAGTGGTAGGTTCGAGATGGATCTACAAAGTGTAGAAAGCTGCCAACGGGAGCCTCAAGAAGTACAAGGCAAGATTTTTAGCTCGGGGCTTCTCACAGATCAGGGGGATCGACTATGAAGAAACCTTTTCACCTGTCACAAGGTATTCTTCCATACGAACGATCCTTACTCTCTCAGTGCAGATGGGTTGGCACATTCTTCAGATGGATGTGAAAATTGCATTCCTCAATGGAGTCATTGAGGAGGAGGTGTACATAGAGCAACGTGAAGGGTTTGAAATCTTCAGCAGCGAGTCACATGTGTGCAGGCTCAAAAGAGGGTTGTATGGGCTGAAACAAGCACCTCGTGCTTGGTACACATGGATAGACAGTTGTTTCACTGGAATTGGATTCACCAGGAGTGAGGTGGATCTGAACCTATACCAGATTGTGGTGGAGGGTAAGTTGCTGATCATTTTACTTTATGTAGATGATTTGATACTAACAGGTGATGAACTGTTGATACACTCATGCAAGGTAGATCTTGCAAAGGAGTTTGAGATGAAGGACTTGGGCCTCCTTCATTATTTCCTGGGATTGGAAATTTGGCAGTAGAAGGGTGGACTATTTGTGTCTCATGGAAAGTATGCCCGGGAGATATTGGAGAAGGTCAACATGCAAGGCTGCAAGCCTATTGACACTCCTCTTCCTAGTGGTTGGAGGAAAGAGGATGCTACATCGATAGAGGTAGTGGATGCCACTGGTTATCGACAGTTTGTTGGTTCGCTCATGTATCTAGTCAATACACGACCGGACATATGCTACGTTGTTAACCAGCTTTCACAAGCTATGGTTAAGCCTACCAAGCTCGTTTGGAAGGCAGGAAAGCATGTCCTGAGATATCTCAGGGGCACATCGAGATATGGACTATGGTACAAACAGTCGGATGAGTTGAAGCTGCATGGCTACACGGATGGAGATTGGGCAAGGAACCCAACGGACATAAAGAACACATCTGGAGGGATATCCAATATCAGGTCTACAGGAGTTTCTTGGTACAGCAGGAAAAAGAGATCCGTGTCACTCAATTTAGTGGAGGCTGAGTACATGGCAGCAAGTTTGGCTGCATTCAAGGCTATATGGATAAGGAAGATCCTAGTCAGATTTTTCGGTTCATAATTAGATCCTACTGTGATATATTGTGATAATCAGAGTTGCATTAAACTCTCGATTAATCCAGTATTTCATGATAGATCTAAAAATATTGACATCCGGTACCATCATATCAGAGATTGTATGCAGCGGAAGATCATGTTACTATCTTACATTCCTATGGAGGATCAAGATGCAGATATTCTAACGAAGGCGCTCACTAGGAGAAAATTCGAATACCATAGAGACAAGATCGGGGTGGCAGATAGTCCCTATCTTGTTGAGAGGGAGTGTTGAGATTCAACAAGATGATGAGCTTAGTGAAAATAGTCTCCCTCACTAAGTGGGCCCACAGGTTATTTTTGGCTCAAAGTCTATTTTTAGACATGTTGATTATATTCTATGAGTTGTAGGATACTATTTGTGGATGGTTGGTCAAGTTGGAAAAATAGACGGACTTCTATTTTTATACATATTTGGTAGAATCTATTTTTAGATTTCCAGTCTAAAAGTAGATATGTCAAATATTATTAGCTCTTAATAATATTTGGACTCTAAACATTATCTTATTCTCTTGGAGCACTTCAGTTAAGTGCATAGATGTGGCAAAAAAATTGACAGAAGGAATTACGCTATTCCTGAGGGTTTACTGGAGCTAATGCATGAGGAATTCAGTTAGAAATCATGTGATAGAGTTTGGTGGAGTTATAGAAGTATTTGGTGGAGTTGTATTTATTTTAACTCAGTTAGACTCAGTTGAGCTAGTTGTATCTAGTCTAACTGATTGATACACTAGTGAGAGTGGTGTGAATTAATTAGTTAATTAGTTCACTAAATAATAACTCATTAATCAATTGAAGAATACCTCAGTTAACTACAGTGCATGGACAATTTCAGTGGAGACCAGTGGAGAGGTAGGTGAAAGAGCAAGTGTGACTATCAGTTGTGACTATAGTGATGCATTGATTTCATCCAACACTCAGTGGAGATGCCAATGAGGATTGCGAAGTGCAAGCTTGGTGAATTCAAGTTCATTCAGAGCCATTCTTCAGCAGGGATTACGTAGTAGAGGCAGGCTAGCAGGTGGCAGATATTGGTGCATGGATTTGCAAGATCGGGCATGATTACTGTGTAGCAATTGTATTGTACTGAGAGCTTGATATGATCAGCTTTGTATGAGTATTGTTACATGATCTCTATGACATATATTATATACATAAAGTTTGGGTTTTTAGCTTCATGCTTTCCCATTAAACAACTGTGTTAATGTGTGTGAATTTTTATGGTTTCATGTGTGCATTGCAATTGATTTAATTTTCGCATGTGATGATCAATAGTGGAATAGATTCTGTATTGTGCATGAAGTTAAAATAGTGTGTGATCAGGAGAATCTTGGATATATAACACATAAGTTATATAATTTCTACACTATAAACCATGAAATAAATATGGTTTACCATGATTTACCATGGTGTATTTGAACATTAATACAATATTTGTCATAATGTGGTGTTCGACCAAGGATGACCATGGTTGGTTATGGTTGATTTTCACATTGAGAAATTTTTTTTGTCAGAACGTGGGATTCGACCATGGTTGACCATGGTCGACGATGGTTGACGATGATTGACCATATTTTATTTCCATATTGAGACAATATTTTTCATAATGTGACATTAGACCATGGTTGAAAATAGTTGACCATGGTTTTCATAGTGTCACAATATTTGTCACAATGTGACATTGGACCATGGTGGATAATAATTTATCAAACCATGAAATATGAACCCAAGATATTTGTATAAAAACTAAAGATTAAAATTATAAATCATATCAATAATATTATACACTAAGAATATGAACCCCTAGATTAATAACCCCAAAGGATTTATATTATAAACCCAAGTGATCAATACTTAAAATCCAAGGGATTATAAACCTAAGGGAATAATATTAAGCTCAAGGGATAAATATCATAAACCCAATTTATATAAACACTAACATAAATATTATAATCATAGAATAAACATAGTTTACCATGGTTGACCATGATTATCAACACAAGTGATATATATTAAAACCTAGGATTGATATTATAAGCCCTCTCGATAATATTATACCTTATACACTAAAACATAAATATTATAAACCATAAAATATAAATAGTATAAACCATAAAATAAACATGGTTGACCATGGTTCATTTTCATATTGAGAAAATCTATCACAATACGATGTTCGAACATGGTTGACCATATTTGAGCATTACTGGTTTTCAAATCAAGACAATCTTTGTGAAAATGTGATGTTGGACCATGGTTGATTTTAATATTGCGAAAATATTAGTCATAATGTGACATTGGACCATGATTGACCATGGTTGACCATGATTGTAAATCCAATGGACTTACACTAAACCCAAAAAATTACATTATTAACCCTATGAACAATGTTACACCTTTGGAATATGACATCTTAGATTAATAAATACAAAAAAATGATATTAATGTTATAAAACCTATGAATAATTCTATACCCTAGGAATATTAACCCTTAGATTAATAAACCCAAAAATTTGATATTATAAACCCAAGGAAATAATAAATCGAAGGGATTAATACTAAAAACCCAAGGGAATACTAGTCAAACCAAGGGATTAATATTATAAACCCTAGGTATATAAAGACTTAGATAAATACTATAAACCCTAATATAAACATGGTTTACCATGGTAGATTTGAACATTGAGATAATATTTGTCAAAATGAAACATTGGAACAAGGATGACTATGGTTGGCCATGGTTGATTTTTGTATTGAGTATTTTTTTTCACAGTGTGGCATTGGACATTGGTTGACCATGGTCGATTATGTTTGATGATGGTTGATAATGGTTTACCATAGTTGCTTTTCATATTGAGACAATATTTGTCATAATGTGACATTACACCATGGTTGAAAATGGTTGACCATGGTTGCCATAATGTAAAAATATTTGTCATAATCTAAGATTGGACCATGGTCAATAATAATTTATTAAAGCATGAACTATGAACCAAAGAGAATTATATAAAAACTAAATATTAAAATTATAAACGATATGAATAATATTATAGAGTAAGAATAGGAACCCCTATATTAATAACTCCAAAGGATTGATATTATAAACCCAAGGGAATAATAAACCCAAGGGACAAACATTAAAAAGCGAAGGGATTATAAACCGAAGGGAATAATATTAAGCCCAAGGGATAAATATTATAAACCCTAGAATAAACATGGTAGGCCATGGTTGTTCATGATTATCAACATAATGGAAATATATTATAACTTACTATAAACCTTATGTATAATTATACCCTAGGAATATGAACCCTTAGATTAATAAACCTGAGGGGATTAATATTATAAACCCAATGGAATAATAAACCAAGGGATTAATTCTAAAACTGGAAGGCACTATAAACCCAAGACAATAATATTAAAGCCAAGGGATTTATATTATAAATCCAAGGCATATAAATTGAAATATAAATATTATAAACCATAGAATAAATATGGTTGACCATTGTTGACCATGGTTCATTTTCATATTGAGAAAATATTTGTCACAATACGATGTTCAACCATTGTTGACCATTGTTGAGCATGATTAATTTTCAAATCAGGAGAGTCTTTGCTACAATGCGATGTCATACCATGGTTTATTTTCATATTGAGAAAATATTACTCATAATGTCACATTGGACCATGATTGACCATGACTGACCATGATTGTAAACCCAAGGGATTTATACTAAACCCAAATAATTATATTCTTAACCGAATGAACAATATTACACATTTGCAATATGAAACCTTAGATTAATAAACCCAACATATTGATATTAATTTTATAAACCCAATGAATAATTTTATACCCTAGAATATGAACCCTTACATTAATAAACCCAATGGATTGATATTATAAGACCCATGGAAATAATAAACCCAAGGGATTAATACTAAAACACCAAGGTTTTATAAACTCAAGGAATAATAACGAAACAAATGGATTAATATTATAAACACAAGGTATATAAAGACTTAGATAAATACTATATAAACCATGAAATAAACATGGTTGATGATGGTTTACCACAGTTGATTTGAACATTGAGGCAATCTTTTTTAGAAGGTGATGTTGGACAAAGGATGAACATAGTTGTCCATGGTTGATTTTCATATAGAGACAACATTTGTCACAATCTAGCATTGGACCATGGTCGACAATTGTTGAAAATGGTTAACAATGGTTGATTTTCATATTGAGACAATATTTGTTGTAACTTGACATTGGACCATCGGTAATATTTATATTCAGACGATCTTTGCCATAATGTGTTATTGGACCATGGTTAACCATGGTACACAATGGTTGGTTTTCATATTGAAACAAATTTTGTTGACAATGTCATATTGAACAATGGTTGAACAATATTATAAACGCATGGGATTTATATTAATCTGTAAGATTAATATTATAAACCCTAGTATTAAACCCAATCTTGTAAACCCTAGTGTTGAGCCCAATATTATAAACCCTAATCTTAAACCCAATATTATAAAACCTAAAATTAAAACTTATATCATGACAAAAATGTTTAATGAATATGGTTGAGCATATTCAACCAAATTTCATTAGTATAACTTTACAAATATTATTTTTTTAAACATTATTAATATTATAGTAATGATGTTACTAACAATATTGCATTTTTTATTATTAATGATATATATAATATTTATATTAGTAATAAAAATTAGTAAGTTGCTCTCGTATTAATATTAATAGTATTTACCGTGAAGCTATGAACAATAACATATAATAATATTAATATTAATAATCATTACTTCAATATTTTTCTAAACAATATGACATTACAAATATTATTTTTGTAAACACTATTAAATGATATTAATGATGTTATTGATAATATTGTTTCCAATATTAATTTGTTATGATTAATGACATATATTAATATTAATATTTTTAATAACTAATATTAATGTTATGTGATAAACATTTATAGTATCTCAATTAATAATATTTATAATGAAACTAAAAACGATAATATATAATAATATTAATATTAATAATTATTACATTAATAATTTTTAACATTATGACATAATAAATATTGTTTTTCTAAACATTATTAATAATATATTAATGATATTAGTCATGATATTGTTTCCAATATTAATTTGTTATTATTAATAATATATATTATTGTTATTATTAATAATATATATATATTTTTTTTAAAGAATAAAAAGGATAAGTATTTGTATTAAAACTCATCCACACGCAATCAAAACACGAGATCTTTACAACCAAAGTTGAGAGTGTCCTTGGTTGAGTCTATTACAATTTGTCCCACTCTTATTCGAACTTTTACATCAGCCATTCCACTATCAAAATATTGATCTAATTGTGTGCTACTATAGATTTTACATAATTTCGATAATAAATATATAAATTTTTTTTTAGACATATAACAAAATTATAGATTCCTGAGGTGTTTATTCTTTCATTGGTGTTGGGGAGTTGAGGTCCAACAATTTTGGCACCTCCTCCTCCTTTTTGTTGTTTTCTGCAAGTTTAAGTTTCAGACCCTCTATTTCTTGTGTGAGAGCTTCCACCTTATCTTCAAGCTTGTGAATTTTATCCTTATCTTCCAACTATTGATCCTTGATTGTGATTGCATCCTTGTGGTGATGATGCACACACATTTGCAACACAACGATCCCATGGCAGAATTCTCCAAGCTCCATGATACATGAATCACCCTTCACCTTGCTACTCCCAGAACATTGGACCCTATTAACAATCCCACTTGCTGACCCACTACTCTCAGAAGTAAAACTCATATCAGACACAAGAAATTTAGATTCAGAACCAAAATCCAGGACCCCTATAACCTTCAAATTACTAGACTCGAGACATGAGCATAACACAGAGTATACAAAGGAACCAGTGCACAAGAAGGTCACCAGACTCACCAAATCCATAGACAAGGCCTTGACTGTTTCATAGATGAAAACTACCAACACCGAAATTATCCCCGAGTTCCTATAATACCTGAGACTCTGAAAGTAAACCGCACATGGACTCAGGCCAGTGCACAAGCAATTCAAGACAACCTTAGCCCCCTCAGATAGACTAAAACTTGGACCCTCCTTGACAATTCCCCAGGTGCCGGTTCCTGCCGAGAGAACCCAAAGGACTGTAAGCAGGAAAGAGACCCACCAGAGCACCACCAGCCAGCCCTTTGGCTCGCCAGGCTTACTCTTTCTCAGACTATTACTATTGTTCTTAAATCTTTGCTTCAAACATGGGACCAACAACCAAGCCACCACCACTCCAACGAGTTTGGGCTTACTAATAATACTTTGGTTGTTATTCCTTAAATACCCACTTGAAGGAATCCAATGAGGGAGGAGCGACATTATAGTACTAGAGGTACTTGAATCCAAATGTCATTCCATGATTTACTTAATACGAAAACTTCTTTGAACTCCATAGCAACCATATTCCGATGCTTTTCCTGCAATTTCTAGGGCCCGGGGGGTAAATGCTTCTCCCATGACTTCACCCTTCCCACAAACTAAGTACCAATTTTCCATCTACTATACTCAGAAATGAGCAAGGGGAGGAATAACCACATGCCTATTATGATGTATGGACTAGGTGGCTATCTTTTGAGCTACATGACGCCACTATCATGATTGATTTCATTATAAGGTTCGCCACAAGAGTCGAGGACGAGGGAGAAGTAGTCAAGGTCAACAGGACAAGGCATGCATAAATAATTTAGAGGATAGTGAAGGTGATCCCACTTATTGAGTAGATGGAGGGGGAGGTTATCATGTCAGCAATGAGATGAGAGGGTTGGGGGGGGGGAGGTGGAGTGGAAGTAAAGGGGAGAGGTGGAAGAAGGAAATAAAAGAAAGGGGGCAGGGTGAAGGAATGAGAGAGCACAAGGGGATAATTAGGAGGGGATGGGGGAATGAGAGTGGGAGGGAGAGGGGGATGAGGAGAGGGTTAAGGAGCAATAGGGAAGATTAAATCCAGAGATAACAAGGATAATTGCGAGATGATACTATCATGAGGATTCAACAGATTAGAGGGTATTTCCTTATTCTCCTTTGTGTGATTTTAGCCACTCTTTGTCTTAGGGTTCTCAATCATGATTAAGGAAAAATTAGGTGGCCTTCCATCCCATTCACCTCCGTAGCTTCTTCCTTAATTCTAAAAGAAACATTTTCTTTCTTATCCGCTTTTTTGTTGTTTCCCCTTAGGATGTGGTAGAAATTCACTTCCTCCAGTAGCAGCATTAGACTCTAATCTCCCTTTATGACCTAGTTTAATAAGGTTTTATTAGCATGAGTGTTCTTCATCATGTTTTTTATCATTATCATGGAATCACCCAAGATTTGGAGTTTCTCTATACCTTGGATGATGACTAGGTTGTTGCAAAAGAGAAGCCCATAAGCCTTTGCTTGGTTATTCATTTTTTGAAGTAAGCTCCAGGCATATCTGTCTTTGATGTTTCCATTGTGATTTATGAGAATCCCTCCCCCTCTTGCCACCCCATTAGTAATATTTTAATAGCTAATATTAATATTAATAATGTTTATTCTTAAACTATAAATAATAATATATAATAATACTAATATTAATAATTTTTATTATATAAAATTATATTAAGTAATGCAAAAATTATTTTAATACCATAAAATATATATTTAAAATAAAATGCCATATTTATTAAAGCTTAAATGTAAAAATTTGTATTATTTTTAGATATGGTGCTAAAAATAAAGCTTAATATTAGAACTGAAAATTTAATATTAAAAGCTAATATTCTATTATTATAAAGTGAACTATTTGTGATTGATTACAATATGGTTGTATAACATATTTGTTTGGGCTTTGGCTAAAGTTTATTTCATATCATTTCTCATAGATCATACAATCTTATTTATGGAGAGAAGTAAAGAGGTTTATATTGTCTTTTAATTGATGAATTTCTTATTGTCTATCATTATTTATTAAATTGCTAAAAATGAATTGTCTATTATTCTTGGATATTCAATTTCTTTATAGTAAAAGAATTTACTTTTTTATTATAGAAATAAAAAATGTGAGCATTCAAACATTTCACCTATAACAAAGAAACTATATTAATATTAAAACCTAATATTAAAAGTAAAATTTAAAAGCTACTCTTAAAACCTAATATGTATTATTATAATATTATAATAGTAATATAAAAAACAATATTTGTGATTGAGGTACTTATATATATATATATATGATGGTATAACACACTCATTTGCTACATGGTAAATGAACCTCAGAGAGGGATTGTTGTGTAACCAACTCCAAAAATAAAATAAAAGAGATATCAACACCTTAGAAATAAGCCACTTCGAGGGGGCAACCTCCAATACATTACATAAATGAACAATTCTTGGATGATACAATTTATAAAACCTCATTTCTATATATAGGAGTCCATGGGGCCATAATTTAATCCTAGTGGGCCACAATGTAATCCTAGCCGACCTAACAATAATATTTAAGGGCACAATAATAACAAAATGGGGGTTACAAGGGTACAATAATAACAATAAGGGGGTTACACTAACAATAATAAGGGACTATACTAGTAATATAGGGACTTAAAATTCCCCTCTCCTTCAAAAAAGTGTTGTCCTCGATGATTGAGTAGCTTTGGGTGCTTCTGTATAAAATTCTCATCCTCCCATGTAGAATCTTCAGTGGGTAAGTTCTTCTGCTTGATGAGATACTCTGAAATTGATCGATTCCGTAGTTGTCGAGTTCTTGTTTCTGTGACCTCTTCAGGTTCTAATATGATTTTTCCTTCCTCATCAAGTTCTGGCAATATTGTTTGAACTGGAATATTTTCACCTATAACCTTTTTTAAGCATGAAACATGGAAAACTAGATGTACTCGCGAAGAAGCATGAAGCTCCAATTTGTATACCATAGTACCAATATTTTGCAACAATTTGTAAGGACCATAGTACTTTGGTGATAATTTATTATCCTTCTTAGCTTTCTTGAGGGACATTTGTTTGTATGGTTGTAGCCGTAAAAATACCCAATATCCTACATCAAAACTTCTCTCGTTGCGATGTTGATCTGCCTGTTGTTTCATTCGATTTTGTGCCAAATTCAGGTTATCCTTTAAGAATTAGAGAACCTCTCGCTGATGCTCGATGTGATATTCAACTGCTTGAACCTTCGAATTTTCCCTTAAATATGATGTGATGGATGGTGGATGATATCCATAAAGTGCCATAAATGGGGTCATTTTTGTTGTAGTATGGAAGGAAGTGTTACACCACCATTTAGCGAGAGGTAACCACTTGACCCATTGTGTTTGTTTATCAGATACAAAACCAAAAATATATCCTTCCAAACATTTATTTACTATCTCAGTTTGACCATCAGATTGGCGATGATAATATGAGCTATGAGCTAATTGAGTACCCAAACAAGAAAATAACTCTGTCTAAAAATATCCAGTAAAAATCTGATCTCTTTCACTCACAATAACCCTTGGGCTTCCATGTAGCTTTTGAATTCTGTCCATAAATGTAGTAGCAACTGTACTTGCTTTAAATGGATGAGATAGTGCACAAAAGTGTGCATACTTGGTAAATCTATCAACTACCACCATGATGACACTCTTTCCTTCGGACTTAGGTAAACCTGTGATAAAATCCATTGAAATCTCCTCTCAACGTTGACTTGGAATGGATAAAGGTTGTAGAAGTCCCAAGGTCTTAATTGTCTCAACTTTATTCTGCTGGAAAACCAAACATTCCGCCACAAACTTTTGAATATCAGATTTAAGGCCATCCCAAAAAAATTCTTTCTTCACCGTGTGGTAAGTTTTTAAAAATCCTGAGTGTCCTCCTAAAGGAGAAGTGTGCAATTCCAGAAAAATATTTTGTTTTAGTTGGGAATTCTTACAAAGATATAAGCGATCTTTGTACCATAAGGAATCATTTTTCCAACTAAATGTATCAGATGTACTAGGATCTTGCTGCAACTTTTGAATGAGTCTCCATACATCTTTGTCCTTCTTCCATTCATCTCTTGCTTCGGTTATCCAATCTGGTTGGATAATAGAAATGGCACAAAGCAATGCTTCCACCTCTTCATTCTTTCTTGAGAGTGCATCTGCAACAACATTAAGCTTTTCCTTTTTGTAGATTATTTCAAAGTCATAACCCAACATCTTTGTGACCCATTTTTGCTACTCTTCTGAAGATAGTCTTTGTTCCAAAAAGTGTTTAAGACTACCATGATCAGTTTTTACCTTGAAGTGTCTTCCCATTAGGTAAGTTCGCCATTTCTTTAGTGCATGCAGTATTGCTAACATTTCCTTCTCGTAAATAGGTTTTTGTAAATACTTTCCTTTGATTGGACGACTTTCAAAAGCAATGGGTCTTCCTTCCTGCATTAAAACTGCACCAATTCCATTTCCTGAGGCATCACATTCCACAAAAAAGGTTTTTGTGAAGTCTGGCGTAGCTAAGACCGGTGCTAGGCACATTGCCTCTTTAAGATGTTCAAAGGCCTTAGTTGCTTCAGGAGTCCATGAAAATGCATCTTTCGTCAATAATGTTGTTAGAGGTGCTGCTATTCTCCCATAATTCTTAACAAACTTGCGATAATACCCTGTTAACCCGAGAAATCCTCGCAACTGCTTTATGGTTGTGGGAACTTTCCATTCCTTAATGGCTTTAATTTTGTTAGGGTCTACTTTAACACCCTCGTGAGATACAATATGACCCGGATATTCCACCTCTTGTACTCCAAAGAAACATTTGGATTTTTTTGCATATAATTGTTTCTCCTGCAATAACTTGAGCACCCTGTCAACATGTTCAACATGATCCTTCCAAGACCTGCTGTAGATTAGTATATCATCAAAAAATACTAGCACAAATTTTCTAAGGAAGGGTTTGAAAATGGAATTCATCAAACCCTTGAAATGTAGAAGGTGCATTGGTAAGGCCAAAAGGCATGACCAAAAATTCATAATGACCCTCATGAGTTCGAAATGTTGTTTTTTGAATATCTTTAGTCTTCATTCTAATTTGATGATATCCTGAACGAAGATCCAACTTGGTAAAATAAATTGCTCCATGTAATTCATCCAATAATTCATCAATCACAGGAATGGGAAATTTATCTTTAATGGTGAGCTTATTGAACTCCCTATAATCTGGACACATTCGCCATGATCCATCCTTGTTGTGTGCCAATACTATAAGAGTAGAGAAATAACTTTGACTAGGTTGAATTATACCTGCCTCTAACATTTCTGCAATCATACGTTCAATTTTTCTCTTTTGGACATAAGGATATCTATAAGGCCTGATGTTTGGAGGAACACTTCCTGGAATCAAATGAATAGCATGATCATGATCATGAATAGGTGGGTGTCCTTTGGGAGTTTCAAACACCTTGGAATGATTGTCTAAGACTTGTTGGAGATCTGCAGAAATAAATGATTTTGATGTTGGAACTTCTAGTGAGCATAATAGTGCAATTACGCCTCGTTGTTATTTCTTTAGAATCTTTGTCATGACATTAGAGCTTATTATCCTTCCCATCTTCCCTGCAATACCCCGTAATTTGACTTCCTTTCCTTCTGAAAAAAAATTCAAGAACATTTCTTGAAAATTAAAAGCTATCGTCCCCAAAGATTGTAACCATTGTACTCATAGTACAACATCAACACCTCCCATAGGAATGGAAAGCATTGGACTAGTCAATACATATTCCTCCATGGTTAGCTTGATATTATGGAATTTTCTAGAGAAATTTATAGTTCCTCCATTTGCAGCCATCACTTGACATTCTGGTACTGGGTATAGGAAACAATTTAATTCCTTGGCTACCTTACAATGAATAAAATTATGGGTGCTACCCGAATCAATCAACACTATTACCTTTTTCTTCTTGATATGTCCTTCTATCTTGAGAGTTTTAGGAGTGGTAATTCCTACCGGTGCATTACACGATATGGTTAGATTCATTTCTTCCTCTTCTAGGGCTGGTTCCTGGTGTATATCCTCTTCCTGTTCATTTTCTTCTTCTTCTTCACAATATATGTAAAATAATTTTTTCTCAGCACACTTATGACCTTTAGTGTATTTTCTATCACAACTGTAGCAAAGCCATTTTTCTCTTTTCTCTTCCAATTTTTGTGGTGTGAACCTTGTAGGTTGTGGAAATCTAGGCGTAACAACACTTCCTTCTTTATAGAATTGAGTGGTAGGCTTCCTTGTCGCCATAATTTTACATTCAACTTTTCTTGCCAACCTGAATGCCTTCTCCAATGAATCACGTTCCAAAACGTGAACTTCATGTTGCATGTTATCCTTTAAAGTGCCTATGAAGAGATCAATCCTATGTTACTCTGGAATATCAGTTACCCTTATATTCAATTTTTGGAAGTCCTCAACGTGTTGCCCCACTAGAACCTTTTCTTTGAGATTTATCAATTGGCTAAAGAAGGTTTTTCTCTTTGTATCCTCATAGTGTGCTATCATTTCCTCCGTAAAAATTGACCAAGTGACAATTTTTTTACGAGAGAAAAGCCATCGATACCATACAAGTGTATTTTGTTCTAAATGTAAAGTTGCAATGCGTACCTTTTGTGTGTTTTTCACGTTATGGAGATCAAAATATTACTCCATCTGTAGTATCCATGTTACAGGATCCTTTCCATCAAACTTCCTCATATCCATTTTTGGAATATTGTGGTTCTTCCCGCCAACATTAGAGTTTATGAAATCATGATTTAAATTTATTTTGTTATCATCATGAGGTTTTTCTACTATATTTTCACCATTAGGAAACATTTCTTGTATCAACTTTGTCAAACCTTCCATGTCTGCTTTTAGATCATTCTTCATGTTTTCCATGTTGTCTTTCATGTCATCCATCTTAGCTTCCATGCCAGCTTCCATGTCATCCATCTTAGCTTCCACGCCTTTCTTCAAATCGTCCATCTTTGCTTCCACGCCTTTATTTAAAACTTCCACTTCTTTTTTTGTTGCTCTTTGCGAGAGCGAAATTTGGTGCACTTGCTCTTGTAATTTTGATAGATCATGTTGCAATTCTTCATCTTCATGAGTCATCGCAGAGCCTTCTAAAGGCTTAATGGGCGTTGAATTATTTTTAAGGGGCATATTTTAGAACCAAATACTGATATCTATTCTACAATATGTCGTTGCAATCAATTCAAATTGATTCTTCAAACAAGACTTATGCAATTCGGGAAAAAAAAATACACACCTTTTTCTTGCTTTTGAGGAGCTCGATATTTAAATTGGATTATCTCTATAATTGTAGCACTTCAATATTTGAATTTCGGCACCAATGTAGCCCTCTGAATTCTATTTTGAATGCCATAGGTCTGACCTGATTTGGATTCTTCAAGAAAAATTTGTGTCCAATTTCCCACAATGACCTAATTATGGACTAGTTCAGTACAGCGAACTTGTATGACTTTCCATGTGTCACTGTTTGGTCCTTCAGCTATGAAATTGATAGCAAAGAAACTAAAGTCCATTTACTTGCGACAAATTTTTACGGCACTCCAATTCGATGCTCAGAGAGAGAGTTATGAATATTTTCCCACGATCACTTCTTTGAGATGAAATTCAGAAGCCTCACAAAGAACTATCTTCCACAGATCATATCTCTAAAAATATTGTGAACCAAGCTCTGAAATTTTTTGAAAAGTTTCCTCAGGATTTCAGCTTCGCACCCTAAACATTTCAGATTATGAACCTTCGTAGAAAAAAAGTTATAGATAAAATTCCACGATGACCTGTTTATAGCAGCGAAACCCTAGAATCCAAAGCTCTGATGCCAAATGTTGTGTAACCAGCTCCAAAAATAGAATAAAAGAGATATCAAAACCTTAGAAATAAGCCACTTCGAGGGGGAAACCTCCAATACATTACATAAATGAAAAATTCTTGGATGATACAATTTACAAAACCTCATTTCTATATATAGGAGTCCATGGGGCCATAATGTAATCCTAGTGGGCCACAATGTAATCCTAGCCGACCTAACAATAATAATTTAAAGGCACAATAATAACAAAATGGGGGTGACAAGGGCACAATAATAACAATAAGGGGGTTACACTAACAACAATAAGGTACTATACTAGTAATATAGGGACCTAACATGGATCATCTCCTTTATCCATAGATTCCTAATTAAATATTTATGAATGGGAGCTTTAAACATCAATTCATGTGCTTAGTGCTTGGTTGAAATTGAAAAATTCCTCATTGTTGAACATTGGTTGATGTTTTTTGTTGATCATAACAACATTCTAAAGCAATTTGTCAATCTATTGTGGAATTGTTTTTTTTTTTCCTTAAATTTTGTTAGGATTATTGGTTATAGAATGTGAATCTTCCAACGTTTTGAAAAATGATTTCGGTGCTTAGATGAAAGGACATAAGGACATAACGTTGTTTTAATTTGTACAAAGTGTTGAACCCTTTGTTAAACTTGGGTGGGGGGGTCGGGGGGGGGTGGGGTGGGGTGGTGAATCAGTTTAATACATTCATGGAATTTTAAATTTTCTTTTGAACTTATTTCCACCTTCATTTCATCATAAAACTATTTTTTAATGAAACAAAAATATTAATATGTGAGCAGAAAGTATTAAGCAGAATAAATACATAACATCAAAACATAATCATCATGCATATAAACAACATATGGGCGGAAACGTGAAGCCGAGTTACACTTTTGTGAGAATCGGGGGCCGAAAAGTTTTTTCGGCAATAGTTCAACTGAACATTTTATAAAGTTCGACCGAATTTTCTTATAAAGTTCGGCCGAACCCGTGATTCTGTTTATATTGACGGCACACTGATGGCGTGGGAAAACAAAATTTTCGTCGGAGATGGGAAAACCGACGACAAAATTTCGACCGAACTGTGAGTTCGGCCGAACTTTTACTTTTAAAAAAGTTTGGTCGAACTAGTTTTTATAAATAAATCACTCGCGATGTTTTTTTGTTTACCGGTTTGATTATTCGCGCATTGTCTGTGACTGTTCGCTACTCTGTTCGCGTGTTTTTTCTCGTCAGCCTGTTGCTCCTCCAGTCCGTGACTGTTCGATGCTCTGTTCGCGCATCTGTGACTGTTCGGTGCTCTGTTCGTTGCTCCTTTCGTCAGCATTGTTGTTGTTGTATATTGGGTATGTTCGAGCGAACCTCTTGCAACAAAAAAATGAACAAAAAAATGATTGAAACTGTTCCATTGTTTGTTTTTAAGCTTTATTTGCTGTGTTAAATTGTTTTAGTTTTATATTAGGTTTGAATTGAAACAACAATTTAGGGGCATATAGGTGGCCACAATTATCTGGGGATGGCACCAAAATTTCTAATATATCTATTTTATATTAGCTACTTGAGCTTAGAGCCTTCTCCTTCTACGATTCACCTCCTCCGCATTGGTTGTCTCTTGCCTTCGTGGTTCTCTTGCAATCCATTTTATGAATTCCAATTTGAGCTCGAACTTATTGTAATGTCATAGCTCGTGCATGGACTCCCTCTTTTAATAAATTCTAAAGTACATAAATCCGGGAGCTAGGAGCAAGGATAATGTCTTGACTTGACAATGCTTAATTTCAGGACTTGACAGTGCTTTTAAACTACTTGGAGGGGATTAAGTATCAAGAGAATGTCTCAACTTGACAGTGCTTAATGTATCGACTTGATAGTGCTTTTAAACTATGTGGAGGGGATCATGTATCAGATCAAATTTTATACAATTGAAGATTTTCACATTGTCGGATTAATGATTAGTAATTAAAACAAAAACGAATAGTTTGAACGCTTAAATAATAATAGGGATACAGGCACTAACCGCTTAAACTCCTCCCTTTCTTCCTCTCTTTCATTTGTTTTTCGGGATTTGGCCTCTGTCGCCTTTGATTTCTAAATGCAGATCGTGGGATTCTCCAGTAATCGATTAGATTTTTTTACTGTTTCTTGCATGTATCCTCCTCAATAAATAGCAAGGAAAAACAAAAGTCGTGAATCTTTAAGGATGTGTATTCTTGATCTACCTTCATTGCCAATTTGTATTCTTTCTCGACTTATTAAATATATTCTCAATGTTAACATCGTGGCTCTTATACCAGGAAACTAAAATTATTTTGTCCATGTAAGTGATTTATGTCTTCTCTTATTTTCATGTTTACTTTCATTTTCACAATCTTCAACTTGGTATCTGCAATTTTTTTTCTCCAACCTTTCTAGACTCTGGTTTCTCATAGAAGACTTCCCTTCTGGATAACTGGAGCATGGTGGATTCCCTTTTCTAGCCCTATGCAGATTCATTTCTAGCTCCCTCAGCATGCTCCCTAACTCTACATTTTTTCCTTTAAATCTTTCCATTTTGGGTACCACTTCCCTTTAAAATAGATTGCTATTGGTTACACATAATTTCAACCTCCGTATTTGCACATTCATATTCAACAATGTTTTATGAACAAATGACACCAATTGTGTCGTGAATAATTCCGTCAAATTTAATGTATGCATTGTATGTTCTGAAGACTCCAATGTAATGGATGCATTGTATGTATTTTTTCCTTGTATATTTTTATGCTCTTTGTCATAGTAATGTCATATAGTGTACAAAGTTTTAAATTGTTTTTATTATTTTTATTATGTGTTGAATGTGATTTTGATTGAAAATATTTCTTTTTTATTTATTAATTAAAAAAAATTATTAGAAAAATTATTGCTTTAAGCCTTAGAATTTACAATCAAAATTAGAAAATGTATTTTTATCTAAACTATTTATGAAAAGTTTAATAGTGTTTGATCTTCTCTACCATGTCCTTTTTACATATATCTAGAATAATATTATTTGTACAGTTTCTGGTTTTTTGTAACATTTTACTACCATAAGCAAAATCTATAGAAATAATAATCTAACATTATAATATCTTGAAATGGAGCTAGCCAACTCAAATATAGTATTGCAAATCCCTGGCTAAGTTAGATGAGGAGGCTATGTATTACATATGGTCTTGAATGAGCATTTGGACTCTTTAGATATATATCTAAAGATTCCAAAATCTCATTCAAGACCATATGTAATACATAGCCTCCTCATCTAATATATAAAACTTTAATCCATGTGCTTAACCTTAACATTGACACGAATGGAATACAATTTTACTCACTACTTTATGATGGAAAAATATGCGGATGAATATTGCCCACATATCCGAAGTCAAAAGGGATAGATTAAAAAGGGATGCTCCGGTCATCTATAAAAGATAAATTAAAGAAGCATGACATATTAGTAATGCAAATTAGATATGTGTACCAATTATGTTCATATAACACAAAAAATAGATGATTCAATACAAATGTCACATAGAAGTCATATTTATCTCATGGGCCTTCAACTTAAATTATATATCTAGCATTACATTAAGCTATAGGAGATAAATCAAAGAAGCAATTGAATGTAAATTAAACATGTGTAATAATTATGTCCTTTAGTTCAATAAATAGATAATAATTTGCAAATGCCATATCTAAGCTATATTTCATCTAAGTAGATTTCAATTTAAACTTATATCTAATGTTGAATTATATAAAATAATAACAGTAATCTAAACTTCAAAATAATATTTAGAACTTTAGTATAAAATGTGACATATAATTTTCCTGTGTGGAAAAACATAGTTACCAAGAGTTCAAAACTCATGCATTTGAATAGAAAGTGGGTATACGAATGAGCAAGTAGATTTGTTCTAGAAATGAGGAAGTGAAGGTTGATAGAGAGCCACAAAAAATTGCAAATTCATACCTTAACAAAATTTTTAGATCTTTTTAAAGAAAACGTGTCATATAATCAACTTTCATTGAAATATATGATAAACTCAACCCAATTTTATGAAAAATAGTATAACATTTTTTACATTTCACATAATACAAATATACAAATATTACTTAAGTATTGTTATAAAGATTTAACTACCCATAGAGAGATGGCCAAGTGATTGAGACAGGGCATCATCAAAATAAAAAACCAAGTACAAATTGTAGTAATCCTAGAATCATGCTTTACATAAGGTAAAATTGGGGAACTCATGACTTGTACTATAGATAAAAAAGATTTACCCTTACCAAAAAAATATATGATAAAAATTGACAAACTACATAAGTTTAAGCTTAAGGGTATATAATCCTTCTTTCCTTCCATATAGATAATGAAAATGATTTATAAGTCTCATGTTGCTTCTCATGTTACTTTATAAAACTTGATTGGAAAGAAAAATAGGAGGGGAGAAATGTAAGAAATATAAAACATAATGAAACACAACGTAAGAAATAGAGAACATACTGAAACACACACATACATATCTCTAGAAAATCAACACAATTATTTTCCTAGGAAATCCTTATGGGAGACAAGCAACCCTAAAAATTAATGATGCTCTAGAGTCCTTTTTCCCTAGGAAATCCTTATGGGAGAAAAACAACACTAAAATGTAAACATGCTCTACTCTCTCTTTTCTGGTATGGAAAATACGTTTAAGGTAATCTCTCTAGAGTTAGCTAAGACTTTTGGCGTGTAAGGTTGCTATAAAAACTTAACTTCATACATTTTTCTCTCTAACTTCACACTCCTAGTTGTATTTTCAACTATGGAACAAAATACAACAACACAAAATGGAACTCTTATTCCTCCTAGTGGCCAAGTATTTAACATAGTGTGATAGCCAACTAGGTGTAAGATTTGACTCCGTCAACCATTAACGAGGTTTGTAATTTTAGACCTTTTAGAGTCTTGTTAAAATTCCACATGTAGCTATCTTGCTATGCATGAGTAATGGGGCTAAAATGTCATTCTCTCATACCATGGTGGTCAACATGATATAGGTCAACTTAGTAAAGGCATAAATTTTGAATGAACTTCATTTGATGTTTTTCTTGCACCATTGGATATATGTCTTTTGAGTGTAGAATAATGGTCAAGATTTCAGCACAAGGAATAATCGTTTAACCCCCAAAAATGTCATTTAATACCTCAAAATGACTCCAAAAGGTTTTAGATCCCAATTCCCCACCCACCATTAAAATGACCCTACAAGTTGATTCTTTCATTTTTTTCACTCTATAAGCATCAAAATATATGACAAATAATATAATTATCCAATCTAGATCATTATTTAATAATTTGTTAAAATTATGAGTAAGATATACATCATGGAATTTAAATAAATAGCGTTAATTCATTGAACACCCTTGTACATTCCTTGTTGATACTTTGAAAGTAATACGTTTTGAAAAATAATTTGTTTATGGATTCTGTTTTCCACATTCTCTCTACCATATCAAAAACCTATAATATTTGAAACCTAAGGTCTTTCCCATACCAAAGTATGTTCTTTTAAAACATGTTTTCTTGGTGATATGGGTGATTTAGAAATGATCGGGAGAGCGAAATTCCTCATTTAATATGTACAATATGTTTGGTTCATGCCACTAAGCCAAGAATTTTAAATTCAACTGAATTTTAATATAACCAACTAAATCCTGCAAAAAAAGAATAAAACAATTTATGTTAGGGTTGTGGATTCAGGCATTGAAACAACACACCATGATATTTCAAATTTGAAAATAATGGTTTGAGTCCTAGGTAGCTTAGGATCCTATTTGTTTTCAAAATAAGGATGCACTCCCATTTGATTCTCATTATTAGGTTATAATCATGAGGCTCTCGCTCAAGAGTGGACCTTCCCAAAATCTTGTGGCGTCTTGTCACAAACAAAACCATCAAACTGAAAAACACATCATGCAAGAAACATAGCTCGCTGACATATCATTTTTCTCCTTCAAAGAAAAAAAATTCACATCATGTGAATATCTCCATGTACTCTTACATATTGGTGTACAAAACCATCAACCAAACACAAGTCAACAAAACATGCCTTTTCAAACAACTGACTCTCAAGTCAAATAATAGCTCATGTACAAATTTCCATATTTGTTGCATTTAAGTGTGTCAAAATAACTCTACTTTCAACATCTTGCTTCATGCAACATGCACCATACTTTGAATTTGCAAAGAAATTCATGAAACATCAAAATACTTGCAAGGCCCTAATTGGATAAGAAATCTAACCATATGTTAGCAAACCATTTCAATGGAACTTCTTTTAGCTACACTTCATCATCATGTGAATCATCCTAACCCTCATCAATTATGGAATCCTCTTTTCCATTCTTGTCGTTATCTCTTTCCACCTTCTTCAAATTTTTTGGATGACTTGTTGGATACAAAGTCCAACACTTGTGTACAAGGTGACCTTTCTTATGGCAATGAGTAATAAACAATTGCATCTTATTTTCAACATCATTTTCCTTGTCCAATGGGCCTTTG
This sequence comes from Pinus albicaulis, assembly GCA_034641835.2. Taxonomy (NCBI): domain Eukaryota; kingdom Viridiplantae; phylum Streptophyta; class Pinopsida; order Pinales; family Pinaceae; genus Pinus; species Pinus albicaulis. Next base: position 1,724,004,694 of record CM076575.1, read on the forward strand.
ACTTTTTGCCTCATTTATTTAGAAAGTTTCAATGTGCATGGATATCTTCTTCCAACATCTATAAACATTATGATTATTCAAACCAAAAAAGGAACATGTGCAAGTTCTTTTCTATATCTTATGTGAATATTTACCATGTTTATCAAAATAAAAAGAAATTTTATTAAAGGCAAATTTATACCTTGAACATTCACCATTGTCGCCTTCTTGAGGAGGTGAATTTGATGAGGTAGTGGCTCTCCTCTGAATACTAGCAATGAATTAAATGACTGGATAGAACTTTCAACATCCTCTTCTTTTACATTCTCATTAGCTGCATGATTATTAACATCTTCTTGCAAAGTGGGTGTCAAAATTTTCCATTCATCATGAACACAAACTTCACAAGCTTGAGGTAATGAACACGAAATAAAATTCCTTATTGGAACAGCTTCATGTGCCTCCTTGGCTTTGGAGCATTCTCCATCATGTTTTCCATAACCAAGACCCAAATAATTAGGCCATTCCTCAACAACAGTTGGCTCAACTATGCCTTGTACTCAACTATGCCTTGTACATGTTTGCCTTTAAACCTTTACTTTCATAGCACATTTTTATCAAAAATTTGGACCTTATTCCTCTAGTGTGTCTCTCAAAAGCACGTACACATTCATTTTGAGAGGAAATTGAAGACAAAAACCAATAGCTAATTCTTATAACTAACCTTGACTAAAATGAGCTAAATTGTACTTTGATACCAACTTGATTTGAATATGGACAAACTAGTTTTGTTGGGCTATCTCCCTCATTATTTAAATAAAAATGTGTTTAGGATCGTCTAAAGTTAGCCAATTGGGAAGGGGTTTATGTGTCAAGCTTTAAGTGTATTTTGTGAGAAATTTATGAGTTAATTAGCTTTTAAAAACTCATGTGTACAACAAATAAAATGAAAAATTTTTATTTCTAGGAATTTTTTTTCCCTCAATCCAGATTCTGATCATTGGACATGTAAGAGGAAGAAAGAGGGAATTCACTTTTCAAATTCTAGACCTTGTCTAAACCAAAATAAACTAGAGGTTTGGTTTTCAAATACATTCACTTATTTGGAAAAGTTCTAGCTACCAAAAGTCCATATGCCAATCCACCTCCCAAGAAATCCATTTATTACACCACTGGTTAGTTTTTTGTCTTCCTATATTCTTTATCAACCTCTTCTAGTGATTCTTGAAAGGTGGATACTTAAATCCTTCCTAAAAATTTGAGCTCTAAAACGAGAAGACATAGAAGGTCATTTTCAGTGATTCTTCTATCCAATTATAAAAACCAAGTGAATATTTCTACATATTGATTTCTGTCCCATAAACTGTACAATATATGTGGAGTTGCCTCGCCCTAAGCAAGATGTTTAACAAACATAATAATAGAGAAACAATTAATGAGGTCACCAAAAGATGTAGCCTCTTCAAGGTATCATATCCTCTCATCAAGATCAAGAATCTATTCACCAAAAATGTCCTATGGAAATGATGGTTTAAGAAACAAAACTAAACAAAAACCTTCAGTGAGAACAACAAAATCTAAAACCTCTTCAAGGTCTTCAATCTGCTCGTAAAGTTAAATTGTGTCTTGATCAAGTCCAACAACAAAGAAACATTCAGTGACAACACCAAAATCTACAACTTCTTCAACATCTTCTAAACCATCTTCAAAGTCAATATTGTGTGCATCAAATTCCTCAGCAAGGTCATCATTGGAGTCATCAAAACTACTATTTCAAACTTCAATGCAAAAAATAAGTCAAAAGAATTCAATTTCTCCTCCAAAACCTTCTTCTCTGAGCAAAGCTAGCATGATGTCATCGAGAAATTGAGTAATTCCACGAGGAAATTCTATCAAAGTTAAAACAAATCATTTTCATCCATATTTAATGCCTACTTTTTCAGGTGGAACACCTTCAAATTTAAGGACCACAATGCCATAAAATACAACTTCACCTAATAGGTGTAGACCTAGAACCCTCAAATTTGTGTGACATGTACAATTGAAGATCTTATATGGTAAGCAGTGTGAGAAGAGAGTCATGGTCACTGAGTTGAGCAAGAGAAATAGTTTGGTATGACATCCTTACTTGTGATAGGTCTAGCTAGCAGACTACCAAATTACATGGTAATGGCATTAAAAATGTGAAAATTCCCATTTCAATTGGAAATAAGATGGTAGAGAAAGGTATAGATGAAAGGAGATATCCATCTATGGTAAATAAATCAAATAATTCTATCAATTCCACCTTGCAACTCTAAGAGACATTGAATTAAATTTCATCTCAAGATAGGGCTTTGGGAGGACACTCTCAAAGCCAACCTTCGTTATGGATTTGAAACACATGGTAAGTATCAAGACTTAGCAACCTTATTTGCATAATTTTTTCTAGCATGGACCTTAATGTCATAGCCTTCTTTTGCCTAAAATGAATGCAAATTTCCTTGCAATTGGCTTGCGACATTCATAATTCATGCTCATGGAACATGATTTTGTTGCAATTGTGATAACATCTGCTGTATGCAGAAGCTAATAAAAAATGATCGAAAATGACATTTTTGCTCTGTTTTTTTGAATATTTAAGGAAAATTACACCAAGTAGCTTCCAACCTCATATGACCATCATGTCAAACTCATCTTAGGATATTGTCCAAGTAAGAGCCACTTAAGCAAGAAATCTAGTATACATGACTCCAATTTCAATTAGCAGCAATGACAGTTCTAAGTATGGTGCAAACATTGCTCCAGATCCTTAATGGGGCATGTTTGATGACAATAATTTGGGGAGTGAGAGAGGGAGATGGTAGGAGAAAAAAATCAAGGAATCCACGGGAAATTGAAAAATATATAACTAATAAGGTGGAAGACACTTTGTAACCTAAGAGAGAAACCTGTTAGGAAATGGGTGAAGTTGGTATTACACACCCAATTGGATAACCTTGAGGAGAAAACATTTCTCCCACTTTATTTGTTGGCATAACCTAGTAAGTGTTATTCACTAGCATGTATTTTGTAAAGGCCTTGACCTAGTTCCCATTCAACTCCATCCACCGGGTTGTAGAGGATTCCAAGCCTAATTTCATGAAAAGTAAGTTGGGGATGATCACATTGACCTGCTTGATGACGTGTCTATGAATATTAACTACCTTGAACTATTTTTTTTGCGTAGGGAAAGAGACACATTCCCATGTCTGAGCATGAAAACGTTCTTTGATATTGTTAATGCCTCTAGTGTTTACTTCTACAAGTTCTATAGGCAGAGTCTGTAAAGGGCCAGGTAGCCTCTGGATCTCATCTTTTATGAAAAGTGACATATCTAGTAAATGCCCCTACAGTCAATCTCTGGAATGGATCTAAATAGAAGTTCTTCATTTTAATATCCATAAAACACAACAACTTTAAGGTAAACTATGTACATGTGTCATTTCTCCCACAAACCAAAGTGTATAAGTGGTAAATTTTATACCAAGTGTGCTCCCACCATGTAAAGCGCAATTTGGTGAACTTATCATTTTTATAATTTCTTTTTCGATTAAATTTATTTTCACACATGATCAATTATTGCTTTGAAATTTGTGTTCTACATAATTTGTGTACACTAAATTACAAATTGATTTTTTGAAATCTATTTTGTGTAAATGTCGACCAATAGATATATATCATGGAGGATGAATGACGAAGATCAGCCGAATCCCATATGGAGGTTCAGGGATCGGGGGATGTTCATGGTATTTAAATATAATCTTAAATCTCCATACATGTGTGTACATATCGAATTGATTTTTTATTAACTTTGTGAGTTAAATTAGTTGTTAATAAGTTTCATATTTTAATTTTTAGGAGGTAAGACAAGGGTTTCTCCTCCATCCATGGAGTGTGCCCATGGTTCAACCGATCGAGGTAGGAGTGGTAGCCAGGTTGCGTGAAGGGGTGATATTTATTCCCAGAAGGCCGATCTTGTTGTTGGTTCTCAATAGGGTCATTTTGGGTTTGGTTCTCAGCAGCGTCATTAAGGTGGTTCTCAGCAGGGTCATGTTGAAGAAGATGCTAACCAACAACGTCAAGTTTGCCATCAATTTCAATATTTTTTCATTAAATTTGTACAACTTTTTTTACACGTGTTTTTTCTAATATACGAAATTTTATATATATATATATATATATATATATATATATATATATATATATATATATATATATATATATATATATATATATATATATATATATATATATATATATATATTGATGCAGAGGCCGAAAATGTTCGAACTAGTGGTCAAAATAGATGCAGGGCAGCCCGCTACATTCAATAAGAAGGTTGTCAACCCAACACAACTTATCCGGCCGAGATTACTGATATACCATGGGAAACCAACATGGCGGAATGCACCTTACAAAGGTGTGAAAGACTTCATGCAAAATTGCAAAGAGATCTTGTGGCTTTGTCTCTACCTGCTGAGAGTCGACAAAGCCTTGAAATAGTTACACATTCATTGGGTGAAATGGTAAATGTGTATAGAAATCTTGGGCCAACGACTGATTCATTTGTAGAAATGATGAGAAAGAGAAAAGAAACAGTGATGGGTCCCGATAAATGAGAGGACGTAAAACAAAAAGTTACAAAAGAAGTGGCCAAGTCAATGTTTAATTACAAGGAAGGGCCAAAAAGAAAAATGTTGAAGGTGCAGTATTTCAAGCACCCAGACATAGCTCGTTATTTGTACGATAGGCACCTTGCGGCCTATGGAAGGCTTCCATGGAATGATGAGGTTCCTGTTTATTTTTCACAAATGTTTTATGCAGAAATTTTTTTGGGTATGAAACCCAATTACAATGATCTTCCTTCAGAATTTTTTGACCCGGGGAAAGGTCGATTATATGACCATAAAGGCACTAAGTGAGATGTGGAGTTGCCTCGCCCTGAGCCGCCATTGGTGAGTCGACCATTTCGAGTCGAAACTTTGTGATCAGAGATGGATGCGACTTCTCAAATAAGTCGAGAAGCAAGGGATGTTATGATCGAGAATGTTCATAGCGGATTGGGTGGATTCGATCTTTGTTTAAATCGACAAAGAGCACGTGAAAATGGATGTGCCAATTTTTTTTATTGTAAAGATGAGGAGATTGACAACATGAATGTTGAAGATCTCCGAACATATGCAAAAAATTGTCGTAATGGTTTGCAAGACCTAATTTTTCATGAGGAAGAGGGCACCAGAATGGTATGTGTTAGTGACCTTAGGGTTTGAAATTATTTTTACATGTGTACAATTTGTAATAAATACATGTGTATGTACATGTATACATTTATTTGTATCTGTACATTAATCTAACAAAAATGTATGATTATATGTTAAAAAACCATTTGCAGTTCTCACACATGATGCATGACGAAAATGCTAATATCACGTTCAGGACCTCTGGTTCAAACAATGCAGATGGGTCTGACCATCAAGATATGTTGGCAAATGTTAGTGTTTTTTAAGTGACTTTAAAATAAATAATTGTTGCCACACATGTACATGTATGTATGTATATAATTTGATAAAAAAATTTAACAGGTACTGATTCCGTCTGATGTTTTTGGGATGGTGGTACCTTCTTCTTCCTTGGGAGATGTACCTTCTACTTCCTTGGGAGATGAGCCACAAGTATGGATAATTTTTCGCAAGTTTAAAATTTACGTTTAAAAGTTTTATATATATATATATATATATATATATATATATGTATGTATATTCTACCTCAAAAATTTCCATTAAAAATTGAGATATATATATATATATAGAGAGAGAGAGAGAGAGATCTATATTTTGAGTTATTTAAAAAAATTTGAATTTAGGTTCCTATAGAAGATTTCTTTAATCCGCGGACTCTAACGATGGAGATAGGAACATCCACAGCATTTGAACAAGTTGTCTTTAGTTCCTTTTTTCAATATTATTGAAAATAATTTTATATATGTACACGTGCATTTTCATTTGAATGTTTTTAATTTATATAAATTATATATATATATATATATATATAACTGTACATGTATATTGTACAGTTTACTGCTGCAGATGTTCCTATGGGAGAACATGTTCATCAAATGGAGAGGGAACCTTATGAGGTATTGCATGATTTTTTTGTTATATTTTGTTTTTTACATGAAGTTCTAGATATATATATTCTCATTCATTTTTAAAACATCAAATTTTAATGTTCAAGTACATGTGCATTGTGTATGTAGGTTTCGCATTCACATGATAGGGCGCAGACTGAGACCCTAGTAGGGAAGACGCTATATCCGTCTCTATTTGATGGACATGATTTGTAGATTTGATTTCCAAATTTAGATGGTCTTAAAATTTGTTAAACTTGATACAGTTTGATACTTGTGAGATTTACAATTTTTGGACATATTTTATTACATTGTTAATATAATTTGTTTTATTTAATTTTTGGATGGTTTTAGTACTTTTGGCATGTGAATGTGAAATAATGTTGTCATCTATAAATTAATGTTGTCATCTGAACTACATTTGGCATGTTATGTAATGACATGTGTTATAATTTGTTTTGTTTTTAAAAGCTAAGTTTTGGATGCTTGGAGTACATTTGGCATGTGAAGTAATGTTGTGATCTATATTTTTTTGTTAAATTAAAAGTTAAAAGTTTTGGATGGTTTCAATCTATATTCGGCATGTGATATTTAATGTTAAATGTTTTTGTTGGATAGTTGAATTATAATTGGCATGGCATGTGAAGTTTTTAAAACTCAAGTTTTGGATGGTTTCAATCTACATTTTGCATGTGATATTTAATGAACTTTAAATGTTTAATGTTTTAATGTTGCACAATATATAATCAAAATGTTTTTAAAACTTAAAGTTTTGGATGGTTTCAATCTACATTTGGCACATGTGGTATATAATGTTAAACGTTTCTATTGGATCTAGTTGAACTATAATTGGCATGGCATGTGAAGTAACGATCTATATATAATCAAAAAGTTTTTTGAACTCAAGTTTTGAACGGTTTTAATCTACATTTCGCATGTGATGTTTAATTTTTAATGTTGCACGATATATTATCAAATTTTAAAATTTTAAAGTTTTGGATGGTTTCAGTCTACATTTGGCACATGTGGTATATAATGTTAAATGTTTCTATTGGATAGTTGTTCACTATAATTGGCATGGCATGTCAAGTAATGTTGCACAAATCCCTTTTGGATGGTTGAAGTACATTTGGAATTTTAAGATTGCTTTTGATCTCTCCATGTAGTTTTGTTTGAATGAAAAAATTTTCAATAGGAAGAACATAGCTTTTCAATGCAACTAACCATGTATCAATTGAGCTCTAATTGAAAAAAGAGTTTAAAGAAGTAGATATATGTACAAATTATCCCTTTAATTTTGATTGGAAATATAAGTCTAGTACATATATATGTTTGTTGAATTTGGGTCAATGTTGTTAATGCACTCAAAAAGGTAGCCTTGTCGATTTATTTACATTGTGGAAACTTTTTACCAGAAAATCCAACTAGTTTTTCATCAATGCACATAGAAAAACTACTTGGAACAATTAATTGTGCATTCTAGAACATATCTATCCAAGACAAGTAACATTTATCATCAATGCACATTGAACAAATCCGACCATTGGACAAGAAAAGTTTGTACTAGATTTTCAATCAGGATTAGAGATGTGGGTCAAATCCCACCAAAAGTCGGAGATGTGCTCCGAGTCTCTTGTCTGAAAGGAATTTTCGTACAAAACTATACTGCAGATGATTTATTTACATTATTTCCATACTTTTTACCAGAAAATCCAACTAGTTTTTCATAAATGCACATAGAAAAACTAGTTCCAGTTAATTGCATTCTAGAACATATATATTGAGTACGTAAATAATTTTTCATCAATGCACATAGTAAAACTAGAACAATTAATTTCATTCTAGAACACACACACACACACACACACACACACATATGTATATCCAATACATATAACATTTTTCATCAATGCACATGTATAAAAAAGCTACTTTCAGTTGATACTAGAGCAGGTGCTTGTACGCAAACAATTTGTACATGTGCAAACACTTGCACACAAATAACATAAGTGGCTCAATTTTTAGTTGATTACTGGAAGTTCTAAAACATATTTAATTCAAAGATAATACATTGGTGGACGATTCACTCAAAAAAGTTCTAGTGGAATTCCATCCTCAATAATCCGTTCATGATCGGATTTTGACATTTTCCATCTCTTAATTTTTCGATTTTTTATTTGATTGAACTTCTATAAACTTTATGTGTGCTACACACACCAAGTGACTATATTGACAACTGATGGAATCAAGTTCATAGTCTTCAAAGTAAACAAATTCTCCACTTTGATGAGTTTGTCTGAAAAAATAACCTTTCAGTATAATAGACCCTCTGTCATATTGAAATCCATGATCATTATAGTTTTGTAATAATTTCATTTTTCGTTCAGTGCAACACATAAAATAAAACTTTACATTTTCATTGTTTTCAATAGGTGCAATTACAACAAAAAAATCTCCTGCACAATAAAATAAATTTAACAAAATTATGCATATTTAAATTTATTTCTAGATCTTTAAATCATTAGAAAGTAATTCAAATGTTACTTTCTCTAACAATATTAGAAACTCGATCACCATCGGATGATATTGTAGTTTCCTCTGATTGCATTTCTTCAAACATTGTAAAAAAACATTTTTCGCTTTGTATTTAGCTCTGTATGTTTCCAATCATTCACATACATTTTGTTTTCACAAACGTCATTGGATTTTGTGTTGTCTATGAAAACATCACAAAAACAAGAATATTTTATTTTATCCAATGCAAACACATTTCTGGACGACTTTGTTTGAATTGAATGCAATTTTTGAGTCCCTTTTATTGTTTTAACGTCATTTCCAATTGATCTATCTACGTCTTCGATTCCACTATGCCAAAAAAAACTTTATATGAAAAATTAGAAAAATAATTTGTAAATATGATATCAAAATACAATCAAAGATAATCATTGCATGATAAATGTACAATTTTTAAAATTAGATTTCCAATATAAATTAAATTGAGTGTACCTTTGCACTTCTTTTGATGGGTTTCTCTCATGGATTAGAGCAGCGATGCACCATTGAAAAACTTCTTCAACGTTCACAAGTTGGCTTGCAGAGTGGTTCATTTGATATCTTCGAAGTGCTTGTTTTATGCATGCTCCTGCACCGTCATGTTCTCCTTTTCCATGGCCAGTCTCAAAGAAATTCCAACAGTGTTTAATGTCGGTTTTCTTATGAAGACAACACAACCAAAAGAATGATCGTGCAGATTTGAATTGACCTGCGCATCCGTCTGACCATGTCCAATGTTCATTGAATGTTATTCCACGATTTTTCAATGAATCATAATTTTTTCCAAAACAATGTTGTACAAAACATGTATCATGTGTACGATCATCACTGATATAAAAGTGATATTCTTTAATGATATGTCGATTTTCACTCGTGCTTTCTAAATGATCGACATTTTGTTCAGCATGTCTTTATAGAATACGTACGAGCATGGAGACTTGGTCAGAATGATAGTATTCACTCTGAGTTTCTTTTTGTGGAACAAATGTGTAGTTTTCTGCAAAATCAATCACTGAAAAAATGGTCTCTGGTGGAAAAAATTCATGAGATTTTTGGAAGTCTTTCCATCGAGCTCTATGGGAATTCTTGGTGTATTTGTAAATTTCTGCCTCAAACTTTCTCAAAAAGTCTATCAGAAAAATTTCGTCTTCTAGTAATTCAATTCTTTTAACACTATTTTCACCTTGAATCGATGTATCGATATATTCATATCTCTTCCATTTCACTTTCATGTTGGACAATGATTGATCATTTATATCAATACGATATTTTTTTTTGAAATTTAGTCAAATTTCCACAATCATCGCATTTTTTACCACCAACACATTTCTTTTTGTAAAATAGTTCATCGCTTTCTCTTTCACATAGAATTTGAGATATGAAATCACGGACAGTGGAAGGAGGATGTGAATCCTTCCATAATGTTCTACCGAAATCAAGGAATGTGTCATAATATAACTCAAACTCCACATGATAACGGCAACAACAAGTGTCGCGTACGGTGATAGGTTTTACGTACCATGTTTTTTGTTGAACAAAAGCACTGAGTGAAACATGAATTTGACGATTCTCTTCTTTGAACTTGTTGAATAACTCTATCTGAGTGGTTTCCAAGAAATATTTTTCATGTTCTTCATATTGATTTCATGCTATTCTTCTTCACATCACATGCCTTGTAGTTGGTGAAACACGCGAATTGTTCTTCCAATATCCATATTTTATTTTTTAAACATTTTCTCCAAGTCTATGTTTGTATGGTTGCCTACAAATAGCTCTCCAAAAAGCGAGTTCATCATTTACATATATTTCCAGCCGAAATTTCTGATGTTTGTGCAAATTTTTTCGCGAGGTTCCCAATGCTTATGCCATAGATGTTACCAAACGATTCTCTTGAGTACTTGATGAAAACATTGCCATCTGTATTCCTCTACGTACAATTGAAACATCTTTCTCTCTAGATCTATTAATTGACTTTATAGCACTACTCATATTTTTTATCACATCTTCCTTCATTTTTTTATCTTTGGTTGATTTTCGAATACCCAATAGTGTTGTAGCTTCTTTTAATTTTCTTAATGATAGGAGACCTTTCAACATTTGAGCCTGAACTGTCACCCGCTCATTTAAGAAATACTTTTCAAAAATGCAGTTAACACGATACCGTATAACATGGTCAGGTTTTTTATTTCCATATTTGTGAGTGTCAACATTTTCTAACATCTCATTATCGATAGTGATTTCATCTGTACATATTCGAAAAAATAGTACATATTCAATAAATAACTAAATTAATAAATATATCTATAATTTCAATGATATGTGCATGTGTTTAATATATATATACATACCTTGTGATTCAATTTCTTTATTTGGATTTCTTTCAATATTTTCACTATCTTCAATCATTGGTTCAATATCTCTTTCAAAATTTTGTATTTCATCATCAATGTTTTGAGGAATATCTCTATCTATTTACATTAAACAAAATATTTTTCAAATTAGTTCATCAAATAAAAATTAAGCTTCAAATTTTACATTAGGAAAATTTTAAATATATCAATAGATCATAATATTTACATTTACATACCTACTTCAATTTCTACTTGAGGTTGATTTTCTTCTTCAATAGTTTGAGGAATATCTCTGTCTGTTTACATTAAGCAAAATATTTTTAAAATTAGTTCATCAAATAAAAATTAAGCTTCACATTTTACATTAGGAAATTTTAAATATATCAATAGATCATAATATTTACATTTACATACCTACTTCAATGTCTGGTTGAGGTTGATTTTATTCTTCAATATTTTGAGGAAAATCTCTGTTTGTTTACATTAAACAAAATATTTTTCAAATTAGTTCATCAAATAAAAATTAAGCTTCACATTTTACATTAGGAAAATTTTAAATATATCAATAGATCATAATATTTACATTTACATACCTGCTTCAATTTCTGCTTGAGGTTGATTTTCCTCTTCAATATTTGAGAGGGCTTCTAACTTTCTTTTGCGAGATTGTCTTGTCTCTTCTCTACGTTCCTCAGGGTCTTTTTTTCGATCATATTTTCTTGCAAAAGTTCTTTGATTTCCCATAATAATAGGGTATGAAGTTCAAAAAATTTCCTTCAAAATATTAGACAATAACTCGATTACAAAAAATATCCCAAAAAAATTAATTTAAAAAAATTCAGTTTAAATTTTTTGCAAAAAATACATACTCCAATCCAAAACACACACTTTAAAAAATTCGAGAGAAAAATGTCTTATAAAAATGAAATGAATCTAAAAAGATTTACTTCAACTCAAAAAACATACATACCTCCAAGAAATGCCTTTTGAATGTACGTCGAAGAAATTTTTTTAAGTTCAAAACAATTTTTTGCAAAATCAGGCCGCCTCCAAGAAATGTCTTCCAAAAAAATTCTTTAAACCCAAAACAATTCTTTGTAAAATTAGTTTGCTTCCAAGAAATGCTCTTAAATCCAAACTTTGAAGAAATTTTTTTAAACCCAAACCAAGATCTTTGTAAAATCAGATGAATATATATAAGTGGAAACCGATAAGGGAGAAAACCACATCTCTTTATTGTTGTGATGCAAAGGCAAGCTCCAACTCGCTCTCACCGCTGATTTTCTGTAGGCTCCAACCTATAGGAGGCCACTACCTCAAATTTTTCAAGCTACAACTTGCAAGGAAGCTCCAACTCCCATCTATTTTCTGTAGGATACAACCCACAAGAGGCTCCTAACTCAAGCAGTGATAGTTGTACATCTATCAAGCTAAAACTTGATATGGAAGCACCAACTTCCTCATAGTACAATAAAATCATATGTTTATTTACGTGGATATGAACTCTGATTTTCTCCTTCTTCACTGTTGTTCTTTCAGCCTTCAAATATGCTTTATATCATCTCTGGATCTTCACATCTTATATATCTTCTTTGTCTTACTCTTCCACTCTCTAACCTCTCTATGCGCATTATAATAAAATCATTTATAGAGATCACTTCATGGTTGTTTGAATTCTATATGGGAATATGAAGTGAACATGCATAACTCTTTCCTTCCACCCATTCATTTCCTCACTATATACTCATTTCCGTATTAAATTGGAGTTTTGATTTTCCTAGGGAGACATTGCATCACATACAATATAAAATAAATAATACATTTAATTTTACAATCAATTATTTTACTTAGCCCTTTCAATTTCATATCTTTGTTGTTCATTTGTCCTCTTCTGCTTGCTCTCCTTTTGTATTTTCTATTTTTGTAGTTATATTTCAACTGTGTTGCATAACTTCCCTTTTTTCCTGACTCGAGCCATGCTGTTGCACTATATTTCACGGGGTCGGATCTTTTTACTTACCCTAGCCTTTCTTTGTTGTGTTAAATATTTTCATTTAACACATGGCTTCATCTTCATGTCACTTTTCATCTTGGTCAACTTCTTTATAGAAATCCTGTGGACCAGTGAGTCATGGTCCACATAACTCCCTTCATACACACAACGGATTAAAAATTCAGAGTTAGTTACAATATACATAAATTAGCGATCAAACAATGTATACACTTTAAACCGGACTGCACATAAATCGAAATCACGTGCAAACATGTGAAAATTCCCATTGGAGGGTCCCACTATATCTTTTACCAATCATAACTCATCGCAAATACTTTCCCACAATTTTCCCACACTATCGATAATGATAAACTATAAACCATTCGAAGTGCACTATTGCAAAGTTCTGACACATGGATTGCCTTCATCGCATCATGTCGTTCGATCCTTATCGCATTGAAACCAAAACAACATACTTTGCTATGTCTTAAGTTAAACCTCAAAGTTCTTGATGTGAGATTTTGCGATCCACCATCCGTAGTTGATCTGCTACATGATCTAATGGTCCTCATCGTCCACAATGCTAAAACATGGACTCCCTTCATCGCATCGCATTATTCGATCCTTACCGCATCTCAACCAAAACAACATACCTTGAAATTTATTGAAGTTAAACCTTAGAGTTTCCAATGTGCCATTTTGCGATCCACCGTCTATCGTTGATCTACTACACGATCGAATGGTCCTCACGTTCTCCCTCCATCTCATTCTATCTTATATTGTTTGACTTGCGAAGTCATCACTTCCATTCATCTCTCACCTTTGGATCTATGATCTAATCATGACTGTCTGCTCGCCTTCACGTGGCTCTTCTTTGCCTATTCTTCCTGCTTTAATCTTTGTCATCAATTCTTACCCTCGATTTTGCGATCAGATCCTTGCCGTCGATTCCTCCTTAAGAATTATTCTAAGTGTTCTGCCTTTATTCAATTTATATTCTTTATATTGTTGCTGCTCTATAACACCGGTTCCTCCATGCTACTACTCATGAGCTTGTTCTTTTGGTTATTCATATAACTATTACACCGTCTTGAGCTTGCCTTTGTTGCCTTTGTTGTCTCTGCTTCTTTGTTGCCTTTTCCTTTTTGATAGTTCCAGTGTTTTTCGTTTGTGGTCCTTTGCCATCAATGGAAATATTTCCAATGGCCTCCCCCTTTGGCATTTATTGAAAAAATTCCTCCAACACTCCAATACTTCCTCCAAGACTTCCTCCCCCTTTCATTTTGTGATGTGTCTTTCTTCCTCTACTTGCTTTTCACAAGAGCCTTTATTCTTGTGCTTTCCTTTCCTCCCCCTTTGATATAAATGGCAAAGGGTTGCACATTTCTTAGTGTAGTTTCTATCCTTCCATTTTCTTTTCCCACTTAATAGGCCTTCTTCTTCTAATTTTATACTTTTATGCTCCAAACTGGTGTATAATAGTTGTTGGAAGAACACTTTGAAAATTGTTGAGATTGCATGAATGGAGGGCATGGAACCATAGAATGTTTTTTACTTATATCCCTTACTGTTTTATAGAGGTGATATGTGCTAGAATTTTGATGTGCTTCTGTCAAAATACTCTGATCTTGAGCACTTGTACCATACCATACTCTATAGATCTATACCAGCTTCATAGCTCTAGCTCTTCTGTCATAAATTTTATGGGCTGCTCTCCCCCTGGGATGATGCTTTCTTATCTAAAACTGAATATCACTTGTCTACTGCACTTTTTATGTTCCTTATATTGCAACCTTTGTTGGTGAATTTCCATCATCGTTTTTTTTTTATATCATAGAGTATCAACTATAGACACTACCCCTAGTTTGTCTCTTAGATATTCGAATGGCTCTCTAGCAAGAGGTTTTGTGAATATATATGTTCTTTGTTCCTTTTTTGGTACATACTCCCATCTTTTATATTTTCTCTGCTACTTTTTCTCTGAGGAAGTGGTACCTTATTTGGATGTGCTTGTTTTTCGAATGAAGAACTAGATTCATTGATATAATTATTGCACTTTTATTGTCACATTTGATAGAAATAGTTTCAGTGATGCTTACCTTAATGTATAGGAGAGTTTGTTTCATCCATATTACTTGAGCGCAACAAGATGTTGTTGCTATGTATTATGCTTCTGCTGTAGATAGAGAGACAAATGTTTGCTTCTTACTTAACAATGCCACCAGACTTTCTCCAAAATAAAATGCACCTCCACTTGTGCCTTTTCTGTCATCCACACAGTTGGCCCAATCTACATCTATATATGTTTTCAATGTGAAGTATTTTCCTTTTGGATACCATAGGCCATAATGTGCAGTTCCTTGTAGGTATCTAAATATACTCTTGATTGCTAGCAGGTGATTTTGTTTTGGTGCTGCTTGATATCTTGCCACAAGTCCTACTACCAACATAATGTTTGTTCTAGAGGCAGTTAGGTATAGCAAACTTCCTATCATATTTCCGCAAATTCTTTGATCTACATCTATGGATCCATCATCAGCACATAGCTTGCATCCAGTGATCATGGGAGTTGACACATGTTTATAGTCTTCCATTTGGAACCTTTTCAACAGGTCTCTTAAGTATTTTTCTTTTGTAGAATTTGAATTCCTAAGTAGAAGGTAAGCTCTCCAATCATAGACATCTCAAATTCTGACTTCATCTCTTCTGAAAATCATTTTTCTAACTCATCTTTGTTGATACCAAACATGATGTCATCTACATATACTCCTATATTTAAGAGTTCATTTTCATGAGCCTTTATGTACAGATTGTGGTCTACTTCTCCTTTCTTGAAACCCTTTTTTTGTAAGTATTTTTCCAACCTAGAATACCATGCACATGGAGCTTTTTTGAGACCATATAAGGCTTTCTTTAATCTACATGCATATTCTTGTTTATCTGTTAAGGAAAATCCTTCAGGTTGTTCAATGTAGACTTATTCCTCTAGATCTCCATTCAAGAAGGCAGACTTCACATCCATTTGATATACCTTGAAATCATGATAGCATGAAAAAGCCAAAAAATTATGATTGCTTCCATTCTTGGTACAGGGGAAAAATTTTGATTATAATTAAGTCCTTCGATTTGAGAGTATCCCTTGCATATAGTTCTGGATTTATTTCTGATAACCTGACCTTGTTCATTCATCTTATTCTTGAATATCCACTTTGTTCCAATGAAATTTTTCCTCGTGGGTCTAGGCATTAACTTCTAGGTATTGTTCTTCTCAATTTTGTCTAGTTCTTCATTCATAGCATTTACCCAATTTTTGTATTTTCTGGCTTCATCAAAATTGTTTGGTTCTATCTGTGACAGCATGGCGAGGTACAATTCCTTGGTCTGTTCAGCTATTTGTCTTCTAGTTTGGACTCCTGCACTTGTATCTCTAATAATTTGATCTTCTGGATGGTTCTTCTGAGTGTGTCTCGAAGGTCCTTTTGAGTTTAATTTAGTACATTCGGTTCTCTTACTATGTTCTTCATTTTCTAGATTCTCATCTTCATGATCATCTGGAGGATTGGTGCAGTTTGTGCTTTTGGTTCTATTTGGTAGATCTTCGTCGAATCTCACATCAATTCTTTCCACAATTTTATGTAGTCTTTTCTTGTAGCACCTACATCCCTTACACTTGGATGCATATCCCAAAAATATTCCTTCATCATCTCTTGCATCATACTTCCCCAATTTTTCATCATTATTATTTATGAAACATTTGTTGCCAAAGTCTCTAAAGTGGTTGATTGATGTTGGTTTCCAATACCACAATTCATATGGAGTCTTGTCATAATTTGGTCTAAGATGAGCTTTGTTAAGAATATGAACAACTCTGTGTACTACTTCTGCTGAGTAGGTTTGGGGAATGTTAGTTTCTTACATCATGGCTCTAGAAATCTATTGTACTGACCTATTTTTTCCTCTCTACCACTCCATTCTATTGAGGTGTAACTGCAATTGTAAAATGTTTCTTTATCCCACATTCATTGCACGGGTTTGTAAAATCATCATATGTGAATTCACCTCCTATGTCTGATTTGATGCATTTTAGCTCCCGTCCAGTTTGATTTTCTGGTAGTGCCTTGAATATATTGAATTTATCAAACACTTCATATTTATATTTGAGAAATTCCACCCACGTCAATCTCGAAAAATCATCTATTATCAGCATGAAATACGATTCTCCACATGGTGCATTAGTTCTTGAAGGTTCACACAGGCCCATGTGTACAATGTGAAGAGACTTACTTGTAGATAGTTGGTCTTTAGCTTTGAATTATGTGCAAGTTTGTTTTCCCAGCTAGTAGGACGTACATATGATATTTGGAGGCTTCTTTATTGCAGGAAAATCTCTAACACCTTTCTTCTTGATTAGTTTGATGATGTGGTCAAAGTTTAGATGTCCTAATATTCTATGCCATAACCAAGATTCGTCAAGTTTGTTGATGTGGCATGCTTAGTTCTCTTATTACACTATATATATATATATATATATTTCTCTCCATTCGAACACCTTTGATCAGGGTCTTTCTTGTGGTGATAGAACTTACTTCACAGTCTTGGGATCTGAAAATGACCTCATAGCCTTTATCACACATTTGATTGATACTTAGGAGATTGGATTTCAGACCATCCACAAATAGTACATCTTGATTCTCTCCTCTTCCATTATTCAGGCTAATTGAGCATTTTCCCTTGGTTTTCCCTGCTCTATCATTGCCAAATGTTACATTTCTAGATTTCTTTTCATCAAAAATTATAAACTTGCTTCGGTATTCAGTCATATGTTTTGAGCACCCACTATCCACATACCATTGGATTTTCTGATCTTGAGCTATTAGAACCAGATCACACATATTTAGCTTCTTTTTCCATTGCATGTAGCTATTTGTTTGGTAAATTTCCCAAGGAGATGGACCATAGTATTTGAGAGGAAATTTGTGAGACTTGTGCCCAATTTTATGGTAGCAAAAACTTTTGATTGTATTTGTGAATGGATTATGTATATGAGTGAATCAACAATTTCTCTTAATTCCCCTTGAGTTTCCATAAAACAGCCTCTATATATACGCTCTGAACTCCATGGCTTTATGACCGAACCCTTTACAATAAAAACAATACCCATGGAAGTAGTATTGATCTATGGTAGAGAAATTTGTTTGAGGTAATCTTTTCATTTGTTGCATCTTTTGCTGGTTGGACTGGATTTCCTTTATCTTATAGTATACCGCAATATGTCTAGGTTCATGGCAGGCGAAGCAAGTGATACTTTTCACAGGAGGAAGGAACCTCCTTTGACATCTTCTAAATTTGTTCAATTCATCCTTAGGAGCGTATGAGTCTTTTTCAGTTGACTATTTCCTCATTTCTTTCTTTTTCATTTGAGGTTGCTGCTTGTTTCTGTTTGTTTCGTTACATATCATGGTCTTGCTGGTTTCTAATTCTGAGGAATCCATTTTTGTTGCTTCATTATCCTTTGCAGCTCTTACAAAAATAATATTATTGTTATCTTCTGCCTTGGAGTTGTTGGTTTCTCCTTCATAGCCTATCCCAGTGTTTATATGAGGTGGTCTTTGAAAATTTAGTATTTTTTCCAATTTTTCATAGGTTTTTATTTGTGGAGTGTTCATAGATAATTCCCTTTGAGCCTTTTCTAATTTTTTTCTCAGACATACTACTTCTTCTTCTAATTTCTCTTGCTCCTAACTTTTATGTTTAATTTGCTTTAGCATAATGTCTTCCACCTTCTTAGCTTCTTCAAGTTCTACTTTCAACTGAATGAGGTTTTCTGAATTTGGTTCTTCCTTTACATATTTCAGAAGAATTTCTTTTTGTTTTCTACACTTGAGTTTAAGTATTCTTATTTCCTCCAGGGCACTAATTAGCTCCACCTCAAGATCTACCTCACCTTCATCTTCAAATTCCAGGATATATTCCTCAAGCTCTTCCTTGGCCATCAAAATAAATTATGATGTTCCTTTTGCATTGGGCGATTCATCTAATCTCTGAGATGCACTAATGTCTTGTTGAACATAGAATGATTTTATATTAAATCTGTTCCCTTTCGGCCTATTGTTGAAATTGATTTTCTCTTTCCCTTTTGACTAATATTCTATTTTATTATGAGGAAATTTTGATGCATAGTGCCCCACACTTCCACAGTTAAAGAATTTAAATGGAAGTTTACCTTTATACTTGTTTGTGGCTCTATCCAATCTTTAGACAAATTTGACCTCTTCTTCATTAGAGGAGGAGCATGTATCGTCCTTTTTTTATTTGCACTTATCTGCCTTAAAGGCTGCCTCCCTCACATTTTACTTCCCCTTTGGAAGTCTCATCTCATAGGTCGTCAAGCTTCCAAGCAATTGGTTCATGGTCAATGTTACCGAGTTTGTGTTTCTTCTACGGCACAAACCTTAGGGTTAAACCTGGATGGTAAAGATCTCAATATATTTTGTACAAATACACATTCCTAAATGGTTTCTTCTAGAGATTTCATGTCATTCACAACTTCTGCAACCTTTAAGAAGAAACTGGCTACATCTTCATCTTCATTCATTTTTACATTTTCAAACTGAGCTTTATAGGCTTGTAGTTTGGCCATTGTCACCTTTTTATCTCCCTCATGGACATTTTCTAAAGTATTCGAGATATTTTTGGTAGTCTCAATGTTCATTAATTTGATAAATTTTGTTTCACACAGATCGTTCAAGAGTGCATTCATTGATTTTGCATTAGCTATGAAGTTTTTCTTGGCTTATTTCTCTCTTTCAGTATCCTTTGGAGCATATCCTTCTTCCACAGCAGCCCAAACTTGTATTCCTAGAGAGATTATGTATGTCCTCATTCTTATTTTCCCTAAGGCATAGTTTGTGCCAATAAAAAATGGGGCTTTACTTGTTGAGCATCCTTCTAGGCTAGACATTTAGGGGACCTAGGATCTCCTTCCAATTGCTAAACTGATATAGAAGGAACCTTACTCTAATACCAATGGTTGAACCCTTTGTTAAACTGAGAGGAGGGGTGAATCAGTTTAATACATTCATGGAATTTTAAACTTTATTTTAAACTTATTTACACCTTCATTTAATGATCAACTTAATGAATAATGAAAAAAACTATTAATATGTGAGCAACAAGTATTAAGAATATTAAATAAAGAACATCAACACATAATCATCACGCATATAGAGAACAGATATAAGTGGAAACCCATAAGGGAGAAAACCACATATTATTATTGTTGTGATGCAAAGGCAAGCTCCAACTCCCTCTCACCACTGATTTTCTATAGGCTCCAACCTACAGGAGGCCACCACCTCAAATTATGCAAGCTACAACTTGCAAGGAAGCTCCAACTCCCATATATTTTATGCAGGCAACAACCCACCAGAGGCTCCTACCTCAACCAGCTACAACTGGACATCTATAAAGCTATAACTTGATATGGAAGCACCAAATTCCTCACACTATAATAAATCATATGCTGATTTACCTAGATATCAGCTCTTTTTTTCTCCTTCTTCACTATTTTCCTTCGAAGATTCAAATCTGCATTATATCAGCTCTATTTTTCTCCTTCTTCACTGTTGTCCTTCTAGCCTTCAAATTCACTTTATATCAGCTTTGGATCTTCACAGCTTCTCTATATTCTCTATCTTATTCCTCCACTCTCTAACCTCTCTATGCACATTTCAGTAACATCATTTATAGAGATCACTTCATGGTTGTTTGCATTCTATATGGGACAATGAAGTGAACATGCATGACTCTTGCTTTCCACCCAATCATTTCCCCACTATATACTCATTTCAGTATTAAATTGGAGTTTTTCTTTGCCTACGGAGACTTGCCTTTGCATCACAAACAATATAAAATTAATAATACATTTACAGTTACAATCAATTATTTTACTCAGCCCTTTCATTTTCTTAGCTTTGTTGTGTGTTTGTCCTCTTCTTCCTGTTGTCCTTTTATATTTTCTATTTCTACAGTTATATTTCAACTATGCTGCATAACTGCCCTTTTTTCCTGACTCGACCCATGCTATTGCACTGTTCTGCACGGGGTTGGATCCTTTTATTTACCTGAGCCTTTCTTTGCTGTGTTCAGTATTTTTGTTTAACACACAGCTTCATCTTCATGTCACTTTTCATCTTGGTTGACTTCTTTACACAAACCCTACCAACCCGTGGGTCATGGTCCACATAACTCCCTTTATGAAAAAAATGGATTACAAATTTGGAGTTAGTTCCAACCTACATTAGCAATCAAACATCATATACACTTTAAACCAGACTGCACATAAACACAAATCACATGCAGACATGCAGAACTTCCCACTAGAGGGTCCCACTATACCTTGAACCAATCACCACTCATCGCAAATACTTGCCCGCAAGTTTCCCACTCTATCGATAACGATAAACCACAAACCATGCGAAGTGCGCTATTGCGTAGTGTTGCTACATGGAATCCCTTCATTGCATCGTGTCGTTCGATCCTTACTGCATCGCAACCAAAACAAAATACCTTGCGATGTCTTAAATTAAACCTTAAATTTGCCAATGTGCGATTTTGAGATCCATCATCTGCCTTTGATCTATTACACGATCAAATGGTCCTCACCATCTGCAGTGCTGACACACGGACTCCCTTCATCACATCGCACCGTCCGATCCTTACCACGTCGCAACCAAAATAACATACCTTTTGATGTCTTGAAGTTAAACCTTAAAGTCGCCAATGTGGGATTTTGCGATCCACCGCCCGCCGTTGATCTGCTACACGATCCAATGGTCCTCACGTTCTCACTCCATCTCATCGTATCTTATATTGTTTTACTTGCGAAGTAATTGCATCCGTTCATCTCTCACCTTTGGATCTGCAATCTAATCACGATCGTCTATTCGCTTTCATGTGGCTCTTCTTCATCTCTTCTGCCTGCTTTGATCTTTGCCGTCAATTCTTCAACCTCGATTCTGCGATCTGATCCTCGCCGACGATTTCTCCTTAAGAATTCTTCTAAGTGTTCTGACTTTATTCGATTTATATTCTTTATACTATCACTGCTCTGTAACAACGATTCCTCCAAATTAGTCCTCCTAAGCTTGTTCGCAGTTCTTCAACGCAAATCTCTCTTGAGCTTATTCTTCTGGTTATTCATATAACCATTACACCATCTCGAGCCTTCATTTGCTGCCTTTGCTGCCTCTGTTGCCTCTGCTTCTTTGTTTCCTCTTCTTCTTAGCTGCCTTTGCTGCCTTTGCCTTTTTTATAGATCAAGTGTTGCTCGCTTGTGCTCCTTTGCCATCAATGAAAATATTTTGAACACAGAGAGTGTTTCATAATGCAAGGCAAGTCTTTTATTAAAAAAATACATAATGATTGTTTTCTCATATATTAAGCTTATTAATTTTAAATCAAATAAATCTGTTCAAAACATGATTAAAGAAAAGAGAAGAACTCACACAAATTTTGAAGAGGCAATAAATTATTGCAAAGTGGCAAGAAATTGTGATTAAGAAGGAATGAAGCATTTAAAATATTAAAATAAACCAATTGTTTATATTAAAGTTAATATTAAAATATAACATATATTATATATTATTTTTACAAAACTACAACTTAATATTATATAAACTATATTAAAATTTAAAACCTAAAATATATAAATTATATTAGAATTTAAAAATTTAAATCTAAAATGGCTATAACAATTTAAAATCATTTATTCTTCTATAAAACTATGTTAACATTTTTGCAACTTGATAAAAGTGCAGTCAATGAAACCAATGAATAGAGGGCACATATTTAGTCCATTAATATTTTTGAAACACATAGTTTCAAAAATGTAACGAGAACCAATGCAACATTTCAATGTAGCCACATTTCAACAATGTAAGTTTTGACATTTTTTATTTTTAATTCCATATCTCTAATCTTGATAGGTGGTGATTTTTAATAGTGTTTTGTAAAAAAATAAGATAAGTAAGGTTTAAACATAAGATTTAGATCTGTAAGAAAGTTAGTGATGGGATTTCATCCATTGATATATATGGGAAAATTTTAATTAAAGTAAGTTTAAACATATGATTTATATATGCAAGAAAGTTAGTGATGCGAATTTCATCCATTGATGTAGTGGCACTACAAGAATATACTGGCATCTTGAAGTTTACACCATTTGATCAAAAAAAATTATTAAGAAAATCACTGAAGTGGCCAATTCCAATAGGGGGGAGCCTATAGGCCTAACTAGTTTTACTATGGTGAATTTGAAGTTGGTATAATTTGGATGAGACCAAAATCTAATCTAGACCATACCAATATAGCACCAAATACGATGGAAAGCTACTCCTTTAACATAATCACAATAAAAATACTAAATATAATGAAAAAGCCTTCTCCAACCTTATCACAAGAAGTTAAAAATGACATCCAATAAAATTTGAAATAAAGGAAAAAAAAAACATCTTATTATACTAAGCAACCACTCAATGTTGGAGTTGTCTTTTTTAGTGTTAGTAATCAAACTTCTCTTTTCAATAAATTCCTGAGAAATTACACCATAAAAAATCAAGGTAAATAAATAAATAAAATAAAATAAATAAAGCTATCCTGTCATTGTCCTTTATACCTTTGCCGCAGCTTATTGGACAAAAACCTTTAAAAAACAATCAAGGATGACAACTAACGCTACGTGGTCATGTCAAAACCCTAGTGGTTCTAGACATCTGGTTTTCAAAAGTGGTTTTCTGTTTCTTTCAAAGCGGTTTAGCTGTTCCAGCCTAAGGTTGGAGGTGGAGGATTGTATGCTCCGCTCAGTACTTTTAACGTTGCGACCACAACGGGCAAAGTTCTGGATCTAAAAAAACTTATACAGTTTGGGTTTTTCTGCCAAGAGAAAGACCCAGTGGAAGCTTATTACAAAAGTTTGCCGGATTTGAACGCGGGAGAGAGCGGAGTGTCGTTTTGGCATTCAGATTGAAGTGCTGTAAGCGTTCTCTGAGCTTGGGAAGGACTTTTTCATAAGTATAAGTGTCGATGTGCGAAAAAGGCTAAAGAAAAAAAAGATTGGAAGCAGACTAGGGTAGAGTGTTTCTTCTGGTATAAACACGTCTTTGGTAGCTTGGTTGGTTCTTTTGCGAAATAATATGTTTGGAAAAACAAGACTGATTGGGACAAATTTACGCAAATTTACTGCAAAATTGACGCAAATTTACTTCAAAATTGAGACAACTTGCATTATGTTGACGAAAATTTACTGTAACTAAGCTTCCATATGGTTTCAACTTTCAAGGGGAAGTATTTTGAATACTTTTGCAGCCGTAGAATTGTTAAAATTTTGAAAGAGTGGCGTGGCTCCCAATTTTCTGTTCTGTACTGCAAGATTGAAGCCTGTGGTTTTGATTTAGAACGAGAAGTGCAGGTTTGGTAAAGATTTCTAGGTACAAGTCCTAATCAAATCCACTCTGGTTGCGGTCATTTCCTGCATAGATCCAACGATTTATATGCGGCTGCCAGAAAATTTGACTTCAAAACCCTGTAGCAGCTTCATCATATCATGTATTCTGTTAAAATAAAATCCCGGAAGCGGAACCAAATTCTTGATCAGATTTGGGTTCTACAGCTGATATCCAGATTGTTCGATTCCTCACACTCTATCTGTAGTACCTGCCCAAACATATCGCCTACGGATCGCTAATGTTGCTTCCTTAACTTCATTGAACTTCCTTGGCTAAGTTGGCGTTTCTGGATAAAAATGATGAACTGAACATTGGTGGGCGGGCCGCCTGATCAGACTGCTGATTCTCCTGGATGAAATTCTGAGCAATGAGCCACTGGAGCCGCATATTGATACGCAAAGCTGATTCCTGTCGAATTCGTAGTTGATCTTCAAGCTCACGGATTTTTTCAATAGTGTGCGCAAGGGATGTCGCCACCCGTGTGAAATTCCATCATAGTGGAGAGAATTTGAACTTTGGAAATCCGGCGATCACATGGGGTGCTAGTGTGCGCAAGGGGGAGCAATGCCCTGAATCCCTGCTGCGGAGAGAAGGAAATTCGGTATGGAGGTTTATAGGTTTATAGGTATATGGATGGAGTGATGGCACGTTTTTTCCCACTCACAGTTGATGAATGACATGCTGTTATCAAAGTATAGAATAGCTTGTTCTAGCGTTTATGGCGGCTGTGTTTTCATCATTTCTCGTCAAATGTACATCTAAGTGTCTCCTGATGCTTCTTTTTTGGGGTGGTCACGGGTTTTCACATGAGGAGCTGAACTCCGGTTGAGTGGATTTGGCCGATGGTTACTCCTGAATTATTACAGTGATGCGAACATTCACATCCTTATCATCTGACTCAAACTCGGATGCTACAAATCAAAGTAGCAAATGGTACCTTCTGTGGTGCAAATGGATGGATTTTATCATTATCTCTCGGCCATGTAAGAGTCTGGGAGATTATGCAAAAGGTGGTGCTCTCTTCCGGGATGCATCTGTTGCTGTTGTTGTAATTTTTAGATTGAGGGGCATGAATCTGGTCTTCTGATGGCTTATTGCCTGAAATATACCGGAATCTTTTCCGGCCACTCTATCTGAAAAATTTGAAAACTTTTCTGGGCAGGGGTCCATTTTCTAGATTATTATATGCCATTTGTTCAGTGACGGCTGCGTGTGATTTGATAGTTTTTTCAGTGGCGACTGTAGGTTTCTGATGGTTGGCTGATCCTACATAGATTTTTCTGCATTGATCTTTGGGGAAGTTTGATCCTTTCTATCCCTGTCTTGTCGCCATTTATGGGATAATAAATATCATTATCAGTTTTCTTAAACTCCCTAATTTGGCCGGGGTGGATGGGTGAACTAGTATACCATATGCTGACGTCTTCTCGGGTGGATACGGATTTGACTGTCATCTGGTAATCCTTACCAACTTTTGGATGAGGTGTAAATTGGGCCATCGTTGACTGATACTCGCTGGCTATGATCTAAGGTGACGGCTCTCTGATAATGCTATTATCATTTCACATGCTGAATTACAGTCGTAATTGACATCGTACACATCGCTTTAATTCATGTACGGTTGGTAACGGGCGGGAGAATTTGATGGATAAGATATCGAGGGGCGAGTCTCCTCAAATGATTTTGCGATTGACGACGTTATTATCAAGCAAGCTCTGTAGAATTGCTTTGCACCTCATGGGTTTAAACGACGTCGTTCCAGAAGACAAAAACGACAAGGTTGTGGAGGTGGTAGGAAGAATATTTTCAAACACAATATGGAGATCAGAGAGGTTTCATTAGATTATGATGACCTCTGTTTGAGAGTGGCGAGTTTACAGAAAAAGGTTGTTATTGGCAGGTGGATGTTCCCTGATAGAGAGGATTTTGACACAGTATCATGGATTAATCAGAAGTGGAATCCTATTATTGGTTACTCGCCCAAGGTCAGCACGCTCCTAAATGGGTGGCTTAGCATTCATTTTATGGACGAGAAGGATGTTTTCAAGATCACTGGCAAGACTTGGGTTCGTGGCAGGAACTTTATGCAACTTATTCCCTGGTACCTCGGCTTTAATCCGGTTACGGAGGCTCCACAAAGTAAGGTGGTATGGGTTAAACTCTCTGGATTACCACTGGAATTTTGGACTCTTAAGGCGCTAAAGACGATTGGGGACTCTATTGGTTCTACCAAATACATAGATCCTAGTATTGTGGGTGCGTCCGACAAGAGGATTGCCTGGCTCCTTGTCGAGATTGATTATGTGGGTGGTCTTCCTGGTGATGTTGATTTACTATGGTGTAATAGAAGGCATCGTCAACGCATAGACTACTGGGGGATCCCGTTTCGGTGTCTTATATGCCATAAGACGGGACATTTAAGAGAACACTGTCCATATCGGCTGCGGATTACAAGGGCAGACACGGTTGTGCGGGATGGGGGTGTGGAAAGTCGACACAACGCTGCTGGGGGCACGTCAAGGGGTTTTCCAGCAGGTAATCCTATTTCTATGTCCTCTGAGGAAGAAGCTTATAAAACTGCCGAAGGTCATTATGATTTTTCTGCTCCTGATGTAGTGATCCCTACAAATATTGCATCTCTTCCATCTGTTGCACGTAATCTATGTAGAATACTGGATCCACAGGTTGAAAATGATTCAAATAATACCCCCTTATCCCCCCCTAATATAATGGGGGTTTCTGATACCCCGGTACCCTGCCCCAGTTTTGCTCCCTCTGAGACTACTTTCCTTGACAATAACCCCATTTCTAGTTTTTACCAGGAGAGACAAAAGAATGTTTCCAAAGGGATATCCCCCAACATTTCCTCGGTTGATAGAAATCCATCGATATCTATCCATGTCGACCGACAGCATGTCCCTAGGGATGACCCACCTCTTTATAACTCTACTGTGCTTGTCGGACAAACATCGAGCAATTTTGATGGGAGATCGCCGAATGAAAACTCTTCTCGGGAGGGATATCCAGGGTATCCTCTCAACACGTCCGATCACTCTGGACCTATATTGCTATCTGAATCACCTAGGAATTCTGTAGGGAGTGACATTGAGTCACTAATGGGGAACCCAAACCTTGATCTTGCTGCACTTACTATCTTTGAGAAACCTTCCACTTCGCCTGCAAAACAATCTACCGCCTTATCGATTGCTATTATATCCATCAAGAAGAAAGCTAAGGCGACATGTTGACTGAATAAGGGAAAATTCAAGTCTATTTCACTATTTTCTGATGATGAGGCGGGTTTATCGGATGTCCCCATAGCTAAATATAATTCTCTGGACATTTCACCAGGGGCGCTTAGAGCATGCCACCCTCGCACTTCTTCCCCATGACCCATATCATCTCTATGAACATAAGGGGGTTGGGCGATGACTCCAAATTCCATTGCCTGAGGGATCTTATTTTATCAAAGAATCCTATTATCTTTTTGGGACAGGAGACTATGTCTGACAGATCCAAAGCTATCAATATGTTTCTCAAAATCAAGACAAGTTGGCATGCTGCGGCCATTAGTTCAAATGGCAGATCTGGGGGTCTGGTTGCTATGTGGAACCCAAATATAGTATCTTTCAGAGCTTTCAGTTTTTTGGGGGGTATTTTTCTTAGAGGACATCTCAGAGGATATCCATGCATTTTTAATATCATAAATTTATATGCCCCATATTCAAATAGAATGGTTTTCTGGAACAGAATGAAGGTGGCAGGAATTTTATCTCTCCCAAACCTTATCATGATGGGAGATTTTAACTCCTCTCTGAATGGAGACGAAATTTGGGGAAAATATGCTCGTCTGGATTCCCTTGCTGGATTCATAAATGACCTTTTCCTTACAGAGGGGCTGGTAAACATCAGGCCATGTCCACTTGCTCCTACGTGGACCAACAGACGTGCTGGGGCAGAATTTATTGGTAAGCGGCTTGATAGGGTGGTGGTAAAAGATTCTATGATGTTAATGCTGGAGGATCCCAGATTATCGGTGATGGTTTCCGACATATCTGATCATTTTCCAATCATTTTAACATGGTCTGTTCCTGGGGTTGTTAAGGGCCGCCCGTTCAAATTCAATCAAATTTGGCTTGAAGATCCTGAATACATCAATCTTGTTTAACAAATTTGGCGGGACGGAAGGGATATGGAGGGTTTGGCGGAATGGGATAGCTTTCATCACAGATTACAGATGGTCAAATATTCCTCTAAGGGCTAGGAACGAAATAAGAAAAAGGTACTCAGGGCTGAATTTACAGAAATCCAAAAACAGATGGAGGATATTATTATCTCTTTTCTCACATGTTATTCGGAGGAATCAACTTTAGAGCATCTCAAGCAGCGGGGGCAAAGAAAGAGGGAGATTCTGACAATTGAGGAGGTAACTTGGCGCCTTAAGAGTAGGATCACATGGCTGGCAGAGGGGGATCAAAACACAAAATTTTTCCGCAACTCTGCAAACGAGCGAAAAAATCGGAATTCAATATGGCGTATCAAAAAGGATGATGGAACTATCGCCTATGCTTGCAATGACATTCAGAAGGAGGCGTTTGCTTATTTCTCTTCGTTCTACAAATAGCAAGAGGGGATTAGTAATGACAACCAGGTATGGCTGTTGGATCATGTTAACCGGTTTTTTTATGATGATGCTATTTCAATTCTGGAAAAGCCTATCACCGGGAATGAAGTCTTAATGGTTCTGAAGTCTTTCTCCAAGGATAAATGTCTGAGGCCAGATGGCTGGCTTGTGGAGTTCTTTATCCATTTTTTCGAGCTAATGGGTGAGGAGTTAACACAAATCATTGAACACATCCGGGCTAGCGGTGTCATGCCGACAAATCTCAATTCCACCTTTATTGCCCTAACTCCAAAAGCGGCAGACCCCTAGACTTTTGCTGATTTTAGGCCAATAGCTCTGTGTAATGTTCTATATAAAATTTCATCTAAGATTATTGCAGAGTGCTTGAAGGACACTTTATCAACCTCCATCTCTGATGAGAAATATGGGTTTTTAAAAGGTCGATCCATACATGATGCCATGGCCATTGCACAAGAGGTGTTGCATTCAATCCATTCAGAGAAAAAGGAAGCTATTGTGATGAAGGTTGATATCCATAAGGCTTATGACTCTATTAACTGGGCCTATGTCAGGCTAGTGCTCATGAAAATTGGCCTCCCAATTAGAATTATAAGGTGGATCATGACCTGCATATCTACTGTTCGATATGTTGCTATTATTAATGGTATTCCTACCCCCTTTTTCACTGCTGGTCTAGGACTACGTCAGGGCTGTGCTCTGTTGCCTTTAATTTTTATTATCATTATGGATGGGTTCCGCTGTATTATGCATAGGGCGGAGCAGAAGGGTTATATAAAAGGTTTCTCTTTTTCAAATTCGGTTTCTTGTTCTCACTCACTGTTCGTTGATGATTTATTGTTATTTGGTTACCTGATACGGAACCACTAGTTCTACACTCATCTTATGCTCATCCGATTTGAATCGGCAACTGGTCTCACTATGAATAAAAACAAATCTTTCATCATATACGAATATGGGGATCTACATGAAGTTGCTTTCATTGTAGATTTTATGGGGGTCGAATATAGGGAGGCTTCTGAAGGTTTTACATATTTGGGTTTTAATATTAAATCATGCGGATATAAAATCCGAGATTGGATGTGGCTGATTGACAAAATTAGAAGGAGGATTTCCAGATGGACACATAGATGGCTTTCCATTGGTGGTAGGCTTATTATGATTCAGGCGGTTATCTCCCAGATGATGGTTTATTGAGGTCACCTATATTATCTTCCAGACAGTATCATTAATATGATCAATCGTATCATTGCAAAGTTTCTCTGGGGGGACTCACAGTCATCACATAAAATCCATCTACGCAAATTAGAGCCCCTATGCAGGCCAAAGGAACACGATGGTTGGGGGATTCTTAATACAAGGATTTTCAATATGGCGCTGCTCATTAAGTCTTTTTGGAGGGTTGTACATGGAAATGGTATTTGGAGCGCGGTTATCAAGTGTAAATACATAGAAGGTGATTTTATTTACCGTCTCTTATGCATGCAGATCTCTTTTCCTCGGTATATATCCACAATCTGGTGGAGTTTCAAAAAGATTATGGTCCATGTGGTGGATCGTCTAGCATGGTTTTTCAAGGATGGCAGTCAGATTCCCTTCACTTTCAATAAGCTAATTGCACTTCCTTCTGTCGCCGGTCCACCCCCGGATCTCCAATTTAGGTTGGCCCGTAGAGGATACTATTTTCTCGCCCAGACTATGGTCTTTTGGCGCTCCCGAATTCAAAACGGCTACTCAATTGGGACTGGGCGGACCGGCGGTTGATGAATGGGATCATCTGAGAGACGCTTTCCGCGCCGCTGGTTTTTTTTGGGGTGCGGATGCTGATGCTATTGTATGGGATGGCCCTATGGAGAATGGTGGATTAATTGTCAGAGATATTTACAGAAGTCTTAATATCTCTTCCTATATGGGACACATGTCCATGTCTTTCCTATCTTTTTGGCGGAGAAAAATCCCTACAAAGATTGTTCTCTTTGGTTGGTTGGTGTGGAAGGGTAAGATTCTCACTGGGGAGAACCTCATCAAGAGGGGTTTTTTTGGTCCTTTCAGATGTTGTATATGCTGCGAGGAAGAGGAGACCATATCACATTTATTCTTCTGATGTTCTGCTATTGTGAACCTGTGGAGGCTTTTTTCTTCACACTTCATGGATCCTGCTTGGCTTCCAAATGACTTCATGTCCTTTGCTTTGGAGTGGGACAAACTGAGGGGAAAATACAGATCGTTGCCTAAATTCTTCTTCATCTGGGAGGTATGGTTGGGTTGGAACATGCTGATTTTTGATAATGTTCCTTTCCAGATTCCACGGATTTTTTCTGCTATCAATAGGTGGATGGATGACCGGCCTTCTCCACATCTGAATATTGTGGATTGTTCTATCCGTATCTGGCCCCACGAGATGGCCATTCCGGCCATATATTTTGATGGCGCATGTGTGGAGGGTGTTATGGGCTATGGCGCCTGGATCAAACTATCGCAGAGGGAGAGGATTCACATATACTGGAACGAAGGAATGGGCTCCAATAATAAGGCAGAAACTATCGCTCTTTGGGGTAGTCTGTTGGCTGCCTCAAATTTACAGTTACAGATTGCACATGTTTATGGGAATTCGCAGGTGGTTATTGGTTGGATTACTAACACTTTGGCTATGAAATGTCCGGCATTACAGGGCTGGGTACAAAGGACTCGTAGATTGTGGATGTTACTCAATAGGCCTCTGATCTCCCATATCTACAGGGAGAACAACTCCAGGGCTGATGGGCTCTCCAAAAAAGGCATAAGCTCAGATTTTGGAATAATGCAGGTGATTCACTTTAAAGATGGTCAACAGTGTTGGCAAAATCAAATTCCGATTCCATCGCTGCTGTGATTCTGGAAATATCCTTTTTAGACGTACAAGCATACTATTTGTCCTTTTTTATAAGTCTTCTATGATGGACTATACAAGGATATCTACACAAGTGAGCCTAATCTTTCACAGGGTGTGTCTAATCTTCATGACGGATGGTCTTCCTGTTACTTTTTTTCCTTTTATCATCTTCATCAAGCGAGCCTGATTTAAATAGTGTCAAGCGAGCCTGTTTTACTCTTAAACAAGCGAGCCAGATCATATTCTTTCAAGCGAGCCTGATGAAAACCTTTTTTGCCAGATTTTTGGATGAATATAAGTTTTTTTAGAAGCACAGGTCAAGCAAGCCCGTTTACATTGAATACATGATCTATTATCATCTTTAACATCTCATGGCAGGCATGGAACAGGGGTGGTCATTTCCTCTGTTTTGGGCCTAAAACTTTCTCAAACTTTGATTTCATTTCCTTTCGGTTTTTTATATCTTTTCTTGCTGCCTATGATTTTTCTGAATCTCTTTGGTATCTTAGGATGTTTCCATATGTATGGGATGGATAATTCCCCGATTATGTGGTGGCCGAACTACTCTCATTTGCTCTTTTTCTCTATAAGGAGCAGTATTTATCTGGCCTTTCTATGGGGTTTTTCTCACTGTTGTTTGTCACAGTTGAGAATATTTTGTCTATGTACTATTTATATATTTAATATAAATCAGCATTTTTTTTCCTCTGAAAAAAAAACTCCATGTAAGCTTACTTCATACGATATCTTGATTATTTTTTGGTCATTTATTCTTTACTCGTATATTTGCGAAAATGGCCGAATATTGACAGAGCCAGACATTCAGAGCCTTTGGCAGCGGATAAAATTAAAGTTTTCCGCCATGACCATTTCTGAAGCTCCTGCCAAAGGTATCTTGATTTTTTTTTGGTCATTTATTCTTTACTCATATATTTGCGAAAATGGCAGAATATTTGACAGAGCCAGACATTTAGAGCCTTTGGCAGCGGATTAAATTAAAGTTTTCCTCCATGACCATTTCTGAAGCTCCTGCCAAAGATATCTTGAAATTTTTTGGTCATTTATTCTTTACTCATATATTTGCGAAAATGGCAGAATATTGACAGAGACAGACATTCAAAGCCTTTCGCAGTGTATTAAATTAAAGTTTTCCGCCATGACAATTTCTGAAGCTCCTGCCAAAGATATCTTGATTTTTTTTTAGTGATTTATTCTTTACTCATATATTTGCGAAAATGGCAGAATATTTGACAGAGCCAGACATTTAGAGCGTTTGACAGATGATTAAATTAAAGTTTTCCGCCATGACCATTTCTGAAGCTCCTGCCAAATATATCTTGAATTTTTTTGGTCATTTATTCTTTACTCATATATTTGCGAAAATGGCAGAATATTGACAGAGCCAGACATTTAGAGCCTTTGGCAGCAGATTAAATTAAAGTTTTCCGCCATGACCATTTCTGAAACTCCTATCAAAGATATCTTGAATTTTTTTGGTCATTTATTCTTTACTCATATACTTGCGAAAATGGCAGAATATTGACAGAGCCAGACATTTAGAGCCTTTGACAGCGGATTAAATTAAAGTTTTCCGCCATCACCATTTCTGAAGCTCTTCCAAAGCAACCACTGTATGGGGTGTTAATTTGATTCTTGCGGCGCTGGATGATATCTCAGCCTTGAATTCCACAGATCCTTTGGGAGCTGGACAAGGTGAACCTAATAAACTTATAGTGAAAGAGTCTGGTTGTGGATATCTATTAATGCAGCCATTGAAGTAGCCAAATCTGAGATCGAACCATAGAGTGATGAATAGAAGAGAACAACACAAACAGCCGCTGCTGAATAAGCAGCACAAACAAATCAAGAATGAGTATTTCTCAATCTTTGATGCTTCAATTGTTTCACGTCACAGATTTAAATAAACATAGATTCTACAATCCTAAAAAACATAGATTCTACAATCCTAAAAATCTTAGATTCGTTAATAATAAACACTTTAAATAGTTCATCTCTAGATTTCTACAGATAGATCAAGTAGATTCGGTACACTCTTCTAAACCTCACTTCTTTACTGTTTTAGATTTTTTTATTTTTTAATAATAATAATAATAATTAACTTACAATTCTGGTATATGATATAATGAAATTCTAGTATAAATATAATTAACTTATAATTACACAAATTTGAAGCATGTTTTAAAATTGTTTTTTTTTAAGAGTTTTTTTAGAAATAAGGAAATAAGATAAGCCTCTAAGGTCCAGAGGTATTTTGTAGGATTAGAAGTTTATTGAAGAATCTTGCAGGAGTTTCACTCTGCTTCTTTAGTGACCATTAGTAAACAGTTTCTAGCGACCTAGTTTTTCTTGAATAATTTTCAGTGATGAGTCCATCTGCATTCTTGAATAACAAGTAATGATAGTTTTTAATGATAAGTTTTCCCATCATGTAAAAAAGAATTAAAATAAAAAATCTACAATTCAGTTATAAACCACATGATTTTATAATAATTAGAATTTTAGATTAATTCAAAAACTTTTATAATCAACTTACAATTCTTATACATGACATCATGATATAATGAACTTACAATTCTTATAAACAACCCCGATCTGTAAGTATGTTGGAAGTTTAAAAAAAAAAAATCACTGTTTTTTAAAATAAAATATGAATAATGTCGACTTTAAAAATAACTTACATAACTATATAAATAAACAATTAAAAATAAATTTAAAATATGAAGAGTTTTACTAACACTCACAAAAAAAATATGGTAAATAAATAAAAATATAAATAAGCTAGAAGTATGGTAAGTAATTATAAATATAAATAAACTAGAGATATGGTAAATAAATAAAACCCATTTTATATTTACTCTGTAAAACTCTTTATATTTATAAAACCTTAAAAAGAAGTTTTGTTTAGGTGAAATCTATGGGCCAAATACCATATTTATAAAAAAATGTATAAAAGGGTAAGGTAAATAAATAAAAATATATCAAATATGAGTAGAAATCTACATCTAATTATATTTGAAGTCTATGGACCAAATACCATAGACAAAATTAATAATAATACCATGGAAAAAAATATTATTAACCCTAACATTAATATTAAAATATCAATATTATTATTGTTATTATTATTACTAAATCTAAGATTGATATTAATATATTATAATATAAAAATTATTAAATCTAACAACTTAATATTAATACAATATTAAATTATATATATATATATAAACTCTAGATATATATGGGAGGGAAGAAAAAAGACATATGATAGAGGTGGAGAAATAGAGGGAGTGAGAAGGGAGAGATTGAGATAAACTGAAGGAGAGGGGAGAGGAAAAATGAAGAGAGAGAGAGAGAGAGAGAGAGAAGTGAGAGAGGTAGAGAAGAGAAAGAGAGGGAGAGGGAGACATAAATATGAAGGTGGGAGAGAGAGAGAAGGAGGGAGGGGGGGAGAGGTAGAAAGGATTGGAGGGAAGAGAGAGAGAGAGGGAGAAGGAGAGAGACAGGGGAAGAGAGAGGGCGGTAGGAGAGAAAGGGAGAGAGAGGAAGGATGAGAGGAGGATAGAGGGAGGGATAGAGAGACGAAGTTGGAGGGGGAGAGAAGAAGAAAGACATACAGAGTGAGAAGTGGAGAGAGAGGGAGTGACAAGAGAGAGATGGAGAGAGATTATGTATTTTTAGGGTTGAGATAAAGATACATAGAAGGAGTGATAGAGACAAGGGGGAGAGAAAGAGAGAGAAGAATAAAGGGAGGGATATAGTAACATAGTTGGAGAGAGAGATAGAGTGATGGGGAAGAGAGAGGATTTTAGGGCAGAGAGAGGGGGGCTGAAGATAGAGGGAGGGAGGTGATAAAGGGAGAGAGAGGAAGAGAGTGATGTAGAATATAGAGTATTGTATGGGAGAGAGAGAGAGAGGGGACTTGAGAGATAGGAGGAGAGAGGGAGGGATAGAGATATGGATTTTTAGGGGGAGAGAGGGAGGGATAGAGAGATGGAGCTGAATTGGGAGAGACAGAGGGATAGAGAGATGGATTTGGAGGGGGGGAGAGGGATGAATAGAGGGATGGAGCTGGATGGGGAGAGAGGGAGGGAAGAATAAATACATAGGGAGTAACAAGTGGAGAGAGTGAGGGAGTGACAAGGGAGAGATGGAGAGAGAGTGTGTATGTTTGGGGTGAGATAAAAAGACAAATAATAAGAGATTGAGAGAATGGGGGAGAGAATGAGAGAGAGAGAGGCATATACTGAAAAAGTTAGAAGGTGGAGAGAGAGAGAGAGAGGTGGGAGAGAAAGGAAGAGAAAGTGTGGAGAGAGCTAGGGAAAGAGAGATGGAGATGCATGGGGAGAGAGAGGGAGGAAAGAAGCAATACATAGAGAGTAAAAGTTAGAGAGAGAGAGAGAGAGAGAGAGTGATAAGTAATATGGAGGGAGAACAAGAGAGGATAGTAGGAGGGAAGAAAGATAGAAGCAGTGGAGAGGGAGGGAAGGGGAAGAGAGCAAGATAGGGAGTGAGAGGAGGAAGGAGTGATAGATAGATAGATTGGAGAAAGAGAGTGTATGTTTTGGGGTTGATATAGAGAGAAAAAGGAAAATAGATATAGATAGAAAGTGAAGAGAAAGAAGAGATAAATGGAGACAGGGATGGAGGGACAAGGAGATTGAAAAATATGGAGTGAGTGTTTGTGTGTTTTTGGGGGTGAAATAAAGAGACAAAGAAGGAAAGATGGAGGGACATATATATATATATATATATATATATATATATATATATATATATATATATGGAGGGGGGAGAGAGGGAAGAATAATTCTTACTATAGATGCATTGATTTCAGTGTAGATGGTGATTTCTAATCGTATGTGATTGCTTGCACTAGATGAATTTATTTTAGTGTAGATTTTGATTTCTAATGATATTTTATTACTTGCACTAGATGCATTGATTTCAATGTAGATGATATATAATTCTATTTTATTTCTTGCACTAAATGCATTGATTTCAGTGTAGATGGTGATTTCTAATCTTATTTTATTACTTGAACTAGATGCATTAATTTCAATGTAGATGTTGATTTATAATTATATTTGGTTTCTTACACTATAGGCATTTATTTCAATATAAATGCTTTCTAATCCTATTTTATTGCTTGCACTAAATGCATTGGTTTCAGTGTAGATGGTTATTTCTAATCCTATTTGATTGCTTGCACTAGATGCATTGATTTCTGTGTAGATGTTGTTTTCTAATCTTATTTGATTTCTTGCATTAGATGTAGTTATTTCACTCTATATGTTGATTTCTGATTTGATGTAATTGGATGTATGATGGTACATTAGTTTTAAAGTCATTGGATTAATAGTGTGCATTGATTTCAGTGCAAGAAGAAAAAATTATTGATAATGTAGAACAATTTTTGTGTTATAATAATTAAACGTAATAATATTGGAGAGCAAGAGAGACAAGGTATGATGTTTAGTACAACAACTCGAGCTAAATACTTAAATGGTTTATGATTTATGATCTCATGGTTTATGATTTATTATTTCTACTGTATTTTTCATATAATCGATATGGAAAGATCAAGAAACAAATAAGGGTGACAATAAGAATAGTAGAAGAAAATAGTTTGAGATTGATCACAATGAAGGCTATTTTTAATTGAATACATTCTTATTATTCACATTTTCTATCATTCAATATTATTACGTATTATTACATTGTCACTCTCCATTCAAAAAAATTATTTTATCATTTTTTATCATTAAAGATATTTTACAATATTTATCATCTCGACAAACTGAGGTAACTAAGAAAATTTAAAATCAAAATGACTCGATAAATCTCAAAAATATTTAGCATATTTAAAATGGCTATATTAATATTAGATTTATTTACATATTATTGATAAAATTAATCATATGTTCCTCATATTATTAATAGATTTTCCTTGGTCGCACACTGCTGAAACCAACCTAGATCCATATTAACTACGGATCTATCAAGCATTGAGAGGGATCAAATCTCTCGAGTTGCAAACCTTTCCTCAAGTTTTGCAATGAAAAAAGAGGTTTGCACCTCTAGAGATTTGACTCAAGTTTTGCACTCAAAAAAGAGGTTTACACCTCTAGAGATTTGACTCAAGTTTTGCACTTGAAAAAGAAGTTTGCACCTCTAGAGATTTGATCCCTCTCGATGCTTGATAGATTCGTAGTTAAGATGGATCTAGGCTGGTATATAGTGGTGTAAGGTTAAGCTAGCCTTACATAATTTTAGATTAGTTAGTACAATTATATTTTTTTAATAATTCTTCACATTTTTCCCTTTTTATTTTTTTTGTTCGAGCTTTAACTGTTATTGATTGAATATTTATATCAACCTAGGTTGAAAAAAATAAATTTTTTTGTGTCTTTTATATAGTCACAATAGCTTGCACAACTTTCATGGATGTATTTATTTTTATATTTTTTTTCTTATAGTTACATTAGTTTTTCATCCCCTCTTTTGTTTACATCCCCTCTTTCCAAGCCACTCTTTAATAAATGTTAATTTAGTATCATAGTAAAATTCAACATTCTTTGTAGCATCATTTATATTTTCAACAACTTCTAGTATTGCAGGAGTCTTTTCATATTTTCCAGACTATTACAAAGACAATTTCATCATATAAGTGTATCTACTTTGTGTGTTTCACTTTCTTCACTATGCTCATGTTTTGCATTTCATGCATAGTCACTTTTTTTATTTAGCAACTTCTTCAATGTTGAAGATAATTCCAGTCACAGTATTTTGTTCATCTTCTTCTACTTCAACTGTAACAACTAAACCCTTTAAAAACTACATAGTAAAAAAAATATATATATATTTATTTTATCCTCCATTAATAGAATTTACTACGATTACATAACGATATTGTTTATAAGTTTTAATCATAGAAATACAGGATGCTTATTTAATCAACGACCCATATATATGGTTAATTGGAAATACATAACAAATATAAGATTGTGTATTTATAACATCAATATATATACATATGTGTGATCGCATGTATAGTCATATGATTAAAGTTTGGGTGAGATTTTATTTTGCTTTCAAATCATCCACCTTAACGTTGATCCATATCTGCGTTATATAACTCCACCATGATCTTTTCAATTGGCAGTTAGCTGGCATGTCAACTCCATTTATTACCACAGTACTAGCCTTTAATTCGTTTGACAATTGCCATGATTGCATACAGATTTTAACACGCTTTTCTATGGTACTCTACTGATCCACACTGTCGATCCTTTTTTCAATAAACAACTTGCATTTTCGGTGGGAGATATGACTTAACGCTTCCAAACCCTAATACATACTTGGAAATTTCCATCTACAACTCATTTCTGTTCTGTCTACTTGGCTCTTAAGCTCATGGTGCCTCCGGGTGTAAGCTTTTATATGAGGATAATCCTTCGGCCATTAGATTATTCGGTCCTCTGGTTTTCGGCTGAGTCTTTGGTCTAGCTCACTATCGGTCGAAACATTCTTTAGTCCTCAGACAATTTAGAAGGAAGAAAAATGCTGCTAAGAATAAGTCCAGACTCTTGTCCTCCCGCCATGACATCTGCTCAACAAGATTTCCTTTCTTAAGTAGTTTTCCATCAGGTAAGAATAACTTTGCAATTTGTCTGGCTTTATGCATTCATTTTCTTGTTGTAAGAGAGTTCGAATCTTCTCGTAAGCATTAAGTGTTTTAATGTTTACTTGTATAATGCAGGTTGTCCACATGAGAATCTTCCTCCTACATGTAAGATCATCTTCGTGCTTCCACAAGTTTCTTACTCGTGGCATTCTTATTTTTTTTAAGTATTACAAAGAGGTATTTTATATTATCTTAGAATAACATCTTTTGTTGTTTCTCGATAGGTCAGTACTCCAACCCCGACCTCTTTGGCATGGAGTCTATGACTGACATGCACTGCAGTGAATCGTTCGGCCTCGGCTGACACACTATCTCTCTCTTTCTCCAGGTACCTTGGAAACTGAAGTTACTGCACCTAGATTTTGGCTTCGAACAGAGTTTCTAGAACTGAAAATCTTTAAGATGATTCGAGGGGATTAAAAACCATTTTGTCCAGTTTTAAGATCAAACTCGGTCTATATTGCATGGTGTTTATTTTTAATTTCAAGATTTAAGAACAGAACCTGTAAATATTCACATGGATTCTTAGTTAATGTTATAAAGAAGTGAATCTTGCTTATCTTAAGGTTTACTTGTTCTCTCGTTCTCAGTTCTGTGGATTTTCTTTTTTTTTTGGTAGAACCCTCTGGGTTTTTAGTTCTGTATCATAGGGATATACTCATTTCCTTTTAATGAATGATTTGTCATTTGTATGCATAATCATTTTCTCTATCATATACCTTTCCCGCATAAAATGATTATGTTGTAGTTTATACTACTCTACGTAAGAATGGATGTCATTTCTTTAATTATTGTTCAGGTATTTCAGAAACGTTATTGGTTATCTATCATATCTTTTGATTGGATATAGTATATATCGATACTAAGCTTTGTCCTGATTCCTTATTACCTGTATTCTGTGTGTTTTAAAGGAAATCTAGAGGTGGAAATGTACACAATTTTTTGCTATGTAATACTATACTCTTTTCTCGAATATAGTTCTGCAGAATTGTTCAAATAAATTCTTTTAAGATTTCTGTTTAATATATTTACTATATTTGGTGTCCGGATCATCGTTTACCGAAGTCTGTGTATAGTTTAGAATAACAGAAATAACAATGTGTCTTAGGTAGGGTGTTACCCAGAACCTAGACCAATAGTTCTAATCTCTGCATAAATCTATTTTAAATTCATATTAAACTTCATAAGTTTTCTGGCTAAAGAAATTATCAAAATTAAAATAGTAATTGAACTGTTCCTTCATAATTTCTTATGATTTTTCCATAAGGTTTTAATCTATGATGTAACTGAAAAACTGTAAGCAAAGAACTATCACAGCTAACATATAATTTTCTTTTTAATATTCAAGGAATTACTTTCTAGTCCTTTTAGAACATGTAATAAAAAGTACCTGTTTATAAATAGAAACAATATTTGTGTAATAAAATGACGTTTACTTATAAGTAGATTTACAGAATATTCATGTATCAAACGTCCCTGTTTATAAGTAGAATACATGCATCTGTATATTCAAATGATAATTATTTATATATATACATAATACAAAATACCTGTATAACCAACATTCCTATTTATAACATAATACAAACACCTGTGTTCTCAACTAGTAAATACTTCATATATAGAAAATACAAAATAACTATTTGTACTTATCTATATCACTTTGTTTTAAGTTGTGGTCCTCCCAACCATCAAGAGAGGTGATTACATCCTCTACTTGTCCCCTAGCTCTAGACTTGGATGATACGGGTTAACAGTGAATTCACTTTCTATTGTGACCTCAGGACAACCAGTCTAGTCAGTATTAGAAATCTAGTTTCAGGTTTTTTTTTAGCGATCTTTCCACTAGTCTCTACCAGCTCTGGAAATTCCTCAACCTTTTTCCAAACTAGCATAGAACCCCTACTCCTCACTGGGATCAATATTTATCCTCATAGAAGTAGGTAACTATTTTCCAACTATCCCCAACCACTTACCAATTCTTGGAAAATATTTTACCATGAGATTTTTACTTTCTTTAAGAAATTATTTCCATTAATTAATTATTCCTAATTAATTACTTAGAAAAAAAATAACTTTTAGACAATAGTAATTATTTGAGTCTTTTCATGACACAATAATAAAAAGAATTGTCTTTTAATTAGTTAACACGGTTTATCCTTAATGAAGCTATCACAACTTCCCCCTTGGAATTAACACCGTCCTCAGTGTTTCTTTTTACTCTAGTTCTGCAAAGAGTTCTGGGTAAACTTCTCGCATGAATTTTTTGTCCTCCGAAGTAGCCTCATCCAACCTGAAGTGCTTCCATTGCACTTTAACCTGGACAACCACTCGCCTGTGGAGTACGATTTCCCTTCTAGTTCTACCTGAAAAACAACAAGGTTCCAAATCAATTCTCACAATATATATATCTCAAGTTAGGATTATTATTCCTATCCTACCTGTATATTTTGCCAATGTATTATGTGCTTTGAATCATGCACATAATGGTTCAACAGGGACACATGAAACACATTGTGTACTCGTATGTGGCTAGGTAAAGCTAACTGATAAGCTATAGGTCCTACCCTTTCCAAAATTTTGAAAGGTCCACAGAACCTGGGAGAAAATTTGGCACAAGAGGTCCACCTTAAGGTACTCCTCTTGGGTTTAATTCTCACATATACATGGTCTCCCACCTCGAATTATCGATAAGACCTCTTTTTATCTGCATAGATCTTTTGCTGATCTTGTGCAACCTTCAGATTTTGTCTTATTTTCTTTACCTCTATTTCCATTTTAGCAAGCATCTCGGGTCCCAACATTAATTTTGTCTCGGGGATACTCCAATTTATAGGCATGCGACACTGCCTCCCATATAATGCCTTGAAAGGACTCATCTTCAGAGATTCCTGATAACTGTTGTTGTAAGCAAATTCAACAAGATGTAGATAATCCTCCCATTTAGT
This sequence comes from Pinus albicaulis, assembly GCA_034641835.2. Classification (NCBI taxonomy): domain Eukaryota; kingdom Viridiplantae; phylum Streptophyta; class Pinopsida; order Pinales; family Pinaceae; genus Pinus; species Pinus albicaulis. Next base: position 1,724,047,389 of record CM076575.1, read on the forward strand.
TGGTTGTTGCATTACATACATGCGCAACATGTCTTCCAACACTTGGTTTAGTCGCTCCATTTGACCGTCAGTTTGGGGATGAAAAGCTGTGCTGAAGTTTGTCTAAGTTCCCAAAACGATAAACAAATTTTTCCAAAATGCAGAAGTGAACTTAACATCCCGGTCTAAAATAACGGTTTTTGAAATTACATGCAACCTGAAAATTTCCTTCATAAATATGTCAGCTATCTGTACCGTCTTGTAAGTGGACTACAGAGGTATAAAATGAGAATATTTAATCAATCTATCCACCACCACCATGATAGAATCATTTTGTTTTTTTGTTCGCGGTAAACCTGTAATGAAGTCCAAGGATATGACCTCCCACTTCCATTCAGGTATTGGTATGGGCTGCAATAGTCTTGCGGGATGTTGATGCTCCACCTTTACTTGTTGACATTCTAAGCATTTGCTTAAATATTGAGCAATATTTTTACACATACCACGCCAAAATTATACCTTCCTTGTTGCGGTCAACATTTTCTGGTATCTTGGATGACTGCAATGGAATTCATCCATTATCAGCTCCTTCAGATCCATGTGATTAGGCACATAAAATTTTCCTTGGAAAGACGACATTCGATCTTTGTTTATTCTATACTCGGATGTATGTCCTTGCTTCATGTTTTCTTCCATCTGTTTCCATAAAAATTGGTATTCCGAATCTTTCTATGCCTCTTCCTTTAATTGTTTCAAAAAATTATTTTCTAGCTGATTATGATACAACTCATATATACCATGTAATTTTATGCTTAAAGCATTAGCTACTTGGTTTTATTTTCCCTTTACATGCTGAATGTCCATATCAAACTCACTTAGGAAGGCATTCCATCTTGCCTGTCTGGAGTTTAAATCTATTTACTTGCAGTAACTAGTCAAGCTGCTATGATCTATTTTAAGTACAAAAATTTTTCCTAGCAAGTAATGCCTCCACACCCAGAGCGCATGTACTAATTCTGTTAGTTCCAAATCATATGCAGAATATCTCTGTTCATGGTCTTTTAGCTTCCTTGATTCGTATGCCATCACTTTGCCTTCCTGAGATAAAACTGTCCCAACACCTTATTTACTTGCATCGATACATACCTCAAATTATTTTTTAGGATCAGCTACCCTTAGCACAGGTGCAGTGGTCAAAAGTTGTTTCATTTTTTCAAAACTGTTATGACATTCCATTTTCCATTTTAAAACTTTTCCTTTCCTTTGCAAGGAGGTGATAGGAAAAGCAATTCTAGAAAATCCTTCAATAAATCTTCAGTAATAACCAGCTAATCCCATAAAGGATCTAATGTCTGCCATGTCCTAGGGTACTTTCCATTCCATAATGGTTTTTATCTTCTCGGGATCAACATCAATTCCTTCTGCTAAAATAACATGGCCTAGATACTAGATTTCTGTTTTAAAGAAATCACGTTTGCTGTACTTAGCGTACAACTAGTGTTTTCTTAACATTTCCAGAACAAGCCTCAAATGTTCCTTATGATCTTCCTGATTTTTAGAATATACCAGAATGTCATCTATAAATATAGGTACGAAATTATCCAAGAAAGGATGAAATATTCCATGCATTAACCTCATAAAGGTTAGTAGTGCATTTGTTAATCCAAAGGGTAACACCACAAATTCATAGTGTCCATACCTGGTACGGAATGCTGTCTTGTAAATGTCTTCATCCTTAATTCGAATCTGGTGATATCTAGATCCTAAATCTATCTTGAAAAACATTGTGGCCCCTTTTAATTGATCAAACAAATCATCAATTCTTAGTAGGGGGTACTTGTTTTTTACTGTTAATTTATTGAGTTGCCTGTACTCCATGCACATTCGCATGGTCCCATCTTTTCTTTTTACAAATAGAACTGGTGCTCCCTAGGGGGACACACTTGGATGAATATAGTCTTTATCCAACAGTTCTTGTAACTTCATTTTCATCTCAGTTAGCTCTGGCACACTCATTTTGTAAGGAGCCCTTAACACCGAAGAAGCTCTGATAGTAACTCTATGGTGAAATCAATGACTCTCCTTGGTGGTAAACCAGGAATATTTTCTGGAAAGACATCTAGAAATTCATGTACCACTGGTATATTTTCCTTCATAGGCGATTTTTCCTTGGAATCTGCATACCCTACCTGAATAGCATACAACTGACATCCATTTCTTATACACTTATTCATTTGGGATGCTATAATTGGGCGTATCTGCAATGGTTTTTTGATTTCTTGAATCTCTTTATGTGTTCCATCGTGCATTCTGTAGTAAATAATATTTTCCTTACAGTCCACCAATGTCCAATGTTGTTCTAACCAATCCATGCCTAGAAAAACATCATAGGATCTCAATGGTAGAATGTTCAGATCTACTTGTAACTACTATTCTGAAATTTCCAGAATACAATTTGGAATCTTGGCAGTTACTTTTCATTTTTCTCCGGTAGCTAGCTGTACCAACCATGAACTTTTAAATTTCTATTCTTTCAAATTACACATTTCCACTATTTTGGGACTAACATAGCTCAAAATTGCTCCTGGGTCTACCAAAATAGAAATAGATTTAGTTAGTAATTTACCTTCTAGTTCAATCATTGTTGGCTGATAATCTGCTCGTCGGTCCTCCAAAGCCACATTGATACGGGGTATGTTCTGCGCTACATCACCTACTATAGAAGCTTCCTGCAAATTTGCCACTATATCATTTCTGGTTCACTGTGGATAGTTTTTGTAATAATATGGCTCACCACACCCCCAACACTGTAGAGGTGGCTTAGTCATCTAACCTTGCTCGGGCGTACTAGATGCTTCCGTAGGCTTTTCTTCTGCTGGCCATCTGGTTCTCTGGTGATTTCTACCAAATTGTTTGCTAGCAGGATTTCGTGCAGAACTTTTAAAGTTATCGCTTTTCATGCCTTTGAAATTGGAGTTACTTTTCTGTCCTTTCTCTAGATGCCAATTTTTACCAACCTCCCCTTTATCCTTGGACTACTGATAACACATTCGTGCTTTATGAATGGCTTCATCCATTGTCCGGGGATTTACAAATTCTATTCGCTCCTTCATGTGTGTTGGTAGATTACTCAGAAACCTCTGCACCTTATCCTTTTCCTCTCGAAGATATGGAACATATCGTAACAGGGAGGTGAACTTTGTGATATATTCATCCATGGTCATCTGTCCCAGTCTTAAGTCATGAAATTATTTAGCTTTTTTGTCATATAATCACTTTGTCAAATACTTGTCTTTAAAGTATTTCTAGAATGATTCCCAAGTGACATATTGTTCCTCAATACTACGCACATTATTCACTTCTTCCCACCGCAGGTTGGCTTTTTCTCTTAGCTGATATATAGCTAATCTGGCCTTCAGGTTGCTGTTATATTCATACACCTTAAAGTACTTGTTAATATTAATTATCCATGCTTCTGCCATCTCCTCAGCCTCACCATCAAATGTTCATGGTTTAATCTTCCGAAATCCCCCCTGAAGTTCTAATTTTTGCTTCTTAATCTCTTGCTGATTTGAAAAATTGCCAGATTCTGCCTCATTGTATTTTTTATTCTTGCTTCGTTGAGATGTGTTTTTTTCCACTTTGTCTGTGGTGTTATTCCTTGTTTGTTGTTCATCTCCTTCGTATATGCCTCTTTCAGTACTTGAATGTTCCACCTCCTGGTTTTGTTTGTCCGATAGACTCTTTAATATCTTTTCCTAGTCTTGCAGTAATCGTTCATTATCTTTTCAGACACGTACCATTTCCTCCTGTAGTTGCCGCACTGTATTCAACAGGAAACTGGTTTGGCGCTGCTGTTCCTCAAGAAACCGACTATTTTGTTGATGTTGTTCGACACTTAACTAAACCCACATTTCTGGGTTCATCACCAGTTGTGCTTGGGGTTCCCCAACATCTTGTGGTGGTTGTGATGCTGATCCTCTTCTCATTTTCTTTACTTAAGTCTCTCTCTCTCTCTCTCTCTCTCTCTCTCTCTCTCTCTCTGTGTATTAGTCATATACACAACTTTATTTTTAGTCGACCCTTAGGGTCCCAGCGTAGAAACGCAGCTTTGATACCACTTGTAACAACTAAACCCTTTAAAAACTACATAGTAAAAAAAAAAAAAATTCATTTATCGTCCGTTAATATAATTTATCATGGTTACATAACCATATTGTTTATAAGATTTAATCATAGAAATAAAAGATGCTTATTTAATAAACGAACCATATATATGGTTAATTGGCAATACATATTAAATATAAGATTGTGTATTTATAACATCAATATATATACATATGTGTGATCACATGTATAGTCATATGATTAAATTTTGGGTGAGGTTTTATTTTGTTTTCAAAGCATCCACCTTAATGCTGATCCATATCTGTGTTATATAACTCCACCATAATCTTTTCAATCAGCGGTTAGGTGGCATGTCAACTCCATTTATTACCACAGTATGAGATTTAATTCCTCTCACAACTACCAGGATTGCATACATATTTTAACGTGTTTCTCTATGGTACTCTACTGATCCACACCATCGATCCTTTTTCCAATCAACGTCTTACATTTTCGCGGGAGATCTGACTTAACGCTTCCAAACCCTAATACATACTTGGAAATTTCCATCTATAGCTCATTTATGTTCTGTCTGCTCGGCTCTTAGGCTCATGGCGCCTCCAGGTGTACGCTATTCTATGAGGATTATCCTTCGAGCTTCAAATTATTCAGTCCTCAGGTTTTTGGCTGAGTCTTTGGTCTAGCTCACTATCGGTCGAAACATTATTTAGTCCTCAGACAATTTAGAAGGAAGAAAAATGTTGCTAAGAATAAGTTCAGACTCTTGTCTCCCCGCCATGACATCTGCTCAACAAGATTTCCTTTCTTCAGTAGTTTTCCATCAGGTAAGAATAACTCTGCAATTTGTCCAGTTTTATGCATTCGTTTTCTTGTTGTAAGAGAGTTTGAATCTTCTCGTAAGAGTCAAGTGTTTTAATGTTTACTTGTATACTGCAGGCTATCCACATGGGATTATTCCTCCTACATGTAAGATCATCTTCGTGCTTCCACAGGTTTCTTACCTCTTGGCATTCTTATTTTTTTAAGTATTACGAAGAGGTATTTTATATTCTTTGAGAATAACATATTTTGTTGTTTCTCGACAGGTTAGTACTCCAACCCTGACCTCTTTGGCACGAAGTCTATGACTAACATACACCGTAGTGACTCCTTCGACCTCGGCTAACACACTGGCTCTCTCTTTCTCTAGGTACCTTGGCAACCGAAGTTACTACTCATAGATTCTGGCTTTGAACAGAGTTTCTAGAACTGAAAATTGTTAAGATGATTCGAGGGGATTAAAAACCATTTTGTCCAGTTTTAAGATTGAACTCGGTCTAGATTGCATGGTGTTTATTTTTAATTTCAAGATTTAAGAATAGAACCTGTAAATATTCACATGGACTCTTAGTTAATGTTATAAAGAAGTGAATCTTTCTTATCTTAAGGTTTACTTCTCTCGTTCTCAGTTTTGTCGATTTTTTTTTTGTAGAACCCTATGGGTTTTTAGTTCTGTATCACAGGGATATAATCATTTCCTTTTAATGAATGATTTGTCATTTGTATGCATAATCATTTTCTCTATTATATGCCTTTTCCGCATAAAATTATTATGTTGTAGTTTATACTACTCTACGTAAGAATGGACGTCATTTCTTTAATTATTGTTTAGGTATTTCGGAAAGGTTATTGGTTATCTATCATATATTTTGATTGAATATAGTATCTACCAATACTAAGCTTTATCCTAATTCCTTATTACCTGTATTCTGTTTTTTTTAAAAGAAATCTAAAAGTGGAAATGTACACAGTTTTTTGCTATGTAATACTATACTCTTTTCTCAAATATAGTTCCGCATAATTGTTCAAATAAATTATTCTAAGATTTCTTTTTAATATCTTTAGTACATTTGGTGTTCGGACCACCGTTTACCGAAGTCTATGTATAGTTTAGAATAACAGAAAGAACAATGTGTCTTAAGTAGGGTGTTGCCTAGAACCTAGACCAATAGTTCTAATCTCTGCATAAATCTATTTTAAATTCATGTTAAACTTCATAAGTTTTTTGGGTAAAGAAATGATCAAAATTAAAATAGTAGTTGAACTATTTGTTCATAATTTCTTATGATTTTTCCATATAGTTTTAATGTATGATGTAACTGAAAAACTGTAAGCAAAGAACTATCACAGTTAACATATAATTTTATTTTTAATATTCAAGGAATTACTTTCTAAGTCCTTTTAGAACATGTAATAAAAGGTACCTGTTTATAAATAGAAACAATAGCTATGTAATCAAATGTTGTTTACTTATAAGTAGATTTACAGAATATTCGTGTATCGAACTTCCTATTTATAAGTAGAATACACATCTCTGTATTCAAATGATAATTATTTATATATATACAGAATACAGAATACCTGTATAACCATCATTCCTATTTATAACAGAATACAAACACCCATGTTCTCAACTAGTAAATACTTCATATATACAAAATACAAAATAACTATTTGTACTTATCTGTTTCACTTTGTTTTAAGCTGTGGTCCTCCGAACCATCAAGAGAGGCGATTACGTCCTCTACTTGCCTCCTAGCTCCAGACTTGGATGATACGGGTTAACAGTGGATTCACTTGACCTTAGGACATCCTGTCCAGTTAGTATCAGAAATCTAGTTTTAGCTTTTTTCTGAGGGATCTAGTCTTTACCAGCTCTGGAAATTCCTCAACCTTTTTCCAAACTAGCACAGAAACCCTACTCCTCACTGAGATCAATATTTATTCTCAGAGAAGCAGGTAACTATTTATTCTCGGAAAAGTAGGTAGCTGTTTTCCAACTGTCCCCAACTACTTACCAATTCCTGGAAAACATTTTACCATGAGCTTTAATTAATTACTTTTGGACAATAGTAATTATTTGAGTCTTTTCCTGACACAATAATAAAAAGAATTTTCTTTTAACTAGTTAACGCTAGTTATCCTTAATAAAGCTATCACATCAACAATGTCTTCCACAATTTTTCTAGTCACTGCAATATGAAAATCTCTACTTCCTTTGTTACAATTGTGACTTCAGTAACAACCGCTTTGATATTGATGGATGTTGTTTCCATTTTTACTCTATTATATCTCAAGAGTATCCATGTTTCTTTGGACTTGCTTGTTGTTGCAATTTTGAGAAAAGCTTTGTTGGTTGAGAAAAAAAGTTATTACGTATTATTTTTCTTGTTTGTGTTATTCTAATTTTGAATCATGGTCTCAAACCTATTCAACACAATATTCCATAAATTTCTCATCTTAATATCATAATAAAATTATAGAAAATACAAAAAAAAAAAGATAGTAATGGATAAGAATTGATTTATTAATCATAAATAAAAACACGCTGCTAATAAAAAGTTACTAGATCAATTCTCCACTTGAGTGTACCCAAATATTTCTTCAAGAAAAATAATAATAAAAAAATAATAAACATTAGTACAGGAAAATAAACTGCCGAGACGACTCCGGGCCCTCTAATATCGGTGTCTGTCATTTCCCCAGAAGCAGAAATAGTAGTTCTTTCTAGTGCGCGCATTCGTCGAATCATGCCATCGAATCCAGTGCGAAACTTCGGATGATGTTACCAACCTCGGCCAATTAAAGACAGTAAGCGGTAAGCTCTGTTTTTTTTTCAACTTTCAAAATGATATATATGATAAATGTGGAGTTGTCTACTGACTGAACAGAATAGTTTGGATGATAGTTTTTTAATCCGAATTTAATTTTAAAAAATTCTAAAAAATTAGATAGTTAGAGTGTTTGAATTACATTTTTAAAGTGAAAATAGATTAAGAACCATAAAAAAAAACCACCCAAAATACTAAAATTTAACAACTATAACTTAGATTTTCAAAAACTTTTGCTTAAGACTATTCGGGCAAATATTGCTATGACTGTTTAAAAAGTAAAGGCGAGCAGACAGCTCCTGCAGTACGCATCAGTTTCCTGCGGCTATCTGTGCCCTAAACTCTGTTTCTGCTCCCGCAGTACGCATCAGTTTAGGGCTATCTGTGCCCTAAACTCTGTTTCTTTATTGCTGCTTCAATAAAGTCTGCTCGCTTTGGGGTGACCATCTTGCATCTTCTGGAGACATTACTTTGGAATTCCAAAGCCACCGACCTTTCCCAACGAACCAGTAAGGAAAAAGCAGATCCGGTTAGTTTCAATATTCAAAATTATTTTATAGCATTCTGGTTCAACTTCTGTCAGACCTGCAATGGGATATTAGGGTATAAATTTCACTGCCAATCTCGTAAACTATATTTAAAAATTATGATGGTTTTTAGCGGGTGTTAAATTTGATTTTCGGTGGGTGTTAATGTTATTTTTTATAACTTTATTTAAATAAATGAAATTTGTGTGGTCGGTTTTTTTTAATGAATATTTTTGAAAAGTGAGTAAAATTTTTTAAGAATCATAATTTTAAGTTGTTTAATCAGCACAATTTTAATATTTTAATAATATTTTAAGAAATTAATTTATTTATACATTTAAAAAACCATTTTAAACAATAAAATTTTCTTATAAAGAAAAAAATTAAACTATGCATTTCTTATAATATTTACTCTTTATTTAAGTGTGGTGCATGGTTATATGTAATTTTGTTGTAAACTTAAAAATATTTTGATGTTAATATAAAGTTTGCGTTTTATTAATATAAATTTTAATTTTAGTTTTATTATATAATATTATTTTAGAAATATAAAATATATTTAATTGCGTTTATTATTATTATTTAAATTAGTTAATAATTTAGTGTAATTATGTAGAGTTATTGTTAATGTAATTTTAAAATTTTTTCAAGATTTTTAGGTAATTGGGTCAAACTTATTAACTACAATGGTTTTTTTTAAGAGAACAAATCTATTTCAATTTTCAATATGACAAGGGGAATTGAAGGACATTATAAACAATAAAACAAATTTGAACCTAATTTTAAATAAAAAATTTGGAAAAAAAATTAACATTTTAAGTTTTGAATAAATTCATAATAATACCACAAATAAAAAGAATAGAGCTCTCCCCTTTGAACCCCAACATCTAAAGACCTAAATCTGGCTGCCTTTAAAATCATTTAAAATCAAGTAAGAAAAATAGAGCTCTTCTGCTAGAACCCAACACTTAAAATGTCGAAACGCAACTGTGTTTAAGTATGAGTGTATCTAATACATTAGAACCATGGTAACCACATATTTGAGATTTCCATATCCAACCCCAAAATTACTCTCTTTTCTAATCAACTAATAAATAAACCCATTTTATAAATTTTTTTTTTATTAAAAATCTGTTCATGATTTAGAATTTAAGCTTACCAATAAACATTGCATAATGTAAGAACTACTATGAGCTAGACTATACTTATTTTCGAGTCTCAACGTTATGGAGTTTTAGCACCGTGATGTGATCTTGGAGCCTCACGGAGAAAAATCACTTCTTTTGTTATATATATATAATTTAAACTTATTATTATATAAATAACGAGTGACCAAAAAATCAAATTATCAATATCTAATTACAAAAATTGTAGATAAATATCCCGCACATTTTACCCTTTTAGGAATCTTTATTATTTAAATGATACTGTTTTAATTACCTAAACATAAATGCACTTTGTTTATCTCGTCATTTTAAGTTATTTTTGGAAAGTTATTTTTGTAATTTTTTAAATAATAAGTTCAACATTTAGTTATATATATAGCTTCAACATCAAGTTAGGGACTGCCAAAGGAAATGGATTCTCCCCTCTGGTATCCTCTTGCATTGATCATCAGTCAGGTTGCCTTTTATGCTTAAAATGTGGAGAGCAACATAAACCTGATTCCCACTCCAAGCCTAAAACGCTATGGCTCATCCTTTGTATGGGCTGTATAGGTTACAACTTACAAGGACTCCAATATCGACTTTGGCCAGTGGGTGAAGGTTTCCTGTATGTTGTTATTAACACAGTGGTTTGCAAACCCTCGAAAAAAAAATAATTATTTACAGCTAAACCCAATGCAAACGGAGAGAATTGAGAAAAATGCACTCAATAATATGTCAAATGCTAAAGAAATAGTCAAAGTATGTTGCTCCAGTTTGGAGGAGAGAAATCCCCTTCCTTTTCATCATACATTATTCTTCAAAACTAATTACATCAACTTCAATGAATGAAGTGCACAACTTTAGTAACAATTATCTTTAAAAAATTTAATGCATTTTTTTCTTTCAAAATTGATTAAACATTTTAATGTAATTAATAAAATATATATTTCATTTCTTTAAAGTAGATGATATTTTGTAATGAAATGTGGTGACATTTTTTTCCAAATTATCTTTTCCCAGAAAATTGTTAACAATATTTTTTCCTAAAATATTAATGTAATTCAATATATCATATTTACATTTAATTAAATAATAATAATTTTATTGTTAACTAATTAATAATATACTTTTATCTTATAAACTAATCCAAACTAATCTGTTTTCTTTTCAATTGTTGTTTTCTTTTCCCACTTGCTTAGATAAACGGAAAAAATATATATATTATTTGAAGAGGAGACTCATCATTCCTACTTCATTTTTTAGATAATGTTTTTTATTAAGTCTTTTGTATTGTGGACTTTTTTTTGCATAAATATGAAAAATTGAGAAAATGATATGTTATTGTTATTGGATAGATGATATGATAGGTGATATGTATTGAGAAATTTAATGATATCAAATTCCACTATTAGAGATGAAATATATGAAGGTTGTTTAGCTTACAGAAAGTTGCAAGATGTAGAAAATCCATCTTCAGAAGTTAAACCCTTGATGGACAAATTTAGTTTGATGAAAGGTTTTTATAAATCTCAATTGAGTAATGAAATTTTTTAAAACACTTTAATTAAAGTAAAAGCAATTAAAACTAATTAAAATGAAACTTTGAGTTACATAGCTCTATTGAGAGTTTACTTAACATCTCAATAGAGTTTTATTCAGGGATAATATTAGCAGGTCGACTAATTTTTTATGTTTAAAAAAAAAGATTCCTGATTTTTTATTTTTTTCTAAAATGATTCACCAGAATTGTATAGTACACCATTATTTTATCTTGAAAATATCCAAAATATTTTATAGACTACTATAAAATCATTGGAAACCTAAATATTTCTACAAAAATATCACCAAAAATTTTACAATTTGCATATTAGGGACTAGTAAGATTCACCAAAGTTTTCTAAAGTTGGTGAATTGTATAGTACACCATTATTTTATCTTGAAAATATCCAAAATATTTTATAGACTACTATAAAATCATTGGAAACCTAAATATTTCTACAAAAATATCACCAAAAATTTTACAATTTGCATATTAGGGACTAGTAAGATTCACCAAAGTTTTCTAAAGTTTAAGACAAACTTCCATCCACAAAATTTTCTCTATAACTAATCATATATAATACATTGATTGAGGGTTCATAAACAACCCTTGTTAGAGTTGGATTTTCGAGCGCCTTATTTCCCTATGAGCTAAGTATGGTGAGTTGTAAGCTCACAAAGGAACTCGCATCTGTCCAGTTGTCATAGTTATCCTTAATTGCCTCCTCCATTTCTATATAATAGAGGTCTTCTATATCCTTGTGACAATTGCATTTAATGTTAATTAGTTGTTAACTAGTTAAATGACATTTTTTTATTCCTTTAAGGAAAAGACTGAGACAATTAATATTTTGCTAAAATTTTTATTTTCTCTATTGTTAATTGTGAATAATAAAATTAGTTATGGAAAATAGTTCCATAAAAAGTGAAAAGGTTGATGGTAAATGTTTTCCAATAACTGAAAGTTGGTTGGATACTTTGAACAGTTACACTTTCCTGGGGATAAGAGACTCATCCCAATGAGTAATGGGGGTTTTGTTCATAGGCTAAGGAAGGAGTGGAGATTTTCCTAAGCTGGTAGAGACTAGTGGAAATCACTCAGCAAGTCCTTAAGTTTTTTGGCACTGACTGGAGTTGGAGTCCTGAGGTCACAACATAAAATCTACTATCAACTTGTACATCTTCAGGAGTGGAGCACGGGGAAAAGAAAAGGATGTAATTTCCTCTCTTGAATTTTGGGTGGACACCAACAACCAAATACACTTTCATATAAGTGACTATTATTTTAGAATTAAATTAGACAAGAAGGTTGTTTACAAGTTATCTGTAAATAGTTAAGTGTTATGTAATTTTCAGATGAAGACTGTTCTACTAATAGAAAAGTGTCAAATTATCCATTATAAAGTAACTCGGTAAATACATGAAAAACACTGTGATTATAATGTGAGAAATTGTAGAGTAATTCTCGTGAATTATATATATATATATAATTTCTGTGAGATACTGGAAGATTACATCACATATTATTAAGAAAAACTTTGGCTAACTAAGTAAATTAGATAACAGAAGATAGTTATGATGCTGAAATCTTTTATATGTTAGGATGTATTTGATTACTATGACAAAGAGACATAATGAATAATAGTGTGATTATTAAGTTTACAAAGTGATGTACAAAGAAATTGAACTAGAAAGGTTTTTTTCTATCTTAAGCTAGGACAGGGTGAGCTTTTAGTTCTAGGTACGGGGATGAAACCCCAACCGAGTATACACCATCAACCCTAATTATCTATACACGGACATAACTGTTAGGTGGTCACCAAGATATATTTTTAAGGTAAGATGAAATAGAAAAATACCAATATATCTTAAGAAAAGAAATTAAACTGAAGATTAAAACTACTATAAATACAGTGTACAAATGTTTCCAAAAAAAAAGTTTAAGATACTAAATGTTGAGCATATCTTTATAACTAGGAATGCGAATGAACCTAAAAACTTAAATATAATAGAATTGAAACATGTACAGTCTATTGAAAATACAGGTTACGTTTCGATTAAGAAATTGAATAGGCCACTGTGCTTAAATTAATTACATACATACTAAACAAAATATAATTCCAACAGTAATACTACCACAATAGCCATCATTGGAATTGAAAACTACTCAAGAAATCGTGTTCTAGGAATGAACTCGTTTAGTAAGTCTTTATTAAATAATGACATAGAGAAAGCCATTTTCAAATTCCAAATATAATATGAAGTTAAAAATATTTCATTACAGAGTCCATAGGAAAATAAGAACTCTGACTCTCTGAAGCTAACCAAAACCAGTGCTTAAAATTGAAGAAAATTTTAGAAACTTCCTAAAGAGTAAAACTGCAACAGAAATGGGTTTAACCCATTTGAAGAGATTGTAGTCCAGTGATGGTTGTCATGGAGTACCTGGAGAGCCAAAGGTAGAATTTTAGGCGAGACCATCTTGCAGGAAGAGCGCATAAGCCGCTTCGGCGAAGGACTTACTTGCGAAAACCCAAGAGCATCAAACTGTAAGTAGAGGGAAAACAAAGTTTAAAAAATATATAAAATTAAACTAAAACTACCGAACGATTGAGGAAGACGAAATCTTGTCTCTTACCTATAGTAAGATCATTTTAAAATTGGGATGTCAAGTGTTGATCTACGTTCAAACAAAAACATAAGAAATTCTCAACTCGAAGAGCAGAAAGAAAGAAAACTAAACCAAAAGCGTAAATCCATATCTTCAAAACTTGAATCCATAGCTAGATATGCCGAGGCGCGATGTGGATGAAGAGCCGAGAGACTTGCAAGAATTTTGCAAGAAAAATGGTTCAAACCTTGAATCCCTATGTTTGGGTATAGAGCAGGATTAAGAAACGAATTCGCAGAGTTGAAAAGTCTAGAAACAACAAAAGTGAAAATGGACATGATAACTATAAAATTTGTGGGAGAGAAGTTAACCGAGTTTCCCAAGTCATGCCTGCAATGCCAAGGGCCGAGGGTGTTAGGCCATACTTCCATGGCAGAGCCAACCAAGCACAAGAGATGGGGCAACAAATGACGATGGAGAGACAATCAAACGAAGTAACCAAGTCCATTCTCGCCATTACACAACGACCTTTGATGGAGTAAAGAATGAACGGGGATCATGAGTGCAAGTGGCCTATACACGGATCACGTAATCCAACAACTGGTAGTGCATTAAGTAAGCCGAACGTGTCTAGTGCATGCGCACAGGAGACTGAAAGAGGAGTGGGTACTTCCGTTAATTTCCAAGGTTAGAAGACAACAAACCAAAACCAAACTCTTAAGTTTAGATTTGCAAAGAGACGAATACAATAATTGCGCCAGATACAATCTTAAGAGAAAAATTAAATATATCTCGGGATATGGTTTAAACTTGCCACCTCAAATGTTGGAATAATCATATGTGTAAAGTGGAGGTTGGAACATAGTAATATGTTTAACATAGTAATGTAGTGTATTAAAACTTTATGGTAAGTGATATATGGTAAGTAACATAACAAATTAAAACGATATGGTAAGTATTGTATGTGTTAAATTATATGGTAAAATATATATATTTTTTTAGGTTTATAATGGTAAGTGTTACAAGTGGTATTAGAGCAGCGTTCATACGCTGGGACCCTAAGAGTAAAATAGCGATTAATTTGTGTGTATATTGATGCACAAAAAAGAAGCATAACAGGAAAAATCATGAGAAGGGGATTAACAAAACAACCACCCCACAACACCAGGGAACCCAAAACACAACCAGTAGTGAGCCCTGAGATGTGGGTTCAGCTAAGTGTGGATCAACACCAACAAAAAGGTAGACTGCTGGAGGAAAAACAACATCAAACCAGCATATTGTTGAATACGGTATAGAAGCTACAGGAATAAATGGTGCGGGTTCGAAGTGATAATGAGCGCTTGATGCAAGAGCAAGAAAATATACTCAAGAGCCTGTCAGACGAGAAAAATTAGGGAATGGAACACCCTAGTGCTAATAGGGAAATGCAAGAAGGTGATGAGCGACAAACAAGGTACCACACCACTGACAGAGTCGAAAGAAGCCCATCCCAACGAAGCAACAAGAAAAAAAAATATAATGAAGCAGAATCTGGAAATTTGTTGAATCAACAAGAAGTTAAGAAGCAAAAAGTGGAGCTTCAAAGCCGGGAGTTTCAAAAAAATAAAACGACCAACATTTTATGGTGAAGCTGAGGAAGTGGCAGAGGCTTGGTTGTAAACATGAACAAATATTTTCAAGTGTACGGGTACAACATCAACCTAAAGGAGAGATTGGCCATATATTAGTTAAGAGAGAAAGCTACACTATGGGGAGAAGAAGTAAAGGATGTTTACAACATTGAGGACGAAGATGTTGCCTAGGAATTGTTCCAGCAATACTTTAAAGACAAGTATTTAATAGAATGTTTCTACAATGAGAAATCTAGAGAATTTCATGACTTGAAGCTGGGATAGATGACTATGGATGAGTATATCACCAAATTCACCTCCCTGTTAAGATATGTCCCATACCTCCGAGATGAAAAGTCTAAGGTACAAATATTTCTGATTAGCTTGCAAACACATATGAAGGAGCCATTTTTAAATCCCAGAACCATGGACGAAGCCATTCGTAAGGCACGAATGTGCTTTTAGCAGTCCAAGGAAAAAGGGGAGGTTGGAAAAATTTGGTAGCCAAGGAAAGGACAGAAAATCAACTCAAACTTTAAAGGAACCAAAAATAATAACTTTAAGAATTCTGCACGAAGTTCTGTTAGTAAACAATTTGGCATAAGTCATAAAGGAACCCGATGGCTAGCTGAAGAGAGGCCTAGAAAGGCATCAGCTAGCCTCAGCAAGGGAAAGTAACTAAACCACCCCCCTACAATGTTGGGGGTGTAGTAAAGCACATTACTACCAAAATTTCCTTCAGTGAGAAAGAAGTGAAACAGTTGTAAACTTGCAGGAGACCTCTACAGTAGGTGATGTGGTGTGAAACATTCCTCATATCAACGCGGTGTTGGAGGATCGACAGGAAGATTATCATCCAACAATGATTGAGTTGGAAGGTAAATTACTATCTTATTTTGTTTCTATTTTTGTAGACCTAGGTGCAAGTCTAAGTTATGTTAGTCACAAAATGGTGGAAATTTGTAAATTACAAGGGAAAAAATTAAAAAACCCTTGGATGGTACAACTAGCCATAGGAGGAAAAAGAAAGGTAACTTTCAAAATTCCAAACTGTACATTAGAAATTGCAGAACAATACTTAAATGTGGACCTTAAAATATTGCCATTAGGGTCCTATGATGTTTTGTTGGGCATGGATTGGCTATAAAAGCATTGGACCTTAGTGGACTGCAAAGAAAATATTATCTATTACAGAATGCAAGATGGTACACGTAAAGAGATCCAAGGGATCAAGAAACCCCTACAACTACATCCCATTACAACATCCCAGATGAATAAGTGTATGAGGAAGGGATGTCAGATTTATGTCATCCAGGTGGGATATGCCAATTCCAAGGAAAAATCACCTATGATGGAAAATATACCAGTGGTACAAGATTTCATGGATGTATTTACAGAAAATATCCATGGATTACCACCAATAAGAGAAATTGATTTTACCATTGAACTAATGTCGGGAGCATCACCTGTGCAAGGGCTCCTTACAGAATGAGTGTTCCAGAATTAACTAAATTAAAAATGCAGTTAGAAGAACTGTTGGACAAAGGATATATTCATCCAAGTGTGTCCCCTTGGGGGGCACCATTTTTGTTTGTTAAGAAGGATGGAACCATGTGAATGTGCATGCACAATAGACAACTCAATAAGCTAACCGTAAAAAATAATCCTTTACCAAGGATTGATGATCTGTTTGATTAGGTAAAGGGGGCCACAATGTTTTCAAAAATAGATTTAAGATATGGATATCATCAGATTCAAATCAAGGATGAAGATATTTGCAAGACTGCTTTCCGTACTAGGTACAGTGTTGTGAAGCCAGCTCCAGAAATAGAAGAAAAGAGATATCAACACCTTATAAATAAGCCACTTCGAGGGGGCAACCTCCAATACATTACATGAATGAAAAATTCTAGGATGAGACAAATTACAAAACTTCCTTTCTATATATAGGAGTCCATGGGGCCACAATGTAATCCTAGTGGGGCCACAATGTAATCCTAGCCGACCTAACAATAATAATTTAAGGGAAAAATAATAACAATATAGGGGTTACAAGGGCACAATAATAACAATAAGGGGGTTACACTAACAACAATAAGGGACTATACTAGTAATATAGGGACCTAACGTACAGGCATTATGAATTTGTGGTATTACCCTTCGGGTTAACCAATCCACCAGCAACCTTTATGAGGTTAATGCATGGTATACTCCACCCTTTCCTAGATAATTTTGTACTCATATTCATTGATGCTATTCTAATTTATTCTATGAATCTTGAGGAACATAAAGAACATCTAAGGATTGTGGTGGAAATGTTAAGAAAACAACGGCTGCACGCTAAGTTCAGCAAGTGTGATTTATTCAAAATATAAATCCAGTACTTAGGCCATGTTATTTCAACACGAGGGATTGTTGTTGATCCAGAGAAAATCAAGACAATTAGGGAGTGGCAGCCCGTGGGTACCCCAAAATGTGGTGGATATTCGATCCTTTATGGGATTGGCTGGGTACTACCGAATATTTATTGAAGGATTCTCCATAATTACTTTTCCAATTACCTCCTTGCAAAGAAAAGGAAGAGTCTTTAAGTGGATTTTTGAGTGCCAAAACAATTTTGAGAGGTTAAAGTAGCTACTAACCACTGCACCAGTGTTGAGGGTAGCTGACCTCAATAAAGAATTTGAAGTTTGTACAGACGGTTGTAAGGAGAGAATTGGGGCAGTTTTATCTCAGGAAGAGAAGGTAGTGGCTTATGAGTCAAGAAAGCTAAAGGAACATGAACAAAAATATTCAACCTATGATCTAGAATTAACAACAATAGTATATGCACTCCGGGTATGGAGACATTACTTTCTGGATAATAAATTTGTACTAAATACAGATCATAATAGCCTAAACAGTTATTTCAAGCAAGCTGATTTAAACTCCCGACACACAAGATGGAATTACTTCTTAAGTGAATTTGATATCGACATCCAACACATGAAGGGTAAGGAAAACCGGGTGGCTGATGCTTTAAGTAGAAAGCTGCATTGTGTTTATGAGCTTTAATTCAATCAACTTGAATGTAAATTCTTGGATCAAGTAAAAGAAGAAGCACAGAAGGACCCAGAATATCAATTCCTATGGCAACAAATAGAATACGCCAAAAATCAAGGAAATACTTTTGAATATGGAGTTAAAAAAGAACAAATTCTAACCTTTAGAGGAAAGATGTATGTACCAAACTGTGTAGATCTTAAGTAGTTAATCATGGATGAATACCATTGAATTAATTACCCAGGACACCCAAGCTACCAGAAAATGTTAACTGCTATTAGAGAAATATATTTCTAGCCTGGTATGCGTAAAAATATTGTTTAATATTTAAATAAATGTTTGGAGTGTCAACAGGTGAAGTTGGAGCATCGACATCCTGTAGGATTGTTGCAGCCCATACCAGTACCTGAATGGGAGTGGGAGGTCATATCCCTAGACTTCATTACGAGTTTACCAAGGTCAAAGAGGCACAATGACTCCAACATGGTGGTAATTGAAAGATTGAGTAAATATGCACATTTTATACCTGTACAATCTGCTTATAAGACTATACAGATAACATATATTTTCATGAGAGAAATATTTAGACTGCATGGGATTCGAAAAACTATTACCTCAGACAGGGATGTTAAGTTTACTTCAGCATTTTGGAAGACTATGTTTACAGGACTGGGGACCCAAATAAAATTTAGCACTGCTTATCATCGCTAGACGGATGGTCAAATAGAGTGGGTAAACCAAGTTTTGGAAGACATGTTGCACATGTATGTGATGCAGCAGTCAACCAAATGGGAAGATTACTTGCATCTGGTTGAATTTTCTTACAAAAATGGTTATCAGGAGTCCCTTAAGATGAGCCATTTTAAAGCCTTATATGGGAGGCAATGTCGCACACCCATAAATTGGAGCAACCCTGAAATGAAACTAATGCTGGGACTAGAAATGTTGGCTAGAAGTAAAGAAGATCAGGAAAAATTTGAAAGATGCACAAGATCGGAAAAATATCTGTGCAGATAAGAAGAGTACCTATCGGGAATTTGAAGTGAGTGATCATGTGTATGTGAGAATCAAACCCAAGAAAAGTACCTTGAGGTGGGCCTTTTGTGCCAAGATGGCTCCCAGGTTCTGTGGACCATTCCAAATTTTGGAAAGGGTAGGACCTGTGGCTTATCGACTGGCTTTACCCAATCACATGCGAGTAAACAATGTGTTTCATGTGTCCCTGTTAAAGAAATATGTGCATGATTTGAAGCACGTAATTCATTGGCAGAATATACAGGTAGGATAGAATTAATAAAAATCCTAACCTGAAGTATGATTTCTTAATGAAAATTTAACAAGGAATTTTTCTGTTTGTAGGTAGAGCCAGACGAGTTTCTGGTCGAGCCACAACACATACTTGACTCGAGAGAAATCATGTTCTGGAAGTGATTCATCACCCAAGTTAAAGTTCAATGGAAGCACTTCAGCCTGTAAGAGGCTACTTGTGAGGATGAAGGGTTTGTGTGTGAGGCTTACCCAAAGCTATTTTCTGAGCTGGAGTGAAACACTGAGGATGGTGTTACTTCTAGGGGGGAAGTTGTGAGAGCTGCATTTAATGTTAACTATTTGTTAACTAGTTAAATGACATTTTATTATTTGTTTAAGGAAAAGTCCGAGACAATTAATATTTTGCTGGAAAATTTGTTTTCTTTATTTTTAATTGTGAATAATAAAATTAGTTATGGAAAGTGATTCCATAAAAAGTAAAAAGGCTGATGGTAAATGTTTTCCAAGAACTGAAAGGTGGTTGGACAATTTGAACATATACCTGCTCCTCTGGGGATAAGAGACTCATCCCATTGAGGAATGGGGTTTCTGTTCATGGGCTAAGGAAGGAGTGGATATTTTCCTGAGATGGTAGAGACTAGTGGAAATCACTCATCAAGTCCTGAAGTTTTCTAGCACTGACTGGACTTGGAGTCCTAAAGTCACAACAGAAAATCTATTTTCAACCTGTACCTCTTGCGGAGTGGAGTACGGGGGCAAGAGGAGGACGTAATTTCCTGTCTTGAATGTTGGGTGGACACCAGCATCCAAATACACTTTCAGATAAGTGACTATTATTTTTGAATTAATTTAGATAGGAAGGTTGTTTACAAGTTATATGTACATAGTTAAGTGTTATGTAATTTTCTAATGAAGACTGTCATATTCTAGAATATTTCTGCTAATATAAAAGTGTCAAGTTATCGATTATAAAGTAGCTTAGTAAATACATGAAAAACACTGTGATTATATGGTGAGAAATTGTAGAGTAATTCTAGTGAATTTTATATAAAAGAAAACATTATAATTTCTATGAGATACTGGAAGATTACAACAAATAATATTAAGAACAAATCTAGCTAACTAAGTAAATTAGATAACAGAACATAGTTATCATGCTGAAATATTTTATATGTCACGATGTATTTGAAAGTACTAGGAAAAAGAGACATAATCAATAACAATGTGATTATTAAGTTTACAAAGTGTTGTAAAAATAAATTGAACTAGAAAGGGTTCTGCCTATCTTAATCTAGGAAAGGGTGAGCTTTTGGTTCTGGGTACAGGGATGAAACCCCAACTCAGTACGCACCATCACCCCTAATTATCTATACACGGACATAACTGTTAGGTGGTCCGGTCACCGAGATATATTTTTAAGGTAAGATGAAATAGAGAAATACCAATATATCTTAAGAAAAGAAATTAAACTCGAGATTAAAACTACTATAAAGACGATGTAAAAATGTTTCCAAAAACAAAGTTTAAGATACAAAATGTCGAGCATATCTTTATAACTAGGAATGTGAATGAACCGAAGAACTTAAATATAATAGAATTGAAACATGTACAATCTATTGCAAATAAAGGCTTACGTTTCCATTAAGAACCTGAATAGGCCACTGTGCTTAAAATAATTACATACATACTAAAAAAAATATAATTCCAACAGTAATACTACCACAGTAGCCATTATTGGAATTGAAAACTACTCAAGAAATCGTGTTCTAGAGATGAACCCCTTTAGTAAGTATTTCTTAAATAATGACACAGAGAAAGCCCTTTTCGAATTCCAAATATAATATGAAGTTAACAACATTTCATTATAGAGTCCATAGAAAAATAAGTACTCTGGCTCTCTAAAGCTAACCAAAACCAGTGCTTAAAACTGAAGAAAATTCTAGAAATTTCCTGAAGAGTAAAATTGCAGCAGAAATGGGTTTAACCCAATTGACGAGATTGTAGACCAGTGATGGCATCACAGAGTACCTGGAGAGCCAAAGGTAGAAGTTTAGCTAAGACCTTGTAGGAAGAGGACATAATATGCTTCGGCAAAGGACTTACTGGAAAAAACCCAAAAGGATCAAACTGTAAGTAGAGGTAAAAATATGTTTAAAACATACATAAAATTAAACTAAGACTAGAGAATGGTTGAGGAAGACAAAATATTGTCTCTTACCTGTAGTAAGAGCATATTCAAATCGGGATGTCAAGCGTCGAGGTGCATTCAAACACAAACATAAGAAATTTTCAACTCGAAGAGCAGAAAGAAAGAAAACTAAACCGAGAGCGTAAATCCATAGATTCAAGTTAAATACATTACCAAAGATGCAGAGGTACCATGTGGATGAAGAGCTGAGAGAATTTCAAGCATTCCACGAGAAAAATTGTTCAGACCTTGAATCCCTACATTTGGGTATAGAGCCGGATTAAGAAACGAATTCACAGAGTTGAAAAGTCTAGAAACAATAGAAGTTAAAATGGCCATGATAACTGTAAAATATATGGGAGAGAAGTTAACGGAGTTTCCCAAGTCATGTCTGCAACGCCAAGGGCCGAGGGTGTCAGGCCAGACTTCCATGGCCGAGCCAACCAAGCACAAACGACGGGGCAAAAAATGACGATGGAGAGACAATCAAACAGATTATCCAAGTCCATTCCCGCCATTACACAACCATCATTTATGGAGTAAAGAATGAACGGTGATCGTGACAGTAGGTGGCCTATACACGGATCCCGTAATCCAACAACTAGTAGTGCATTAAGTAAGTTGGACGTGTCTAGTGCATGCATACAGGAAACTTAAAGAGGAGTGGGTACTTCCATTAATTTCCAAGATCAGAAGACAACAAACCAAAACCAAAGTCTTAAGTTTAGATTTGCAAAGATACGATTACAATAATTGCGCCAGATCCAATATTAATAAGCGAAAAATTAAATATATGTCGAAATATGGTTTAAACTTGCCACCTCGCATCTTGGAATAATCATATGTGTAAGGTGGAGTTTGGAACATAGTAATATGTTTAACATAGTAATGTAATGTATTAAAAATTTATGGTAAGTGATATATGATAAGTAACCTAACAAGTTAAAACCATATGATAAATATTGTATATGTTAAATTTTATGGTAAATAATTTTCTTTTTAGGATTATAATAGTAAGTGTTACAATACTTTTACATAATAAAGTAAGTAATATATTACTCTTACATGGTATGAGAGCGGGTGATTCTTGTTGAATTATTTTTTGAGTTTCTAATTATTTGTTAATATATGAACGGAGTTCTGTTCTAGTGAGATATGACACTTTCTATCATGGATATGATGCTCCTTGCATAGGTTTCATTTGATTTGTTTCTTTCTGGGTTGAATAAATTTTGTAGTGTGATTATTGGTAAGGTGTCACGTTTTGGCTAGAAATTATTTGTGCCTTGGGGACGTCGTCTTTATGGGAGTGCTCAAGAATGAGTTCTCCAATGTGAAAGGCACCGTTAGATCTAGATATCAAGAGTGGTTTGGTCACTTATATTCTTGTTAAGGTGACCCTCGAAGCTGTTTGACCATTTAGTCGATAATATTATATGTGTTTTTTTGTATCATGCCTCTTTCATAAATGTGACTTGTTGCTTGCATTCCTAGACCTGTAAGGAGGAGATGGATCTATTGCAGATCTGGAGCAAAGAATGTAGTTTGGGTGCTTTTCTCCAACCCATTCATTATGAAATTAACCATTCACTATTTGTAATTCCGAGGATCTTCCATGCAAAGAAACGAGACCAACATGAGTGGCGGTAATTCCATTTTTCTTTAGCTAATTAATTTCCTTTTTTTTGGTGTTACAGAGAATAGGGGTTGTGGGTCAGTTATACCACGTGTTTACATTTTTTTGGTGCTGACATGCCAATTTGTTGAAGGCAGTCATGTAGCTACAATTTTTAACACAGTTTGGAGGCCGTGCTCAGAAAACCTCTCTTAGTTCCTTGTATTTTCCAATAGATATTGGGATCGATGATCCGTGATGACAACTTTGTGCATTAAACTTGTGACTCAAGTGGAAGAACTTGTGGATTGTGTGAAGGATATGGCTAAGGATAATGCAATTGCATAGCAACGAGAATAAGTTTCAGCGACAAATCAATGGTAGATATAGGCTCTTTGTGCCAAGTTCTTTTCATCTAATTGAACTTGGGTTCATTCATGCACATATCATATCATTTTTGAATAACAGTATTCTTGAATAAAAACTATGAGTTCATGTACATTCTTGAATAGAAGCAATGATGATTGTTAAGGATAAGTTTTCACATTATGTAAAAAATAATAATAATAAACCTACAATTAAGTTACAAACCACATAATCATATAATGATTGGAATTTTTAGATTAACTCAAAAAACATTATTCTAAACTTACAATTCTTATAAATAGCATCATGATAATGGATTTACAATTCTTATAAACAACATGATATATAATGGTGTAAGGTTAAGCTAGCCTTATAACATTTTAGATTAATTAGTGCAATTATACTTTTTCAATAATTCTTCACATTTTTTCCTTTTTCTTTCATTTGTTCCAGCTTTATCTATTATTGATTGAATATTTATATAAATAATCTAAGTTGAAAATAACAATTTTTTTGTGTTTTTTATATTGTCACAATAACTTGCACAACATGATATATAATGGTGTAAGTTTAAGATATCCTTACAAAATTTTATATTCATTAGTGCAATTATAATTTTTCAATAATTCTTCACATTTTTTCCTCTTTCTTTCATTTGTTCCAGCTTTAACTATTATTGATTGAATATTTATATAAATAATCTAAGTTGAAAATAGCATTTTTTTTGTGTTTTTTATATTGTCACAACCACTTGCACAAATTTGATGGCTGTATTTATTTTTATATTTAGTTTTTTATTATATTTATAATATTTTATACCCACTTTCGTTTGCATCATGCTTAGCTTTTGCAAGCCACTCAATAATAAATGCTAATTTAGTATCAAAGTCAAATTAAACATTCTTTGAAGAATCATTTATATTTTCAACAGCTTCCATCAATTATTGGAGTCTCCTCTTATTTTCACACTATTACAGAAACACTTTCATCATACAAGTGGATTTGCTTTGTAACATCCGACTTCTAAAAGAATTACACAGTAAAAAAAAAGAAAAATTGATTACCTCTTTATTTTTCCGAAGTATTAAATAAATATAAATTATGATTTTCATTCGAATACAATGGATAGGGTCATTGACCCTTATGCATATGTTTTATGCCACACATATTACTTTGTTTCTCTTAAACTTTAATATAACCATATGTATTAAACCAAATTCTACGCATAGTCAAACATGATTCATATGATTTTTTTGGCTGAAAGACTTAATATGTTTAATAATATTCAACATACCCATATTAAAATCTTCAATTCACATTTGGTATTAAGTTTTGGTTAGTTGGCATGTCAGTCCTGTTTAATGCTATATTACATGGAAATAACTATTTTCGACAGTTGACAAATCGCCTCGGATTCCTTCGTGCTTTTCGAAGGTACCTCCTCGATCTCCGTCGTTAATTTATGTGTTAATATATGGTTGTGTTGCATTGGTAGGAGATTGAACTCGACTTCACTAACCCTAATATTTCTTGGGTTCTCCGTCCCAAAACTCATTTAGATCAGCCCACCGATTGTGTAGACTTAGTCTGCAAATTTTTCTTCAAGGGTTCTAATTTCTAGATGGTAAATGTGTGAGGTTTAGAATTATTCTCATTTATTCCTCTGAAATGGTTGAAGTAGCTAAACCACTAAGTGAATCTCAATATTTATTTTGCCATGAGGATTTGTTCATTTTCAACAAGAGCTCCTCCTCTCATTGCACGCTCTCCAGTGAGTACTTGGCCTGAATTATTTTTCAAATTATTCATTGATTTTTCTCCCACTTCTGAGATACGAAGGGTTCGAATGCATTCTTAGACTTATGTATTTTAACTTACTGTCCTTATTGCAGAATTTCCGCATGGAGCTTCCTCCTACAGGTATTACTCCATTTCATACTTTTTCTTAACGTCGTGATTTTAAGTTCTTGCTACTAGGTTTTTGTTTGGTTTTTTTTGGCAAAGGCATCTTACCCTTGTGCCTTTTTTTCTCCCTATGCAGGTATGTACCTTTGACCCCAATGCCATGGTAGGGTGTTCATCCGTCTTGAGCCACTGTAACTCATCGGCCCCGGCTGATACACCGCTTCTCCTTTTTCTTTCCACGTACCAGTTGAAGCCTCAAAAATCGTTGTGACAACATTGGGGGATAACTGCCCGGTCCAGACCTTAATACAACTCATTTTCTGTTTATGATAGTGGCTTCGACTAGTTTAACTAGGTCCAGTTACCTTTTCCCTATCGCTATTGGTTTATGATGTATCTTTAACTACCAATAGACATAGATATCATATCAATTCTTCTTGCTGATCGAGCAAGAGAATGACCCTTAAGCTGATTTGGGTTCAACCAAACCACAACTAAGATTTTTCCTCTTTGAGAAGAGGACTTAAAAGAATGTAGAACTTAATATAAATGCAAAATTATTCTATAATGCAAGAAAAAGAAACTAATCTAAATCCTATCTTAATTCAGTAGATATAAATCTAACCTAATTAAGAGCAAGATAATTAAATAATGCGAATTTAAATGTGTCTAGATTTTAATTAATATCAAGATACCAAAGAAATTCAATTAGCTGACATTTTTGAATACCGAAACACATCCTATTGAGACCATTTAACTGAAATAATAAATCAACAACACTCCGGAAGAAATTCACAAAAATGATATTGATTGTCAAATTAATCAAGCCAATAATTCAACAATAATGTGTGGAAGAAATTCGCAACAAATTACTATTTAATAAATGAGTTTTATAAGACAGATTTCTGAGTAAATAGTTACTCAGAAATCAGAGTTTAATTTATAATATCAGAGATACATAACAATATTGGGACAAATTATCCATATCAACAGAAATGCATAAACATGAATAAAATGAAACAACCATTTTATTAACATAAAAAATGAAACTGGTATTTGATTCATAAATGCCAAAAATACCAATCCGCTTCTCTGATCTTGTTCTCTAATAGTCCTTTACATTACTTGAATTTCTGCTTTCAAAACAAGAGCTACAAAAATGCAAACTCTGCCCATCATACATAATTCAAGATATAAAGAAAAACCCTCAATAATGTTCAGATCTGAAATTTTCTCTCCTCCCCATCTACAACTCTAAATTCCTATTACGGAAATGCTTTTAGAAGTCTGGAATTGCAGAGGAGAGAAACCCTATTCACATTCTACAATCTGCGATTTATAATATTTCCAAAAGAATTTTGAGAGGAGAGTTTGTTGAAGAAAAATCTGCCCAATCCAATTTTAATTGCTCAAAAATTCCAATCTTTAATTTCTGGAGTCTTCTCATTGATCGAGATCTTTTTCTCCATATCCTTTCTACTGTTTTTCCTACAAAAATAAATCAAAATGAATTAAGATGCAACAATAAAAATCAAAATATCATTTTCGGCATTAAAACAAATCCAATCAAATTCTATTTGAATTAATAATTAAAAATAAATTTTAAGCTCTCTATTGATGCCTGGAATGGTTTAATTTTCCAAGGATATCATTTATGAAAAAATATGCAATTATAAGAGGTTTTGGGAAAATGAAAATGAAGAAAATAAAACTCAAAAAAATTGATTTTGTTTCAGAAATTTGGAGCTTGATTTTCTGCCTGATTTTTGACCCAATAAATGACCAAAGATGTTAGTGAAACCTCCTCAGAAATGTTCTCCTTGATTTTCTCTTTCCAATGAGCCGTCCTAGGCCTCATTTGGCCAAGTAAAACTCAATCTATGAGCCTCCAAAGTTGATAAATCAAATCTAATATAAATCTGGAAATTCTGTTGCTCGGCTAAAAAAAAATCAAAATTTTAATTAAAAATCTAATCCTAAATTAGACTCTAATTATCTAATAATTATTCTTAATTTAATTTTTAATCATAAACTAAACTAATTATTTAAATTAATATTAATCTAACTAACAAATATAATTAACTAAACAAATTAATCTAATTAATAATAAATTATGATTTAATTAAATTAATTAAATTCTACATATTAATTAATTTAACTAATTTAAAATTAATTATTTAAATATTAAATACTAAATCTATTATTAAATTAAAACTAACTTAAAACTATCCTACCACTAACACTAACATATACTAACTTAACACTATGCTAATTTTAAACTAACTTAAAACTAACCTACCACTAACACTAACTTAAAACTAATACTCCCATTACATTAAACTAACACTAACTTAAATCTATACTAACCTAAAAACTAACATAGCCTTAACACTAACACTACATTATGATTTAACACTAACACTTCACCATGATTTAACACTAACACTTCAAAATTTCGGTAACACTCACGTGAGTGAGTTGAATGTCAACAGAGTAAGGCATGGTTAAAGCATCGCAATCGAAAATCGGGAGTTGAGGGGTATTGGAGGTTTTTAAAGATGCATATCATGAAAACTTCTGATGGGATGAGAAAGATGCATACCATGAAAACTCCCGATGCGACGAGAAAGATGCATACAAAAAAAAATCTCAATGCGATGAGAGAGATGCATACCATGAAAACTCCCGATGCGATGAGAAAGATGCATACCAAATAAAATCTCGATGCGATGTTTTATTATATTTTATTTTTTATATCAAATTTTAATTTAATTAAATCAATCATATTTTATATAATACTTAATTTAATTAATTTAAGATTTAATATTAAATATCAAATTTTTTTATTTTGGTTTTATTATGATGATGTTTAATTAAATTATGAAATTATCTAAAGTGATGATTTGCCTATCTAAACTACAGCCATTTTGTCATTTCGGATTTTCGAGATTAGTAATTTATTTGAAAATTGAAAAAAATTTCTAAAATCTCGATGCTTAGTAGTTTGGATGTATAAGTAGAAAAATGAAAAATATTAGTAATAACTAACTAGGGGTTAATATTTAAACTAAATGCATTATTGAACTAATTTAATTACAAACATGGAATATTGTACATTTTACACATTTTTTAACCTATGCGACATAATTGATTAGACTTCAAAGGAGTGCCATTTACAAACCAGTTGACCAAATGAGGTGAAACAAGCATCAATGAATTTTTTTTTTAAAAATCGATCATAACAGAGCAATCAAAACAAAAATCTAAAGAAAATGAAAAATTAACAAAATTGTAGGATAATCAACTTAATAAAAATCCTAAAAGGCATTTAGCCAAAATTTTTATAGAAAGGGTCCCCATTATTTGAGATAAAAAAGTCAAAAATGGGGGGAGGGGGAGGGGAGGGCTGTGTTTTACCACAACATTACCCTGGCCAACTGGAGCTACAGTTCTTGACTCTAGTTTTCTCGTCAAGTTTCTAGTATAGGAATTTTGCATTAAAGAAAAGTATTCGTAGAGGGCATAAACCCTATAGTCGAGTCCTTCAGATTGTGACTGCATATGGTCTTGAAGCACGATGTTAGCTTGTTTAGTGTGGAATAAATTATGAAAGGAATCCTGTAATGTTTATATCGGAAGTTTTATCGGGTGAGAAAGGGTTAAATAAACTTATTTTCTTCTAACTATTATGTCTAGTTCGGTTTGACTGAATGCTACAATGTTTCTCCTTTCATTTATCACTCATTAATGATATAATGATTTCTCCATTTCTGAAATTTAAAGAGTACTTTACAATGCATAATAAAAATTTCTCTTATATGATTTTTTTCCGCTTAAATGTTCCATCTGTAGAAGTTTATTGTTCCGCAAGGGAAAAGTTATAAATTCGGTATTTGTTTTTCTAAGAAAAATATTGTTTCCTTTTCTGCAATTTGGTGTGGAACTTCGTTAAATATTAGTTAATTATCTTGTAAAAATTTCTTTCACATTTTATATCAAAATGTCATATCAGGGTTTGTACCTGAATACCTTGTTTTCCACATAGTAAATTTAGTAGTAGAATATTACACAGTTTTCCCTTTCGCTATGGATTTATGATTCTCGTTTTCTTGATAATATGTTACCGAGTTTGTTTGGATAAATTTATGTAATATCCCTGTTCTTTGTTCAACCTAGTTTCGGTTCCCAGTCCACCGTTTTCTAAAAGTATGTGTATAGTGATTCTCAATAAGTTGAATAGAATATCTTGGGTAGGGTTTTGCCACAACCCGAGACCGCAAGTTCTAGTTTTTTGCCACCAATACTTAGAATGAATTTAAAGGAGTTGTAGGAAAAAAAACCTCTATCATATTCAATATTTTAATAACTCACAGATTATCTTTTAAATCGGTTACACCTGTAAATGTAATATTATCTGTGGATACATAACCTCTTAATCCACAGATTAATGTATTACTTGTGTTAAATAGTTTCACATAATACATGTTCATTTACTGTACACAGTTAAAATATGTTTATCTATGCATTCAAATGTACTTTCCTTTTTCACATGGTCATAATTACCAAATATTTATAGAACTAACCGTTTGCATAGTAATTGGATACAACACCTATAATAGTTAACACTACAATATTCATACATACAAATATAATGCAATATAACTATTTGTAATTATCTGCAATATTTTGGTTTAAGCTGTGGTCCTCCCAACCATCAAGTGAGGTGATTACGTCCTCTACTTGCCCTCTAGCTCTAGATTTGGAATGACATGGGTTAACAGTGGATCTCACTTTCTGTTGTGACCTTAGGATAGCCAATCCAGTCAATTTTAGAAAGTCTAGTTTTTCAGGTTTTTCTTTGAGTTATTTTCCACTGGTCACAACCATCTCTAGAAAATCCTCAACCTTTTCCTTACTAGCACAGAACCCTTAATCATCCTCTGGCATCCATTTTTATCCTCAGAGAAGTAGGTAACTGTCTTCCAACTGTCCCCAACCACCTCCAATTCTTGGAAACCTTTTTACCATCAGCTATATGTATATTTATATATTTTAAAGATTTTCATTCCATTAATTAATTATTCCTAATTAATTAATTAGAAAAAAATAACTTTTAAACAACTGTAATTGTTTGAGTCTTTCTTCCTAACAATAATAAATGAATTTTCTTTTAACTAGTTAACACTCGTTAACTTTAATGAATCTATCACAACTTCCCCCTGGAAGTAACACTTTCCTTGGTGTTTCATTCTAGCTCTGCAAAGAGTTTTGGGTAAGCCTTTCGTATAAAGCCGCCATCCTCCCAAGTAGCTTTATCCGGGCCAAAGTGCTTCCATTGCACTTTCACCTGGGTGATAGCTCTCTTTCCGAGTATGATTTTTCTTTGGTCAAGTATGCATTGTTGGTTGACCAGGAATTATCCATCTGGTTCTATCTTAAATAATAAACAATTTCCTAGTCATTTTCTCATAAAGGAAATCACTTTGCAAGCTAGGACTACATTACTATCCTACCTCTATATGCTGCCAATGAATTACATGCCTTGAGTCATGTACATAATGCTTCAACACGAACACATGAAATACGTTGTGTACTCGAATATGGCTGGGTAATGCTAACCGATAGGCTAGAGGTCCTACCCTTTTCAAAATTTCAAAGGGTCCACAAAATCTGGGAGCCAATTTGGCACAAGAGGCCCACTAGAAAGTACTCCTTTTTGGCTTAATTCTTAAGTACACATGGCCTCCTACAACGTACTCACAATAAGATCTTTTATTATCTACACAGATCGTTTGTCGATCTTGTGCAACCTTCAGATTTTGTCTTATTTTTCTCACCTCTACTTCCATTTCTGCAAGCATCTGAGGCCCCAACATTAGCTTTGTCTCAGGGCTACTCCAATATATGGGCATGTGATATTGCCTCACGTATAAAGCCTCGAAAGGACTCATTTTGAAAGATTCTTGATAACCGTTGTTGTACGCAAATTCAACAAGGTGCAGGTATTCTTCCCACTTAGTTGGCTTCTTCATCACATACATGCAAAGCATGTATTCTAGAACTTGGTTCACTCGCTCTGTTTGACCATCAGTCTGGGGGTGATAAGTAGTGTTGAAGTTTATTTGTGTTCCTAATCCTGAAAACAGGGTTTTCCAAAAAGCGGAAGTAAACTTAACATCTCGATCTAAAATGACAGTCTTTGGAATTCCATGCAGCCTAAAAATTTCCTTCATAAAAATATCAGCTATTTGTACAGTCTTGTAAATAGACTTTACAGATATAAAATGTGAAAATTTACTCAATCTGTCGACTACAACCATTATAGAATATTTCTGTCTTTTTGTTCTTGGTAATCCTGTGATGAAGTCTAGAGATATGACTTCCCACTTCCATTCAAGTATAGGTATCGATTGCAACAATCCTATAGGATTTTGATGCTCTACCTTCACCTGTTGACATTCCAAACACTTACTTAAATATTCCGCAATATTCTTTCGCATACCATGCCAAAAAAATACCTTTCTAATCACGGTCAACATCTTCTGGTAACCCTGATGACCTGCATAATTGTTGCGATGATATTCATTCATTATTAGCTCTTTCAAGTCTAATCGATTAGGCACATATAATTTACCTTTTAAGGTTAACATCTGGTCATCATTTATTCCATACTTAGATGTGCCTCCCAACTTTTTGCTTTCTTCCATTTGATGTCACAAGAAATGATACTCAGGATCTTTTTGTGCTTCTTTCTTTACTTGCTCTGAAAATTTGTTTTCCAGCTGATTATAATATAGCTCATATATACCATGTAATTTCCTACTTAAAGCATCAGCTACTCGGTTTTCCTTTCCTTTGACATGCTGAATATCCATGTCAAATTCACTTAAGAAAGAATTCCATCTTTCTTGTATTGAATTCAAATCCACTTGCTTGAAGTAACTCGTCAAGATGCTATGATCAATCTTTAATACAAAATTTTTTCCCAGCAAGTAGTGTCTCCATATCCGACATGCATGAAATACTGCTGTCAATTCCAAATCATATGCAGAATATCTCTGCTCATGTTCCTTCAACTTTCTAGATTCATAAGCTATCACTTTTCCTTCTTGAGACAGGACTACCCCAACACCTTCTTTACTTGCATCCATACATAGAATTCTTTGCTGGGTTCGGCTACTCTTAACACAGGAGCTGTAGTCAAGAGCTATTTCAGTTTTTCAAAACTATTTTGGCACTCCATGGTACATTTGAAAACTTTTCCTTTCTTCTGTAAGGAAGTAATAGGAAAAGAAATTCTATAAAATCCATCAATAAATCTTCGGTAATACCCAGCTAGCCCCATAAAAGATCTAATGTCTGCTACATTCTTGGGTATTCGCCATTCTATAATAGTTTTGATATTTTCGGGATCAACAACTATTCCTTCAGCTGAAATAGCATGGCCTAGATATTGGATTTCTATTTTAAAGAAATCGCATTTACTGTACTTAGCGTATAGCTGATGCTTTCTTAGCATATCCAGGACAATTCTCAAATGTTCCTTATGATCTTCCTAGTTTTTAGAATATATCAGAATATCGTCTATAAAAATAAGTATGAAATTATCCAAGAAAAGATGAAAGATTACATGCATTAACCTCATAAAATTTGTTGGTGCATTCGTCAGTCCAAAGGGTAACACCACGAATTCGTAATGTCCATACCTAGTACGAAATGTTGTCTTATAAATTTCTTCACCCTTAATTCGAATCTGATGATATCCGGATCTTAAATCTATCTTAGAAAACACCGTGGCCGCTTTTACTTGATCATATAAATCATCAATTCTTGGTAGGGGATACTTGTTTTTTACTGTTAACTTATTGAGTTGTTTGTAGTCCATGCACATGTGCATGGTCCCATCTTTATTTTTAACAAATAATACTAGTGCTCCCCACGGGGACACACTTGGACGAATGTACCCTTTATCCAACAGTTCTTGTAACTGTATTTTCAGCTCGGTTAGCTCTGGCACACTCAGTCCGTAAGGAGCCCTTGACACTGGGGAAAATCCTGGCAACAATTCTGTGGTGAAGTCAATGTCCCTCCTTGGTGGTAAACTAGGAATATTTTCTGGAAAGACATCCATAAATTCCTGCACCACTAGAATATCTTCCATTAAAGGTTACTTTTCCTTAGAGTCTGCATACCCTACCTGAATTGCATACAATTGGCATCCTTTTATTATACACTTACTCATCTGGGATGCTGTGATTGCGCATATCTGCAATGGATTTTTGATTCCTTGAATCTCTTTCCATGTGCCATCCTGCATTCTGTAGTAGATAATATTTCTTTCACAATCTACTAAGGTCCAATGCTTTTCTAACCAGTCCATGCCTAATAACATATCATATGATCCCAATGGTATAATATTCAGATTTACTTGTAACTGTTGATCTGAAATTTCTAATATGCAATTTGGAATTTTGGCAGTCACTTTACGCTTTGCCCCTGTGGCTAGTTGCACTAGCCAGGAATTTTTAAATTTTTGCTCTTTCAATCTACACAACTCTACCATCCTGAGAATAATATAACTCAGACTTGCGCCTGGATATACTAAAATAGAAACAGATTGAGATAGTATTTTACCTTCTAGATCAATCATCGTGGGCTGATAATCCGCTTGCTGGTCCTCCAATGCCGCACTAATACGAGGAATGTTTCGTGCTACATTGCCCACAGTAGAAGCTTCCTGCAAGTTTTCTACAACATCATTTCCTATTCGCTGTGGGCAGTTTTTATAGTAATGTGCTTCACCATAACCCCAACATTGTAAAGGTGGCTTGGTCGGCTGCTCTTGCTCAGTCTTGCTGGATGCTTCTATAGGCTTTTCGTCTGTTGGCCATCTAGTCCTCTGATGATTTTTTCCAAATTGTTTGCTGCCAGGATTTCGTACAGAATTATTAAAGTTGCCACTTTTGGCACCTTTGAAACTTGAATTATTTTTTTGTCCTTTATTTGGCTGCCAAGTCTTACCAAGCTCCCCTCTTTCCTTAGATTGCTGATAGCGCATTCAAGATTTACGAATGGCTTCATCCATAGTCCGGGGATTCACAAATTCTATTCTTTCTTTCATGTGTGTTGGCAAGCTGCTCAGAAACCTCTGCACCTTAGCCTTCTCCTCTGGAAGATATGGGACATAACATAACAGGGAGGTAAACTTAGTAATATAATCATCCATGGTCATCTGTCTCAACTTTAGATCATGGAACTCTTTAGCTTTTTCATCATAAAATCTTTCAGTCAGATACTTGTCCTTGAATTATTGCTGGAATGATTCCCAGATGACGTCTTTTTCTTCAATACTATGCACATTCTTTACCTCCTCCCACCACGGAGTGGCTTTCTCTCTTAGCTGATATATTGCTAGTCTGGCCTTCAGGTTGTTGTTATATTCATACACCTGAAAATACTTATTCATATTTATTAACCATGCCTCTGCCACCTCTTTAGCCTCACCATCAAATTTTGGTGGTTTTATTTTACGAAATTCTCCTTGAAGTTCTACTTTCTGCCTCTTTACTTCTTGCGGATCTGACAAGTTGCCAGATTCTGCCTCATTAAAAATTTTATTCTTACTTCATTGAGAGGGGATCCTCTCCACTCTTTCTGTGGTGTTATTTCCTATTTGTTTCTCATTTTCTTCTTCCATACCTCTATCAGTACCAGGATGTTCCACCTCCTGGTTTTGTTTATCTGATAGACTTTTTAATATATTTTCTTTTTCTTGCAGTAGTCGCTCATTATCTTTTCGAACGCGCACCATTTCCTCCTGCAACTGTTGAACAATATTTAACAAAAAACTAGTTTGATGATGTTGTTATTCCAACAACCTACTGGTTTTCTGTTGTTGTTCAGCACTTAGCTGAACCCACTTCTTTGGGTTCATCACTGGTTGTACTTAGGGTTCCTCAGTGTCTTGAGGGGGCTGCAATGGGGTTTCTCTTCTCATTATGTTCTCTGTTATGCAGTTAATTTATCTCTCTTTATGCATCAAGTTACAGACAGGTTGAACGTTAGTTTGACCCCTAGGGTCCAAACGTAGTAACTTGGCTTTGATACCACTTGTAACATCCGACCTCTAAAATAATTACATAGTAAAAAAAAAAAAATGATTAGCTCTTTATTTTTCTGAAGTCTTAAATAAATATTAATTATGATTTTCATTCGAATACAATGGACCGGGTCATTTACCCTTATGCATATGTTCTATGCCACACATATTACTTTGTTTCTCTTAAACTTTAATATAACCATATGTATTAAACCAAATTCTATTTATAATCAAACATGATTCATATGATTTTTTTGGTTGAAAGACTTAATATGTTTAATACTATTCGACATACCCATATTAAAATCTTCAGTTGGAATTTGGTATTATGTTCCAGTTAGCTGGCATGTCAGTCCTGTTTAATGCTACAGTACATGACAATAACTATTTTCGTCAGTTGCCAGATCACCTCAGATTCCTTCACACTTTTCGAAGGTACCTCCTCGATCTCCGCAATTAATTTATGTGTTAATCTATGGTTGTGTTGCATTGGTGGGAGATTGAATTGGACTTCACTAACCCTAAGATTTCTTGGGTTCTCCATCCTAAAAATAATTTAACTCGGCCCGCCGACTGTGTAGAGTTAGTCTGCAAATTTTTCTTCAAAGGTTCTGATGTCTCGATGGTAAATGTGTGAGGTTTAGCGGTATTCTCATTTCTTCCTCTGAAATGGTTGAAGGAGCTATACCGCTAAGTGAATCTCAATCTTTCTTTTGCCATGAGGATTTGTTCGTTTTCAACAAGAGCTCCTCCTCTCGTCGTGCACTCTCCGGTGAGTACTTGGTCTGAATTATTTTTCGAATTATTCATTGATTTTTCTGCCACTTCTAAGATACGAAGGGTTCGAATGCATTCTTAGACTTATACATTTTAACTTACTATCCTTATTGCAGAATTTCCGCATGGAGCTTCCTCCTATAGGTATTACTCCATTTCATACTTTTCCTAAACTCTGTGATTTTAAGTTCCTGCTACTAGGTTTTTGTTTGGTTTGTTTTGGCAAAGGCATATTACCCTTGTGCCTTTTTTCTCCCTATGTAGGTATGTGTCTTCGACCCCAACTCTGTGGTACGGTGTTCATCCATCTTGAGCCACTGTAACTCTTCGGCCCCGGCTGATACACCACTTCTCCTTTTCCTTTCCAGGTACCCTGGCCAACTAGAGCTACAATTCTTAACTCTGGTTTTCTCGTCGAGTTTCTAGTATATGAATTTTGCATTAAAGAAAAGTATTTGTAGAGGGCGTCAACCCTATAGTCGAGTCCTTTAGTTTGTGACCGTAGATGGTATTGAAGCACGATTTTAGCTTGTTTAGTTTGGAATAATTTATGAAAGGAATCTTGTAATGTTTATATCAGAAGTTTTATCGGGTGAGAAAGGGTTAAATAGACTTATTCTCTTCTAACGGTTATCTCTAGTTCGGTTCGACTGAATTCTACAATGTTTCTCCTTTGGTTTATGAATCACAGATGATGTAATGATTTCTCCATTTCTGAAATTTAAAGAGTACTTTACTATGCATAATAAACATTTCTCTTATATAATTTTTCCACTTAAATGTTCCTTCTGTGGAAGTTTATTGTTCCTCAAGGGCGAAGTTATAAATTCGGTATTTGTTTTTCTAAGAAAACTACTGTTTCCTTTTCTGCAATTTGGTGTGGAACTTCGTTAAATATTAGTTGATTGTTTTGTAAAAATTTCTTTCACAGTTTATATCAACGTTTCATATCAGGGTTTGTACCTAAATACCTTGTTTTCCGCATTGTAAATTTAGTAGTAGAATATTACACAGTTCCCTTTCTCTATGGATTTATGATTCTCGTTTTCTTGATAATATGTTACCGAGTTTCTTTGGATAAATTTCTGTACTATCCCTATTCTTTTTTCAACCTAGTTTCGGTGCCCGGACCACCGTTTTCTAAAAGTCTGTGTATATTGATTTTCAATAAGTTGAACAGAATGTCTTAGGTAGGGTTTTGCCACAACCCGAGAGTGCAAGTTCTAGTTTTTCACCACCAATATTTAGAATGCATTTAAAGGAGTTGTAAGAAACAAAACCTCTATCATATTCAATATTTTAATAACTCACAGATTCTCTTTTAAATATATTACACCTGTAAATGTAATATTATTTGTGGATACATAACCTCTTAATCCGCAGATTCATATACTACTTGTGTTAAATAGTTTCACAAAATACATGTTCATTTACTGTACACAGTTAAAACATGTTCCTCTATGCATTCAAATGTACTTTCCATTTTCACTTGGTCATAATTACTAAATATTTACAGAACTAACCCTTTCAATAGTAACTGGATACAACACCTGTAATAGTTAACACTATAATATTCATACATACAAATAGAATGCAAGATAACTATTTGTACTTATTTATAATATTTTGGTTTAAGCTGTGGTCCTCCCAACTATCAAGTGAAGTGATTACGTCCTCTACTTGCCCCTTAGCTCCAGATTTGGAATGACACAGGTTAACAGTGGATCTCAATTTCTGCGGTGACCTCAGGATATCTAATCCAGTCAATTTTAGAAAGCCTAGTTTTTCAGGTTTTTCTTTAAGTTATTTTCCACTGGTCACAACTAGCTCTGGAAAATCCTCAACCTTTTTCTTACTGGCACAAAACCCCTACTCCTCCTTTGGGATCCATTTTTATCCTCAGAGAAGTAGGTAACTGTCTTCCAACTGTCCCCAACCACCTCCAATTCTTGGAAACCTTTTTACCATCAGCTATATGTATATTTATATATTTTAAAGATTTTCCTTCCATTAATTAATTATTCCTAATTAATTAGTTAGAAAAAAAATAACTTTTAAACAATAGTAATTATTTGAGTCTTTCTCCTTGACAATATTAAACGAATTGTCTTTTAACTAGTTAACACTCATTAACTTTAATGAAGTTGTCACATGCTTTGTGTGTTTCACTTTCTTCACTATGCTCATGCTTTGCATTTCATGTAGAGTTACCATTTTTATTTAGCAACTTCTTCAATGTTGAAGACCATTGCAGTCTCCATGTTTTGTTTATCTTTTTCTACTTCAACAATGTCTTCCACAATTTCACAATTTCCCTCGTTATCATTACATCTAGATATCTATTTCTTTGGTTACAATAGTCTCTTCAGTAACAACCAACTTTGACGCTGATGGATGTTGTTCCCACTTTCACTCCATTATATCTCCAAAGTATCCCAGGCTTCTTTGGACCGGTTGTTGTTGCAATTTTGAGAAAAAATTGTTGGATAAGAGAAAAAGTTGTTTTGCATTATTTTTCTTGCGTGTGTTCTTTTAATCTTGAATAAACCTATTCAACACAATATTCCATATAGAAAATATTGTAAATGTGGAGACAACTCCGGGCCCTCTAATATTCGTTTAGTACAGTAAGCGGCAAGCTCTGTTTTCTTTTTCAACTTTCAAGATGGTAAATATTGCTATGACTGTTTCAGAAAGTAAAGGCGAGCAGACAGCTCGTGCAGTACTCATCAGTTCGCTGCGGTTATCGGTGGCCTAAACTCTGTTTCTGCCCCCGCTGTACCCTGGGACTCGCACATCAGGTTAGTTTCAATATTCAAAATTATTTTATAGCATTCTGGTTCAGCCTCTGTCAGATCTGCAATGGGATATTAGGGTATAAATTTCACTGCCAATCCAGTAAACTATATAAAAAATTTATGATGGTTTTTAGTCGGTATTAATGTTATTTTTTATAAGTTCAGTTTAATTAAGGAAATGAAATGAAATTTGTGTGGTTTTTTTTTAATGATGTATTTTTGTTAAAGGTTAAAAAATTATGATGGTTTTCAGTGGGTGTTAATGTTATTGTTTATAAGTTTAGTTTAATTAAGGAAATGAAATGAAATTTGTGTGGGTTTTTAATGATGATTTTTTTTTTAAAGTTGGGAGAAATGTTTAAGAAACATAATTTTAAGTTGTTTAATCAACAAAATTTTAATAATTTAAAGGTATTTTAGGGCTTTTTCAAATTCAAAAGTACATTTTAAACAATAAGAATCACAGCAAAAATTAAATTATGTCTTTTTTATATTATTTACTCTTTATTTAAATTTTGTTGTAAATTTAGAAATAATTTAATTTTGTTGTAAACTTAGAAATATTTTTTTTTTGTTAATATAAAAACTTTTGTTTTATTAAGAGAAATTTTAATTTTCTTTATTATATAATACTATTTTAGAAACATAAAATATATTTAATTGTGTTTAGTCTTACTATTTAAATTAGTTAATAATTTAGTGTAATTATGTAGAGCCATTGTCCATATAATTTTAAATATTTTACAAAATTTGCAAGCAATCTTGTCAAACTTATTAACTAGAGTAAATGTATCTCAATTATCAATATGCTAAGTTTAATTGAAGGGCATTATAAATAATAAAATGAATTTGAACCCACTTTTAAATAGAAATTTGGAAAAAATTCAATATTTTAAGTAGTAAGAATATATAGATCATGTGTTTTGAATAAATTCAAAATAATATCACAAGTAAAACTAATAAAGCTCTCCCCTTCGAACCCCAACATCTGAAAGGCCTAAAATCCGTCTGCCTTAAGAATCAAGTAAGAACTTGAAAGGTCCAAACACAATTGTGTTTCAAGTATGAGTGTATTTAATTCATACCATGGTAACTACACCTTTGAGATTCCATATCCAGCCTCAAAGTACTCTCTTTTCTAATCAAACTAATAAATAAATCCATTTTATAAAAAAAATATATATATTACTAGGATATAAGAATTACTATGAGTTAATTTATACTTATTTTGGAGTCTCAACACTATGGATTTTCAGTACCTTGGTGTGATCTTGGAGCTTCATAGAACAAAATCAATTTTTTATTTTTTTTGTTATATATATATATATATATATATATATATATATATATATATATAATTTAAACTTACTCATTAAATTAACAATTTTTTTTCATACTTTGTACCTTGATAAGTTATTTTTAGAAAGT
Source organism: Pinus albicaulis (assembly GCA_034641835.2). NCBI lineage: Eukaryota > Viridiplantae > Streptophyta > Pinopsida > Pinales > Pinaceae > Pinus > Pinus albicaulis. The sequence goes on from CM076575.1 coordinate 1,724,088,071, forward strand.
TATTTTTGTAATTTCTAAATAATAATGTATTTTTTTGACATTTTTATATGTTTTTGGAGGTATTTTTGGTATATTTTTAAGTTAAATTTGATTTATTCAATCACAAAATTGAAATTGAATTTATATATATATATATATAATAAAAAAACATTTTTTAAACCATAAAAAGAAAATTTCAAAAAAAAAAAGTATGGTTCAAAATCCCCAAAACCCTCCAAAAAGATATAACAATTAAAAAAAGACAAAGACAAGTCGACCACTGCTGTATCTGCCAAAGTAATGGTGACATATAATAATTAAAAAAAGACAAAGACAAGTCAACCAATATTGTATCTTCCAAAGTAAATGGTGTCCAGAACGCGTTAACATTTTCTTATCACTGACTGATTTTGTTGGTCTATAATACTTCTCAGCATGTAATCTTCATAGCTTTTTATCCCTTAGAATCACCAACATAGAGGAACTGATGAAATTTCTCTCATACAACTCCACGTAGGGACTGTAAAAGGAAATGGATTCTCCCGTCCGGTCTCCTCTTGCATTGATCATCAGTCAGGTTGCCTTTTATGCTTAAAATGTGGAGAGCAACACAAACCTGATTCCCACTCCAATCCTAAACTGCTATGGCTCATCCTTTGTATGGGCTGTATAGGTTACAACTTACAAGGACTCCAATATCCACGTTGGCCAGTGGGTGAAGGTTTCGTGTATGTTGTTGTTAACACAGTTGTTTACAACCTCTGAAAAAAAAAGTTATGTACAGAAAAACACAATGCAAACAGAGAGAATTGAGAAAAAGGCACTCAATAATAATATGTCAAATGCTAAAGAAATAGTCAAAGTCTGTTGCTCCAGTTTGCATGAGAGAAATCTTCTTCCTCTTCATCCTACACTATTATTTAAACTAGATAATTTTTTGCAATGAAATTTGGTAGCAATTTCTCTTTTCAAATTAAATTTTCCCGTCATTTAATATATCATATTTACATTTAATTAAATAATAATAATAATTTACATGTTAACTAATGAATAATGTATTTTATCTGATAAACTAATTCAAACTAATTTGTTTTCTTTTCCATTGTTGTTTTTTTTCCAGTTGCTTAGATAAATAGAGAAACAAAATATATTATTTCAAAGTAATTTGTTTTCTTTTTCATTGCTGTTTTTTTTTCCTTGCTTAGATAAATGGAAAAAAATACATATTATTTCAAGAGGAGACTGATTATTCATATTTTTGTTCTTTTATTTTGTGGATTTTCAAAAAGGAGATTGATCATTTATATTTTTCTTCTTTTATATTGTGGATTTGGAAAAGGAGACAGATCATTCATATTTTTTTTCTTTTATATTGTGGATTTTGAAGAGGAGACTGATCATTCTTGTAACACCCTCATTAATTTAATCCTAGACTTTAAAACTGGTTATGATATATTTTGAATGAGTAAAAAATTGGAGTATTTGTTAACAACATTTTTATAAATTATGTTTGGTATTGACAAAGTGAATTAATAAATAATTTATCTAGAGTAAAAGAAAGAAGTGACTGATTGGTAAAATGTTTCCAAGATACCAGGGTAAATAGGTGGACACAGTTCTCATAGTTATCATTTCCAGATACCAGGGTAAACAGGTGGAGACAATTCTCACAGTTATCATTTCCGAAAAGAAAAGATTTATGGAAAAATCGTGGAAGGGAATGGGGTTCGGTGCAGAAAGAGGAAGTGGTGAAGCAACAGGAAGTTGCCATGAGTAATCCAAAGTTGGAGACCAGTGGAGCTCAGTTAACACGAAGAAGGAAAAAAATGGAAATTATCCCTGAAGTCTAACTTCTTGTCTCAAGGTTACACCTAAAGGCTAGTGAGGAGAAAGGGAGGAGTTGAGGACATAATCCCCTGGCTCATGGTTGGAAGAACCATCAGAATTAAGAAGAAATTCACCTGGAACTAGGTATTGTTGTATCTTAGGATTCTGGTTTATGTTTTTGTTTCCATGTAGGGATTACTTATTGTTTGTCTTAAATATTACAGCATGTGTATATGGCTTATTAGGATAATCATGTGGACACTGTTAAAAAAATGGGTTATATGAATTTCTCATGAAAGTGGATATGCATATATTATTTTTTAAGAAAATATTTTCTGAAGAGATGACTATAATAAGAATAGACAAAGAACTTTATTTTCCAACATAAAATGAGAAATTTCACTTCAGAATCTAAATTATGAAGTATTTCTCACAACTGTTATAGACTATAGAAAACATAATTCCTTTCATGCATGTAGTTCACAGAATATAAATATTTGCACGACAACATATAAGATCATCCTAGGATGTTATATTAACAAATTAACGAGTTCACGGGTTGTGCCTGAGGGTTTAAGTACCCCAAACCCAGAATGAGAGTAGAGTCCCCATCCCAAAGGGAGGAAAACCCGAATACTGAATGAACATGGATGAAATACTAAATGAATAGGGATGAAATACCCATGCATGTGGGTAGCCCTGAAAACTGTTATAGGAAAAATAATTACCAGGAAAAAATTCGCGAAAATTATATAACTGTGTAATACATGCTGTAAGATAAGCTAATTCAAAAATGGTCCATAGCTTAACAAGAGAAAAACAAAGTAACATTTCTAATGAAATTGGAAATGACAGAGAGTTAAATTAGAGCTTTGAGCTCAACTGTAATGGCCGAGTTAACTACATGCGATAATGGCTAGAACTAATAAGAAAATATTATGATCAACATAGCCAAGAACCAAACACTGGACTTAACAACTTCTTTACATATATGCAAATTGAAAAACTATATTTTTTAATGAAAACATTGCTGGTGACCTACACAAAAAGTTCTGGATGGAAGGGATGAGCTTTGCTCAAATTCTTTCCCATAAAAATAGAAATAACAGAGCTACATCGGAACGGAAGATAAATCCCTCGGTGGATAGTTAACCTGCAAAGATAGGGTAGGTTGAGTTGAACGATAACACAAGGATGAAGCTCATAAACCCTTCGCTATGGGGTTAAATAGCACCTATCATTGAATTGAAACGCAAGTGGTGGAGCTCCAGGTAGCTTAAGATATCGACTGGGGTTGGGCCACCAACCTGTCGACAAAACAATAAAGAAAATATGAGATGCAAGTTACCATTCTGACATTTAACCTTAACATAGAAAATGTAAAAAAAAATATGAGCTTAAAAATGGTAAATGAAATAGGGATAGAAAAGTCTTAAATAATACCTAGAGATGAGAAATATCAGGCATATCGAGAGGAAGTCCCTAGGTCTTAATGCTCATGGACAACGTTTCTCTGTAGGATGGAAGGTAAGACCTGCAGGGCATAGAACCAAGCACATTGCGGAAGACGGAGATCCCAAATCTATTTCAAGAAAAACGTAAAATGAGCTTAGAAGAAAAACAAGTCCATAGTTTGAGTGTAAAGAAAAAATTGTAAGAAAAATTAGCAAGGCGAAGAGCTGGGCTAGAGGAGAACTAACCTCGGCACCGGAAGAAAGGTCTGGTAGGGTTCCACTGTCCACAAATCAACGCGGAGCAGAACTTGTGAGCACATCGCTATTCGACAAAGGAAGGAGTTGCAGAGTCGGAGTCATACTAAGCGGTGGTTAGAATGAGGGATTGGACAGTCAGGTAGGGTGGGTGGTTACCCTAACCCACCCTCCTCACAACACCACCGACGAATCTTGAGATTGGATATGGATGGCTTGAATGGAAAAGGATGCATGACAGCCAAGTGTCATTATGGAAACCCTTATGGAGGCATGTGATAGCCTTTAAGTCAATATAGTACTATAATACTAACGGTAGGAACTAATTAATTAATATACGTGGAAAATATTTTGTGGTATTATTTTGTGGTATTACATATGATAGCTTCAATAACATAATATCAACCCATACACATGATAGTGTAAATCCATTTTTCGAATAATAATGTAATCATAGAACCAAAGAATTAAGGGTTTAAAATTTGTATGTGTCGAATACAGAAACTTTTCAAAACCATGTTTGTATGGTTAATCGTATAGTGCTTGTGTTTATGTTTATGTTATAGCTGGCAAGTAAACTATATGTTAATATTACTAATCTCTATAGTTCTAGAGGAGGTTGCTATTAGAGGTAAATTAAGAGAGATATTTTTTTTTAATATGTGTAAATGTTTAGGATGTTTTGATGTTACAAGAGGTATTAGAGCGTGATTACATGCTGGGGCCAGTTGGGATGACCGAAGAACATGATAGGTTATCATTTTGTTTTTTTCTTTCTACTATAAAGTTTATATGTTGGATTTGTGCAAAGTGCAGGAACAAAATTTTAGAAAATTACAATGAGGAGGGGGTCTAGCCACCAAACACCCAGAATCCCGGGTGAAACCCAACCTATGACCAGACCTTAGGTCAATCCCAAAATGTGGGTGCAATTAATCTTAGACCAGCACCAAAAAACAAGCAGAATGTTGGCCGACCAACAACAACAGACATTCGAGTTGCTAGAAATTGTGCAACAAATCCAAACATAGATGCTCAAAGTTCAAGGCAACAACGAAATATTGATGAGGGAACAGGAAAGGATATTAAAAAGCCTCTCGAACCGCCAGAATCATCCCAATTTGAAACCTAGTCCTGAAAGGAACACTCAGGAGGAAGGGGAACAACAACAAGCCTGACATGAAAATCCAGAAGGCAGTAGAACACCACGAAGTAATAAAATTAGAACTTACAATGAGGTAGAATTGGGAAATGTTTTAGAGCAACAGGAATTGAAGAAACAAAAAGTGGAATTACAGGGTGAATTCCAGAAGATTAAGCCCCCCACCTTTGATGTAGAGGCTAAAGAAATGACAGAAGCTTGGATCATAAACATGAACAAGTATTTTCAAGTGTATGAGTATAACAGTAAACTGAAAGCTCGATTAGCCATTTATCAACTGTGATAAAAAGCAACATTGTGGTGGGAGGAAGTTAAGAATGTGAGTGTAATAGAAGACCAAAATGTAACTTGGGATGAGTTCCAACAATATTTCAAGGATAAGTATCTGACAGAATGGTTCTACAAAGAAAAATCTCGAGAGTTCCATGATTTGAAACTGGGAGAAATGTCCATGGATGAGTTTGTTACAAAATTCACTTCATTATTATGATATGTACCATATCTGTGTCATGAGAAGGCAAAAGTGCAACGGTTCCTGAGCATTTTTTAGCGATAAGGAAAACACATATGTGCTATCAGCAGTCCAAAGTTAAGGGAGAAGCTGCAAAAATTTGGCCACCTCGAAAAGGGCAGAAAATGTTTAGAAATAAAAAAAATAACAGATCCGGTAACTATCGAAATGCTGCAAGAAACCCGCTAAGTAAAAAAAGTTGAAAAGGTCAAATAAATACCAAGTGGGCTGGTGAGGAATGGCATACAAAAGCTTCTAGCAGACCTAACATTGGGTAATCTCAAAAACCCCCGCTACAATGTTGTGGTTGTGGAGAGGAGCATTACTTCAAAAATTGTTCTCATAGAGGAAGAAATGAGGTGACAACAAACCTACAAGAGGCATCAACTGTGGGTGATGTAGCTCGAAACATACCTAGAAACAATGTAGCTCTAGAAGATCGGCAAGCAGACTTCCAACCAACCATGATAGAGTTAGAAGGTAAGATACACACCCAATCTGTTTCTATTTTAGTTGATCTCGTGGCCAGCTTAAGCTATATTCATCCTTGTATAGTTGAAAACTGTAAATTATAGAATAAAAAATTTAAGAACCCCTAGTTAGTTCAATTGGCTACCGGGCCAGGAAGACAGGTCAATGCCAAGGTACCGAATTGTGAGTTGAGTGTGGAAAATCAGCACATTACTGTGGAACTCAATATTCTTCCCCTAGGATCTTACGATATATTATTGGGGATGGATTGGCTAGAGAAACATTGGTCTTTGGTGGGCTGTAAGGACAAAATTGTATATTTTAAATCCAAGGATGGAACAAGACAGGAACTACAAGGCATTAAGAAACCATTGGAGTTGCAACCTATTACAACATATTAATTAAGTAAATGCATAAGGAAAGGATTCCAACCCTTTTCCATTTAAGTGGGATTCACCAATTCCAAGGATAATATGCTTATGCTGGAAAATATTCCTGTAGTGCAAGAATTTCAGGATGTATTTCCTAAAGAAATTACAGGACTGACACCAAGAAGGGACATAGACCTTACTATAGAGCTAATACCTGGGGCAGTATCAGTGTCCCGAACTCCTTACATAATGAGTGTACCAAAACTAACAGAGTTGAAAATTCAGTTACAGGAATTAATGGATAATGTCTACATTCAATCGAGTGTGTCCCCATGGGGAGCACTAGTGCTATTCATGAGGAAGAAAGATGGTAGTATGCGCATGTGCATGGACTATCGATAGCTCAATAAGTCAAATGTTAAGAATAAATATTCCTTACCACGCATAGATGACTTGTTTGACCAAGTCAAAGGGGCTACAGTGTTTTCTAATATTAACTTAAGGTGAGGCTACCACCAGATCCAAAATAGAGATGAAGATATAAGAAAAACAACATTGTGTACTTGGTATGACCATTATGAATTTGTGGTATTACCTTTCGGGTTAACCAATGCACCAGCCACCTTTATGAGATTAATGCATGGAATTTTTCACCCATACTTGGATAAATTCATTTTGATTTATTGATGACATATTAATCTACTCCAAGAGTATGAGAATATAAGGAGAATTTGTGCATTGTGTTGAAGATGTTAAGGGAGCATCAACTCTATGATAAGTTTAGTAAGTGTGATTTCTTTAAAGAAAAGATTCAATATTTGGGGCATGTGATTTCCACTGAAGGGATTGAAGTGGACCCAAAAAAGATAAATAACATCATGGAATGGAGGGTACCAAAGAACGTGGCAGACACATGTTCATTTATGGTTTTGGCTGGTTATTATTGATGATTTATCAATGGATCTTCCAAAATAGCTTTTCCCATCACCTCCTTACAGCGAAAGGGATGAGTATTTGAGTGGACTTAGGAATGTGAGAACAGTTTTGAATTATTGAAGAAGATGCTAATTATTGCTCCCATCTTGGGGGTAGCAGACCAGAGTAAATAATTTGAGGTCTATACTGATGCTCGTAAGGAGGGGGTAGGAGAAGTTTTAACTTAGGAAGGGAGATTCATAGGTTATGAATCCAGAAAGCTGAAGGAGAATGAGCATAGGTATTTATCCTATGATTTGGAACTAATTGCAATGGTACATGCATTAAGACTATGGGGACATTACGTGTTGGGAAAAATGTTTGTGCTAAGAACTGACCACAACAGCTTAACTAGCTATTTTAAATAAGCTGACATGAATGCGCTCCAAGTGAGATGGAATGCTTTTCTAAGTGAGTTCAATTTTGATATTTAGCACGTGTAAGGTAAAGAGAACCGAGTAGCGGATGAAAAGGAGGAAGCTACATGGTATTTATGAAATCTACTTTAATCAGATTGAATTCAAGTTCCAAGACCAGATATTAGAGGCAGCTAGCAAAGATCCTGAATAACAGTTTCTATGGTAGCACGAAAAATCAGACAAAGAGCAAGGGAAGGAGTCTGATTTTGAACTCAAAGATAATCAGTTCTTGATTTTCCGAAAGAGAATATATATTCCAAATCAAAAAAATATAAAAAGAATCATTCTTGATGAATATCATCAGAGTTCCTATGTCAAACATCCATGATACTAGAAAATGTTAACCGCAATTAGAAAAGATTATACCTGGCTTGGCATGCGGAAGGAAATTGCGAAGTATTTGACCAAGTTTCTAGAATGTCAGTAGATCAAGGTTGAACATCAACATCCCACATGATTACTTCAGCCTATTCTAGTACCAGAATGGAAGTGGGAGGTCATCTCCCTTGAATTCATCACTAGACTGGCACAAAATAGAAGGCATAATGATTTGATTATGGTGGTAGTAGATAGACTCAGAAAAGAGGGAAATTTTATCCTTGTCCAGTCTACTTATAATACAGTACAAATTGATGATATCTTTATGAGAGCAATTTTCAGATTGCATGGTATCCCCCGAGTGGTGATCTCAGATTGTGATGTGAAATTCACTTCGACATTCTAGAAGACATTATTTAGTGGCCTCGGGAAGAAAATACAATTTACTACTTCTTATCAACTGCAAACAGATGGGCAAATAGAAAGGGTGAACCAGATTCTAGGAGATATGATCACATGTATGTAATGCAATGACTAACAAAGTGGGAGGAGTATCTCCATTTTGTTGAGTTCGCTTACAACAATGGATATTAGGAATCCCTTAAGATGAGCCCCTTTGAGGCATTATATGGAAGGCAATGCCAAAATCCTATGAAATGGAGTAGTCTAGAAAATAAAATGATGCTTGGACTGGATATGTTAGAGGAGATGGAGCAAGAAGTGAACAAAATCAGGCAAAACTTGAAGGTTGTTCAAGACCGGAAAAAAGTGTATGCTGACAAGAAAAGAAATTTCTGGGAATTCGTGGTTGGGGATCACGTGTATGTGAGGATAAAGCCGAAAAAAAAGTACATTATGGTGGAACATTTGTGCTAAGTTGGCCCTAGATATTGTGGGCCATTCAAAGTTTTGGAACAGATAGGACCAGTGGCCTACCAACTGGCTCTGCCAAGCCACATATTGTTACATAACGTGTTTCACATATCGTTACTAAAACGTTATGTACATGACCCCAGACATGTGATACAATGGTAGCGTATACATATAAGTTAACAATGCTTTACAATTGTGACAAAAGTGAAATTGCTGAATTGAACTAATGATAATACCTATGATATGCAGGTAGAACCAGATGGCAAATTCCTGGTAGAACTGCAACATATCCTAGATTGGAGAGAAATAACACTACGGAGTTGAGTCATCCCCCAAGTTAAAGTGCAATGGAAGCACTATAGCCCAGAGGAGGCTACTTGGGAGGATGAGCATGTTATTCAACAAGCCTATCCGGAGCTGTTCAATCTGATTAAATAATACCGAGGAAAATGTTTGTTTCAGCCGGGGAAGATTGAACACCTTCATTAATTTAATCCTAGACTTAAAAACTAGTTATGATATATTTTGAATGAGTAACAAATTGTAGTCTTCGTTAATGATATTTTTATAAATATTATTTGGTATTGACAAACTGAATTAATGAATAATTTATCTAGAGTAAAAGAAAGAAGTAACTGATTGGTAAAATGTTTCCAATTTATCAGGGTAAACAGTTGGAGATAGTTCTTACCATTTCCAAAAAGAAAGGATTTATGGAAAAATCCTAGAATGGAATGGGGTTCAGTGCAAAAATAGAAAGTGGTGAAGCAACAGGAGGTTTCCATGAGTAAATCAAAGCTAGTAGTGAGACCAATGGAGCTCAGTTAACACCCAGAAGAAGGAAAACACTGGAAATTATTCCTGAGGTCTAACTTCTTGTCTCAATGTTACACCTAAACCTTGGTGAGGAGCAAGGGGCGAGCTGAGGATGTAATTTCACCACTCACGGTAGGGAGGACCATTAGACTTCAGAGTAAATTCACCTGGAAATAGGTACTATTGTATCTTAGGATTCTGGTTTATGTTTATGTTTCCAAGTAGGGATTACTTATTGTATCTATTAAATATTACTGCATGTGTAGATGTGAATATGGAAACCTATGCTATAATGGCTTATTAGGAAAATCATGTGATAATTGTTAAAAAACTAGGTTATATGAATAAATGAGGAAAGTGGATATGCATATATATATTTTTTAAGAAAATATTTTCTGAAGGGATGACTATAGTAAGAATAGACAAAGAACTTTATTTTCCATCATAAAATGAGAAATTTAACTTTACAGTTTAAGAACTGTGTAAATAGAGAGATTAGGAAGTATTTCTCACAACGATTATAGACTATAGAGAACATTATTCCTTCCATGCATGTAGTTCACAAAATATAAAGATTTGCACAACAACATATAAGAGTACCATAGGATGTACGATTAAAAAATTAACGATTTCATGGGTTATTCCTGAGGGTTTAAGGAGCCCAAACCCAAAATGAGAGTAGATTCCCCGTCCCAAATGGAGGAAAACCCAAATACATAAAGAACATGGATGAAATACCCATGCATGCGGGTAGCCCTGAAAAATCTTACAGGAAAAGTAATTACTAGGAACAAGTTCGTGAAAATTATATAACTGTGTAATATATGCAGTAAGATAAACTAATTCAAAAATAGACCTTAGCTGAACAAGAGAAAACCATAGTAACATTTCTGATGAAATTGGAATACTAACAGAGAGTTAAATTAGACCTTTGAGCTCAACTGTAACGACCGAGTTAGCTACATGCGATAATGGATAGAACTAATAAAACAATATTATGATGAATATAGCCAAGAACCAAACACTAGACTTAATAACTTCTGTACATATCTGCAAATTGAAAAAATATATTGTTTAATGAAAACATTGGTGGTGACCAACACAAAAATTTCTGGATGGAACACATAATTAAGGGATGAGCTTTGCTCAAATTATTTCCCATAAAAGTGGAAATGAAAGAGCTACAGTGGAACAAAGGATAACTCTATCACTGGATAGTTAACCTGCAGAGATAGAGTAGGCTGAATTCAATGATAACAAAAGGAAGGATCTCGTAAATCCTTCGCTATGGGGTTAAATAGCACCTACTGTTGAACGGAAATGCAAGTGGTGATCCGTGGAGCTCCAGGTAGCTTGAGTTATCGACTGGGGTCGGGCCACCAATCTGTCGACAAAACAACAAATAAAATATGAGACGCAGGTTACCACTCCGCCATTTAATCTTAACCCATAAACTATAAAAGAAATATGAGCTTAAAAGTGGTAAATGAGATAGGGATAGAAGAGTCTTAAATAATACCTGGAGACGAGAAATCCAACACATAGCCAAAGGAAGTCTCGGGGTCTGAATGCTCATGGAAAAAAATTTTCCGTAGGGTGGAAGGTAAAACCTGTAGGGCGCAGAAGTAATCACACTGTGGAAGCCAGAGATCCCAAGTCTATTTCAACAAAAATGTAAAATGAACTTAGAAGAAAAACAAGTCCATAGTTATAGCTTAAATAAAAACCTATAAAACAAATTAGCACGACGAAGAGCTAGGCTAGAGGAGAACTAACCTCAATGTCAGAAGAAAGGGCTAGAAGGGTTCCATTGTGCAAAAATCAACCCAGAGAAGAACCTGTGAGCACATATTTTTTCGAACAAGGAAGGATTTGCAGAGCCGGAGTCATACCAAGCAGTGGGAAGAATGAGGGATTGGATAGTGGGGTAGGGTGGGTGGTTACCCTAACCCACCCTCCTCATAGCACCACCGACGATTCCCGTGATTAGATTGGATGATCTAGATGAAAAAGGATGCATGAAAACCAAGTGTCATTATGGCAACCCTTACAGAGGCATGTGATAGTCTTTAAGTCGACACAGTACCATAGTACTGAAGGCAGTAACTGATTAATTAATATATGTGGAAAATATTTCATGGTATTACATATGATAGCTTCAATAACATAATATCAACCCATAGACATGACAGGTTAAAGCCCTTTTTCGAATAATAATGTAGCCATAGAACCGAAGCATTAAGGGTACAAACTTTGTATGTGTCAGATGCAGAAACTTGTCAAAAGCATGTTTGTATAGTTAATCATATAATTCTTGTGTTTATGTTATAACTGGAAGGTAAACTATATGTTAATATTACTAATCTCTATAGTTCTATAGGAGGTTGATATTAGAGGTAAATGAAGAGAATAATTTTTTTTTCTATGTGTAAATGTTTAGGATGTTTAGATGTTACAATTATTTTGTATTATGGATTTTTTTTTCATAAATATGAAAAATGGAGAAAATGATATGTCATTGCTATTGGATAGATCATATGTATTGAGAAATTTAATGATGTCAAATTCAACTACCTAAGATGAAAAAGATGAAGTGTTTTTCATTTAGAGAAATTTGACACAAAAAAGATGAAGGGTGTTTCACTTAGAGAAAGTTGCAAGATGTAGAAAATCCATCTTGAGAATTTAAACCCTTGATTAACAAATTTAGTTTGATGAATGTCTTTTATAAAGCTTAATTGAGAGCTTAATGAAAAATTTTAAAACACAGTAATTTAGGTAAAGGAAATTACAACTAATTAAAATCAAACCTTGAGCTACATAGCTCTATTGAGGGTTTACTTAACATCTTAATATAATTTTATTAGGGACTAATATTAGCAGGTGGGATAATTTTCTATATTTTTTCCAGAAAAAGATTCATGGATTTTCATTTTTTTCTAGAATGATTCACCCAAATTCTATAGCAAACCATTATTTTACCTTAAAAATTTCCAAAAATTATATCTACTAATATAAAATCATTGGAAATCTAAATAATTTTACAAAAATATCACCAAAAAATTTACAGTTTGAACATTAGGGACTAGTAAGATTCACCAACATTTCTAAAGTGTAAGATAAAATTCCATCCTCAAAATTTTCTCTGTAACTAATCATATATAATACATTGATTTAGGTTTCATAAAAAACCCTTGTTAGAGTTGGATTTTGCAGTGTCTTATTTACCTATGAGCTAAGTATGGTGAGTTGTAAGCTCACATAGGACCTCACATCTATCCAATTCTCATAGTTATCCTTAATCGCACAAGGCTTCCTCCATTTTTATATAATGGAGGTATTCTATGTACCTTTACATGAGAAAGTGAGTAATATATTAATCTTACATGGTATCAAAGCATGTGATTTCAGCCATATTGAATTCTTTTTTGAGTTTCTAACTTTTTGTTAATATAGGAATGAAGTTCTATTCTAGTGAGATTTGAAACTCTTTCTATCTTGGAGATGATGATCCTTGCAGAGGATTCATTTGATTGGTTTCTTCCTAGGTTGAATAAATTTTCTAGTGCTATTATTGATAAGGTGTCACGTTTTGGCTAGCAGTTCTTTGTGGCTTCGGGACGTTGTCTTTGTGGGAGAGTTGAAGAATGAGATCTATAATGTGATAGGGGCCTCTAGATCTAGATTTGAAGAGTGGTTTGGTCGCTCAAATTATTGGAAAGGTCACCCTTGGAGCGGTTTAATCATTTAATCAATAATCCTATATGTGTTTTGTGTAGCATGCCTCTTTCATAAATGTGATTTGTTGCTTGAATTCATAGATCTACAAGGAAGAGATAGATCTATTTCATATATGAAGCAAAGAATGTAGTTTGGGTGCTTCTCTTCAACTCGGTCACTATGCAATTAACCATTCACTATTTTTAATGTTGATAATCTGCCATGCAAAGAAACAAGACCAACATGAGCATTGACAATGCCCTTTTTATTTAGCTAACAATTTTCCTTTTTTTTGGTGTTACAAAGAACAAAGGTTGAGGGTCAATTGTACCACATGTTTACATTTTTTTGGTTATAACACGGAAATTGGTTCAAGGGAGTTGTGTAGCTAAAAATTTTAAAACAGTTTGGAGGCTACGCTGAGAAAAAATCTCTTAGTTCCTTGTATTTTCCAACAGATATTGCGATCGATGATCTGTGATGAAAAATTTGTGAATTAAAATTATGACTCAAGTGGAAGACCTTGTGGATTATGTGAAGGATTTGGCTAAGGATAATGCAATTACATAGCAACGAGAATAAATTTCAGGTACAAATCAATGGAAGATCTAGGCTCTTTTTGCCATGTTCTTTTCATCCAAGTGAAGTTGGGTTCATTCACGCGCATATCATATCATTGTGGATGGTTTTGTCTGACCACGTTATTTGTTAGTGCTGAGTATGTGTGACTATCCTCAATTTTTTTCCACAAGTTATATGGGGGATATTCTTAATGCTTTTCTTAATTTTTTTGTTGGGCACATATTTTTTAACTAAGGATTTTTATTTCTAAGCACTTATTAAAAGCTTAAGATCATTTTTAGATGATTATGATTGAAGACTCACATAGGTTCGTTTTCTTGATGTATTTGTGGTTGGGGTTATGAAAGGCTTGCTTGTTTGCTAGCTATCCAAATATAGGTGAATTTATCTCATTTGTGTGGTGATTGGAAGCACAAATCTATTGTTTTGTTATCATCACTCTTCTTTTGTAGAAATTTTTTCTCTGCCAACTTGGTCTTCTCAAGATGGGTAAAAGACTGCAAGAAATTCTTGAGAAGAAGGAAGTAGATGAACTGCATAAAGAGGTCATTCAATTACAATCAATCATAACTCTATTGCAAGGAGAGAACAAAACTCTTAAAAATAGGTTACAAACTTCAATAGCTCACAAAATCAAGAAGGTTGAACATATCGATTCAATAATGGAGAAATATTTCCAGGTGTTTGTAGATGAATTTCAAGAGAAGATAGACCTCCTTGATGACTTGCAAGAGGAAGTTGAGTCTTTTTCTAACTCAAATTTGAAGAAGAAGCTAGAAGAACAAAATAGTCAACATGTTATCGAGATTAATTGTTTAAAAGAAACAATGATGGAACAATATCAACTTTTGAAACAAAAATATGATGCATTGTCACTACAAATTATTGAGGAGTATGAGTTGATTCAAAAGCTACAAGAGTCTAAGCAAGACCTTGAATTGGAAGTTAGTCATCTTCAAAAATTTGAGATGGAGATAGTTGATGTTAAGGTATTGTTGGTGCCCTATAGTTTATAATATTAGAAAGAATAAATGATAGAGGATGATATCAAACCACTTTGGAATCTAGGACCTAGCCTTCATAGACTCAAAGAGGTCTCTCTCTATTTCTGATTTAATTTTTCCTTAATATTATGAATGTTGATGTTAGGCTAGTTGTAAAGTGATTGTGAGAATTGGTTGTTTTGATTTATTTTGTAGGTTGGATGAGCAGTTATGCATGGACTAATCCATTGGGCTATGGAGTCAAAAGCCTAGATTGTTGCATCAAATTTTTTAGGGCATTCATAGGGTAAGCTAATTATGCCAACTAGATCTTACTGGCAGTGTGAATTATGAAATGGAAGAAAGCAGCGAGTTCCATAATAGATAAAGAGAAATTAAGAATTATTTAAATATAATTCAGAAAAAAAATTAAGATAGTAAACGCAGACAGAATTTAGGTGCTCTCTCAGCAAATCTTAATCTAAATTTTATCTTTTACAATCATATAAATTGATGCACAACATGAAAGATAGAGAAAACATTAACACAGAGAGAAAAACATAACCATTAACATAACTCAAGAATCCTATAAACGGTCTCTTATTATTGATTCCCAGCTAAAAAAACAAGAGTGCTCCAATACATAAGTTCTTACGATACAGGGTCCTATCTCCAAACCAACATTCTTACTGCCAACATATGCAGTATTTAACTAGCAATTATATCAGTTTACCTAACTTACTTAGGAAAGCTTCATCAATTACAATTAAACAAAAACCAAACAAGTGTGGTCATGCAAGGCTAAAAAAAAATCTCTGACAAAACACCGCCTGTAGAATTAACTCAAGAGACCTTTCATGAGTTCAAAAAAAACTTTCACAGATCTTTCTGAATCCAAAAGTAGGTTGAAGGTGGTTGAGGTGGTCACAAAGAGGCAACGCTAGGTGGCTCTGAAATTTGGCTTTACTTTTTGGGCCGCCACTACTAGATCATTAAAGGTGATGCGATGTTGGAACTTATAATGAAATGGTGGTTGTGTTGATGTGTCTACTGCCTTTTGATCCATTTCTGCTAGTATATCAAAATAGTTTTGTACAGAATCCCTTTACCTGACTCAACCCATGGTGCCTATCTCCTTATTACTGCGATGTTCAGCTTACTCTGCCCTTTTCTCTTTGTCGGGTCTTATTCTACCTGAGTCCTTCTGGCATGTTTAGCCCTTTTCTTCATAAAACATCATAAAAACCTCATACACCTAGATTTGAAATCCTTTAGGCTTTATATTTGAATTACATCGTCTCAAATTCAATATCAAAAATTGCATTTCGATGTTTATAACATATTCTTTAGTGCTTATCCTCATGAAATTGCGAATTGTGATTGGGTCCCACCAATATGGCATCAGGAAGTCTATAGGATTCAAAAATTGAGTTATGAATAGAATGTTTACGAACTTGCGATGCGAAAAGGCAAGGAAGAGATAAATGGGATAAAGGTTGTGGGTGGAATTTTCAATGCGATATATCTCAATCGCAAGATTTTAAATTATCGTAAATCGCATAATCGGGGATTGTAGATATGAGGTAGGTCATAAAATTTGTGATATGTGATAGAAATGATGGCGCGGCAAGAAAATGGGTCCCATTTGTTATCGCAATCAGGAGTTCGAAGCGGCAAACTAGAATGTGAAAAGGTAAGAATAGTGCAAAGTTGCGATGAGATGAAAAGGTAAAGGATCAGGGGGATAAAGGTTTTTTGTGGTTTATATCAATATCAATGGCCTAATGTGGGGAGGGGGCAGAACTGAAATGGAGGCGTTGGGACTAGTATAGGACTTAGGAAAAAAATGGAAATGAGTGTTTTAGGGATTTTTAGGAACAAAGGGAATTAGTATCATCGGGACTTAGGATAAAAGGTAAAGAATAGAGTATGGCTTAATAATTTTGAATGCAGTTTTAATCCTAAACTTTGGAACATAACCCTGCTCCAATACTTGAAGCATAAACACTCTTTTCTCTAGATCTTCTTCTCCGACCATAGGCAACAAAAATGCAAATTTTTAGGTTGTACATTGCAGAATAAACTTTACATTTTCCTTTCCTTCCTTCTCCCTATCCTTTCTACCTACCCTCACTAAAAATATAGCATTTTTATTCTTTGGTAGGGTGCATTTAGACTTGCAGACCTCGAAACATTTTCTTTTTGAAATTCTAACCTAACCCCTATCCCTTATTTCTCCTATTGGTTCAGATTAAGCTGTTGAACCAATGTCATTTTATACACATCTAATGATAAGCCAAGATTAAACAGTTTGGAAAATCTTCATTCTCTAACCTATCATCAAAAAATCAAAATTGTACAATCATGCTTAAATTGTATGATTGAACAAACCTTTCTCAAGAGTAGTGGCATTTTATTTGCGGCACTTTCAGAACTATTCATTTTTTGTGGGGTCTTCTTTTTACCTTTTTTACACCCCCTTTTTCTTCTTTTTTGTTTGTTTTTATATACTTTGGAAATTTTTTGAGTATATATATATATACAATATGAAAATCTGCAAGGAAAAAATATTTAGTCACCTTTTGATACTGTAAATTACAGGACTCTAACAGTGGCTCCAGCTAGGGATGGCACTTCTTCTTAGCGAAGTGTCAAGAACACTAAGACCAATAGCCTTGTCTACTCCCTCTGCAATGATTTCCACGAAATTTTTCATTGTTGTTTTATGAATCTGTCTTGTTGTTTTTTGCACAAAAGGTGGCCTTCAAAATATCCAAACCAAAGTTGTGGTATTTACAATGTAGTGGGAATTTATCTATACTCAGGAAAAGTAATGCATCAACATCCTCCCATTGACAGGACCTCTACGCAACTCTGTTCCATCCATCTCTTGCAGAAAAAATGCATTGTTTCCCCTGAAAGAATGGATAATATATGGGCCCTTCCACAGGTTGTCAAACTTGCCATGTTTACCTTTATCTTCTCTTCTCGAATCCCATATCAGTACTTTATCTCCAATTTTGAAATCATATTCCTTTTTTCTTTTGTCAAATATCTTATTTATATTTTCTTTCACAACCTGAGTTCTGTTATAAAATTCTTCTTTGGAATGTTGTAGCTGAATGGTTTGGTTTATCCTTCTTTGTACATCATTCTCTCCAGACTGTACCTCTTGAATGATTTTCATGGCTCGCACTCCTAATGATGTTGGTAAAACTGCATCCATCCCATGGACCAACTGATATGGTGACATGCCAATTTATTTCTTAGTTTTCAGTCTATCAGCCCACAATGCATGCACGAATTTGTTATGCCATGATTTCTTATTGTCTTCCAGCAGATTCTTAATGATATTAACGAAACTCTTGTTGAAGGATTCAACTATACCATTACCTTAAGGGTAATAAGTTGTTGAATGTCCCAAATAAATGTGATACTTGTGGAAAAAAATCCACCATTTTCTTGGACTTGAAAGCAACAACGTTTTCTATGGTGAATTTTCTATGAAAATAAAATCTAGACAGGATATTTGCTTCAAGGAATTTGATAATCACTGAGTCAGTAGTAGTTTTGGAAGTGACGGCTTCTATCCATTTCGTAAAATAGTCTATGGTAGTTAGGATCCATTTATGCTAGGTAGAGGATGAGGGGTGGATTTCTCCAATGAATTCTGAACCCCATTGTTGAAAAGGAGACTCAACAGAGATTGGTTGTAAGGGAAAAAGCAACAAATTTCTTTTCCCTTCAAAAGTTTGACATTTTTGACAAGTGGCTACCATTTCATGGATATCTAGGAAAATATTAGGCTAATAGAAACCAGCTCGAAGGACCTTGTTAATAGTGGTTTTCCAGTAGAGTTGACCTCCACAACCCCCGTCATGGAAATATTTTATGAAGCTATCTGCATCTTCCTTAAGAAAACATTTAAGCAATATGCCCCTAGAATATTTCCAATACAATACATTTTCTAAGATGCAAAATTTTACAACCTTCAATTTCAAGAATCTAGCTTTTTTTTTGGGAAAACCAGGAGGAGCATTTAAATTAAATAGAAAATATAATATATATGTGTACCAAGGAGATTTCGGAAATGATTCCTCAATAGGTGGAGTCGCTAGCTCCTCTTGTTCATCTAGTGAATGGATCATGTTGTTATCCAGTTTTTGAAAATTAGTTTCAGCCATCAATTTGGCTAATCCCTACCCCTTGATTAGTTTGGTGGGCTTGATCTCTAAATCATATTCCAGGATTACAGCAATCCATTTTCCTTTCTTTCCATCAGGATCCTGCATTAGGATGTCTTTGACAACCGTACTGGGCACAAAGGCAATGATGTGTGAATGTAGGATGAAGAGTTTGAAATCTTTCAGTGCCTTGACCAAAGAAAAGGCTTGCTTTTCCATGATATTATACTTTATAGGTGCATCTCTCAAAGCTTCACTGAAAAATACTATGGGTTGTTATTTTCCCTTGTTTTTCTACAATAATAAAATAGAAATAGTGTGTTCTGAGGAAAATGAAAAAACTGTAAAATCCTTGGTAAAATCAAGAGTGATCAGAATTGGTGCTTTAACGAAGGCCTACTTTACCAAGTAAAAGGATTGCTTTGCCTCCATGCTCCATTTAACTCCTAAATCTATTTTGAGCATATTGGTGATGTTTCTCAGAAGTTCTGCAAGGTTTGGTATAAACCTTCTCAAAAAATTTATCTTACCAATGAAAGATTGAAGCTCTCTGATGTTCCTAGGATGAATGATTTGAATTATACCCTCAATCCTACTGGGATCAATTTTAATTCCTTCTTCAGCTATAATATGGCCCAGAAGCTTCCCTTCTTCAAGACCAAATAATGATTTATTGGGATTCAGAGAGAGTCCGTACCTTCTGCATTTCTCGACAACCCTTCTCAAATGGGCCAAATGTTCTTCATAATTTTTTGAATATACTGTAATATCGTCAAGGTAGATCACAATGAAAAGGCCAATTTATTCTGAAAAAAGAAATGTTCATCGCTCTCTGGAAAGTGGCACCATCATTAATTAATACAAAAGGAATTTTCACATACATGAAGGTCCCCCAAGGAGTAGTAAAAGTTTTTTTGTGCTTATCATTAGGATGTACCATCACTTGAATATCCCCTGAAAAACCATCTAGCAAAGAGATCCTTCTAGAACCCACTACCCTTTGCAATATGTGATCCATCCTTGGTAAAGGGTAATTGTCTTTAAGTGATACATTGTTCAAATTTCTAAACTCAATGCAAAGTCTAATCTCACATGTTTTATTTATTACAGGTACAATATTGGAAACCCATCCAGAGTATCTAATTGGGACTTTTTATTTTTGCATCATACATCTTCTTGATCTCCTTCTTAACCAAGGGCATTAGGGAAGGCTTTATCCTGTGCAGTTTCTGTATGAAAGGCTTTTGGTTCTCCTTGAATAGAATCTTGTGTTGGATAATATTAGTATCATCAGATTTCTGGTCTTCATAGCTCCAAGAAAACACATCAATGAACTCCTTAAAAAAAGCAATGTATTTCTGTTTTGTAGTCATTGAAAGTGTATTCGATAACTTTATCATCTTGGGATCCTGGTCACTTCCTAGATTTCACTCCTCAATGTTTTCTTTTTTTGGTTCCATATTTGGTTTTCTGGCCACATCATTGAAATCAAATAGTTCCTCCAAAGGGACAAGTCCTCTAGGCAGGATGTTAACTTTGAATTGGAGTACTTCAAAGTCTTATTTTTCTGGGTCTTTATGTATATTTTTTGTATGTAAATCTTCATTTGCTGAAATATTACTATCAGAATTATTAGGAGGTTTATCCTAGCACATTTGTTCTTTAGTGGGACAATTTTCTTCACAATGTAGGTCCAAGCTAGAATCTTAAAACTCACCTTCATATTGCAAGAAATTTTCAATATGTTTGTCATTTCGAGAGAGTTTCCAGTATCTCATATTATTAGGGACCGTTGGGAGATGTTTAATCTACACTGTATACTGCTTGCTGGGATGAGGTAATTGACAAGTGCTAGCTGAAAATGCTAAACCATTGGCAAGGATATTTTGATTCCTTGGAATCGCAACAATATCATATTATTCGAATGTTTTTAGAAGGTCAAGGGCATAATTTATGTATGCTCTCAATCTAGGATGTTTGGCTGAATGTTATCCCTTGACTTGTGATGGAAGGCTACCCCTACCAAACCCACATCTCCATTCTCTATGCATGTAAGAATGATTTCACCAATTTTTTGCTCAATACAAACATCAATCTGAGCAAAAGTTAAAATATATATACGGAAGCTTTTATATCTCAAATATGAGATTTGAGATATTAATTTAAAATTATCTTATGGTTATAAAACCACAATATCCACTATGCATAAAAGTGGATGCACCCAATTATAATCTCTTATCTAGCAATTTAAATGTGCAAACTTATATTTCAATTAATCCCCAAATTGACGAACTTTAAGGTCTGCGGAAACTATCTTTCTATCTTAACTCTGTGACTAGAGCCATGTTATAAATTTTTTTTTTTAACATTCAAATTGGCCATTCGAATCTCAACTAACTCAAATTTCGATAGCGGACACCATTTCATTATTTAATTTTCATATGAATTATCCATTTGACAATTCATACTCCAGCTTGACCTTGATTTAACCACAAGAATCGAACTTCATATGCGACCACAACCTTCGGTTAAAGTTGAAACAAATATTTGGTCAAGACATAAATGGATATGCCAACACTTACCATTCACCATACATACTCACAAATCCACACATTGTTTTGTAACACTACCTCATTCAATTAACGTTCAAACCAGATATCAACACAATGTTTAAAATTCTTCAACCTTGGATCAGAAATCAAACCACCCGCATAATTTAAATGGACTCTCGGCCCCACTACATGTGCAACTTACCTCTCCATCTGAAGGTGATCACAACGCACCCATCAATATGATGGTTAATATCCCATCAGGTTCTCACTCGATATTTTCACCGTCGGTTCATATACCATTTAATCTTTGTGCAATTTCAGAAGCAACCAACATCTAATCTCTCGACCAATGCATCTAACAGATATCACAATTATATGAACCCTGAGTTTAACAACCAAAAGTTATGTGAAATAGGTGGTAATTGAATACCACTTATGCCATGTGCCCATCGTTTAAGGCTATCGCGTTCCAAAAGGTATTACTGCTTACTACTTCAAGACTTACGCGAAACTGCTAGGTTTGGGTTTAAAAACCGCCTTCAATGTTCACTTCCACCATTTGACTTATGGTTCCGCCTTAAGCAATGCTCCAACACATCCCTACGCAATTCAATTACCTTCACCCATATGCAAACAACATTACCATGGCTCAAACGCATTCAAAGCCCGGACTCCTATCTCGCTGTATACGTTTGATTTCTCATTCGAATAGTCCTACACCTCTTCTAGTGTTGCTCTAAGTTGTATTAACCAGGCTATAATCTCAGATCTCTTATTCACGATCTCAATTTCATCGAGCTATTTAGTTATTTCATTCTTCCACTTGAATATTTGACTTTTCCAACGAATTCGATATGCTGTGTGCTCACAGCTCCTTGCTTTTCGGTGCTATCGAATTCCCAATTGACTTCACAGCTTCATTAAGCATGAACAAAGTTAATGAAACCCTCATCATTTGTCTTCGCATTTATAAAATTGATCTTGCTTTTTGTCACAGCATCGAGTTCATTTAAATTTCAAGCCTATTCTAGTTCCGTTCGAACAAGCTTAACAAAATTTATCTTCACCTATGCATGGATTAGTTTCATATCCAATGTCTGGAGATCAAGTCCACAATAAATCCCCAAGCACGATTTTCAAACCTTGATTTGAACGCATTGTTTAATTCCAACCAATACACCCCATTTTTATTTGAATGCCCTTTCTTAAGGTCTGATATATTCAGATATCGCACTCTGTATTGAACTTAAATTCGCTCAATGTCATCGACCCTTGCAGTGGTCGATGACTGCAATATTCCCTTTGTCTTCTCAAAGGAACACACAACCCTTCATGCAATTAAACTTAAACCCACAAGATCGATATTAACTGCTTCATTAACCAACATCGATTTTCCAATCATATACAGAGCATCATTTAAAACCCCAAATTACAGAGTATATCCACACATTCTTATACCATTGCTTATTGAAATTCAAAATCCATTCACATAGAAATTAAATCAAACAATACTCATGTAATTTCGAGCAGATTATTTCATATACAAAAATTAAATCACTTACAAAATTTCTTCTTGCCCTCGGCCAGATCTTCAAAATAAAATGCCCCTTTCAATTGCCCGTACGCCTACAGAACTCAGTTTTGATAAGCTACTCTAACTCTCTTCGGATCTCTAGATCTATCCTTTTATGCCTTTGGGCTTACATTTATACAAAAAACACAAAAGAATCGATTCAACTTCTTTGATAGCTCAACAAAACTTTTGGAATTCCCAAAGTCCTAAGTTTAGCCTAAATCCCCAAATTTACTGAAACTAACTCTTCACATTCCTAACTAATTAAATTCGCACATGTTCTCTAGTGATTCGAGAACACTTACAATTCCTTACAATATTTAATTAAAATTACTTAAGACCCACTCAATTTATTCATAAAAATCCAGCTCCTTCAAACTCCTAAGTTTATTTAAAAATACATAGATTTTTTTTTTCTTTTAGCCTAATGCCCCTGCATCAGAATCCCAAGGTTAAAATGATTCATGATCTCTTGATCATGTGCTTTTATTCCTTGCCTTCCTAGATCCCACACTTTGTTCTGTAGTTGATCATCCACTACAAAATTCTTCTTTTTCTCTTCTCCCGGCTTCCATATCTTATGTTGCATCTTTCCGCTTGCTAAGCTTTCACAGTCTGTGACCGTATTTTTCTTGCTGCTGCTGCTTCTTTGTTTTCTTGCTGCTATCTTCTTCTAAGACACTTTCACCATAAACCTCCTCATAAATTCAATTTCCTTGTCTAATATGTCTTCTGACTGCTGGATACTATTTCCTCTTGATTTCTGAACTTTTACTTCTGATTTTACTCCGGCTCTTGCTCTTAATTTTTGAGCCTTTGCAACCACCCTATCATCCATACCCTCTTGTCTTCTGCTACAGAAAAAATCTTCCTGATTGTCGATTGTGAAAAATTCTTCACTTTCTGCCTTCAACAATTCTTCAAATTGGTATTCAATTTTCCAGTCACTGTCATCATATCTTTTCTTCTCCTGGACTGAATATTCCTTACTCCTTCCATCAGTACCTACAATCATAAAACAAACACCAAAATTATAAAATATTTGTGTCTCTTCCTCCTCTAGCAAATCTTCAATTTGCTACTCTGTCATTTTTTCTAGCATCACTTCAATCTGCTGCTCTGTCATCAGCACATCATTATGTTGATTCCAATCCTTCAAATAATTCTCGAGACTGTTAGCTAGTCTCTCTTCTGCATCCTCTTCAAGGATGTTTCCCTGCTCTAGTTCATAAAAATGAAATATTTCATTTCCATTCAACTACGCCTTTACAATCTGAACACTTCTTCTCTGTGTTTCTAGCCTCTGCTCTAGAACACTTAACTCATGCCATAAATCTGTCATATCATCTGAGAAAATCTCTGTACAATCTTCACTACCTTCACAATTCAAGTTTCCTAATGTCACTATCTCCTCATCTTTCATCAGAATAGAATTTTGATCCTCCACCCTTGCAATAATGTCAGTTATCTGTCCATCACTCTTCATTTGGCTATTCAATAAAATCAATTTGTCATTATCATTATTAATAACAAATTCATCATCATCAGAAAAAACTGTCATATATCTATTGAAACAATTTCCTTCACAAAACAAGGAATTTATGAATTCCTTTTGTTGCAGTAATTCAGTTTGACCTTCATCTGAAAGATAATCATCATATTTGACTTGGAAACTTTCATCTTCACTCCTTACAGTTTCATCATATGAATTGTCTTCCTTAATACCTGTATTCACGCACAACTTGTCAGTTTTAAAATTATAAGACCTTATGCTCTCATTTGATGACTTAATCACCAAATCCTCCTGTTGTTCCAAGATTTCTATACAATTTAGAAATTATTCAATGGTCTTATCTTTAGTCTCTTCAAGCTGCCCAATTGATTTCTCAATTTCCAGCTTTTGGCCATCATCATAAGTTAGACTTCCTCTGCTTTCAATGTATTGAAAATTAAAACTTTTCTCTAACTGTGTATGGACATTTTCAAAATATCTGGCTGTCGCATTCTCCTCCTTTGTGACAATATCAGAAGTTTTTCCTTCTCCACATGTTCTTCCTGCAAACATACAAAATTTGTCAGATGTAAATTCATTCGACCTCTTGGTCCCACTTGAATTTTCAGTCTTCAAGTATTTATCCAAATACTCAATCATTCTGAGTAATATCTCTTTCTGTTGAGCATGTATCATCTGCTCTTTCTTCATCTGTAGCCTATGCCACTTTACCTTTATTCTCATAATAAAACCACATCTCTGGTCTTCCTCTATCATCATCTTTAGTTTGTTGAACTGCTTCCTGATCTCAGCTACCTCTTTCTCATACTCTTCTTTTCTTAACTGTCTCTGTATGCCATCTGTCTTAGCATCCTCTTTCTTCATCTTCATTTTGTTGTGGCCTCTCTCAAAACCTCTACAATCTCTGTTATGACTATTAGTAGCCATCTTCTCCTTCATTAGTTCTTACTCATTCATCATGGGCTGCACTAAAACCTCTGCAATAACAAGTCCTCCTAGTTACAACTTACCTCACCAATCCTCTCTCTGGATTTTGTCTTTTGGCAAGTACATATCCACTATGTTTGGAACCTCTTGAGCATTCTCTCTGCTCCTTCAGGCTTCACTTATCTGCACCCTCTCAAGAACACATATGTTCTCTTCAGCCAACCAACATATGTTTTCTTTCTCTTTAGAAACCTTCACTAGCTTCTTTCATCACTTTTTTTCAAAACTATGATCTTCTTGCTGAGATGCTCCTCATCTGTTTGTAATTTGCATTTTGCAAAAAAATCTTCCAACAAAATAAAAAATACCTTACCTTTAAGGTTTGTTCAACATTCATTGCAATTGTTTCAGCAATTTCTCCCAATGGTTTGATGCACTGCACGCTATCCTGTCAGATTTAGATCTGATCACTTTGTCATCACCTTTATACATGTATGCACATCACCTTGAAAATATTCAAAGCACATTGCCTTCAACTTCAGATTCTACAAATCTGAATACCTTCACTACAAACCTCTTCAAATCTGTAATCACTCTTGAATAAATTTAAAACTTCAAATTTTCCTCACTAATTCAGTACATATGCATTTCAAAAATTAATTTTCAAAGAGCTTATCCTGCTCTGATACCACTTGATGGCAGGCTACCCCTGCCAAACCCACATCTCCATTCTCTATGCATGTAAGAATTCTTTCACCAATTTTTCGCTAAATACAAATGTCAATCTGAGCAAAATTTAAATATATATACGAAAGATTTTATATCTCAAATCTAAGATTTGAGATATAAAAGAAAATTTATGTTATGGTTATAAAACCACAATCTCCACTATGCATAAAAGTGGATGCACCCAATTATAATCTCTTATCTGGAAATTTAAATGTGAAAACTTATATTTCAATTAATCCCCAAATTGAT
The DNA here is from genome assembly GCA_034641835.2 of Pinus albicaulis. Lineage (NCBI taxonomy): Eukaryota > Viridiplantae > Streptophyta > Pinopsida > Pinales > Pinaceae > Pinus > Pinus albicaulis. The sequence continues at coordinate 1,724,114,514 of CM076575.1, forward strand.
GAACTTTAAGGTCTGTAGAAACTATCTTTCTATCTTAACTCTGTGACTAGAGACATGTTATAAAAATTGTTTCTTAATATTCGAATTGGCCATTCGAATCTCAACTAAATCAACTTTCGATAGCGGACACCATTTCATTATTTAATTGTCACATGAATTATCCATTTGACAATTCATACTCCAACTTGACCTTGATTTAACCACAAGAATCGAACTTCATATGCCACCACAACCTCCAGTTAAAGTTAAAACAAATATTTGGTCAAGACATAAATGGATATGCCAACACTAGTTACCATTCACCATACATACTCACAAATCCACACGTTGTTTTAGAACACTACCTCATTCAATTAACATTAAAACCAGATATCAACACAATGTTTAAAAGTCTTCGACCTTGGATCAGAAATCAAACCACCTGCATAATTTAAATGGACTCTCGGCCCCACTACATATGCAACTTACCTCTCAATCTGACGCTGATCACAACCCACTCATCAATTCGATAGTTAATATCCCATCAGGTTCTCGTTCGGCATTTCCATCGTTGGTTCATATACCATTTAATCTTCACGTAACTTCAGAAGTGGCTAGTGTCCGATCTCTCGACCACTGCATCTAACGGATATCGCAATTCTCTGAACCTTGAGTTTAACAACCAAAAGTTATGTGAAATAGGTGGTAATTAAATACCACTTATGCCACGTGACCATTGTCTAACGCTATCACATTCCAAAAGGTATTACTGCTTAGTACTTCAAGACATGTGCGAAACTGCTCAGTTTGGGTTTAAAAACCACCTTCAATGTTCACTTCCACCATTTGACTTATGCTTCCACCTTAAGGAATGCTCCAACGCATCCCTACACAATTAAATTACCTTCATCCATATGCAAAAAATGTTACCATGGCTCAAACGAATTCAAAGCCCAAACTCCTATCTCATTGTTTACGTTCGATTTCTCAATCGAACAGTCCTACACCCCTTTTAGTGCTGCTCCGAGTTGTATTAACCAAGTTCCGATCTCAGATCTATTATTCACGATCTCAATTCCATTGAGCTATTTAGTTATTTCATTCTTCCTCTTGAATATTCGACTGTTCCAATGAATTTGATACGCTGTGTGCTCAAAGCTCCTTGATTTTTGGTGCTATCGAATTCCCAATTGACTTCACGGCTTCATTAAGGATGAACAGAGTTAATCAAAACCTCATCATTTGTCTTCGCATTTATAAACATGATCTTGATTTTTCTCGCAGCATCGAGTTCATTTAAATTTCTAGCCTATTATAGTTCCGTTCGAACAGGCTTAACAACATTTATCTTCACCTACATATGGATTAGTTTCATATCCAATGTCTGGAGATCAAGTCTATAATAAACCATCAAGCATGATTTTCAAACCTTGATTTGAACGCAGTGTTTAATTCCAACCAATATGCCCCATTTCTATTTGAATTCCCTTTCTTAAGGTCTGATATATTCAGATATCGCATTCTGTATCGAACTTAAATTTGCTCCATGTCATCAACCCTTACAGTGGTCGATGACTGCAATCTTCCCTTTGTCTTCTCAAAGGAACACACAACCCTTCATGCAATTAAACTTAAACCCACAAGATCGATATTAACTGCCTCATTAACCAACATCGATTTTCCAATCATATATAGAGCATCATTTAAAACCCCAAATTACAGAGTATATCCACACATTCTTATACCATTGCTTATTGTAATTCAAAATCAATTCACACAGATATTAAATCAAACAATACTCATGTAATTACGAGCAGATTCTTTCATATACAAAAATGAAATCACTTACAAAATTTCTTCTTACCCTCCGCCAAATATTCAAAATCAAATGGCCCTTTCAAATGCCCGTAGGCCTACAGAACTCTGTTTCAAAAACCGACTCTAACTCTCTCCAGATCTCCACATCTATCCTCTTATGAATTTGGGCTTACATTTATACAAAAAACACAAACGAATCGATTCAGCTTCTTTGACAACTCAACAAAACTTTTGGAATTCTCAAAGTCCTAAGTTTAGCCTAAATCCCCAGATTGTCTGAAACTGACTCTTCACATTCCTAAATAATTAAATTCTCTCATGTTCTCTAGTGATTCGAGAACACTTACAATTCCTTACAATATTTAATTAAAATTACTTAACACCCATTCAATTTATTCATAAAAATCCAAATCCTTCAAACTCCTAAGTTTATTTAAAAATACATGGATTTTTTTTTCTTTTAGCCTAATGCCCCTGCATCAACTTGTCTAATAACCAAATCGGAGTCCCCGTGAACATAAATTATTTTGTCTCCTAATATTTTCAGCATTTGTAAACCTAAAAGGAGTGCCTCAAATTTTGTTATGTTATTGGTGCACTGAAAATTTAGTTTGTAAGAATGACCCTCTATGTGGTTATTCCTAGTATTTCAGACCCACACCCCTGCTCCTGAACCTACTTTGCCACAAGAGCCATCAAAACTCATGTTCCAAAAATGTTCAGATTCAGACTTGTGTTGTACAATTTCCATTTGGTCTGCTTGTTCTCCATCTTGGTCCTTTTCTTCTCTAGCTACTTGTTCATTAATGTCTTCATCATTGTAAAGAATGAATGGGTCTAGGTCAGAATGAACAGAATCAAGTGGGTAGTTATGTGTCTTTTCTTGACTTCTCACCATGTATTTCATTAAAATTTCCATATACAGTCATATTTATTGGCCAAACACTGATATAATATCATAAGTCATATCCATCTGGAGCGTCTGTTGTAGCTTGGCTACCCATGAGCGTGGTAAAAGCATGCCATACTTAGGAGGGATGTCAACCACCACTATATGCATCATTAGAATCTTTCCTTGTATCGGAGCTAAAGTAATACATAGATCTTTGATGAGACCTAGACATTTGACCTTGTTGGAGTCAAACGAGTACACATCTTTGTAGGGTCTAGTTACCTCAAGGCCAAGTTTCTCTATAACAGCCTTTGGTGTAAGATTATGTGATGCACCTGAGTCTAACATGGAATTATGGAGGATTTTATCATGAACATTCAGACTGATATAAAATTGGTGAACACCTCCCTCCTAGGATTTACCATTTACTTCTGGCCCAAACAGAAGTTCAGGTTTATCATCATTCAGATTGACAGTGTCTGTAATTTCTCCTATGTTCAACACCTTTAGGACTTGGGACCTATATACATCATTTTTTACCAATTAAGTGAGAGGAATTGAGATTTTTATCTTAGCAATTTCATTCTCATTGCTGAATGGTGTATGAATTTTTGTCATATTTGAACAATCAATATTCTTAGGCACTATTTTAGCAATTATTCAAATTGTTGAATTATGGTAGAGGTATCAGCTTGAACAATTTTTCCAGGGCTGATAGCTACCTTACTAGTTCTACTTTATATATCATTCTTTCATGGGATGTTATCAGTTTTATTTTAATTTTCTGCCATTTTCTTGGGCTCATTTTCTGGGGTTTTTTTAGCAGAATTTTCAGAACTATTTTTCTTGGAATTGTCAGAGTATTTCATTCTTCTGAGGTTATATTGTCTATGTACCTCCATGATGGCATTCTAAAACCTTTTTTTATAATCCTCAGACTCTTTATATTCTAGTTCAGTTTGAGTCAGAGAAAATAAACCTTTCTCTTCTTCAGTAAGGAAGACAAAATCCTCTTCATTGATTCCCATTAGATAATATGAATTTTTTCTAGTTCTTCGACCACCCCTCATCTTCATCAGCATAATTATCTTGGAATGGAGGCCTGATCTGCTGGTTAAAGCCTCTTTGTTCTCTCTGTATTATTTGAGGGGGGTTTATTCTAAGGTTTTGATTTATAATTTTAGGAGCTGACCGATTTTCCCTAGGGATAACTCTCTCATTCAGGTTGATTGTCTCCATAATTCTCTCCATAGTCCTCACCAGACTATCAATCTTAGCATAATATGTGGAGGTTGTAGGCTCTTTCCTTATGGTGAATCTCTTCTCATTTTCTCATCTTATCCCTCTTTGCAAGCAGATTGGATTCTACACTTAGTGCACCCTTATGCATTTCTTCTAATGTAGCAGGATCTCTCTCTCTATAAGTTGATAATCCATTTCTGGATCAAAACCATTTGGGAACTTAACCAAGGCTAAGCCTTTTGGGAGTTTCATGTGAGTAGGGAGTGCATTGTATATACTATTAAACCTAGCGCAATAGTCTTTGACACTCTCTCCAACATTCCTCTTGATATTTTCATATTTCGACAATATTTGAAGAGGTGTTTTTCTTAATCTCCCATCGATTTATGAATAGTTGGTGGAAGGTAGGAAGGTCATGAATACTATTTGGAGTCAAAACCTTAGACCATTTTCTTACATCACCTTCCAATATTTGAGAAAACATCCTTAACTTGGCACTTTCATCATCAATATCTTGAAGGTCAAAACAGTCATTCATTTTATCAACATGTTGTTGAGAAGTTGCAAGACTGGTTCCATCAAATTTTGGGATTTTGGACTTCTAATCCTATGGCATAGGCACCACGGGTGGTGGCAGCACCAATGGAGCATATCTGGCTACTATGATTGGTTGTGGGAGAACCCAAGGGGGGTTGATAAGAGGAGGGTTGACAAGGAGAGGTGGAGGATTAAATTGAGGAGGGTGGACAATGGGTGTATGAGCGGTAGTTTGGGCGCTTTGGTGGGAAATGTTCAAATAAGTAGTAGGGGTTGTAGATGCACCTGGATAGGTTCACTGAGGATGAGCCTACTTGGAAATAATAGAGGGAGCTGTTATAGTAAGAGCTGATAACTCTACAGATTTATGGAGGTAAGCATAATCAACAACTAAGGTTTCTACTAACAGATCTTGAAGGGAATAAAGTGTTGGAAAAGATGAAGGCCAGCTTAGGTGGATGTGGATTTTTCCCCAAATGGACTTTGTTGTGGGATAGATGGGTCAAAAAATGTCTGGGTTGTCTAATTTTGAGATTTTTTCCTAAATAAGCTTTATTCAAAATGTAAATTGAACTGGATGTCCTGCAAGGTTACAAAATTTTCACGTAGGGAACTTGCTCTATGAATAGATTTGTCACCAGTTTGACTCTCAGCTCTGGGTGTTTTTCTTAGGATTCTCTCTAGATTGTTGACTATTGCAGGAGGGTTTGGGCCAGGATGAGATCTGGTAAATATTCATCTGGGAGCTAGAATTTAGACTCGGAGCACAGATAAGCTGAATATTTGCAGCACAGCTGAAAAACCAATGTTTGGAAAATACTTGAATCATACAATATTTTGAATGGCGTTTCTGAGTTATGATGAAATTTCAAGCTTTTCCAATAATTCTCCCCAGTATGGTCACCATTATGTTGGTTCCCTATAATCTATAAGATTTGCAATGATAAATGATAGAGGACAACAAGAAACCACTTCAGAATTGAGGACCTAGCCTTCCTAGACTCAGAGAGGGCTCTCTCTATTTCTGATTTTTTTCCCCTTAATATTATGAATTCTAATGTAAGGCTACTTACAGTGATTGTGAGAATTGGTTGTTTTGATTTATTTTTTAGGCTGGATGAGTAGGTTTGTAGGGACTAATCCATTTAGGTATGGAGTCAAAAGGCTATACTGGTGCATCAAATTTTTGAGGGAATTCACAGGGCAAGCTAACTATGCTGACTGGATATTATTAGTAGTGTGAATTATGAAATGGAAGAAGGTAGTGAGTTCCATAATAGCTAAAGAGAAATTAAGAATTATTTAACTATACTTCAGAAGAAAACATTAAGATATCAAACAAAGACATAATTAAGGTGTTCTCTCAACAAATCTTAATCTAAAATTTCCTTTTTACAATCAGATAAATTTATGCACAGCATGAAAGATAGAGAAAACATTAACACAGAGAGAACAACATCACCATTAACATAGCTCAGGAATGTTGTGAACGATCTCGTATTATTGACTCCCAACTCAAAAAGCGACAATGCTCCAATACATAAGTTATTACAATACAGGGTCCTATCTCCCAACCAAAATTCTTACTGCAAACGTATGCATTATTTAACTAAAAATTGCATCAGTTTCCATAAATTACTTCGGCAAGCATCATTAATTACAATTAAAATAGAAACATACAAGTGTGGCCATGCAATGCGTGAACAAAAATCTCTGACAAACACTGCATGTAGAATTAACTCAGGTGGCCTTTCATGAGTTCAAAAAAAACTTTGAAAACTCTTTGCAAATCCAAAAGTAGGCTAAAGGTGGCTAAGGTGGTCATGAAGAGGCAATGCTGGGTGGCTCTGACATTTGGCTCTACTTTTTGGGCTGCCTCTACTAGATCATTAAAGATGGTGCGATGTTGGCACTTCTAATCAAATGGTGGTTGTGTTGATGTGTCTAATGCCTTTTCCATTTATGCTAGTATATCACAGAAGTTCTGTACAAATTCCCTTTGCCCAACTCAACCCATGGTGTCTATCTCCTTATTACTGTGATGTTCAGCTTACCTTGCCCTTTGGTATTTGTCATGTATTATTCTACCCGAGTCCTTCTGCCATGTTTAGCCCTTTTATTCATTAAAAAATATCTCATACACCCGGATTTGAAATGCTTTAGGCTATAGCTTTGAACTACATCACGTCCACTTCAATATCACAAATCGTATTTCAATGTTTATAACATATTCTTTAGTGCTTATACTCCTGAACTTTTGAATTGCAATATGCGATTGGTTCCCACCAATATGGCATCGAGAAGTCCATAGGATTCAAAAATTCTGTTATGAATGGAATTTTTGTGAAATTTCGATGCGAAAAGGCAAGGAAGGGGTCAATGGGATAAAGGTTGCAGGTGGAATTTTCAATGCGATATATAACAATCGTAAGATTTTGAAGTTGCAATGCGATGAAAAGGTAAAGGGTCAGGGGGTAAAGTTTTGTTGCAGTTTATATCAATATCAACGACCTAATGTGGGGAGGGGGTAGAGCTGAAATGGAGGCGTCGGGAATAGTATAGGACTTGGGAAAAAATGGAAATGATTTTTTTAGGGATTTTTAGGAACAAAGGGAATTAGTATCTTCGGGACTTAGGATAAAATATAAGGCATAGAGTATGCCTTCATAATTTTGAATACAACTTTAATCCAAAACTTTGGAACATAGCCTTGCTCCAATACTTGAAGAATAAACACTCTTTTCTCTGGATCTTATTCTTCGACCATAGGCAACAAAAATGCAATTTTTAGGCTGTGCATTGTAGAATAATTTTTTCATTCTCATTTCCTTATTTCTCCCTATCATTTCTACCTAAAATCACGACAAATATATCAATTTTCTTCTTTGGTAGGGTGCATTTAGACTTGCAGACCCTGAAACATTTTATTTTTGAAATTATAACGTAACCCCTATCCCTTATTTCTCCTATTGGTTCATATTAAAATGTTGAACCAATGTCATTTTCTACCTGTCTAAGTATAAGCCAAGATTAAACAGTTTGGAAAATCTTCATTCTCTAAACTATCAGCAAAAATTAAAAATTTTACAATCATTCTTAAACTGTATGATTGAAAAAACCTTTCTCAAGAGTAGTGGCATTTTTATTTGCAGCTCTTTCACAATTATTCATTTTTTGTGGGGTCTTATTTCTCCCTATTTTACACCCTCTTTTTCTACTTTTTTTTCCTTTTTCTATTATTTGGAAATTTTTTGGGTATTGATATATATATACAATATGAAAATATACAAGGAAAAAATATTTAGTCACCTTGTGATACTGTAAATTACAGGACTCTAACAGGTACCAAGCTCTCCTTCTTCCACACTTGATGATGTTCAATGTCACAATACTGATGTTGATGATCACGACTCATCACATGCCTTTCTCACACCAAATTTTGAAAACCATACTACTAGTATTGGGTCTCTATTTCTGAGAAAAATGGGATATATCAGAGGCCGAATTGGGAAGAATGGAGCAGGAATTGTTTCTCCTATTAACCCTATAGTGAAGACATCAAGAGTAGGTATTGGATATGATAATTTTGCTACCACATCACCTACATCCAACTGTGAGGAGCTTGAAGAAAATTCTCATATTAATTGTGAGAAACATGGTTTCTAATGCCATTCCATATGAAAATGTTGTAGCACCAAACTTTGAGTCTAAAAAAAAAAATTTGAGCTATCTGCACATCCTCATTAGAAGAAATTACCCAAGCATCAACATTGATGGTAAATTAGTAGTCCAAAATTTAGATCATTATATAAGAGACGTGAAAGAATGAATTGTGGATGAATTTCAACCATCAAGATCGACTGTGGATGAATAGTTGTGGCATCATTTGAATAAATTATTGAAGAATTCATATAGTCATGTTGCATAAGTTGTGCACCCATAAAACTATCCACTTGTTCATCTTTAAATGCCATTGTTCCCTAATTTTTGTTTCAGAGGGGAGGAGGGGGGGGCTGTTGGGGGGGAGGGTGGGGGGGAATTTTCTAACAATGAAGATTAATAATTTTCGCTCCTTCTGTAGTTGTGTTTTAGGGGGGGAGGTTAGTTGGTGATATATATTGTTTTAATTGCATTGTTGACAATTGTCATTTTTTCTGTTTGATTAGTGTGATGGTGAAGGTGTTGATACAACTTAAAGAGTGTTGTTGTATGAAATTTTCCATATTTGCAAGCCTCATTATTTCTTTGTTGGTTTCTAGTATTGCTTTTGTTTGATGTATTTTTCCTGGTTCTTTATCAACACCTAGTTTATTTAAATATTTTTTTGGAAAAATTGAAGGTGTTTTACATCCTTGGGCCTCTGCAAAAATTCTACTTCAGATATTGACCAAACTCATTGAGGTTTCATGGCTCTCATATTTAGAGTTATTTTACTTCAACATTTCAAAATTGTTGATTGGATCAAGCCTATTCTTTTTCCATTTAGCGAACCGTTATGCGATATACAATTTCAACTCCATGATAATTTGAGCACTAAAAAATTTCTCTCTTTTGGGGGGGGCGGGGGGTTTTGTCCTACGTGTTTTTCTCTCTTTCTCTACTTATGAGAATTTTTACATGGGTACCTAATCATTGCCTCATTGCCAAGATCCATTCTTTGTTTTTTTTTTTTTTTTAGTTACTCCCTATGTTTCACTTAATGGGGGGTGTTAGAGTTGGCTTTTCCAATGCCTCATTTCCCTATGAGGTAAGTATGGTGAGTTGTAAGCACACATATGGACTTGCATCTGTATAGTTGTCATAGTTATCAATATTTTAAACTGGTCCTCCTCCATTGGTATATAATGGAAGTATTTTACATAATTTTACATAAGAATGTGATTAATAGATTACTCTTACAACCTTTAATGAAGGTCTTATTTAAGTTCTCTATCAATATCACTTAAAATTACCTTGAAAAGGTATGTTAATTTTTTTTTTATGCTATCCATTGCAAAAGATTGGTAACCAACTTCTTTGATTCACACACACAAATATATATGATACCAAATTTTTTTTTATAAAAATTATAGAACTATTTTCACAAAAAATAAATGTTGGAAACATCATTATCCGGATAAAATTGGCAAGGGTCAAGAAAACAATAAAATAGTAAAAGTAGAGAAAATATTAATAAAAGTTAGCAAACAATGGTAAAATTGAGATACCACCAAATATGATTTGACAAACATGTATGCCAAATTTTTTTGATTTCACAAATTTCACATGATAAAATCAAGTTGTTTACAACACTAAAAAAAATGATAGTCCTGGTACTTTATTTTTGCTTCAAATATGATAATTGCACTGAGAGGAGATCTACATCTCATAGTATGGAGGAAATGTTGTAGCAGTGTAAATGTTTAACAATATTTAGCATTTATATGTGAGCTCAATTAACATTATAAATTTATAATATCTATCTTAAACTATTATTCAACATTGAAAATTGTTTCAATGCAATGCGAAAAACATGGATAGAATATACATTTCAAATTGAAAATTAGTCCATAGAATGGATGGTATTTATAGTCATTGAAATGAATAACATTTTGAGAGACTCTAAGTATGCAATTTGGTAGTAGTTTTGTTGGTTTAGATTAGAATTTGAAGATCAATTTTTTTTTATGCACATGTCAAAAAACCGATGAATTGTTTTTTGGAATTAATGTTGAAGCAATTGTTTACATTTTAGTTTAAGTGTTAGGAAATGAGGTATTGGAGAAGAGCATTGATGTTCACATTTAAGTTGGAGTGTTTTAATTTAAAAGTGATGTAGTACGTATGTATTCATCAATTACTAATATTATTATTATTAGGTAAAATTTTATCATTTTTGGATTTATTAGGTGAGTTTTTATGTGGATAATTTATGTTATGATCATTTAATCACATGTAGAGATATCCATTACTTTTGTTTACTTAAAGAAATCATAGAGATAAGCATTGTTGTGGGAGTGTTCATTACAATCTTGGGATTAAAAGGAGTTATTATCGCTACTAACGTTTGAATTTACATTAGTAGACATGTACAAGAAACAAATTTCATGTGCATATGAAAAAATAGTAATTAAATTTTTTTTACAAAAAAAAAGTAAGACTCGAAATTACATTGAACAGAAAACCCCAACGATCAATTCCTAAGCTAAAAATCTCTATATAACATAGAAGGTAAGAACTAAAAGTATATACCAATTGTTATAGAAGCTTGAATAATTTTGTATCAATTATAGATACATACACTTTTTAAAATACTCCCATGCTTTGCTTTGCATTATGGTTATTATGGGGGTAGATAGATAAAGAGGGAGGTGGGAGAGAGAGGGATAGAGAGGAGAGGGGAGAGAGAGGAGGGGAGAGAAATAAGGATAGAAGGAGGGAGAGATGGTGATAAAGTTAGAGGGTGGAGAGAGATTGATGTGTGAGAGACAAAGGGAGGTTAGGGATAAAGGCAGAGATAGGACCTGAAAGTGAGAAGGAGAGAGGTAAGGAGAGATGTACGTAGTTGGAGAAGGAGCGAGAGGGAGGGAAGAAGAAAGAAAAAGAAGGAGAGATGAAAGGAGATAAACATATAGATTGAGGAGAGAGAGAGAGAGAGGAAAGAATAGAGTAAACTAAGAAATGGAGGGAGGGAGAGAGATAGATATGGAGAGAGATATCACTTTTGTTTTGGGGGGTGAGATCGAGAGAAAAAGAAGGAGAAATGGAGGGATATATATGTATAGATGGCAAGGGTGAGGGGGGAATGGGGGAGGGATATGGGGGATAGACTGAAGGGGGATATAGAGAGAGATATGGCGAGAGAGGGTGAGGGAGATACCATATTTTTCATTGAAATAGGTGCATTCATTAAGTGTATCTATCGATTCCTAATCCTATTTTATTGATTGCACAAGATGCATCGATTTCAATGTAGATGTTGATTTGTAATCCTAGTTGATTTGTTGCACTAGAAGTGTTGATTTAAGTGTAGATGTCGATTTCTAATCCTATTGATTTCTTGCACTAGATGCATTGTTTTCAATGTAGATATTGATTTCTAATTCTATTTTGAATGCTTGAAATGGATGCATTTATTTTAGCGTTGATGTTGATTTTTTATTTGACGTACTTATCTATATAATGTACATTAATTTCAAAATAATTATAATAATATTGTTAAATGACTTTAGTGTAATAACAAAAAGAAATATTGACGATGTGAATTTATTTTTTTGTTATGGTATTTCAACCATAAATAAAATACCTTTATTTTCATCTTAAATAAAATGTTCACTTAACTGAAATGTTTTCTTCTTGAAAATGTAAAATATTTATAATTTAATAATTTTTTTATTGTTCTCATTTTCCATCATTCAACATTGCTAATTACTTTTCATTCAAATGAGGTAATAGAAAAAAACTACCATTGAAACTTAACTGGGGTTTAACATTGCATAAGTCACAATTATTGACTTTGGAGAATACTATTAATAATGGAGAGCAAGAGATACAATGTATGGAATTTACTAAAATAGTTCAAGTTAAATAATTCAATGGCATATGACTTTAGCCACCCGTTTCATATGATCTGTATGAAAAATGGCAAAGCTAACAGGTTTGACAATAAGAATAGTAGAATAAAATAGTCTAAGATTGATCACAATAAATACTATTTGTAATTTTCTACATTCTTCTTATTCACATTTTCTATCATTCAATACCATTACATTATCACTTTGCATTAAATATTTGTATTTCATCCTTTTTTATCATTGAATTTATTAACATTCTTTATCATCTCAACAAATTGAGGTAATTGAGAAAATTTAAAATTAAAAAGAAAATATTAATCTTAGAAATATTTAGTATATTTAAAATAATCAGAATAATTATATGTTCAACATATTTTTCAAGGCCACATAGAACTAAAATGAACATATGTTCTTAATCATGGATCCATCAACACTGAGAGGGATCAAATCTCTCAACATGCAAACCTTTCCTCAAGTTTTTCACTCAAAAAGGAGGTTTACAGCTTGAGATACTTAATCCCTATTGGTGCTTGATAGATATAGGGTTAATATGGATCTAGGATACTATACATATCAACCACGTTGTTTGACATATTCTTGAAGTGGTTGCAACATATTTTGTTTCTACTCAAGGAAATAGTTGGTAGTTATTTTGAACACCATTAGATTTCAGATGATCTCCAATTGAAAGAGTATCTCAAAGTGATTTTATCAACATCAATATATTGCAACCAATATTTATCTATGTATCCATCCAATTGAGAATCTTCACATGTAGTGTGCAAGTGAATGAAATTGTGTGTACTATTGACATCACTAAGTATTCTCTTTTCTACGCAGAAATGTATTTTACTTTGATATTGCATAATCTTGAAGTTAAACTCACAACATGCATTATTTACGTCTAATGGTAGTGAGATACATAACAACACCGACTAACTTTTTATAATTTATATGATATATTTTATTGCTACCATAATTTTTAATTAGTTTCTACAGAAGCTTATAGGTTTCATTTCAATATTATCAAGTAAATCAACTACATACTTTTCTTATGATTTAAAAATTCTATCACATAATTGACCAATCCCTTTTCCAAGGAAATAATAAATTATATGAAACATAGCTGTAGTGAAATATAAAATACTACCCACTAATCCCTTATAAATTATAGGATCTATTTTTTTTCTACCATAATCCTTATTTTCTCATCTAGTCATGTATGTATATGAAATAATATACACTTTTTCATTTAAAAATTTTTGAAGTAAATCACCTACATATTTTTCTTATGAAATATAAATTGTATATAATTGACTAACATCCGTGCCAAGGAATTTCTTAATTAGACCCAATTTTATCATCTTAAATTCACCTTTCATCACTACTATAAATTCATTTGACAATTTACTATTTTTAGTCTAAATAAAACAATTTATATATAAGCATACAATCAATAATTTAATCTAAGCATTTGACTTCACATAGAGATTTGGACCACATACATTTATGTTGAAACAAATTTTATGAAGGTACTCATTTATGCTTGCATACTAAGGCTCTCGATATTGCTCAAGTCTAATTAGAGTTTTCTTCAACTCACAATTTTTATTTTCTTAATCCACAATTTCGTAGTCTAGTAGCTATGGCACAAATGGATCCTCATCCAAGACACCATTCAAAAATGCTGAATTACATTTAATTGAAAAAATTTCCATTTAAATCGAGTTATTGTTCTAAAAATAATCCTTATAACTTATCTAACCATGCAATAGGAGAAAATTTTCATTGTGATTTATATCTAGTTTTTGTGAGTAATCCTTCATTTTCAATCTAGCCTTATACTTTTCCAATGATACATTCACCTTATTATTTTCTTGGACAACCGTTTCACCACATGATATCTTTTCCTTGAGGGAGATCAAGGGACTCCGTTGTTTCATTTCTCCCTATTTCATCAATCACATCATTAATTTCTTCATACCAAACTATGTCCTTTATTTCAACTTATTAATAATTGGTTCTATTTGAACTTGAGAAGTAGAGAAAAAGTCACAATATCATCTCTATTATTCGTCTTCCCTATTGTGTGATTTTTTCTTTTTTTCCACGAATTGGACTTGGACTCGTTGATGAACTTTCACTTGAACTTGAAAAAGTCATAATTAAAGGAAAAATATGATTAACACCAAAACTTGAGTTGCTAATAAAGTTTTTGGGAAGGTCAGACATGTCAAATTTTATGATGATTCTACTTCCAAAATTGTTAGTTTTCCCTAGGTTACATATTTTTGTCACTACCACTCTCTCCTTTCATTAAATATTACATTGCATTAACTAAAAATATATTTTATCATTACTAGATTACACAACTTATAACCCTTTATCTCCATAATATAGACAATAAAGTACACATTTCACTTTTATCATTCATTTTTTTCATTTATTCCAGGGAAATGAGAATATGAAACACATCCATTTACTTTAAGATGAGCCACAGTTGGATTTCTTCCACTTCAATCTTATTGTGTATTAATTCCCTTTATAATCTTAGTAGAACACTTATTAAAAAATTAAATTGAAGTATTTATACTTCTGCCAAAAAATATTTTAGAAAGCCCTTTTCCTTAATCATCCTCCACCCATCTCAACAATTGTTCTATTTTTTCATTTTTATACTCTATTCTATTGAGAAGTGTAGCTTTTCATAAATTGCCTTTTAATTTCATTCTCTTTGAAAAATTCTTGGATTTCATGAGAAGTAAATTCTTTGCACTATTTGTGATCAGAGGCTCAGTATTAAGCTCAAAAATTAAAGTGCTCAGAAATTCTCCAAAATAGAACGACAAAGAAGAGCTCATCTCCAGGAATCTGGCACAATTTATTTAATCAAAACATGACTTCGGATGAGGAAGTTATGACCTGCTATCCATTTTCTCAAATAGTTAAAAAAATTTCAAAATAGTTACAAGTTGCTGACATTGTAGCCTAGTCAGCACTCCAGGTATATTCAGGGAATATTCTCTAGTTTTAGCCCAATGACACTATGACAAGTGTCACAACCAAATTTTCAAGTGAACTTTGGGGGTAAATTTTTTTACAATTATCTTAAGGTAGAAGGAGAATTATTCTAGTTGGAATAGTCCAACTAGAGTTGGACACATGGTGCAGCCAAGGGCTAGCAGGTTCTCCCTCTGTTGGACCCATCCAATGTTTGGATTATGTTGAAATTCTAAAATTATGTTTATGTCAAAGTTCTAGACCTACATATGTTTTGGGTTGCATATATATATATATATATATATATCAAAGGTTAAAATATTGGAGAGGTTATATAGTTGGCGGATATTAATGTGGGTTTATTAGCTAAGGTCTAAAATATGGACAGGCGGACATGAAAAGTCATATATTATGGAAGTGAAACATATTTTATATCCAATTTTTTTGGACTATGGGCTGAATTTTTATATCCTTGAACAAAAATTATGGTGCAGAGGTCAGGGTCAAACCCATGACCTACCCCATGCAACTCCAATGCCTTACTGCCTCTTCTCTACGACGGATCTTAACCCTATAGGGCCATATCCACTATTTAATGTTTGATGATTCTGACGGCAGGGGGTTCAGAGGTGACGAAACCCATCCCATGTGACTATGCAACAAAAATTGAGGGCGGAGCCAATCAAAACAGACATAGCTTTAATGTTAATTAAACCATGTTTACGTCATTAAACTGCAGGTTTATGTTAATTAAAACAATTTTATATTATATGGATAAACGCGCAGTCAATACGTGATTATCACAGCTAAGCACCATCTTAACTGATAATTAATCACCCTATTAATTTGGCAGCAGAGTTAGCAGACCCACCTATTTCAGAGAAATCCACCAAACTGTCGAAGCTATCTAGAGTCTTCTCTAGATTTGGAAGAGATATTGTAGGAAAATTTGTTTTGGCCATAAATGAGGCAATTTTTGACCAAATTTGGCTCAGGAAGAGTCATTCTTGGTATATTTTTATGTTTTGGACATATTGGAGCAGGTTCCAGAGGGAATCAGAGACTGTAAAAAAAATTATTTTCACAGTTGTGCTAATACAAAGTCCCATGCCATGGAAGTTGGACCAAGGAGATGTAGCCCAGGAGGGGTGAACTCCTTCATCAAAATAAAGTGTTATTGATTCAAATGTGATGGTTTGTTGTGTGTTTATTTGTTTTTATTAATCATTTAGTTTTCATGATTTTATGTTCAAGTATTCAACTTAATCTCCACAATTTTATTTGTTAATCAATCATAAGCACTTCAATAAGCCCATGTACAAGAAGACAAGATCAACAATTTTAATATAAATTTGAAGATTAAATTAGCACAATAAAAGTAACATTCAAATTTATGTCAATTAGTGTGCAATGTCTTCATAAAAAAATCATTATATTACTTTTCAATAACATTAAATTTCTTGAAAAAAATAAAACATTTCAATTTCTCTGTAAGAAAAATGTCCATATCCTTCTATGGAAATCATTAATAATGGTTATGAAATATCCATGTTTATGAATTGGACCACATGTATCTGCATGCATTAGTTGAAGAGATTCATTGACCTTCCATGATCTTCTTACTATAAAACAAATATGTGTTATTTTCCAAGAATATAATATTCACACCCTTGATTCTTTTACTTTATTGTTTCCAATCCGCTTATCATGTGCTTTTGGATAGTATTTCCTTATATGTAACCTAATATGTAGTTTTTGTAGTATATCCCATGTTTTCTTTGATTTTTTTGTTACTAAAATTATGAAAAATTGAATTATGCATGATTTTTTGAATATAGAGAAGTGGCTTTAATGAGTAATTAGGAAAATATTTGAAGAAAACCTAGCTAAATCATTAATGGTTTTAGGTTTTCGAGGGCCTTAACCTCCACCTCCTACAACTTTTCTTGATATTGATGTTTTCAATGCACTAGTCACTAGTGGTTTGAGGTTCCAATGATCCAAGCTAGCCTGATTTGTGAATAAATTGGATGATGTCTAGAAAATTTCAGTTCATTCTAATAAATCCCATGCAATGAATATTAGGCTAGTAGAGAGAGCTTGATCAGATAGTGTATGGGCTTATGGCCCTTGCTACTCTCTTTGAATATTTACGTGGATGAAAACTAGATACCATGATTGAAGTACATCTTTATATTTCCTTCTATGGGAGAGTGTTTTTATCTTTCCTCTTTGAAAATAAATCATATTGAGATCTAATTTTTATAAATGGCTCATATTTTATGGGCGCTCAATGTTTTTATTAAAATCCATGGAGTCCAAATTTCAACCTAGAAAATGATGTTCCACCAGTTGTTCATGTTTGCACTATATTTCCATAATATCTCCTTCATTATTGTAATGAGGACACCTTTAGGAAAATTGGAAATGTTATGGGCTTCTATATAAATTAAGCATAACCTCAATATTATATGCAACCTTCTACCATGATTTGTGTAGAAGTGGATATTTATAAGTCATTTCCGATGGAAATAAATATCCAACTAGATAATTCCAGTCATATTCAAGAACTGGATTATGATCAACTACCATTTAAACGTAATATTTTCATGAATATGGGAATTTTTATTGAATATGCCGAAATGAAAAATAAATCTAGAAAATTATTCAGGAATGATAACAATGCTGGAAACCAAAAAGAAGAAAAGGTACCACCAAAACAAATTTAACCAAAGGACAAAGGAAGGAAATGAATTGGGATCTAGAGGCCCTCTGTCTAGAAAGAAATAAACTTCCAAAGTTGAACAAATCCTCTAGGAAGAACGAAATTTTGGTAGGGAACAAATTTGATGTCATCGATTGGGTATATGAAGGAAGGGAAATCCTTGATCCACTGCACTAAGAGATCTAGCTTGTCAATTCCCAATGCATGAGTTCTGAGGGTTAAAATGACATTACTCCCATAAAATAGGTTTCAAATCAAGAAAATTTATTCACAAAGGAAGATCCTACATTTGAAGAGGAATATGAATTTCGTTCCCCTAGAAACACTGAAAATCACGAGGGATCTCTGATTTACGGACTTGTAGATGAAAAAACAGAGGGTGAAAAGGTAATTTGTGAAAAAAACATAATAAATTAGGTTGCTACACTAATACATATGTTATGAGTGTACCAAAGTATAAATATATATTCATTGAAAGGTCTTTCGAATAGACCTTTCAGACAACTTGTAAAAAAACCCAAAATGAGGACTCGAAGTGAGAGAAAAACGACACACCTGCAAAATAAGGAGAGAAATAAGAAAGGTTATATTACACCTGCAAAAATGGTTGAAGATGATGTTTTTCCTCCACTCCACTCTTTTAAAAAATGTTAAATAAAAACTTTCTTCCCTCACCTCCTTTGACAAGAGGTAGGAGATCAAAAAGAAAGAAACTCCAACTCCCAAAAATTTCAAAGCTTCTATGATTTGAGTCCCTTTTCTCATTCTCTTCCAATTGAAACTTAGTTAGGAACTCAATAAGAACCATCCATAGTTATCAGTTCTTAAGGTTCCATTTAGTGGTTGTTTTTACCCACATTTTGAAAATTGGTCCCTTTTTTAGGGTTAAAATTATCACATTTTACAATTGTTGTCTTAACAATCTCATGATGTTTCGAATAAAAAATTGACCCCCAAATCAAATGGTGGTACTACCAAAAACGCCCATTTACTTCATCGATAAAATTATTTTATTAATTCATCAAAATATTACAAAATGCATGTCCTAAATTCGTTTTTCTTCCAGCCTCACTTTGACCAGATTTGTTGGCTAGAAGAACAATGCAAAAACTATTTACAAGATGTCAAAAATTTATCATAATTGAATGTCAAAAATACCAATACAACCAAAATAATAACATGATGAATATACATGAACAATCATCAATGTATAGGTGGATGGTCTAGGCAAATATCCAGAAGAGTAGGAAGCCCAAATTCCCAAATTTGTTTTTCTTCGAGCCTCACTTTGACCAGATTTCTTGGCTAGAAGAACAATGAAAAAGTTATTTACAAGATCTCAAAAATTTATCATGATTGAACATCAAAAATACCAATACAACCAAAATAATAACATGATGAATACACATGCACAAGCATCAATGTATAGGTGGATGGTCCAATCCAATATCCAGAGAATTAGGATGCCCAAGTTCCACGTTAATCTGAAAACTAGATTTTTCTTTATTCTAGAGACAATATTAGATCATAATACTTGTGACTTGTGAGTCTACCATGACTTGACTATACCACTTTCAATACAAATTACCAACAATACCATTATCTTCAAAGCAAAAAAAAATTATTATTTAAAACCACAGACTTAAACAATTGGTACCTATGCAACCAAAATCCTAAAATCAAGCTCTGAATGGAAAAGTAGTGTTCCTAAAAACACTTGTTAAAATATTACAACCTTTTTGAAAACATCATCTTGAAAACTACAACATGTTGTAATTTTTTTTAAACTCAAATGTTTAAATTTTTTATACAAAAAAATTTAAAATAAAAATTAAATATTTCGGATGCGAATGATGTTTAAGGTGGATGGGAAGTTCATCCCTGTCAGGTTCCTGACATCGAGCACGTGGTGTGGCCATATGGCCACCCACAGGTGCATTAATCCTCCATTTAATGCTGCCAGCCCGCATAGCACTTGTGACATTAACCCATTCCACTGCCAGAATTTGCCGGTACTATGGTTTATAATGGCTCCGCTGCACCGAAATTATGTTCATGCCCTCCCTGACTATTGGTCTCCCACTCCACAGAGGTGCCTCTGTCCTCCTGCTTGTGCTGAGCTAAGTTCTCGAACACACACAGGAAGACGATACTTATTGCTTAGCTGCATTGAAACTTCACTAGAATTTCACTATACACAGAGCGCACTCTGTTGTAAGAATTATCGGCCCCTACTATGCAAGCCTCGCCATTCCCGTCTAAGAATTTTCATTCCCGTCCTGAGCATATCCACTATCACCCAAGCTCCACTGTTAGAATGCCTCACCTTAGACATAGGATGAGAAGTTGACGTGGTAGCAGTCGGGGTAGAGAAATTCACTCTCGGTATACCTCCAGTTCTGATTCTTCCTCTGAGGACTTATCTCATGGAAATTACCCTAAAACCTGATGCAAATGGGGAAGAGCCAGCCTTGCGGGGCATGCGCATCCTATCCATGGCTCCAGTCTCATGATGTTGCGTCTCCTTCGCAACTAGTCACTCAGCATTTTGCTACCCCTGTCTCCACTCCACCTGCCCAAATTGCTCTCCGCCAAACCTCTCATAGAGCCGAGTTATAATTTTCTTGCACCATGGACCAACCTGTAATTTCTTCTTTCATCACTGTCACCCTTCGGGATGAAGCAACTGGTAAAGAGGACAAAGATGATTCTAAGGAAAAGAGTGCGCCGCTGGGGATGGAAAGTGTTGGTAACGAAAAGGAATCGATGAATGAGGTAGCTGATAAAGCCACCTGTGCAACAACTGAAGATGAAGATGGAAGCAGTGACGAATACAGATGCTGCATTGAGGAGGAACCTCCCTCTCCTGCAAATGACAAGTAAACACGGTAACCTCTCCTGGAACACGGATCTTAAGTTGAGGTTTCATGGGTCGTTTTTTTTGTTTTTGTTAATCTCTCCTTTGCTGAGAGTGAAAAATGTTTTTTTCATGGGTCAATTTTTGTTTTAATGGGTCCATTTTATGAAATTAATGCCGGTTTCCCCTGTGAGGGTGGCAAGACAATTGTCTAAGGAACTGGTTTCCCCTCCTGGGGCAGTCTAGAATTATGTATTTTTTGACAATCATACCCAGCTCTCAGGCTCACTTAGGTGAGGTTGTGGTCACCATGTATTTTTATGTTATATAAATAGAAATAGACTTATTTAGAGAAAAAAAAATAAAAAATAAAATAATTAAAAAAATGAAATGGAAAAATAGGAAAAAAATGAATACAATTTAAAATAAAAATCAAATAATAGAAAAAACCCTTAAATTTGTGTGAGTGATTTTAAAAACTTTAAAATAGAAAGAAAACAAATAAAAAAACAATTTAATTGAAATTTTGGGGAAAAAAATCTCAATTTTGGTGGGGGTGATTCAAGTTTAAAAAATTGCAAATGTGTGTGAGGTGATTTAAGTTTTTAATTTTTAATTTTTAAAAAAATTGAGGGTGACTACTTTGATTTATTTTTCCTTTTCTATATATTATTTATAAAAAAAATGTTTTTATTATTATATATTTATATTATTATTATTATTATTTATAATTATTTTCTATAATAATATTAGGATTTTAAGTTATGGTATAAAAAAGTTCTAAGTCTAAATTTAAAAAAAAGTTGTTATTATGTTACTTAATTTTTAATTTATGTGAAGGTTAATTTTGAAAATTTTGCTAGAATGATATCTATTATTAACATTTATGTTTTAAATAAGCTTACAATATTTTATCTTCTAAAAAGTAGGACACTAGTTGTAATAAACCTGGTGAAAATTTCATCTAATAAAAGTTAAAAATAATGACCATGGTTGATGGGACACTTATTCAAAGCTAAATGTTGGGAAAAAACATCCTAGTAGGTGTTCGTTTCAGTTTATTATGGCTAAGGAAATTGGAAAAGGAAATGGAAAATTATTTGGAAAGGAAAAATGACATTTTGGCACATTTATTTGTGAAAATAGGAGAAATGGAAAGTGTAAGGTCACATGTTGCATGTGAGGAGGAAAATGAAGGAAAATAATGGAAAATGAAGAAAACAAAGGACTCATTGCTAAAAAGCTTTTGAGCATCAGTTGGAAAAAAAATTCTCCACCTTTTTCTCACACTTATGGCTCTCATTCTATTCTCTCTCTCACTCTCTCATACTCTTGGACACTTAGAGTTTTCTTTGAGCACTTTGGCATTGGATCAAGAAATGAAAATAAGGGAAGAGGAAGGAAGGAGAAAGCAAGGAAGAGTAGGATCAAGCAGCTACAACAATATTATTTGTAGGTATATATTTGTATGCATGATTTCCTTGCTGGATTTGCAATGCATGGTATTTCATATTGTTCTTGTCTGTCATGGCATGGGTTTTTCTAGGTGTGATAGTGTTTTCAGCCCAACCTTGCCATTTCCAGATAGCGATGGTGTTGTGGAGTTCTCATGTTTTGGTTTAGATGGATTTCTGGATGGATTCAAACATAAGTGAGGTGGATCTCTGAATTGATATAGAATATGGCCTAGTAACCCCTAAACTAGACTGTGGGTTGCGGTAAATCCAGATAGTGTGGTGCATCAGTGGGCCTAGGAATCCCCAACCGGTGAATGGTCGGATATATAGTAAAGCCTAGAGGTGGTTTTATCTCCATCGGGTCTAGGAATCCTACATTTGGGACATATGGAAAATCCTGGAGAGTATGTCTCAGTTAAATGCCTAGGGACCCCTAATTTGGACTGTGGGTTGTGGTAAACCTTGAGAAACTAAGAGATAGGAAAATTCCTCACAGTTTAGGCGGAGAGAATATGGTGATATCCATGCATGTGTTGGCTTAGTTATTTGGTGTAGTTCACATTAAATTCGATTATGACATGTTTATTATGTTGGCCTAGTGATCTGGTGTGGATCACGGTAAAACATGATTTCTATTAATGAGGGTGATGTGGTTTAGCCTCAAGATTCCCTGGTTGGTTCTTTCAGTTTGAGTCCCACATTCATGCTTGGAATATGGCACAAGGGTGAGTAGTTGAAGAGATATTTGGCTCAACCCATTTATGGTTGCATGGAATGTGGAAGTCCCATCTCCGGTTAGTTTCTACATTCATTAATGAAGAGCTCATTCCTTTGGTATTTTATGTATAAATGCATTGGTTATTATTTGGATTCTATTGTTGTTGTATCCATGGTATTTCTATTGTTATTATGATGGTTATAAGCATGTATTTTAACAATGATGATGTATGTCTCTCCCCATGTTTTTACACATAAATGAATGCACAATGTATCTGTGGTCAAATAGATGGTAGTGCAGCTAATTATATAGGGGAGAAATGATTCTTAGCGATTATAAGATATGTATGAGAACCATTTTCTCTGTTATGTTGTTTATATCCACAACTTTCATGTTTGTGGCATATTTGACGAATTCCTGTCATGGCTAGTAGGGGTTTAGTTTAGTCCTCATCGATATTTTTGTAAATACATGATATAACAGTGAGGAATTTAGTCTTTGAACACTGGCTTGTGGGCTTATGCATGCATATAGAGACCCATAGATGTTGTCTTGCAGGCCTATACATGCATCCAGAGGCTTAGAAGATAAAAATATCAGTGGGACCCAGGGGTAGGGTGCCTCAATGGTTGGGTTTCTCCCGGGGGTGTCATTGGTCATGAACAAGGTCTGTGTGAAGAGTTTCCATTGATTCCACTTCATTAAGGTCACTTAGGAGGTTTATTATCACTATAATAGCCTCTCATTGCATATTTACCCTGGCTGGCCAGTTTATTGGGTACATGTGTGAAGGGGGTGTTATAGAGTCATATCAGAGCATGGTTCAACCCTATAACTTGATGGGAAGTGTGTTTATTATTCATTTATGTTGATTTCGTATATGTTTATTATTCTTATGGTATATGAATGCTTATTGCATTTGTATGGTGTTGGTCATGGTTGTAGTGATGTCGCCATGTCAAGGTTGATGATCATGTTGTGGGATGTGTCCTCATGCGTGTATCGTTGTATATGCATTTTTTATGCATGTGAGTGTCTATATGTTGCTATGCATGCATTTTCATGGTGAATTTTTTTTTGCATAAGGTCATCGTATGCAATTAGGTCATCATGATGATAGTGGTATGTTATTACACTAATGTGTTGTCTAAGAAAGAGCATGATATGTAGATCATTAAAATGATGTTGCAACAATGGATATTGGGGTAAGATCAGGTTGTCATATAAGTTTGTATGCTTGGTATGAAGGCATGTGATCCATGGTTGTTGTAATAATTAGGGTTACTTATATGTTTGTCATTCTATTATTATTGTTACATATGTGATAAATGTTATTTGATCTGTGCAGTTATCTGCATTATGGTTATGTGTATGCCTTTCATTCTATTGATTTCATGGTTACATACATGATAGATGTTAGTTAATTAGTGTCATTATATGTACACGTGTTGGTTAGACAAGCATGGTATTAGCTTGATTACTATGCTATACGTTGCTGATGAATATGTTATATGTTAACTTGTAGTTAGCTCGATGATTATGTTATATGTTGTTGATGAGTATGATATAGGATAACTTGTTTTTTCATATGATAGTAACTTGATGGTTAGGGTTATAGCATGAATATATTGATGTTAGATGAATCATGCTAGTTTGGATTGGCCTATGCATTTGGTTAAGGTTATGACATTCAAGTATGAGTCGAATTATTTTTATATTATGTCATACCAATCAAGGTTGGTTGTGCATCCGTGATTGTTATGCATGAATGACAATTTTTTATGAGTTTATGATGGGAACATTGTTATGGATATCGTGAAATTATTTATAATTGAGTTTATATGTTGTGAATTTATATCGTGCTAATTAGATACATTAAGGTATCAGTTTTCTCATGTTGTCTACTTGGTGCTTGAATGGTTGATTATGTTGTCTATTTGGTGTTTGAGTGTTTTGTTTCTATTATGTCATCTCTATGTTATTCAAATGTTTGATTAATTGCATGATATGAGCATGTGTCTATAAGGTGGTTGTACCAACACACATGTATTGAGATATTCGATTTGTACTTGAGTGGAATTAGGTGATAGTTGTAGTATTATGATCTTCAATCATAGTTTATTATGACATGGATATCAGTCTTCATAGAGGACGATTTTAGTTAATAGACATGATGTCTTGATATTTGGAACATGTGATTGAAATGTGTGAACAGTTGCAGGAAAACATGCTCGGTATTAGCATGACAAGGGAATAGTTTATTTGTTTATATAAATAACATATGGGTGATATTCCAATGCATACTAGGACTCAGTTAAAAAAAGGTAAATGGTAAAAGAGAGGAATTGGGAAAGAATTTCTTCGGCTATGTTTGGAAACCATAATTCCAAACGAATTAGTTCTTTGCATGCAATAAGTCTTATTAACCTTGATCTTATCTTCCATTATGTGTATATATGTTATATTGATAAACATGTATTTGACCGGTATAACAACTGGTTTCCATTTATGGATGGATTCATCAAGGAATTGGAGTTCCTTGAGAGGATGCGTTCAGTTACAAGACAATGTGCATGGAACAACATGGTAATATAACTGGTATATTATTATATTTATATTATACATTGCAATTATATTTTTATGGCAGTATGATGCAGGGGATTGTATGGAAAAGGAGACTTCCATAAAATATTTTAAAATGATCAAGTTGAGATTTCCCTTGGAATATTTGGGAACCCATGGGGGAGTGAGTCATGGTGTTTGTTTCTATGTTTTGTGATTTTTTCTTTTGTGGCTTGTTGCGCTTCATTCGTGGATTTGTTTATGTATAATGTATGGCCATACAAATTTGTTGTGGTGTTGTATTCATTTTGGTTTTTCATGGTCATCCTCTTATTTTTTCATGTTCTTCCTTTTATGTTTTCAGAGTATTGGAAGTTTTTTGGGAAAGAGGAGAGTTAATGGAGCTCAGGGAGAGCTGTGTGGTACCTAAAATATAATGTAAAACATGTATGAAGTTTGGTGCATGTGTAAGTGAAAGAGAAGGTAAGAATATGACAACTGGTTAGACTAGATGGGTCCATTGCGATAAATGGACAGTGGTTGTAAAGACATGAGAAAGGTAGCCATCAAGGTAAAGTAAATTGATTTGAGGCATTAGATGCCTTGGCTATGTTGGGAACTATTGTTCTCAATGTTATGCACAATGTGAAGAGATAAAGCAACTTATATTAACCTTGAATTTATGTTATCTAGTAATTATGTTGTGATCATGATTATGCTGATGTTTATATGTGTATACATGTATCTATGTATCTCATGTCTGATAGGATCATCGTGGATCATGGTTGTTTAATGCTAAATGTTTATATGTATATATGTGTGCATGTATGTCATTGTCTAACAGGATGATGATTGTTTATTTTAATAATTATATATTTATGTATCTTTGTATCTATGTCACTGTATGATATGGTTTCCAACGATCATTCTTGTGGAGGAATGAATGTTTATGCATGTGAAAGGCATGACGAAGTTTTTGGCCTTATGATGAATCAACTTGTAAGAGTAACTTTGATAGATATATGAGGTCAGTATCATGTGGAAATGAATTGATGTTATATGCTTATATTATTCCCATGTTTATGTTATGGACATGTACCGTTGAGGGGTAAACAGAAAAAGTGAAACCAATGTAATCTACGGCATTCTGGGATAAGAATGAATAGTGGAAAGAAACTAGAAGCAAGGTTTCTTCTAGGGTCAGTGTGTGGTCTAGGGATGTGAAGTATTACTATTGTGTATATGTTGTGCATGTTGTATATTCAGTGATTGTACCTATTGTGATGTGTACATGTAACGTATGTAGTATTGTGTACATATGATGTTTTATGTCTGTTGTATATATGGTTTTGTGTGTATATTGCATATGCAGTGCTAGGCATGGATGGTGCTATGTACATGTTGTATGTGCGGTGTTGTGTACATAGTGTGCATTGTGTATGTTGGATATGTGGTGTTGTGTGCATATGGTGTTGTGCACATGTTGGATATGCGGTGTTGTGTATGTATGATGCTATGTACATGTTGTATATGTAGTGTTGTATATATGGTGATCTGAAAATGAAAATATTTGTACTCTTATTCAAAGTATTCATTTCTATTAAATTAAGTGAGTGTTTGTAAGGTCTTGCAAGTAAAACAAAGTGTTCTTGGTAACTGTTTATGAGTTTAAGTGTGAGGGAATGTTATTTAAATTTATTGTTTAAAAACTTGAATCTGAAATACATAGTAGAATAACTTCACCAGAAACACACAACAACATGATGAGGCATTTCACCCCTCCTGGGCTACATCTTCCGGGTCAAAGGCTCCTAATGGGCATGTCCTTGATATATTATGATGATAAAATTGGTTTTATAATGAAAAATAAGCCTAAACAAAGATACAGTTAGCCAAATTTGGAATAACTGCAGTTAGCCCCACCAAAATGGAATTACCGCTGAAATTAGTGGAACTGCACCCCAAACTAGTGTAACCGTCGGTGTTTACATTAAATGTCAGGCGGGTCATCACATGACTCACCCGCACTAACTGCTAAAGAAACCGCCACTCCAACCGTTCACATTTAATTTCATTCAATGGTCACATGCCACGGTGCTTACTACCAACCTTCAACAAACTTCTGCAGTTATGATTAGCTCCTGGTCCTGGAACATAGGTCATATGGTATGGGGGTTGGCCCCCTTTTGTCGCCAACAATTTTATATTAAAACTTTAAATAAATGTTGAACTCCAATATGGTTAAGACCTACCACATAGCCCGAGCAGCCAGACGTGGCATTTGTGGGAGATAGGTCCACAGTTGAAATCCTACTGGGACACAAAATTTTTGTAATACCAAAATTCAACTGATCTATGGCCACATGGCGGCCTCTGGTCCTGCCACGTGGCAGCCCATGATTGGTCCTAAAAATACACAGTCAACCTAAATTCGAATGAAGAGCTACCATTTGTCACAATGTGATAGGCCTGTAGGGAATATTTCGAGGAATATGTCAAGGAATATTCCTAGAATATTCCAAGGAATATTCCTAGAATATTTTGAGAAATATTCCCAGAATATTTTGAGGAATATTCCCAGAATATTATTTTTTTAATATTTTCCAAAGTCAAGACAACCTTGGTGAAACTGAATTTTTAAAGGATGTTAAAACCTTCAAACCTGCATAACTTTCACATATGATGTCGGATTTGAGTGGCATTTGCGGTGCCAGAATCATAGTGACGAGACCTATCCATTCGTTCAGGTTTTAACTAATTCTAAAAAATTACATTTTGAGCATTTTTTCATCATGGACATGATCCCATGATAACACCTCCCCATTGGGAAGCTTTTGGACCCCAAAATCCTTCAATTACTTATTAAGAAGATGAGGGTACAGATCCCTCACCTTTTCCACCTCAATCCACATTTCCTTACTCGGTTTGCTACCTTTAAGACCAATCCGAACATAATCAACAATTCCCCTCCTCGAATTGCGTGTCCTTTCGTCAAGGATAACATCCTCTTTCAACTCATCCAAAAATTATGGCGATAAATCCTCTATGGATGGCAGATGAATGTCACTTTCATAATCAACAATTAAAGGAGGTTCATACAAACATAAATTTTCCACATTCACAACGGAATACATTTGCATATATGAAGGAAAATCTAGCTGAAAAGAATTATTTCCAACTTGTTTAAGGATCTTGAATGGACCATAACAAATAGGCTTCATCTTTTTACCTTCTCCTTGCATTATTTCCTTACTAATATGCAGCCATACCTCATCCCTTTCTTGAAACTTATTCTCAACTCTGTGTTTATCATGCCTCTGCTTGTACTTTCCTTGAAATTTTTCAAACTGTTCTTGAACTTGCTGATGTGTGAGCTGAATTCTTTCAATGAACATGCGAGCTTTGTCAATGTCACTATGCCCATCAATGGCCACATCTTTCTCAAGAATGAAATCTAAAGGTAACTTAGGCAAATACCCAAAACAAGCTTCAAAAGGTGAAGTATTTGTAGAAGAGTGCTTGGCCCAGTTGTAAGCATGTTGAATGTAATGCAAGTGCTCATCCCAAAGATTAGGATGCTTGTTGCAACAACCTCTAAAAATATGTACAATGGTTCTATTCACTACCTATGTTTGGCCATCTATTTATGGATGGAAAGCAATACTCTTCTTGAATTTGGTGTCCATCATCTTCCATAGATTGGGCCAAAAATTCCCAACAAATCTGGAATCCCCTCACTAACATTAGTAGTCAAGCCATAATGAACCCATACATGCTGAAAATATAAATTATTAGTTTGTTCAACAGTTATAGATTTCTTACATGGCATAAGAATACACATTCTCTTGTGTTTGTTGTTATTTTCAGAAATTGGATTATCCACAGTGTCATAAAAAAATTGTCGAAGTTTCGAATCCCAATGAGGATCCATCTCTAGGATGAGAAATGAATGAAGGTTGAAAGAAGGTCGCAAGATGGATCCTCATTAGGATTTGAAACGTCAACAATTGTTTTATGATACTGTGGATAATCCGGTTTCTGAAAATACACATCTTGCTGAATCAATCAACTACTACATAAACATAATCATGCTGCTTTCTAGAAAATGGTAGACCTCCAACAATATCCATAGAAACACTTTCCCATGGTCTAGAAGGTACCGAAAATGATGTATATAAACCAAGATTCCTATTTCTAGGCTTTCTTGTAGCACATAATGAACATCCTCTAACTAAATGTGAAACACTATCTACCATGGGAGGCCAATAAGAATACCTCTATAAATGTGCCACCATTTTTCTTACCCCAAAATGTCCAGCAATAAGAGAAGAATGAGCTTCTCTCATGATGCTTAGTCTCTCCCCCTGTGGTGTACATAACTTGCCCATATGAAACAACAAATTATTATGCAAATGATAATCATTCTCCTCAACATGATTCCCTTCACTCAAGTTAACATACACATCCTTAAAATCAACATCTGATGCATATTGTTCTATGTATCTCTCATGTACAATAGAATCATTCTTAAGTAGTAGAAATAATAATAGGCCTTGAAAGAATATCAGCAAATTTATTGTAAATACCTTTCTTGTACCTTAATACCAAGTGAAATTGTTGTAGGAAACCCATTCATCTGAAATGTCGTGACTGTTGCAATTTAGTTTGTGATTGCAAGTACTGTAAAGGCTGATGGTCGGTATGAACAACTATTTCTTTGCCCATCAAATAGTGTTTCCACTTTTTGATGTTTTGTACCAACGCATACAACTCCTTATCATATGTAGGATAATTCACAACAACACCATTAAATGTCTCAGAATGAAATGTGATAGGCTTACCATGCTGTAAGAGAACTACACCCATGGCATAATCACTAGCATCAGTCTGAATATTGAATGGTTGTCTCAAGTTCGGTAATGCAAGGACTAGAGCTGAACTTATCTTCTCTTTCAAAGACTCAAAAGATTTCTATTGCTTGCCTCCCAATTGGAAAGCACGCTTCACACTTGTCACTGCATGCATAGGAGCTTCTATGGCAAAGAAGTTAGAAATAAACTTCCTCCAATACTGAGTTGCACCCAAAAAACTTCTTACCTCTGTAATGGATTTGGGAGTAGGCCAATTCACAATGGCTTCTACCTTATAAGGATCCATTCTCAAAGCACCTCCTCCTACTATGTGTCCCAAATAAACGAAAGAAGTCTTTCCAAATTCACACTTTGACATTTTAAGAAACAACTGATTTTTATTCAAAATATAAAGTACTTTCTTAACATGCATGACATGCTATTCTCTAGTCTTGCTGAAAAATAAGATTTCATATAACTAGACAATAAAGAAATCATCAAGAAAAGGATGTAAGACATCATCCATTACCCGCAGGAAAGTTGCAGGTGCTTTGCATAAACCAAACGACATAACAAGCCACTCAAAGAGTCCCTATTTGGTTTTAAATGTCTTCCAAATGTCACTTTATTCAATTCTAAATTGATGATAACCACTACGTAAGTCTAACTTAGTGAAATATTTAGCATTTTTCAGTTGATCTAACAAATCATATATCCTTGCGAGTGGGTAACGATTCTTTACCGTTATCTTGTTCAATGCCCTGAAGTCCACACACATTCGCCAAGTTCCATTTTTCTTTGGAATCAACACTATCGGTGACTCACATGGCGAAGTGCTTGGTCTTATGAATTCTTTCTCCAACAAGTCTTTAATTTTCCTCTTGATTTCAGCATTCTCCATGATAGACATGCGATACATGCCTATGTTAGGAAGAGGGCAATCTTGATGTAAATGGATTTCATGATGAATCTCCCTTTTAGGAGGTAACCTGTCAGTTCCTAAAACATATCATGAAGTGCATCAAATACATCATATAAATTTGATTTAAGCTCGGAATCACAATTTTCAAATGACTCATGATTCACATCAACCTTGGGCTTAACCATAAGAAGTACAAAACTCTTACTAGAATTCACTAGCCTTTTTACCTGTCCCACATTTACCATCGCTATCTTTGGCTTCTTGTGATGTGCTCTGACAATGAACTCCTTGCCATATTTAAAGAGATGATAATTATTTTCGTGGCGATGGAAAATCGGTTTCCTATCAAATAAGTAAGGACTTCCCAAAACAATTCCTGATATATCAAGAAGTACTACATCAATTTCAACTGTGTCAATAAAGTGTGCAGTAATTGTGAATCACAATATGCACTTTCTTGAGACTTGTAAGTTTTCATCCTTGCATATCCACCCAAGTGGATAAGGCTTTGGATGTGGAATGGTCTCAAGTTTAAGTTGTTTAACCAAGTCTTCTGAGATGATATTTTCTTGTGACCCACTGTCAAACAGTGTGTCAATTTTTTTATGTTTTGAGACTACCCTCACATGGAACAATTCAATTCTTTCTTCCTCATTTGGAGCTTGTACATCACAGTTTGAAGTACTAGTGCTTGGCTTAGTTTCAGTTTCCTTTCCCTTCATACTTTTCAAATCCATGCCTGCAATTTTTGTTTCGTTACTTGAATCATCACCTAAGTCTTGTGGTGTAGTTGTAGTGGCTATAGTTTTCTTCTTTCCTTTGTTTTTGTTAAACTGAGTTCTTTTTCAGGATGTAATTTCCAACAGTTTTTCTCTTCATGGCCTTCTCTTGAACAATGTTTACATATTAAATTTTCACCCTCTTGTTTGATAGATGCATTCTTTTTTCCTTTTCCCTTAAAGGTTTTATCTTTGTTCTTCCCCTTAAAAGGCTTGTTTCTACCCTCATCAAAAGTGTTTTTCCCTCTAGCCTCAAAATGCGTAGCTTGTACACAAACTTCGTCTAGACTAGTAGGATTGAACATAAGGATAGTATGTTTAAGGTACCTGTGCAAACCACCTATATATTTCAACAAAGTATCTTGGCTTTGTAATTCTACCCCTAATAAGAGTGCACTTCTCCTAAACTCTTGGGTGTATTCTTGTACATTTTTTCCCTTAGGTTGTCTAAAGTTTTTCCAGTTCATGATAGCCTTTTGTAAATGAGCTAATGGATAAAATTTATTTTTAACTGCAGTAATTAATTTAGCCCATGATAAAGTGATCTTACCATGTTTTTTAATTTCATCATTGGTCTTGGCTTCCCACCATACCAATGCTGCTCCATCTAGTCTCAACGAGGCTAACTGTATCTTGGTGTCGTCATCATGAAGGTTCTGTATCCTCAAATAAACTTCCAACTATTTGATCCAATTGTCAAGGTTCTCGGCATTGACTTCACCGTTAAACATAGGAAACTCTAATTTGACATCAAGCTTTAAAAATGGACTTTTACCAGTGGTTTTAGACTTGTGATATTGATTCACCGAAGTTGAGGATGATGAAGTAGAGGAAGAGGATGAAGATGGGGATGGTGGACCACCATTTCCTCCATGTCCTTTCTTTGACTTGTCATCACTTTTATTTCCTCCTGAAGAACCCTCTCCTTCTTTCCATTTTTTAGACCCTTCTCCAACAAGCCTATCATTCCTTTCTTGGTAGAGTATCCTCACCATCTCAGTCATATCCAAGAAAGATTTCCGGAATACCCGTTCTTCTTCCCTGGGATCTATATCTTCAAGAGCTTCTCCCTCTCTTAAAGAAATGCTTGAAGCTGCTTCTATGGCTCTTGGAGGTGGCTCTTTGACCCTTCTTGGTTGTGGATTTCTTTTTGCACTAACCAATTGTCCTTCACCTATCTTGAGTTTAAGCCTAGTAAGCATCAAAACTTGCAAACAATCAACTATATATTTGCACAAAACAAATGCTGAGTAAAACTCTAGCTCCTAAGGCTCAAATCGTTAGATCTGATACCATCTGATCTGAAAATGAAATTATTTGTACTACTTTTCAAAATATTTATTTCCATTAAATTAAGTGTGCAAAGTGTTTGTAAGGTCTTGCAAGTAAAACAAAGTGTTATTGGTAACTGTTTATGAGTTTAAGTGTGAGGGAATTTTAATTTTAATTTACTATTTAACAACTTGAATTTGAAATACATAGTAGAATAACTTCACCATAAACACACAACAAGATGATGAGGTAGTTCACCCCTCCTCAACTACATCTATCAGGGCCAAGGCTCCCAATGGGCATGTCCTTGATATATTATGATACTCAAATTGGTTTTAAAGTGAAAAAGAAGCCTAAACAGGCTGAAACAACTGTGGAAATTAATTTAGAAGATAGAACTAAGCTAACTATGGCATTTATTTCACCTAAAATAGTGAAGTGTAGCCCAATGCAGCTCCATTTCCCTCATGGCCCTTATGGCACTCAAAGCTTCCATGAAGAAAAAATGGTTGAAAGACACCTCTGTTGGGTTTTCAACCTATTGAAATGGCTCCAGAATGCTTAGAATAATCGAAATTGACTAAGATTTCATCCAAAAAGGTTCAATATTCCAGAAGTTATGGAAAAAATAGTATTTTTTCCCAATGTCCCAAAAAAAAACTCCACCAAATTTGGAATAACTGCAGTAGCCCCACCAAAATGGCATTGCCACTGAAATTAGTGGAACTACACCCAAAACTGGCAGAACCGTCGGTGGTTACATTAAATGTCAAGTGGGTGGTCACATGACTCACCCGCACTAACCACCGAGGAAACCGCCGCTCCAACCATTCACATTTAATTTCATTCAACAGTCACATGCCATGGTTCTAACCACCAACCATTGGCAAAATTTCATACTTATGATTGGCTCTTGGTCCCAGAACCTGAGTCAGATGGTATGGGGGCTGGCCCCCTTTTTCTGCCAACTGTTTTATATTAAAACTTTAAATAAATGTTGAACTCCAATATGGTTAAGACCTACCACGTAGCCCAAGCGGTCGGGCATGGCATTTGTGGGAGATATGTCTGCAGTTTAAATCTTGCTGGGACACAAAATTTTTGTAATACCAAAATTCAACCGATCAAGGGTCACATGGCGGCCTCCGGGCCTACCACATGGCAACCCATGATTGATCCAAAAAATACAAAGTTAACCTAAATTCGAATGAAGAGCTGCCACTTGTCACAATGTGATAGGCCTATAGGGAATATTCCAAGGAATATTCCTAGAATATTTCGAGGAATATTCCTGGAATATATATATTTTTTAATATTTTCCAAATTCAAGTCAACCTTGGTCAAACTGAATTTTTGAAGGATATTGAAAACTTCAAAACTACATAACTTTCACATATGATGTTGGATTTGAGTGCTATTCATCGCGTCAGAATCACAGTGACAAGGTTGTTCAGTCATTCAAGTTTCAACCAATTCTGAGCAATTCCATTTTTGAGCATTTTTTCATCATGGACATGATCCCCTGATCATATGGTGTGTGTGTGTTGTAAATATGGTTCTATGTACATATGATGTTGGATGTGTGCTTGTACATGTGGTTTTGTGTGCATGTGGCATTGTGTACATGTTGTACATGTGAATATGTGTGAAAGTGGTGTTGTGTACATGTTTTGCATGTGTTGTGTACATGTGGTGTTGTATACACATTGCACAGGTGGTACAGTGTACATTTTACATTCTGTACACATTGTGTAGGTGATGTCGTGTACATGTGATGGTAGGCACACGTTGTGCAAGTAGTGTTGTGTACAAGAGGAATTGTGTACATGTTGTGCATATGGTATTGGTATACATCTAGGATTTTGTGTATGCCATACATGTTGTGTTGGAAGCATGCAGTATTATGTATGTACATGGTGTAGTTTTGGTATCATGACATGTGTATGTGTTGTGTTGTACACCGGATGTAGTTGTATGTGTTGTGTTGTATTGTACAAAGAGCATAGGTGTAGGTGTTGTATGTCATTGTAGATGTATGCATTGTGTTGTATCATTCATCAGGCGTAGATGTAGGCATTGTGTGGTGTTTTATGCCATGTGGATGTATGTGTTGTGATGTACACCATGTGTATGTATGTGTAGTTGTAGAGAAGGCTCTGGTGTTTGTCAGGTGTGGCGATCGACCCGATATGAGTAGAAAGGAAAAAAGGCATAAGTAAGGACTGACGAAGGATAAATATTTTCATTTTAGTGTAATTTTAAGTTTTCATGTGATATATTGTTCAAATTATGATGGTTACATGTGATTTATGATTATGGCCCATGATAATTATATGTAATATACGGTTATGGTTTGTAATGATTATATGTGAATCATTATTCTTGATTTATGATGGTTTTGTTTTGAGCTAACTGGATGTGATGTGCTTATACATGATGATTGATCAGACAACTAGTTTAACTTGTTGTCATAGGAAGTGAAAAATATTGCAAGTGTACCTTATTGATGAGCTACCAATGAGGTATGATTTGAAGTTATTTCAATTTGTTTTGAATATAATTGAAATTATGTGCTTGGTACAAGAAATCAGGGAATTCCTAGTTGGGTGGTTGAAACTGATTTCAAGAACTTGCAGCATGAGAAAAAGGAATTGGAACATGCAGTAGTATGTTGGTAAACCACTTAAGGGACAAGGCCATTGTGCGAGAGTGGTACCCGATAGTGTCCTTGATTTCCATGAACATTGTATGACTGATATGATTGGTTTGAGGTAGGTATATGCCTTGGTTGTTTGAACTTCTGATGAAAGGAAGCCTTCCCAATGGATGGATCACCCAGTATAGGGGATGCCAAGGAACTTGGTAGGTGAGTGACTACATGGAAGGGGATGACCAGATTTACCAAGTGACTGTATCAAAGAAGGGAAGGTCAGGGATGGATTTTATTTTTTTCATTAGCATTGTTAGATGGAATCAATTGCACATTGGGAGTGTACCTTGGAAAAATGAGTCGGTAATTTTTCACTGAGGGTACAGTGGCACAAGATTGTGGTGCTAGACATTGGATGAAGACTTTGACTATGAAAACGGATTTTAGACTTCCTGGGAAGGAAGTGAATCTTGATACTAATTTTAGGGTGGAGGTGTGAGCCTCTGGATTCCCTTGTTGTGGATGCAGGCATCATAATTTTATTTTCAGGTTGAGAAAATGTGCATATGTGTATATTGTTGTAAATACCGTAATGAGCTATGTTATAAAGCTCCAAATACACTGTATGATTGTCACGATGGTTTTTGCATTTGAGCAGGCTATTCAATGTAAATACTGCAATGAGTTGTGTTATAAAGCTCCATAGGCACTATGTTTTATTTTAGTGGTTTTCTAGTTGTAGGTGTCATTTAAAATTGAGGACAGTGTTCCCCCAAGGGGGAGGGTTTTGTAATAGCCCTAAGGAAATTTCCATGTAATAAAATTTAAAAATAATAACCACAGTTGATGGGACACTTATTCCAAGCTCAATGTTGTGCAAAAACATCCTATCAAGTGTTCATTTCGGTTTATTATGGCTAAGAAAATTGGGAATGACAAAGGCTTTGGAAATAAAAAATGACATTTTGGCACATTTATTTATGAAAATAATGGAAAATAGGAGAAAAGTAGGGTGAAAGGTCACACGTTGCATGTGAGGAGGAAAATGATGGAAAATAGTGGAAAATGAAGAAAATAGAAGCCTTATTGATAAAAAGGCTTATGAGGATCAGTTGGCAAGATTTTTCTCAATATTTTTCTCACACTTATGACTCTCATTCTATTCTCTCTCTCTCTCATACTCTTGGACACTTGGAGTTTTGTTGGAGCACTTTGTCATTGGATCAAGAAAGGAAAAGAAGGAAAGAGGAAGGAATGAGCAAGCAAGGAATAACAGGATCAAGTAGCTACCACATGCTTCTTTGTAGGTATCGATTTGCATGTGTGATTTCCTTGCTATATTTGGCATGCATGGCATTTAATGTGGTTCTTTTCTATCATGGAATGGCTTTTTCTTGGTGTGACAATGTTTTCAACCTAGCCTTACTATTTCCAGATAACCATGGTGTTGTGGAGTTCTCATGTTTTGGTTTAGGTCAATTGTGGGATGTATTCAAAGTTTAGTGAGGTGATCTCTGAATTGATATAACACATGGCCTAGTAACCTCTAAAGTAGACTATGACTTTTCATAAATCCATATAGTGTGTTACTTCGGTGGGCCTAGGAATCCTCGACTGGTGAATGGCGGGATATACGATAAAGCCTAGAGGTGGTTTTCTCCCCATTATGCCT
This sequence comes from Pinus albicaulis, assembly GCA_034641835.2. Lineage (NCBI taxonomy): Eukaryota > Viridiplantae > Streptophyta > Pinopsida > Pinales > Pinaceae > Pinus > Pinus albicaulis. The sequence continues at coordinate 1,724,151,999 of CM076575.1, forward strand.
AGGAATCCATGGTTTAGGATATATGGTAAATCCTGGAGAGTAGGTCTCAGTTAGGGCCTAGTGACACCTGATTTAGACTGTGGGTTGTGGTAAAGCTTGAGAGACTAGGAGATAGGAAAATTCCACATTTTAGGTGGATAGAATCCGATGATATACATGCTTTTGTTGGCCTAATTATCATGTATAGATCACGGTAAATCCGGTTATGACATGTTTATTGTGTTGGCCTAGTGATCCGGTGTGGATCATGGTAAATCTTGATTTCTATTGATGAGGGTGAGGTGGTTTAGCCTTAGGATGTCGTGGTTGTATCTTTTGGGTTTGAGTCCCGCATTCATGCTTGGAATATGGCACGAGGGTGATTGACTGAGAATAAAAGGTTGGTCTTTATGCCTTATATAGAGAAATATAAGTATGAATAACTGATATGGTTAACCAAATAATACAGTAGGAAATATAAATATGAATAACCATATGACGTAAAATTTAACTTTTTAAGTTAATATAAAAACCGTTTATCAAAAAAAAAAAAAACATTCATTTATTTTGATAATTTTGATTTGAAAATGTATAAATTTAGTCCTTATTTTCAAGTCTCAATTCTTCTTAAATTTTACATCTATAGGTGTGTCTATTTTAGAATAGGTATTTGGCAATTTCAATTTAAATATTAGTAATTATTAGGTACATGGTGGAGATTTAACCTCCATGGAATATGATGAAATATTCACAATAATATTCACAACTCAAGGGTTAAGATTTATATCTAAGTTAATTATGTTCTTTTACTTAGTTTATCTCAAATTAATTATTAAAAAAAATTTCATATTGACTCATGTACTATTAAGCATGTGGTATTGATAAGCCATGGTATTTGTTCATGGTATTGTAAGAGTATCCCCTTGGTAAAATGGGAAATATCCATGGTTAAGAATATTGTTACATGTTTTTTAAAATTTATATATGTTTAACACATAATGGTTCTCAAACTTCTGTGGTTGTTGTTATTTGCAGGAATCGGATTATCCATAGTATCATAAAACAATTGTCGATATTTCGAATCCCAGCGGGGATCCATCTTCAGGAAGAGAAATGAATGAAGAATGAAAGAAGGTCGCAAGATTTCAAGGTATAAATAGCGAAGGCTAATGATGATGATTAGAGGAGCTGACAATAAATTATGCTAATTAATTTAAAAAAAATATTTTATTAAAATTTTTAACTAAAATTATTTTATTTTTCTTTTAAGCTTATTATTATAATGTCATTTTAATTGATAAATATTTAAAAAGTTTTAATAAATATTTAAAAAAAAATTAAATAATTAAATTTTTATTTTTACTCATCTATATTATTAATTGAATTAATTTTAATCTAAAATAATATCCCTAAAATAAATTCTAATTTATTATAAACTTAATATTTAATGTCTAAAAATAATTTGAATGTCTAAATTTTATTAATGTAAGGGAAAATATTAAATAACACTAATATGACATGATTTTTAATCTTAAAAATATACCTAAATTAATGTTACTAAATGAATTCTAATCAATTCTCATTAATTAAACCCTAATAAATTTTCAACTTTTAAATTTTAAATTTCATATTAATTAATTCCTAATAAATTTTAAATTCTAAAACCTTATTAAATTTATAATATCCCTAAAATAATAATTAATGTCCAAAATGAAATTCAAAGTCTAAATTTTTATTTAACACATTAATTTTTTATAATTAATAATAATAACTATAATTTAAAAAATTGGTATAATTTAGTTAAATTTTATGTTTTTTTAATATAGCTAACATGTAAAATCAAATAAGTATTTTGATTCTCATCATGAATTAACACCAATAGACATTTACCAACTATTTAATTTATATGAATATGCTAGTAAGTATACTCTAAATTCTTTGATAGTGTGTCCATTATTGTAAACAAGTTTCCAACACTAATTATCTATTTTCAACTAAATTCCATAAAATTTAATAATGCTATAATAATATTTCTCTCCTTTTTAAATTGAAAGACTTGAAGCTAGCTAAAGCTAATTGTAACATACCCTTACTCAAAAATTAAAGCAATAAAAAAAATACTTTTATGGTACATGTTACACGTGATAGAAAAATACTGACACTAATATGTATTCTTATAATAACCTTTACTACTAGTGTGCACATCACCCAGGGTACCCATACCTACTAGTAGAATTTACCCTTTTTCAATTTTGTAAAAGAATGAGTTATATATATAATTGAAGATGGTTCCATTGACTATGCACATTCCAACTTATGTTTATGTAAATATGGTCATGGGTGTATGTTTACCATCTTTGAAATGAGTTACTTATATTAATAGTGCTTGGTGATATGTTGAGAATGCTGGTTTGATTCGCAACCTAGGGTTATCAGAGTTGAGTTCCTACTAACTTTACAAACATTGGATTTATTAATGTTTAATGAATATAACACAAGAGCTATATGACCCCGTCAAGAACCTTCTTTTTTGTACTACCCTAGGAATCTGTATTAGCCTTGATCCGACTGTGCAGGTTCTAGGTTTTGATTTCGATGGCCGATTTTTTTTCTTTAAATTAATGGTTACCCTCTCGATAACCTAGGTTCTTAATTGACATTTATAGCTTCAAATTTCAAGTCAGTTCATTTCCAAGGCATGTGTCTCCTTTCAATTCATTGGGTTGTAGCTTTTCTTTTCTTTGTTGCATGCTACATGTCATCGTATTGGAAACCAGAACTTATTGCATGCCTCGGCGTGATTGCCTTGTTATTTTAAGTCATTTCTCTTTCGTATTAGTTACAGTAGGGTTTTAAGTTAATGGCCGAGTGGCCTTTGAAAACCGTGGAGTGCTGAGAACTATTTAAGAATCTCGTCTATTCTAGATAAGCAACACTCCACACCCTTATTATGTAACTTGTGAGATAATTTACGTTCAGTCTTTATTAGGTTACATTTTCCCGCCTTGGTAGAAACTACTTTCAATGTTAAGAGTTATATTTACAGGCTTTTGAAACTAAATAGTGATATTGAAATCCTCTCTCGACTGGTTGAAACTAAATAGTGATGTTGAAATCCTCTCTCGACTGGTCTTTTATTAACCCTAAGAACAGAGGGTTTGTAAATTATTTTGATTATTAAGAGTTCTTTTATTTTATTTTATTTTATTTTTTCGTGGCTCAGATTTGATATGGGTAAAGTCTTTAGTTTCATTGTTCATGATTGCAAGAATGAGGTCGTATGTGGCCATGTTCTTATGAAGTTAGTCGTACTTACATTTCTCTAAATAAGGCATAAATACTATTTGAAAATTCTGTTTTTAATTGATTTTGAAAGTTTATTTTGTACGGAACTATATATATATATATATATTAATTTTTTTGGTAGTACAATTACTTGGTTCCTCTTTTCTTTTCATTATGAAATCAATGTTTTTCTTATGAAGCTCATGGAACTTTTTTTTGTCAACAAAAAACAACTGCAATTGCTTTCTTTTTAAGGTAGTCGTACTTTCACATTAAGTTTGGGCTTTTGATGGGGCCTCATTTCTAGGACCTCTCTTCTCTCTCCAGTTTGATTAATAAGGTTTGGGAATATTTTGGGCTAATTGAACCCTGTTTGCTATAGCCTAGAACTAACCTATACCAATAGTCTTACACTTTACGTAGAAAAAGTAGAACATAATTCTTCAATAAATTACACTTTTAATGGTAGTCTACTTTTCTTTTCATTATGAAGTCAATGTTTTTCTTATGAAGCTCATGGAACCTTTTTTTATCAACAAGAAAAAATTTCAATTGCTTTCTTTTTAAGGTAGTCGTACTTTCACATTAAGTTTGGGCTTTTGATGGGGCCTGATTTGTAGGACCTCTCTTTTCTCTCTAGTTTGATTAATAAGGTTTAGGACTATTTTGGGCTAATTGAACCCTGTTCACTCTAGCCTAGAACTAACCTATACCAACATTCTTACACTTTACTTAGAAAAATAGAACATAATTCCTCAATAAATTACACAATATTACAGTTTAGACAAAACTAGTGAACATAATTGTAACACCCTCCTCCCACATTTAGCCAAGTTCACTGGTATATTTGGGTAAACATGTGACGAAGAGTCACCATGATATGACCTGACCTCATAGATACAATTAATAAAGTAGGGTTGACAACTAGAAACTTATTGACCTTCCTCAAGAGCTATAGGACCCACAAGAGCTAAACAAACACTCCTGGTGCCCAATCCCCCAATCCCTAAGCTAGACTAAGTTTTACTGACCTAGACTCCCAGTTACATGCATAAGCTTATATCCATGCAACTATAAGCTTCCAATCGAATGCATAATCCTACAAGTTAGTTGAATGTAGTCCCAATTTCTTAGACCTGAGCGTGCGACCCCAAGATTTGAGCCACCTTTTTAGGGCTACTCTTCAGAAAACTACCTAAAACTTAATGGGACTTTCCAGAATGATAGATGAAATCAAGGAAAAGACATTAATACAAAAATTGATCACGAACTTGACCTAACAAGGCCTGACCATGAGAGAAATTTCGTCAAACGCATTAAGAACATGTAATCTATGGGTCATAACTACATATCTAAACGTTGGGGTCTCATACTTATTTGAAAATCATCAAGAATCATTGATTCCCTCTCAAAATAGATGCAATAAAATCTATTAGGTCATGCTTTAAATAACTATTCATTTACCAATCAAAACATGTTAAGAGCCATAACTAGAATTTGTTATGAAACCATTCTTATAACCAACATATAACCAGAATAATAACAATTATAGAACATCCATCAAAGCCACATAATAACATGTGTAAATTATTAGCATATGCAAAATCCAACTAAGTTAAGGATTTTCATTTACCACCCAACCATAGATTGGGATTACAATTTTTTTTTTCAAACAATCACCCCCACACCATATTCCAATTGTGAATGTGGGATCTCATGGAATAAACCAACAAAAACCAAACCAATGATTCCAGAGGCCAAACCACCTCAACCCTCAACCAATGATTTCACCTTATAGTCGGACATTACTAACAACAACTAGATCGGTCTCTACCCAAGTTTTCCACTAATCTAGAGAGCTTGTCCCAACTGTGACTCCAAGAGAAAATAAATCAACCCACAACCTTCCAAGGCTCGATAGAAATTTTCCAACCAAGGCTCCATGACTAGTAAATCAACCCACCAAGGGCTCTAGAGCGTTTGTCCAACCAAGGCTTCGGGACTAGTAACTCAACCCAAGTTGTTCCAAGGCTCTAGAATGTTTGTTCCAACCAACGACTCGAGGAACTAGTAAGTCAACCCTCAACCATAAGTAACATGAGCACCAATCAGAAAATAATAAAGTGGAAAACCAAAAACACCATAACTATCTAAGAAATTCCAAGGCTAGGAAAAACCACTATCAATCCAAGAAATCCTCCATGCTGATGACAGATCATAACGGAGAAACTGCATGCATGTACCATGGATGCCAAAAAATAGCAAGGAAATTATACATGCAACTCGAGACTTGCAAACTAATCCAGCTACAGTTGTTGATCCAATTGTTCCATTGTGCTTTCATGCTTTCCTTTCCCTTCTTTCTGAAAATCCAATTTTCTTCAAGAATGCTCCAAGAAAATTCTAAGTGTGTAAGAGTATGAGAGAGAGAATAAAGAGAGAGAGCTCCACCATAGAATTGACAAAATCTTGAACTAACAGAAACCCATGAACTAATCCTCATAAGCCTTTTTATCATTAAGGCCTTTATTTTCTTCAATTTCCTCTTTTTTTCCTTCAATTTATTCCTCATGCAAATATGTGACCTTTCATATCCCTTTTCTCTTATTTTCCTTTATTTTCATAAATTCATAAAAATTAATGCCCCTTTTCCTTTGCCAATTTCCATAGCCATTAGTTAACATAAATGAACACTCATTAGGATGTTTTTTCCAACATTTGTCTTGGAATACGTCTCTCATGACCTTGGTCTTATATTTTTTTACATGGAAATTCAAATAGGGGTTGTTATAGAACCCTCCCCCTTGCACCTATAAGCTAACAAGCCCTTGAAAAGAAAACATACTTCCTATATATATTTATAACACAACATGATGCAATATTTACAATGACATTTGTTGAAAACCATGATGCACATATTGTTTACTAGAGCTTCATAACATGACTCATTATGATATTTACAATAAAAACCACATAAACTCATTCAACTTTTCTTCAACCAACAAATAGTCCTATTGTTTATTAAGCTTTATAAACACGACTTGATGCAATATTTACGATAGTACACACCTATACAGACATATGCACATTTTCTTTAACCAACAAATAAAAGGATATGATGCTCACATGAGTCAAGAAGGAAATCTAGAGGCTCACACCTCCACCCTCAAAAGTGCTACCACGATCCACCTCCTTCGTAGGAAGTCCGTAATCCACTTCCAAAGTCAAAATTTCATCTAATATCCAACGCTATGATCTGTGTTACTTGTTCTCCCAGTGAAAATTAACAGACTCATTATTCTAGGGCAGACTCCCAATGTTATTTTGATCACATCTGACAATGGTAATGATAAAAAAAAAAAATCTTTCCTTGCCTCCCTGTCTCTACTACATAGTCCCTCGAGAAATTTGGTCACCCCCTTCAATGCAGTCACACACCTTCCAATTTCCATGGGCATTCCCTTCTCTGCTACACAATCCCTTAGATTACCCATCCCTTGGAAAGGTTTCTTCACATTGGAAGGTCCAAAAAACCAAGGCATATCCCTACCTCAAAACCATCATACCGGTAATAACATTCTCATGGAAGTAAATGGACACTATTGGGTTCTATTATCCCACAATGGCTCTGCTCTTGAAGAACTTTACTAGCATACTACTATATGTTCCAATACTTTTTATATTGCTGCTAATTCATGTAGTTAGTTTCAACTACCTAAACTGAGAGTTTCTATGTTTTCCTGTACTAAGCAGATAATTTCCATTAGATTGAAAATGAATTGAAATAAATTCAAATCATACCTAATTAGTGGCCTATCAATAAGGTACACTTGCAATTATATTTACTTTCTGACACAACTAGTAAAAATATCTTTTTTAATCAAATCATCATGTATAAACATATCACATCTAGTTAGCTCAAAATGAAACCATAATAATCAAAATTATAGATCACATGTAACCATCATAATTTATAATCATAGATCACATGTAATAACCATGAATGAGAATCACATATGACATGCATAATGAAAATCGAAATAAATGTTGATATTTATCCTTCAATCGGACCTTTGCTTCTACCGTTATCCTTTTTCATTTTCATACACACATCAGATCATTTTCCACACCCCACAAGCACCTAGTTCCTTTTATTTTTCTTCAATCATGTACACATACACATAATGTACAACACACGCATGAACCCACACATGATGTACAACGCCACACAATACATGCACCTACACCTGACATACAACACATGCACCTAAACCCGTTGTAGAACACCACATACACCTACACCCGATGTAAAACACCACAAAATACATATACATACCCAGAGTGCAACACAACAAATATATAGGTCACAATACAAAAATTACACAATGCACATAACACAATACACCATGTACGCAACACAACATGTACATTATGCACACAATACCACATGTACACAACACAACATTTACTGCATACAAAAAATATAATATGTACAATAGTACCACCCGCAAAATGTGTACACGACATCACATGTATACGAGATCACCTGCACAACGTGTACAAAAAATCACATGTACATGACACCCCCTGCAAAAAATGTACATATCACCACATGTAGACAACAATACGTACAAATCATATATACAGCACCACGTGCACACATCACCACATGTACAAAATGTACGCACCACCACACACACAACACCACATGTACAACATGTACATAACACCACATTTACAACATGTACATAGCACCATATATACACAAAATTGTACGTATAACGTGTACACTACACCTCGTGTACACAACATCACACACACAACATGTACACAACAACATATATACACAACACTGCATATGCCACATGTACATAACATCGTATACACACATCATTGCTTATACCATATGTACACAACACCATTTGTAGACAAAAAAAAATATACCATATGCACACAACACCATTTGTACATAGAACTACATATACAACATGCATACATATACAACATGCACACAACACCATATGTAAATAGTACCCCATATACAACATATAAACAACACTATATATGAAACAGACACATAACACCATAGGTACATCATGTACAACAAATACACAACAACAACACTACACATCCATAAACGACACTGTCTCTACCAGGCAAACTTTCCTATAATTTCATTCTTCTACCCGGTTTCTCCCAACATGTCACATATCACATTTCTTTCATTCCGCTGATGTACCCCTCAAAATTACTAGTCGTAGAATAAAAAATACACCTAGTATAGTTAGATAATATTAATTCATATCCACATGATACCAACCTCAGATATCTGTCACGACTACTCTTCCAACTAGATTCCTTATAAACCATGAACCTCTTCATGTCATTCACCTGCATAAGAAATTATTCCTCCATAAGAATGATCACTGACGACCTTGTAATACAATGACATACATACATATATATACATGCATAAAAGCAAAAGCATAAAAAAATTATGATCCCTAATGTCTGATCATACACCAACATACATACATTTATACAAATATATAGACATCAACATAATCATATTAACAACACAATTATCGGATATCATAAGTTCAGGGTTAAGATAAATCTATTTAGCTGTGCATAACATACATAGCATTGAGAAAAATGGTTCCCAACCTAGCCAAGGCATTTGATGCTACAAATCCATTTACTTTACCTTTCATGTTACCTTTCTCATGATTATACTACCACAATCCATTTACCCCTATGGGCCAACCAATCCAACTAGTTATCATATTCTTGCGTTCAATTGCCATTATACATGCACTGACTTCATCCAAGTCTTACATTACTTGTTGGGTTCTATTCATATCTCCCCAAGCTCCATTAAATTTCCTCCTTTCCAAACCACATTCCCAAAACATCAAAACATACAAGACAAGAATGATAAACAAACAAGAAGGAAACCATGAAAACCCAATATAAACATGGCACCAAAAACAAACTGGCATGGCCATGCACTATACAAAAAAAAAAAAACTATAAATCAAGTGCAACAGATCACAAAGTACCTAAAGCATAATATTCTCAATAGACAACATGACTCAATCCCCACGGGGTTTGAGGGAAAGCTCATCCCGAGCCTTCTTTAATATTTCATAGAAGCCTCTATCATACAATTCTCTACATCATATTTCCATAAACACATACTATCAGTGCATGCATAAACATAATAATATATTGGTTACCATAACTTTTTGTGCGAATCACACTACCTTATAACTGAACACATACATATGTCATTTCTAAAGGGACTCCAATTCCTTGACAAATCCATCCACAACTGGAATCGACAACTATACCTGCCAATACATGTTCATAAATACATAATATATCCAAATAATGTTAGACAAAATCAAGGCTGAGAAGACTTCATGTACTCATGCAAGTGCTCATGTATGTGGAACTGTGGTTTCCAAATATTTGCAAAGGAATTCTTACAAAATTCTTTACTTTTAACTTTTACCTTAGTGAAATGGAGTTTGACTATGTACTATCACATCACCAAACTTTTATTTATATAAACAAATCAACTATTACCTTGTCATGCAAACACCAAGAATCTCTCACTGTAACTGTTCACACATGTCAGTCACATGTTCCAAATATCAATACACCATGTATATTAATTTGAAACCAATATTTATTAATACCAATAGTTATGTCGTGAAAAAAAATAAACTCATAATCATAAGTCATAATACTAAAACTATCACCTACTTACACTGAATTTGTCTCAACACATATTTTGTTAGTACAAGCATCTTAACACAATATCATTCCTTGATGCAATTATATAAACACATACTAATATCATGCAATTAATCAAACATTCAAACAACCTATGAACATACCATGTTAAATAAACTGATTAGATGACATAATCAAACTTATACTTCAATGCATCTCAAGGGAGGTTATCACATCTACACAAGTTAGTCCAAATTAGTACGATAAAATATCACAAATAAATGTGCTCATACCTGAATATCATAACCATAACCATTTTCACAAGCCAATTGCGATTAAAATGACACATAAACATCAAGATCTTAAATAAAATGACCATAATAATCATGTGTATGACTGCAATGCATATATAAAAAGTTAACTACCATACGTGACTATTTAATGGACGTGCATATGACTACAATTAACTAGCGTCTACCATGCATGTAACTAAAAAAACGATGGAATGATATGCATGCGCATAACTATAATAAATATAATAACCAGTAGTCATCATAAGATCATGCTCATCATACAAACTTGTATGAAAATATGCTCTTACCCCGAGTTCTAGTGCTCCAACGTTTCTCTAATAATTTCCTTCTCCTCCTTTATCTCAACCAACATATCAACATCATAACATACCTAGGGAAAATTTTAAGGAAGGAAATTTATTTTAAAGATTAGAAACCTTGGCGAACTTACTAATCCATAATATGCAAACTATAAAATTTTTGGTGATATTTTAGTAAAAATATTCAAACTTCTAATGATTTTATATAGTCTCTATAAAATTTTGGCGATTTTTAAGATAAACTATTTTTTCCTTCTAAAACTTGGGCGAATCATTTTTAGGAAAAAATGGGAATTGGCAAATCTTTTTTTTGAAAAAACATGAAAAATTAGCCCATCTGCGAATATTAGCCCCTAAACTTTTCCCTGAACATACCAACAATATCATGATAGAAAAAAAAACTGCAACAATGATTATCAAAATACATTCATACCAAACACATAGAAAAATAACATGCATGCATGACAAACACAATCCTCCCATACAATCCAAGTATTTGAACGTCAGAGCTGTGATACCATTCTGTAACACCCTCCTCCCACATTTACCCAAGTTCACCAGTCTACCACAGTTAACATGTGATGAAGAGTTATTGTGACATGAACCAAACTCATAGATGCAATTAATAAATTGGGGTCAACAACTAGAAACTTACTGACCTTCCTCAAGAGCTACATGACCCCAAGAGCTAAACAATCACTCCAGGTGCCTAAACTGTGAGCTAAACTTACTTTTAATACCTTAGATTCCCATTCGCATGCATAATCCTACATCCATGTAGCTGCAAACATTTATTCGCATTCATAAGCCTACAAGACAACAATTACAGTCCTAATTTCTTAGTTTCGAGCTTGCGACCCCAAGATCTAAGAGAATTTTTCAGGGCTAATCTTCAGGCCACTACCCAGAACTTAATGAAAATTTCCGTAATGGTAAATAACATTAATAAAAATAAATTAATAAAAAATTTATCAAGGACTCGACCTAACCAAGCCTGACCATTACAAACATTTTGTTAAACACATTAAGAACATGTAATCTATAGGTCATAACTGCATATTTGAACATAGGGGTCTCATATTTATCTAAAAATCATCAAGAAGGTCATATGCCCTCTCAAAATATATGAAATAACATCTATTAGTTCATGCATTGAATAACCAGTCATTTAACAATCAAAACATGTTATGATTGATAACAAGAATTTGTCGTGAAACCATGCTTATAACCAACATATAATCAGAATAATAACGATGATAGAACGTCCATCAAAGACACATAATAAAAAGTGTAAATACTCATGAAATACAAGAGGATAAGAGCTCCCATTAACATATGAAAAATCCCAACAAGTGAGGGGCTTCCATGTACCGCGCGACCATACATTGGGATGAGCCAAATATTTCTTTTAGCCAGGAACCCCCATGCCATATTTCAAGCATGAATATGGGCTCTCATGGAATAAACCAACCATAACAAAATGAATGAGTACAAATTCCAAACCACATTAACCCTCAACCAATGATTCCACATCACAGTCAAACATCAGTAACACGAACTAGATCAGTCTCTACCTAAGTTTTCAAGCGCTCTAGAGTATTTGTCCCAATTGTGGATCCAAGAACTAATAAATCAACCCACAACCTTCTAGGGCTCTAGACCATTTGTCTAACCAAGCCTCTAAGAGTAGTAACTCAACACACCAAGAACTCCAAAGAATTTTTCCAACCAAGGCTCTAGGTTTAGTAACCCAACCCAAGATATTACAGGGATCCAGAGCATTTGTTCCAACCAATGTCTTGAGGAACTAGTAACTCAACCCAAATCCATAAGGAACATGAGCACCAATAAAAAAAGAATAAATTGGGAAACCCAAAACACCATGGCTATTGAGGAAATGGTAAGGCTAGGAAAAATCACTATCAATCTAGGAAATCCTCCATGACAATGACAAATCATAACCAAGAAACCACATGAATATAACATGTATGAAAAAACTAGCAAGGAAATCATACATGCAACTTGATACCTACAAACCAATCCAGTTGTAGTTGTTGATCCAATTGTTCCCTTAAGCATTATTGCTTTCCTTTTCCTTCTTTCTCCAAATTCAATGTGCTACAAGAATTTTCCATGAAAACTGTAAGTGTGTAAGATTATGAGAGAGAGAATAGAGAGAGAGAGCTCCACTATAGAAGTGACAAAATATTCAACTGAAAAAATCCCCTAAAATGATCCTCAAAAGCCTTTTTATCATTGAGGTCTTTATTTTCTTCAATTTCCTCTATTTTTCCTTCAATTTTTTCCTCATGCAAATATGTGACATCTCATCTTCATTTTCTCCCATTCTCCTTTATTTTCATATATAAATTCTGATTAACGCCTATTTTCCTTTGCCAATTTCGATAATCATTAGTTAACCAAAATGAATACCCACTACGATATTTTTTCCAACATTAATCTTAGAATACGTGTCCCATGACCATGGCCTTTTATTTTTTTTACATGGAAATTCAACAAGGTGATGTTACAATAATTCCTCATAGATGACACACACCATTCAAACACAAAAAAAAAGAAAAATAATTACTCAAAATAGTTGTCCCCCTTATCTGTTTCTCATGTAATTAAGTTTTCCACAAAATTACAGGGCATAGAATGCTCCTTCCAACCAGTGAGAATCAGTACACTCTGCTGAGACGCCCCCGCCCTCCCCCTCCCTCCCCCAAGCCAACTTCATATCTAGAATTGTAGGTTGAACCCAAAACTTCTATGATCCCAACCAGATTCATCTAATGTTTTAAACTCAACATACAAGCTTTAGTTGAAATTCCACTTGGCAAGCAACTCAATAATTTCTTGTTTTGGTAGTGTCGTCCTTCCTTCTATAGTGTCCTGTCAGAGGTATTAAGTTTGCAATATATATTTTCTTCAAGGTTTCCTCTAATTTCTCTCACCTCTTGGCTCTTTTTTCCCAAATTCAAATAATTTTTCTCTAGAAAGAAAATTTTGAGCAAAAAATTATCTGTGTCTATAATTATTCCTCAAATATTCTGAAATATAAAACTCTCTTACAACATTGCATTCCCCATATTTTTATAGTTGAATATTTGTTAACTTTATCAACAAAACTTAAATCGTTCATATAGACACATTATTCATATCAAAGTTTTAACATGGTTCATAGTCTTCCATGTAAATAACAAAGTGACTTCAATATTTACACATTTATCAAAAAATATTACACTAATATTATAATTATTACTCTGAATTAAATTTAAAAACATTATAATATTTCTCCCCCGTTAACTTGAAAGACTTGAATCCAGCTGAAGTTAAAATAACAATTGTTACTAGCCATTAAGCCTTTAACTTCAAAATATCCACCCACTTAAAGTTAGTATTTAGATAATAAATCCGAAATTTTACAACTCTCTTAGGATAAGAACCATCTCAAACTTTTTCAATCTTTTTCTTTATAACCTTCTTGCTGAGATGTCAATTAAAATATTTTCTTTCGTTATTCTAAATATAATTTATAAGAAAACATTTTACAAAACTATAGGGTTGAGAAATATCATGTAGATTTTCTTTAGTTATTATATATTTACTGTTATTTTATTATTTAAAACCAATTTCTTAAGTAAAAAAATCAACTGTAATTTTCAAAGGTTGAAAATTAAAACATGTATTATATTATAATTCAAAATAATGATTTGATATATCTAAATATAATTAATTAAATTATGTCCAAAATAATTGATTAACTTTAAAACCAAAAAAGTTAATCAATTTAAATTGATGATCAACCGATGCCTTCTGCAAGTACTTGGTCACCCATTCATATAAAAAAATTACTTTTGGTCTCTCGGAATGAGCAAATTCCCGTGAACCATTCTTTGGTCTCAACTTACTTGTATGGATAAAGCCAAGGGCCAAACTGAACATTTTGAAAAATACTAATGGTTTAGTTTACTTAAAAGATGAGCACTCATTTTGAAATTAAATTTAAGTGTTTGGTGTATTTGAAATATGAATGTTCATTTTTTAAATTTAAATTATTGAAATTTATAAAAGTAATTGATATGTTTAAAGTTAAAAAAATAATAAAAATAGTATTAATAAATTAATAATTAATTTATAATTTTAAATAAACATTTGGTTTTGAAAGTCTTCATTTATTTAGAGATGAAATTTACATTACTTTGAATAAAACAAATTAAATTGAAACATTTAGAACGAAATTAGTTCACATATAAACTCTTTTTAGTTAACAAAAAGGACCTTTTTAAATAAACGACTCGAATCACCCATTATAAATATATATCTTTTTAAAATAATATATATATATATGAGTGACAGTGGTAGGATATGAAAATAAATTTTTCTAGGAATCCACACATCATCTCCAATATTAAGTTGTGCATTGTCAATTTTTCAATAGTTAAATTTTTTTCAGGAGAAATTTATACATCGTTCAATTGTAGTTGGTGATTTCTTATTCAATTCATCATTTTTATTACAATATATCAAATTTTTTTTTTATTTCATCTTATTCAAAGATGGGTAGAAATATCTAATCATTTGGAAGAAATTTCATTCTTTTAATTGTTGCTAGCGCATAGTTTCATTATGTTAATGGTTGCTAGTGCATAGTAAAGAGGTTGATCTTCTCAGAAATATTAAGGCATCCATGAGTGAAGGGGTGAGGGGTGAGTGGCTGGTTGTATTTGTTCTACATTATACTCCCCTTCGATGACATTTATTTTCTTTAATTCCTTTAACCAATCTACACAAGTGTCTAGTGTCATAGGCTATTCAAGCCTATTGGTTATAGTCTTTACTATGTGTCTTCTTGATGCTTTTGGTTTCAAAACCCTTGATTATAAAGAGAATTATGGTCTAGCTCATCTCTGTGTGGGGTTTTATTTTGACTGAGAGGTACACTATAATTTCAGCTACTCCCCTTCCCCTTGAATTTGTTTTTCAGATTTCAAACTTGGGATCTCGCTTCAGTTCTCTCAACTCGGGAATGTAGTGTTTGAACACTTTGTTTATTATTTAGTGGATTTTAGTGCTCTAGAAAATACACACTTCTTTGGGGATTCCTAAAATTGTAGGAAGAATGTCTCAATCTAGGAAGATACGGTGTGTTATCTCTAAGCTGGTGGAGGTAACTAGAACTGTGAATGGTGTCAAAAAATAGTTGTTGAAGCCTAATAATAGTTGGTAGCTTTGGATTTCCAATAGAATTTTTTGGAAGAGTGATGCAAGAGACTTAAAGCTCCCAAGTCATCAAGATTTTTGGAGATAAAACTCCAAACCCTGTCTTAACATGGAAAATGAATTTTATTTCAATGTTGTAAATAATTTTAATTTACTTATTTCTTAGAGAACTATAGATAGAGATAATATTTTTAAGAAGAAAATCTTCCTTTTAAGACATGAAAATTTTAGGAAATAAATCATGAGAGGTTGTAGGAGAAAAAATCCTGGTAGCAATTAGCAAGTTGTTAGGATAAGAACAAGTTTATAAATCTTAGAATTAATTGGGGGTGCTTTTAGGATTTAGAAAAGCCACAAATAGGAAAGATTTTGTAAATAAGGTAAAAGCAAGTCTACCTTGAAAAACATGAGTGATTTGTGAATTGATTTATGGATCTACTAAAATTTATTCATTTTTGTATATGTTATTATAAATATTGTAATCCTAAAAGGAAAAAAATGACCAAATGAATGTAGAATTAGGTAAAGAGAGAAATGTGTGATTATGAGTTTATGCATGTATAGTTTTCCTTTGTTTAATGGAAATGCACATTCACCAAATCCTCTTTTTATGAATCTTTGTATTATTGTGTGTGATTTTAAATTCTTTGACATTAGGTAAATAATCATTACTTGATTGAATCAATGCATGTAATCCAGATTGAGAAGTTGAACTTTGCAGGTAAATTCAATTTTTCCTACATAGAAGAGACATGGGAAAAAAATTTCAATATATAAATTCCAAAGGTATACAATCATATTGTTATGATCACTGCTAAATTAAATAAAATGTAAAACTTGAAACGTGGATTTAGAGCATTTCAATAAATACAAAGAAGTAAATATTTAGCATTAGACCTTTGCTTGGAATTTGCGATATTTATGATGCTTTGTATTATTGGATTTCTAAGTCTCTTGCATATTTTTTAATTCATTATTTCTAATCCAAATTTTAATAATATGACTTGAAGAAAAATGTATTATAAATAGTAAATTCTAGTTTCCACATATCGTAACAAATTGACAATTCCCTTTATTACAATTATAAATGGATAAGTATTATATAAATGATAGTAAAAAAATAAAATCCTATAAATATTCAGTTTTTTTAATTACACATAATTTTATTAGTAAAATATTTTATTAAAATAAATAATAATTATTTTTTTAATAAATATATTATTATTTAAAAAAAATATGCCAATTAAATATATTTTAATTAAAATATAAATTGAGTAAACATTTTATATTTTAATAAAAAATATTATATATATATATATATATATATATATAATTGTAATTCTAAAAGGTTCCTTTCTGAAATTTTACATAAATATGTTGATTGTAATAAATCTATTATTATATTTTGGAAAAGGTTGTCTAAAAATAAATATTTTTTAATAAAAATATGAAGT
Organism: Pinus albicaulis; assembly: GCA_034641835.2. Classification (NCBI taxonomy): domain Eukaryota; kingdom Viridiplantae; phylum Streptophyta; class Pinopsida; order Pinales; family Pinaceae; genus Pinus; species Pinus albicaulis. Next base: position 1,724,169,297 of record CM076575.1, read on the forward strand.
AAATAAACCATTTGCATTTTAAATAAAAATAACATTTTTCATTTTATATATATAAAGAATCTTACTTGTATTTTTTTTTATTTTTTTTTTCTGTAAATTTAACATAAATATATTTTGATAGAATGGATTTAGGAGTTATAAAATTTATTATATAGAATATAAAATTTTATTAAATATTTAAATTTATGATTATGGTGATTTTATTAGTAATTTGATGCACGAGCATTTACCTCAGGGTGAACAAATACAGACGTGTTTGTCTCACATTTTATAGGTCATTGTACTTGATTTTTTCTTTAGAGTTCCTTAGATTTTAGCATTTACCACTTAACAACAAGTTATGTTTTTTAATTTCATTATAATTTATTTTTAGTTACTATTTTAAAATTAAGTATAGAATTTATGTGAACGGGAATTAACAGTTATCCAATGTAACTACATGTAACTGTTGACAGTTTCTAAAACTGTTCAACAAATCATACAAAAGGGAAAAAAATGAGACATTTGTAAGATTGGATTCCATCATAGCAGAAAATGAATAAAGATCATACAAGAGATTTTGAAAAGTCATCTGAATCCATTCACAGCAAAATACATTTCTTTCTATATTCGTAATTGAATGCATTCATAAACAATGGCAAGAACTGGAAGAATAATTCTTTTTGGAGGCATTTAAGAAATAGCCGAGAGCAAGTGGGAGTGACTACATCGATGCATATGAACGAGTCTACAGAAAAGAGCCGAGACATCCATTAAAAAAAAAGATCTACAGTCATAGAAACACGCTGAGCATTATGGAAAAGAAAATCACATGTATCATTCAAACTGAAACAATACATTTTCCTTTCGAGCATTATCTAAGTAGTTTATTACAAATACCAAAAGAAAACATTGCAGTCCAAAGAGATGATTAAATATATTGCATGTTCGACTAAGCAAATGGGTTCGAAACCCCAGTACTAAAACCCTACAACCAGCAGTGAATACCAAGACCGGAGACAAAGAAACCTTGACTGGAAAGTTAAGAGCCGTGAACACATATAGATCCCAAAACCACTTACATACAGAAGAGTATCCATACCAAACTGCTAACAGAGAAATCAACACAGAAGACGACTGATAGGGGAGCCGAGGGTCATACCCTCAAAACCTTAATTGCTAGAAGTGACTACAGGAAAAGACCCTACCCGTTTGGGATAGCAACAGTAGAGCCGAAGACCACTCTTGGAGCATCCAACAAACCACCTACAAAGACAAACCCAGATGTTAGAATTGCAAGAAAGTTAGAACCCTGCGACAGAGAAATGAATGGTGAGCGTTTGTAAGCCTATGCTTACCAAAAGAGCAGTGTCGAACTGGAGGAAGGATTCGATGGGTCGCTAACCAGCAAGGGAACCCTGCTCACGAAGGAGAAAATTCCTTAGTATAACTAGGAAAATCAACTGAAAAACTAAAGCAGAGAAGGAGGACTTACCATTGTGAGGCCGACGAGTTGAGCTCGAATGCTGAGTTCCCTGATGGTTGCAACTTGACATACCACAGTAAAATAACCAGTTAAACAGAAGAACACATATGGCAAGAGGATAAAACAGTATAAGAACAAATGCATTTAGGAGATAGCAACCACAAATAGAACCCACAAAACCTTCAGGTCAGAGGAGCCTATTTCTTAACAATAGTGAACCAAGTCTCTAAACCCTCGAGCTCATTGACGGAGCAAGAAATGAAAAAAAAACCATTACACCAACATAATCCAGCTAGCAGAGTAGAGTGGTGATTAAAGATTGCAGATAGAGCCCAATAAACAGAGCAGGAGCCGTGGCCACATACAGGTCAAAGCGCCACTAAAAAAAACCACCATAATCGTAGAGAAATAGTTGAAAAACCCCCACAATCACTGGAGAACAAAGTAAAATGCCAAGTGAAAAAAGGTTAGGTGCATAGCTAAGGATGGGATAGCGGATTTTGAGGAGAGGACAATTGTCCTCCTCACACTAACCACAAGTACGAGAAATTAATCAACAATAAAAAAAATATCAATTATAAAATCATCGAGAATCTAATAATCACAATCAACACATTAATCGTAAATTAATTATTGATTAATCGCAGAGTTTAAGAAGGGCTGGTCCCATGATTTTTTGGTATCAAAGCAGGTTGAGTTTATTTTTTATTATTAAAATGGAAGTTGGAAGGCAAGGACATGGGAGAGCTATTTGGAGAGTAGAAGATGAAGGACTGAGAGAGGAGATTAGGATCCTAAACACCCGTTTGGTTGTAGTAGAAGTAGGAAGAAGAAGGGATCCTGATGGAGGAGATGATAGTGATGAGGAAGCTGCAGAGACAATGGATGGATCAGATGGGGAAGGACCTGAGATTAGGTTGTTGAAATCAGTCTTACTGACTAATGGTAAGCCAAAGCCCGAGCTTTCGAATTATGATGGAAGTTTGTGAGCAGAGGTACTGCTGGATTGGCTCAGTGAGTTGAATAAGTATTTTGAGTATGAGGATATCAACGAAGATAAGAGATTTAAATTCATTGCCACCAGGTTGAAAGGGAATGCAGCCTTATGGTGGGATAGTGTACAAGCAGAGAGGAAGAGGTTGAATAAGCAGTCTATAAAAAAATGGACTAGGATGGAAGCCAAGTTGAAGGGTAAATTTTCACCCAAGGACTATCAGATTGCTATGTACAGGCAGGTACAGAATCTGAAACAGAAGGGAATGACTGTAAAAGAGTACACCAAAGAATTCTATCGGGCGAACTGAGAGCAGGTTATGTGGAAGACACCCTAGAAAAAACAACGAGGTTTGTAAATGGTTTAAGGCTGGAAATATTAGATGAGATAAGTATTCTTTCACCTAGAACCATAGATGAGGCTTATCAGAGTGCCTTGAAGGGAGAGGAGAAGATAAAAAGGAAACAAAATGCCAGAAGAGGAGGAGGATCTGGCAGAGGGAAAGGACGAACCTTTGGCAGAGGTAGAGCTATCAACCCCAATGATAAAGGTATCAACTCAAATCCTTCAGGGAGAAAAGGCATACCAACATGGAAGAGGTAATGGTAGAGGCAGAGGAGCTGCAATCTAGTGTTATAGGTGCCACAAGTGGGGGCACAAGTCCTATGAGTGTCCTGAACGAGAACATGCCGGAACAAGAGGAGCATATGTTTCTCAAATGGAGGAGGTATAGGTACCACCCCAAGAGGCATAGAATGTGCCGGAGATAGGGGAAGCCTTAGTTTTGAATAAGGTACTGCTGAAACCAGCAAAGGAGACAACTGACCCAACTCAAAGGAAGGAATTATTCTGGATAGTTTGTAAGTCACACAAAAAATGCTGCAAAATTATTATTGATAGTGGGAGCATAGATAATATAGTTTCCACGAAGATGGTGGAAAAGTTGGGATTGAAAAGGTTGAAGTACCCCACTCCTTACAAGGTGTCGTGGCTTCAGGAAGGACATCAATTGTTAGTTGATGAACAATGTGAGGTTGAGTTCCATATTGGAAAATACCAGGATAAGGTTGTTTGTGATATTATTCCTATGGACATGTGTCACATACTGTTAGGAAGACCATGGCAGTATGATAGAAATGTAGTACATGATGGGAAGAGAAACTGTTACAAGTTTGTCATGGATGGGATTAAGCACACGTTTGCACCAATCAAGGAGGAAGAGACAATAGAAACTAGTGGAGTCAAAGCATTGCTGGTGGGAGGAAAGGAATTGTTGAAACGGATCGAAGATAGTGAGATAAAATATGTTGTTGTAAGGAGGCGAAAAATAGTGTTGTTACACACTGAAATTGAAAATTTGCCTAAAAAAATTCAATACATGTTGCAGGAGTTCAGTGACATTGTAGTGGATGATTTTCCAAATTAATTACCTCGTAAGAGAAGTATCAGTCATCACATAGAATTTATACTCAGAGCTAGTTTACCAAACAAGGAAACATATCGAATGAGCCCTAAGGATAATGAGAAGATCAGAAAACAAGTACAGGAATTGCTGGATAAGGGGTTGATAAGGGAGAGCTTAAGTCCCTCTGCAATTTTGATAGTTTTAGCTCCCAAGAAAGGAGAAGAGTGTCGAATGTGCACAGATTCGAGAGCCATCAATAAGATTACTATCAGGTACATGTTCCCATTGCCACGAATGGATGACATGATGGAATGTTTAAGTGGGGTATTGTATTTCTCAAAGATCGATCTGAAGAGTGGATACCACCAGATCTGAATCAGAGAGGGGGACGAATGGAAAGCAACTTTCAAAACTAATGAAGGACTGTGTGAGTGGCTGGTGATGCCATTCAGGTTAAGTAATGTCCCTAGTACCTTTATGCGCCTGATGAAAGAAATTTTGAAAGAGTTTATTGGAAAATTCATGATTGTATATCTTGGTGATATACTGATTTTTAGTAATACTAAAGAAGAACATTTTCGACATGTTCGGAGTGTGCTGGAGAAGTTGTAGCAAAAAAATTGATGATAAATTTGAAAAATTGTTCTTTTTTCAGAGGGAATTAGTTTATTTGGGCTTTGTGATTGTAGAGAATGAGTTGAAAATGGACCCAGAGAAAGTTGCAGCTATCATTAGGTGGCCATCCCCAAAGAGCTTGTTTGAAGTTCATAGTTTTCATGGGTTGGAGATTTTCTATCGTAATTTTATAAGGAATTTTAGTGAGATCTTGTGCCTATGTTGGACACAATAAAAAGGAAATTTAGCCTTTATATTGGACTAAAGTGGTAGAAAAAGGCTTCCAGATCTTGAAGAAGAAGATCACTGAAAGACCGATTTTTAGGTTGCTTGATTTTAACAAACTATTCCAAGTTCATTGTGATGCCAATGGTACATGAATTGGGGCCATACTCAGCCAAGAATACAAACCTGTTGCTTATTTCAGTGAAAATTTGAATGAAAGCTGGTAGAAGTACTCGTCTTATGACAAGGAGTTCTATGTTGTCGTCCAATCACTGAAGCATTGGAGACACTATTTGTTGGGTAATGAATTTGTTTTGTTTTCTGATAATTTTGCATTATAGTACATTATGCAGTAGCATAATATGAACCACAAGCATGCAAAGTGGGTTGAGTACTTGCAGAGTTTCACGTTTGTATTGAAGCATATTAGTGGACACGCCAACAAGGTAGCAGATGTGTTGAGCAGAAGAGCTTTTCTCTTGCAGGAGAGCATGATAGAAGTGTTGGGATTTGAACACCTGAAAGACTTGTATGAAACAGATGTGGATTTCAGGGAGGCTTATGAAGCCTACCAGAACCCTTTTTTGAGAAACAATAGTCCATGGCTGGACTATAACTTATAGGAGAAACTGTTGTTCAAAGGAGGACAACTATGTATTCCCTATTGTTCGATGAGGGAGAAAATCATCCGGGAGAAGCACAGCGGAGGTCTTGCTGGACATATCGGCATTGATAAGACCTTAGATCAGCTCAATCACTTTTATTACTGGCCGAAGATGCGAAGGGATGTGCAGTGATTTGTAACTAGGTGTAAAGTGTGTCAGTTCGCGAAAGGACACAGTCAAAATACAAGACTCTACACACCACTACCTATTCCAAGTAGACCTTGGGATTCAGTCAGCTTGGAATTTGTCTTAGGTCTGCCAAGAACAAAGTGCGGTTATGACTCTGTGATGGTGGTAGTGGACCCGTTCTTGAAAATCGCATATTTCATTCCTTGTAGAAAAACTAGTGATGCCACTCATGTAGCACACTTTTTTTTCACGGATATTGTCAGACCACACAGTTTTCCTAAGTCAATTATCTCCGATAGGGATGTGAAGTTCACAGGACATTTCTGGCCCACCCTGTGGAAGAAGTTGGACACACGGTTGAACTTCATCTCCACTTATCACCCACAGAATGATGGGCAGATGGAGGTGGTGAAGAGGAGTTTGGGAAACCTGCTACAGAGTTTGATTGGAAAAAATTCATGAATGTGGGATTGTGTACTTTCCTAGGTGGAATTCCCTTACAACGATTCACCGAATTGAAGCATAAGATACAATCCTTTTCAGATCTTGTATGGCATGCATCCTCTCAAAGTGCATGAGTTACGAGATCTAGGACAGTTGGAAAGAAGGAGTGCTGATGGGGAGATTTTGCTAAAGAAATGAATGACCTACATGACCAGGTAAAATCTAAGTTGCAAGATAGCAGTCCGAGGTATAAACAGAAAGAAGATCTAAAACGGTGGGAGGTACAATTTAATGTGGGAGATGAATTTCTCACACATTTACGAAAAGAAAGGTTCCCTAAGGGTGAGTACAACAAATTGAAGTTTAAAAAAATTGGCCCTTGCAAAATTCTGCGTAAATTCTCTACAAATGCCTATGAATTACAACTACCCCCAGGAATAGGCATATCACCTATCTTCAATGTGGCAGACCTATTTCCATACACTGTCAGTCCTGAAGACAACAGTTCAACATGGCCATAATGGGACACCTAGACGGAAATCAATTCTTGGATGAGGAAAATGCCTTTGGCTCAGCCCCTTGATATCGAGAGAATTCTCGACACACAGGTGGCCAAACGAACTCGCAGAAAAGAGTACCTTTAGTACCTTGTCAAGTGGAAGAACTGACCCATTGAGGACAGTATGTGGCTTGATGTGGCATAGATATAACATGCAGGATATTCTATGGAGGAGCTCATGGAACGGAGCCATGAATTTTTGTTACCCCGGGAGCCTGATGCAAGAGCATCCAACTCAGGATGAACAAATACAAAAGTGTTTGTCTCACAGGTTTAAAGGTCATTGTACTTGATATTTTCATTAGATTTCCTTAGTTTTTTAGCATTTAAGACTTAACAACAAGTTATTTTTTTTAATTTCATTATAATTTATTTTTAGTCACTGTTTTAAAATGAAGTATAGAATTTAAGTGAATAGGAATTAATAGTTATCCAATGTAACTACATGTAACTGTTGACAATTTCTAAAACTGTTCAACAAATCATACAAAAGGGAAAAAATGAGACATTTGTAAGATTGGATTCCATCATAGCAGAAAATGAATAAATATCATACAAGAGATTTTGAAAATTCATCTGAATCCATTCGCAGCAAAATACATTTATTTCTATATTCATAATTGAATTCATTCATAAACAATGGCAAGAATTGGCTGAATAATTCTTTTTGCAGGCATTTAAGAAACAACCGAGAGCAAGTGGGAGTGACTACATCGATGCATATGAAAGAGGCTACAGACAAGAGCCGAGATATCCATTAACAACAAATATCTACAATATAGAAACACGCTGAGTGTTGTGGCAAAGAAAATCACAGGTATCATTAAAACTGAAACAATACATTTTTCTTTCGAGCATTATCAAAGTAGTTTATTACAAATACCAAAAAAACCATTGCAGTCCAAAGATATGATTAAATATATTGCATGTTCGACTAAGGAAACAGGTTCAAAACCCAGGTACTGAAACCCTACAACCAACAGCGAATACCAAGACCGGAGACAAATAAACCCTGACTGGAAAGTTAAGAGCCACGACCACATATAGATCCCCAAACCACTTACAGACAGAAGACTATCCATACCAAAATGTTAACAGAGAAATCAACAAAGAAGACGACTGATAGGGAAGTCGAGGCTCATACCCTCAAAACCTTAATTGCTAGAAGTGACTACAGGAAAAGACCCTACCCGTTTGGGTTAGCAACAGTAGAGTCGAAGACCACACCTAGAGCACCCAACAAACAACCTACAAAGACAAACCCAGATGTTAGAATTGCGAGAAAGTTAAAACCCTGTGACAGAGAAATGAACGGTGAGAGTTTGTAAGCTTATGCTTACCAAAAGAGCAACATCAAACTGGAGGAAGGATTCGACGGGTCACTAACCAGCAAGGGAAGCCTTCTCACGAAGGTTCAAATTCCTTAGTATAACCAGGAAAATCAACTAGAAACTAAAGCAGAGAAGGAGGACTTACCATTGTGAAGTCGATGAGTTGAGGTCGAATGCTGAGTTCCCTGATGGCTGCGACCTGACATACCACAGTCAAATAACTAGTTAAACAGCAGAACGCATATAGTGAGAGGATAAAATAGTATAATAAAAAATGCATTCAGGACATAGCAACCACAAATAACACCCACAAAACCTTCAGGGCGGAGGAGCCCATTTGGAGACAACAGAGAACCAAGTCTCGAAACCCTCAAGCTCATTGACAGAGCAAGAAATACAAATAGAGCCATTACACCAACAAAATCTAGCTAGCAGAGCAGAGAGGTGGTTAAATATTGCAGATAGAGCCCAGTAAACAGAGCAGGAGATGTGGCCACATGCAAGTCAAAGCGTCACTAAAACAAACCACCATAATAGTAGAGAAACAGTCGAAAAAATATCATAGTCATAAGAGAACAAAGTAAAATTCCAAGTGAACAGAGGTTAGGCACATATGTAAGGGCAGGATCATAGATTCCGAGGACAGGTCAGGTGTCCTCCTCACACCAACCAAAAGTACAAGCAATTAATCAATAATAAAAAAAATATTAGTTATAAAATCACCAAGAATCTGATAATCACAATCACCACATTAATCATAAAATAATTATTGATTAATCGCAGAGTTTAAGAAGGGCTCATCCCATCATGATTTGTATTTATGGTAGTTTAATATTTTATTAAACATTAAAATTAATTATTAGGATAATAGTTTAAAATTATGGTGATAATGTTACTTATATTAATTTGAAATTTAATTAAGTTTTATACATAGTTTTTATTTTTAATTAAGAGATAATATATATGGTTTTAAAATAATTATTATATACTTGCAATTATTAGTATTATACTTACACTTTTTTTTTTAGTTAAATAGTTAAAAGTAGGTGTTTCTTAATAGAAGGGTTTGAATTCAAATCCAAAAATAATAAAGTATATATATTTTACAAACTTTTGTAATTAAATTGATGTATAATGCTTTAAAAATATATTGTTATTATTAAGAATTAATAGACAAAGTAAAATGAAATTACAATCGAAATAAAAATTTAAAATAAAAAATTATTTACTACAAAATTATTTGAAAGAAATATAATAATAATAATAATGTATTAATAGCATGGCCAATTTACATTCAATTAATGTGTATGAAATCCTATATTTATGAGAGAAAGGACATATAGTTATTTGATTGCTAAAATTCATACAACTACATTGACTTCTATTCTTTAAAATTTATGAAAAAGTGGCCAAGGACCTTACATTGTTTGTTGCATGAACCCAAAGTAAAAATTTACATTTACAATTGTGATATGTAATCTGACTTGCAACTACTCAAATCTAGACATTAATTTTTGTTGACTCAAGTCTCATAAGACATAGCTTGCAGATCAATTCCACAACCATTATCAGGTCAACATTATGTAATGCAACATTTAACAGGCATATGTATGTTTAAGATATGTAATTATGTACTACAACATCCAAATCTGTATGCCCCGTACCAAATGCAAGCTGATTATAGCTGGATTTAAAAAGTAGGGAAGACTAATGTCCACTTCTATTAATGTGGCTACTAGATTTTCCATCCATTCAATTCCGTGACATGTTTCCTCCCTGTCTCACATACATGTGAACCTAAGCCGTCATCGCTCTCAGCCTCACTTTTGTTTTTTAGATGTGTGTATGGAGATAAGGAGGCCTACATAAGAAATTATTCCTCCATAGGAATGATCACTGATGATCGTCTCATACAATGACATACATACATATATATACATGCATATAAACACAAGCATAAAACAATCATTATCCCTGACACCTGAGCATACAACAACATACATACATATATAAAAATATATAGACATCAACATAATCATATTCACAACAAAATTACTAGATATTATAAGGTTAGGGTTAAGAGAACTCCCTTTAGTTGTGCATAACATACATAACATTCACACCAATAGTTCCCAACCTAGCTAATGCATATGATGCTTCAAATCCATTTACTTCACCTTTCATGTTACCTTTCTCATGATTGTACTTACCGCCATCCATTTACCCCAATGGACCCAACCAATCCAACTCGTTATCATATTCTTACCTTCAACTGCCCTTATACATGCACTGACTTCATCCAAATCTTACATTACTTGTTAGGTTATATTCATCTCTCCCCAAGTTCCATTAACTTTCCTCCTTAGCAAACAAAATTCCCAAAACCCTCAAAATATAAAAGACAAGAACGAGAAACAAACAAGAAGGAAGCCATGAAAAACAAATAGCAATGTGGCACCAAAAACAACATGGCATGGCCATGTACTAGGAAAAACAAAACTATAAATCAAGTGCAATAGATCACAGAGAACCAAAAGCACAATATTCTCAATAGACACCATGACTCAAGGGGGTTCGAGGGAAAGCCCAACAGGAGCCTTATTCAAGATTTCATAGAATTCTCTATTATCATACAATTCTCTCACTCATATTTCCATACACACATATTGTCAGTGCATACATAAATATAATAATATATTGGTTTCCTTACCTTTTTGTGCAAATCATGCTACCTTGTGACTGAACACATACATATGTCATTTCTCAAGGGACTCCAATTCCTTGAAAAATCCATGCATAACTTGAACCAACTATTATAACTTCCAAATACATGTTCATAAATATAGAATATATCCACATAATGTCAGACAAAATCAAGGTAAGAAGACTTCATGTACTCATGCAAGTGCTCATTCATTTGGAACTGCGGTTTCCAAATAGTGTTAAAGGAATTCTTACACAATTCTTTCCTTTCACCTTTTAGCTTAGTATAGTGGGGTTTGACTATGTACTATCACATCACCCAACTATTAGTTATATAGACAAATCAACTATTAAATTTTCATGCTAACACCAAGTATGTCTCCCTGCAAGTGTTCACACATTTCAGTCACATATTCCAAATATCAATTCACCATGTATATTAATTTGAAACCAACCTTTACTAATACTAATAGCCATGTCGTAATAAAAAATAAACTCATAATCGTAAATCATAATAATACAACTATCACCTACTTAGACTCAATTTTTCTCAACACATATCATGTTAATACAAGCATCTTAAAACAATATCATTCCTTCTTGCAATTATATAGAGAAATATTCATACCATGCAAATAATCAAACATTCAAACAACCTATGAAAATACCATGTTAACTAAACTAAATAGATGACATAATCAAAGTTATACCTCCATGTATCTCACACGAGGTTATCGCATATGAAAAAGTCAATCCAAATTAGGACAATACAATATCACATTTAAATATACTCATACTTGAATATCATAACCATAGCCATTTGCACAAGCCGATCCAAATTAAAATGATACATACAACATCAAGATCCTAAATACAATGACCACAAGCATCATGTGTATGACTGCAATGCATATACAACAGGTTAACTACCGTACATGACTATTTAACGGATGTGCATATGACTGCACTTATCTAGCATCTACCACGCATGTAACTACAACAACGATAGAATGATACAAATGTGCTTAACTACAATACATATAGCAACCACTAACCATCATAACTTCATGCCCATCATAAAAACCTGTATGACAATATGATCTTACCCCGATGTTGAATTAATCCTTCTTCCTTGAGAGCACCCATATGTTGAGTTAATCCTTCTTCCAGCCACCTAATTGTGCATCAATTTACGTGTGTTGTGAGTGTAGTTTCTGGTCGAGCGCATAAATGGAATTACTCAAGAGGAAGTAATAGCCTACCTAGATGTTGTAACCTTTCTCTAATAATATGCTTCTCCTTCTCTATCTCAGCCAACATATCAACATCATAACATACAAACAATATCATGGTAAAAAATTATTGCAACAATGAGTATCACAATACAAGCATAAAAAAAACATAGACAACTAACATGCCTGCATGACAAACACAATCCTCCCATCCAATCTAAGTATTTGAATGTGGGAGCTCTGATACCATTCTGTAACACTCTCCTCCCACATTTACCCAAGTTCACTGGTCTACCATAGTAAACATGTGATGAAGAGTTACTATGATATGAACCAACCTCCTAGATACAATTAATAAAGTGGGTCGAAAAAATAGAAACTTACGGACCTTCCTCATGAGCTACAGGACCCTGAGGAGCTAAACAACCACTCGAGGTGCCTAAAACCTGAGCTAGAATTATTTTTACTTACCTAGACTCCCATTCGCATGCATAATCCTACATACATGCAACTGCAATCCTTTAGTCACATGCATAATCATGCAAACCAGCGATTGCAGTCCCAATTTCTTAGTTCTAAGCTTGCGACCCCAATATGTCAGTGAATTTTTCAGGGCTAGTCTCCATATGAATACCCAGAACTTAATGAAACTTTCCATAATGGTAAATAACATTAAGACAAATAAATTAATACAAAACTTGATCAAGGACTTCACCTAACCAGGTGTGACCTTGACAAACATTTTGTTAAACACTTTACGAACATGTAATCTATAGGTCAAAAGTGCATATTTGAACATAGGGGTCTCCTATTTATATACAAATAATCAAGAAGGTCACATGCCCTCTCATAATATATGAAATAACATATATTAGTTCATGCATTCAATAACCATTCATTTACCAATCAAAACATGTTAAGATGCATAACTACAATCTCTCATGAAATCATGTTTATAACCAACATATAATCAAAATAATAACAATTATGGGACATCCATCAAAGACACATAATAAAAAGTGTAAATACTCATTAAATACAAGAGGATAATAACTCCTATTAACATATGCAAAATCCAACCAAGTTAGGGGCTTCCATGTAATGCCTGACCATATATTGGGATGAGCCAACTCTTTCTTTCAGCTAGTCACCCCCGCATCGTATTCCAAGCATGAATATGGGCTCTCATGGAATAAAACAACCAAAACTAACCCAAGGAGTACAAATTCCAAACCACATTAACCCCAAACTAGTGATTCCACCTCACGGTCATACATCACTAACACTAACTAGATCGCTCTCTACTCAAGTTGTCAAGGGATGCAGAGTATTTTTCCCAATCACAGCTCTAGGAACTAATAAATCAATCCACAATATTCTAGGGCTCTAGACTATTTGTTTAACCGAGGTTCTCGGACTAGTAACTCAACACACCAAGGGCTCTAGAGAATTTTTCCAACCAAGGCTCTAGGATTAGTAACTCAATCCAAGATATACTAGGGATTGAGAGCATTTGTTCCAACCAATGGCCTCAGGAACTAGTAACTCAACCCAAATCCATAAGGAACATGAGCACTAATCCGAAAAGAATAAATTGGGAAACCCACAACACCATGGCTATCCACGAAATCGTAAGGCTAGGAAAAACCATTATCAATCTAGGCAATCCTCTATGCCAATGAAAAATCATAACCGAGAAACCACATGTGTGTACCATGCATGAAAAAACTAGCAAGGAAATCATACATGCAACTCAATACCTGAAAAGTAATCCAATTGTAATTGTTGATCCAATTGTTCCCTTACACTTTCTTGTTTTACTTTTCCTTCTTTCTCCAAATTCAATGTGCTCTAAAATTTTTCCATGAAAGCTCTAAATGTGTAAGAGTATGAGAGAAAGAATAGAGAGAGAGAGCTCCACCATAGAACGGACAAAATATTCAACTGAAACAATTCCGTGAAATGATCCTTAGAAGCCTTTTTATCATTGAGGCCTTTATTTTCTTCAATTTCCTCTATTTTTCCTCCAATTTTCTCCTCATGCAAATTTGTGATATTTCATCTTCCTTTTCTCCCATTTTTCTTTATTTTCATATATAAATTACGATTAACGTCTATTTTCCTTTGACAATTTCCATAACCATTAATTAACCGAAATGAACACCCACTAGGATGTTTTTCCCACCATTCATCTTGGAATACGTGTCTGGTGACCATGGTATTATATTTTTTTACATGGAAATTCAACGAAGGGTTGTTACAATAATTCATCATAGATTACACACTGCATAACCATGCAAACACAAACAAAAAGAAAAATAATTACTCAAAATAGTTGTCCCACTTATATGTTTCTTATGTAATTGAGTCTGCCACAAAATTAAGGGCATAGAATGGTCCTTCCAACCAATGAGAATCAGTAACTCTACTAAGACTCCCCCTAAGCCATCTTCATATCTAGAACAATTTCAGAACATAGACCTTAATAGGTCCAACCCAAAACTTCTATGCTCCCAACCAAATTCAGTCTAATGTTTTAAATTGAGCACACAAAATTTAGTTGAAGTTCCACTAGCCAAGAGGCTCACTAATTCCATGTTTTGGAAGTTTCATCCCTCCTTCCGTAATGTCCCTTCATAGGTATGAAGTTTTCAATTTTGCAATATGTATCCTCTTCAAGGTTTCCTCTATTTTCTCTAACCTCTCAGCTTTTTTTTCTCAAATTGAGATAATTTTTCTCTAGAAAGAAAAGTTTAGACATGAAATTGTCTTTGCCTATAATTGTCCTTCAAATATTCTAAAATATGAAACTCTCTTATATCATTACTTTCCTCATAATTTTATGGCTAAATATTTAATAACTTTATTAATAAAAGTTAAAAAATTTATATGTAAATATTATTCATATCGAAGTTTTAACATAGTTCATACTCTACCATATAAATAACAAAGTCACTTCAATATTTACGCATTTAACAAAAGGTATTACACTCATATAATAATTATTACTTTAAACTAAATTTAAAAGCCTTACAATATTTCTCCCGTTAACTTGAAAGACTTGAATCTAGCTAGCTTAATATAACAATGGTTACTAGCCATGAATCCTTCAATTTCAAAATATCCACTCATTTAAAGTTAGTATTTAGATAATAAATCCGAGATTTTACAAATCTATTAAGATAACAACCATCTCAATCTTTTTCTTTATAACCTTCTTGCTGAGATGACAATTAAAAGATTTGTTTTCATAAATATTCATAAATACCGCAAATATTTATAAATCCATCTTATATTACAAAAATTTAAATATAATTAATTTCAACTAAATAATGTTAATTATCTCTTTAAATTTATTTTTTTCAAAAATTTTGAATTATTTAATATTTCTTATTAACATAAGTTATTTATCAAAATATATCTATCATGATAATCTTAAATTTTCTTTTAAATATTTAAATCTCTCTAATATTTAATATTTAATAAAATTATTCTTTAAATAATACTAATTCTAAAAATTAGGGAAATTTAAAAAGAAATCAATAAAAACAATAATATATAATTTGTTATTTGATAATCTAAAATAAATAATAAACTAATAAAAATTAAAAAATTTAAGAACCCATCGGCTCTCTTATTTCTTCCTTCACTCTATTTATTTCCCCAATCTCTTTTTTTCTTAGCAAATTTGTTGTGATGATGAGTCTTGATTTAGACTCGAAACGTGTAATTGTGAATTTTCCGAATATTACACAAAATTTTCTTTCGTTATTCTAACCATAATTTACAAGAAAACATATTCCAAAATTACAAGTTTGAGAAATATCATATAAATTTGCTTCAATTATTATATATTTATTTGTTTTTTATTATTTAAAATCAATTGCTTAAGTAAAAACATCAACTGTAATTTTCAAAGGTTTAAAATCAAAACATATATTATATTATAATTCAAAATAATTGTTTAATATATCTAAATATAATTAACTAAATTCTGTTCAAAATAAGTAATTGACTTTAATAATAAAAATCATTATTATTATTAAATTAATGATACACATTCCTTCGGGAAGTACTTGTTGACCCATTCATAGAAAAAATTTAGTTTTGGTCTCAACTTACTTGTATGGATAACTCACTTGTATGGATAAAGCCAAAGGCCAAACTAAGCAATTTGAAAAATGCTAATGGTTTGATTTACTTACAAGATGAGCAATCATTTTGAAATTAAATTTAAGTGTTTGGTGTATTTCAAAGATCAGGATTCATTCTGAATTTAAATTACTGAAATTTATAAAAGTAATTAACATATTTAAAATAAAAAAAATAATTAAATTTTAGATTTAACAATAAAATTAATATTAATAAATTGATGATTAATTTATAATTTTAAGTAGATATTTGGTTTTGAGTGTTTTCATTTATTTAGAGATAAAATTTACATTACTTTGAATAAAACAAATTAAATTAAATTGAAACGTTTAGAGAGAAATGAATTCAAATATAAATTTTTTTAGTTAACATAAAGACCTTTTTAAATCCACGACAAGAATCATCCATTATAACTATATATATCTTTTTTATATTAAGTAAAAATAAAATATATGAAAAATAAAATATATATAAAAATAAACTTTTCCTCGAATCTACACATCATCTCTAATATTAAGTTGTTCATTCAACTTTTAAATATTTACGTCGTAAGGCGTATTTATTTGAAAACACCTTTGCTGGGTGTCGCTGTGTCATACTCTGAGCCCTTTGATGTTTTGTTAGACGATTGAATCGTCATCAGCCATGGATTTGATTTGGATCAGTTGCCAAGCAGTTGTGACTTTCGGTAGTCATCATCCCGCCCAGAAACCGTTACCTCTTCCAACATCATAGGTTCTTGGCCCGCTAATGAAATATCGGGCTCTTTCCATTTCCTCCTTCAAGGGGTGGGGGACCTGAGACAACGATGTTTTGAGGAAGGAACCTTATTCTACATGTTTAATATCATCGGCTGGAGCCGGATCACAGTCCTTACCTTTGGGGTGGCTTGGTTAGATGGGAGACAAGGTCCCTTTCCAGGCTTGTCGATTCAACTGATTCCCCTCGGGGGAGCCATTGTGCGGCTGAGTGTCCTTCCCTTGGGCGTTCTAATCCCTTTCAATAGCTGTATCGTAAGGCAAACGTAGTAGCATAGAGAGCAGAGGCATCGAAGGCATCATAGGCTTTGGCACCACCTGCCCTGGATAATTAGAGATTGCCTCCTTTTCTCGTGAGATCCATGAAAAAGCGATAGTTAGCAATTTCTGTTAATAAAGTGGGGTGATTTGATCAATGCCGAAACTCGAGGTCTAAGCCCTGCTGCCTCCCGACTACCTGCCTGATGTTTATAGTCAAAGGAATGGCGTAGAGAGTAGGGATAACATAATAAGTGTTATTACTCCGTATCTCTGTCAAGTTGGACGTTTGCAGGTTGAATGTTTGGTGTTTGTTTCTCTGGAGTATAACATGGCCGTGCTTTTATTTTTCAGGTTTCCATCTGATTTTTTAAGTTCTTGGATGAGTAGAGGGTTTTAGTTTGTTATTTGAAGAGATTTGAGATTTACCCGGTAATCTCAATGCATTGGAGTGGATGCATTGGAGTGGAGTGTAAGCAGAGCAGATAAGTTTTCCCACTGATTTGATTCGAGTAGAATGGATCATAGGCAGAGCATGGAAAATTAAACCCTTGAATGGACGCTTGCAGGTTGAATGTTTGGTGTTTGTTTCTCTAGAGTATAATGCAGCCATGGATCTTTCGTTGGAGGGAACCACACAATCTTATCTTCACTCTAAACATCTGCTCTCTACTTCCAATAACGCCAATTTCACAGGCGCTGTCAAGGACTGCTTGGAGTTCCGGCAGGGTTCTTGAGATATTTAGGGAAAAGCAGGACCCAGGAGCTGAACCCAAGGAATATCAAAGACGTTAAGGTCTGGATGAGCGCAGCCCTGACTTATCAGAATGATTGCAGTTCGGCTCTCAGTTTTGTTAATACCATGCAGGTCGTGGAAAGAGTCATGGGAGAGCTGGTTACAGTCACGAGCTTGACCAGCAATGCCCTCAACATGGTAGATGCTCTGGATACATACGGACAGAATATGGTCCTATGGAGGCCTCCCAAAACAGAGAGATCATCCAATTCCTCTAGTACTGCAGATTATTACCATCATTATAATGAAATTTGGGATGTATTAGAGATTGATGAAATGGTTCCGGATGTTACTGTGTCCATGGATGAATCCTCCATGAGCATTCAACAGGCGGTGAACAGTGCACCGGATAAATCTGAGCGGAGATTTGTGATACACATAATGGCTGGGGTGTATAAGGAGATTGTTAGGATTCCTCCCAGTAAAAATAATCTTATGTTTGTGGGTGATGGCATGGGGAAGACTGTGATCACGAGGTCTATGCGGGTGCCATCCCTGCCTGGAGTTCCAAGTACATATGGCTCTGCACCTGTTGGTAATGCTCATCATAGTTCCTCTTTTTCTTCATATTAAGTTGGAATTTATTTCTTTACCTGGGTTTGGTTTTTTTATTGTGTTTGATCATGGTGTGATTCCTGGCAGATTTTAGATGCCTTGAATTGAAATTGGAAAATCTGCTCTTCCATCATGTTTTGATTATTACACATGGTTCTTGCAGACCACATCCCTCTGTGATTTTTCGGGTCAACTCTCTGCCCATATTCCCTCTTCTCTCACCTTCTGTCACTAATTCACCCCAAGATACATTAAAAGAGCTATTAGAATCTTGAGCCCCAGCAAAGAAGTAGATGAGTAAGGTTTGCAAGCTGAATTTCATACACATGCATTGGTTAATTTGCTTACTACATTTTTGATCTCTTTAATCGTGTTGTTTGCATTGGCTTTCCCTCTTCATGGTCTCAAAATATCATCCACCCCATCTTCCAATTGAAGGATATCTCTGATGCAAATAATTACAGGAATATTATGATTGGGCGTGCCTTTGTAAAACTCTATGTTCTGGTCGTGAACTTGTGGCTTTCTCTACAATTTTAACATTCAATATTGCGATGAGACCATTCCTGAGAAACTGTCAACAATGACTGAGTTTTACGTCCAGTTTTTACAACAAAAATTGCGGCAATATCCCTTTATCAAATGTTGCATAAGGCTCTTCATTGCATCTCATTACCTAATGGATATGCAGTTCTTGTTATTGCTGTGAACTTACATCTTTATTTTAGGGTGCTATATATACATCAAATCATATTTGAATTTATTGACAGTTGATTTGACTAAAGTTATGTAGAGTTGTTTGGTGACTAAAAGTTATGCAGAGTGATTTTGTGACCTTACTTATTGTAATTTGATACTATTTTGTTTTTTACATTATGCATAGTTTATCCATGCACACATACTATCTTTTAACAAGTTTCAAGTAGGGTGATTTGCAAGGTTGTTTCATGGAAGATCCTAGCAAGACTTTGGCCAATGGTGTTTATCCGGTGTCTAGATTTTCCCACTCTGCTACTGTTGTTGGGAAAAGAATAGTAAGTATCTAAGGAACACCAGCTTATTTACAATAGACATGTGCAGGTTCTTGACTGGTGTAAAATTACATGTTTCTAAATCCCAAAATATTTTTTTATTTTTGGGGTAAAGACTTCTAAATTTCCATTAATCATTTACCTTCTGGCAGTACATATTTGGAGGGGATCAAGGAGGTAACCTGGCTAATGATGTGCAAATTCTGGATACATTGACTTGCAAATGGTAAGCTAGACGACTAACTGACAGACCTATCTCAGCTAAGATGATTCGTATTTACCAGGGTTCATATAATTCTGTTACACTGATAGGATTACTCCAATGGTTTTTGGAACCAAGCCATCACCTCGATGAGGCCACTCTGTTGTACCTCTGAACGATGATCGGATATTGATTCTTGGTGGTACTTCTAAAACCAAGGACACCATCTGGTTTCTAGAGGTTAGAATCATGTTGATATAATGCTGAACATTAAAATAAAATCTAGTTTCTAGAGGTCAGAGTCATTTTGATACAACGTTGAACAATAAAATCTTTGTGTTTTTTTAATGAAAATTGAAAAGATCAATATTAACTTAATATACGATATGAGTAGGTTGACACTCCTTTCGTTAGAGAGCAGAAAGAGATACAAAGGAAGGAAGTTGTAGCTTGGAGCAAGTGTGCGATAGGTGACAGTCCTCAACCAATGGTGATTAGTGGACCATCTGGTGTTGGTAAGGGAACCTTGATATCTAAACTCATGAAAGAATTTCCATCTACTTTTGGGTTCTCTGTAAGTCATACAACACGACTTCCAAGGGAGAAAGAGATGGCTGGAGTACATTATCACTTTACCCACTGTGGGGTTATGGAAATGGAGGTCCTGCAAGGAAAGTTCCTTTAATCTGCAAATGTCCATGGCAATTTGTATGGAACAAGTATTGCAGCCATGGAGGCAGTGGCTGATGCTGGGAAGGTAGACTTGATCCTTTTTTTCGTGACTTGTAGATAGTTTTCAGTAATGGATTCTTGAACTAATGTTGGCCATAGTAATTCTATTTTAATTGTTCCTCCTTTCTATTAGTTTGATTTTCAGCTAGGTGGTTTTGGTTTAGTTGAACCCCAACTTTCTCTTACATAGAAGCGTCAATTGTAGAGATGCATTTTGGACATCGATGTTCAGGGGGCTAGGGCTGTGAGGAACAGTACATTAGATGCTATTTTCATCTTTATTTGTCCACCATCATTTGATGATCTTGAGAAACGCTTGCGTGGAAGGTACATACAAAAATCTGGTTTATGTTTTTTAGTGGCTTGATCATGCTTTTAAATTGTTATGGTAGAAGGTAAATAGTAAATACAGAATGTTAAAACTCAGTATCATGGATATGGAATTTGATAAAAGGTATTTTACTCCAGGGGAACAGAAGAAAAGGATAAGATCCAAAAGCGTCTGAGAAATGCAAAGGAAGATCTCGAGCTTGGGAGAAACTCGATGCTATTTGACCACATTTTGGTTAATGATGACCTGGAGACATGCTATCAGAGTCTGAAGGTAGGTTACTTCTTGAGGCTTTGTTTGCATTAGAGAGTTTGATATTTTGATCTGAAGGAAAGAAAATTGTTTTAAATTCATTATTTTTCATATGAAGGAAATTCTTGGCCTGAATGAGGGGTTCTTACCATTAGCAGCAACAAATGATCTCCGCAAGTCTTGTAAGTACCTGTTTTATTTTCCTTGTAATTTCCATGTTTTACTTCATAAGAGGGTGGCCTGTAAGGTTTTACCAAATGTGGGTCATTATTTGGCATGCATAATAAAAATAGCTTTGGTGGATGTCGAGCTTCTACCTGGCCATTCTGCATCATTAGTGGATCAAAAAGTAACAGTGTATGGGGGTATGACAGCAGATGGAAGAGCATCAAATAATACGTAAGTGAACATTTTCTGGACAATCGTCTTTCTCAGACAATATCTTAACCCTGCTGCCGATGTGGGAATTCTTTGTTTCCTAAATAAAAATTTCAGGGCACTGATTTTTAAAACTCTTTGGGTTGCAGACATGTACTGGATGTGTCTTCCCTGGGAGGTGGAGCTCCAGGAAGAACTTGAGGCCTAAGACCTTATAGATTGGATAAAATTTCTTATCCTTACAGTTGTGTCAAGCAAGGAGCACAGTCAGCAGACCAGAAAAAGATTCAGTCTAAAGTTCTTGTTGCAGAAGACATGGAAGTTGGTCACCAGTAGAAATTTTGATGATATGGAGAGCCTGATTTTATCCAAATCTATACAACTTTTTAGATTTGGTGATCGTTAGATCTCATCAACTATTTATAAGGAAAAGTAGATCTATTGGGGTGTTGGCTTAGAAACCAGTACTGCATAACCTCATATTCAGATTAGGAATAGAATTTTAATAGGGAAAGTTCTGAGGCTTCTGTACTAGTAGGGATGATAATTGCATAAAAAGTCTGATCTAGATTGATGCTAATACTAACAGTAGTGATTTTTTAGGACCCTAAAGTTGTAGTTGAAGTTCTGATTTATTGGAGGTCCATGATAGATTTGGTTTTTCACAAGTGTAGATCCCAAGTGGTTTCGCCATTCTTGATTCGTGCAAATTATATAATCAATTTGCTCTTTTGTAGACAGAAAGCGAGTCACTGGTTCTGATTTACGGTACTACCCATAGAAAAATATGATTTTTTGTTGGATGCATTTGGTTATTTATGCATCTTTGTTCAGACTGGCCTGTGAAGCCCTAGCAGATGTACTCTATTTTTCCCCACATTAATCACGTAATGATCAAGTGGAATTGATCTAGTAGCTAAGAATTTCAGCTACATTTATATTTCACATGAGGATGAGTATCTATCCCAGATTGGCAGTAGCCCATAATTTGATATCCAGCTTGATGTAACCTCTTTTCACATGACATCTAAGTGGTATCAGGCAAGTTTTACTTTTTAATATTTGTTTTAAAACTTAGGTTTAGTTTCTTCATTTAAAAATAAACTACATTATGCTAATGTGATGCCGGTTTGGCGAGGGTGAACTGTTTTGGAAATTCATATTTTTAAAGAACTGTGTTGTCGAGGTGGTGTGGCAAGCAGCAGGCATAGGCAGAGCTGAAGCAAGGATAGAAGAACCCATGTAACTCTGGTTGGTGATGTGATTATTTTCCCTTGTGACCTTATAATTATGCAGATAGCATGAATAAAATTGCTTAAGAACAATACCAAAAAAATGTTTGATCATTTAGGACTACCATACAAAGGAAATTCAAATTGAAGCATGCTCAAGTGAGTCAATATGTTACTAAATCATCTAAACAAAAAAATCTAAAGCAAAGGACCAATTTATCTTTTTCGGCCTCCTCTAATGGTTTCCAATCGCTTGTGTAAGAAGAAAGACCAATTTAATTTTTTTGGGTTCCTCTAATGGTTTTTAATCACTTATGTGTAAGAGGAGTTGCCATTACTTATACATCTATGGTTGTCTGATTCATAGCCCTTAGGTTTAGTTTAAGGGCTGCCTTTCATCCCAAAGCTTAGAAAGGGTTATTCGTCTCTCTTAATGCTTGACCGACAATAATTCCATATGTATTTTCAGGACATCTCTTCTGAGATGCATTTTTCTGACACAATTATCAGGCCTATAGTACTATATGGCGTTGAAATCTTGGGGTCTACCTCGTTACCACCTGATTGGACTCAAGTTGAGACAGTCCAATTCCTCATGCTAAAGTGTATGATTTAGCATAAACAAGCAGTTCCATAAGCCATTGTACCAACAGTTTGGCATTCATCCCTTTTGCCTTGAGATCAGTTTTAGACTTGTCTTCTTTCTTCACGGGAAACCCTATTTGGAACTTTTTTCTTTTGAGATTGCCTCCACAGGCCCCTTTGTCTAGCGAATATGCTTCTTTTTCAGAGGCCTCTTCAGTTCTTCAATGAATGAGAGCCTCGCTCTTTTTAGCTATTCTTAGATGCCCCTAGAAACATCCTAGCCCCTAAATGGAGATAAACCGCAGAGACATTACTTATATATTTTTTTTTAGGTCATGAGCTTATGTTATACCACAACCAAATAGAGTTTTCTCCTCATGTTGTTTTCTATCACTTAAGTTGTTATTATTTACTTCTATATTCAGTGTGTGGAGTATACAAGACAATCCATTTTTGCATGGAAAGCAATGAGTTTTGCCATAGCTGAAACTATAGAGACATTACAAGATGCAGACTGCTTACCTTGCAGTAAGAAATCCTTTGCCATAGCTAAAACTGCAGAGACATTACAAGATGTAGACTGCTTACCTTGCAGTAAGAAATCCCCAGCTGGTAAAGAAGAGGCCTCTGATAACTTAGACATAGGTACTGATTATATGGGTATTTATAGTTCCAAGTACATGCTTCGAGGGTCATTTGAAAATGCCCCAGTGTCAACATTTGAAGGCATACAAGCAGCTAAGGTGGAAGAATTGGTGGACAAAATTCCCACTGTAAAATTGGACAGTCCATTTCAGTGTATTAACCTCTATTTCTCTTCATAGTGGACCTGGCCATCAAATCTTCCAACGTTGGACTAAAAATGCCCAACGACTTGCCTGCAAGTCTGCTCACTGACGGGGAGCTTATTCTTATGAGCAGAGATTATCTCTGTCAAGGCCAAATTCATTTTACCAGTGGTCTGATTTCCTACTTGCAATGGGCTGGAGGTTGTCATCATTCCCTTGACATATTACTCAATTTCAAAGTGCTGTAGCAGATTGTTCAGGAGGTTGAG
Source organism: Pinus albicaulis (assembly GCA_034641835.2). NCBI lineage: Eukaryota > Viridiplantae > Streptophyta > Pinopsida > Pinales > Pinaceae > Pinus > Pinus albicaulis. The sequence goes on from CM076575.1 coordinate 1,724,193,383, forward strand.
TTAATACAGTGTGTGCTGAAGCGAGATTTCCAAGCTTGTAATATCTGTAATTTAATGAATTTATTTGCCCTTTTATCATTTGGAGAGAGTTCCAAGTTCCACACTAATCGTTTTTCTTGTAATATTCAAGATTATTCTCAAATAAAGTTCAGTTTTCTCTCAGATATCTATAGTTGTCATTTTTTTTATTTTCTCATGAAATGTTTGACGAAAGTTTGGTTCCTTGGAATATCATTTTGCTGAAGGTGTTCCTTTGGGTATTTATCAAAGTTTGCGCAACAACTGTTTGTTAAAAGGTGTCGAAGACAATTTAAAAACTGTGAAAAAATGGCATAAATTAGGTTTGGAATAGTACAAAGTTTGCATAATTGTTTATTAAAAGGTGTCAAAGAGAAAGTTTTAAAATTGTGAAGAAATTTGCATAAATTAAGAACATTATATATATATATATATATATTAAGTGATATTATTAGCTGCGATCATTATTATTATGGGTTGAATAAAATGTCAAATGTGAAATGGTAAATAGAGGAAAAAACGACTTACATTGGTTTATATTCCAAAGTTATGAATATTGATTTCATTAAATGAAACAGATTTGGACTATGATGTGTTCTTATAACTCCAATTCACTCCAATTCACTCCAATGCAGAACTTTTTTGTATAAATTTATTGAAATTCTATATCAATGGATTCATCAAATTATTTACAGTCGATCTCTTTCTAGCATCTTCCTTACGACGTTCCCTTTGCAACATTAGGTGCAATTTCTAGTTACATTTGTTTTAGGAGAAACTTATACATCAGTCAATTGTAGTTGGTGACTTCCCAATCCTTTTATCATCCTTATTACAATATCTCAAAACCTTTTTTATTACAATATCTCAAAACTTTTTTTATTTCATCTCATTCAAATATTGATAAAAATATCTAATTATTTTGAAGAAATTTCATTCTTTCAATTGTTGCTAGTGCATGGCAAAGAGGTTGATTTTCTCAGAAATATTATGGAATCCATGAGTGAAGGCCCATGAAGGAAAAAGGGAGGCGAGGGGTGGGCGAGTGGTTGTATTTGTTCTTCATTATACTCCCCTTTGATGGCATTTATTTTCTTTAATTTCTTCATCCAATCTACACACAAGTGTATAGTGTCATAGGCTTGAATAGGCTATGGGTTATAGTCCTTACTATGTGTCTTCTTGATGCTTATAGTTTCAACACCCTTGATTATAAAGATAATTTTGCTCCAGCTCCTCTCTGTGTGTGGTTTTATTTTGATTGAGGGGTACATTATAATTTCAGCGACTCCCCTCTCCCTTGAATTTGATTTTCATACTTCAACCTTTGTATCTTGCTGGAGTTGTCTTAAATCAGGAATGTAGTGGTTGAACACTTTGTACTTTATTTAGTGGATTTTAGTGCTCTAGGAAACACACACTCCTTTGGGAAATTCCTAAAATTGTATGAAGAATGGCTCAATCTAGGAAGATGTAGTGTGTTATGTGTGAGTTGGTCAAGGTAAGTAGAAGTGTGAAATGGTGTCAAAAAATAGTTGTTGAAACCTAGTAGTTGTTTTTAGTTTTGGATTTCCAATGGAAATGTTGGGAACAGTTATGTAATAGAATTAAATCTCCCAAGTCATCAATTTTTTTAGAGAAAAAACTCCAAATAATTTTAATTAATTAATTTATTAGAGAACTATACATAGAGATATGATTTTAAGAAGAAAATCTTCGTTTTACGACATGAAAAATTTGGGAAATAAATCATGAGAGGTTGCAGGAGAAAATTTCTTGGTAGAAATTAGCAAGTTGTTAGGATAAGAATAAGTTTATAAATCTTAGAAAATATTGCGGGTGCTTTTAGGATTTAGAAAGGCCATGGATAGGAAATATTTTGTAAATAAGGTAAAAGCAAGTGTACCTTCAAAAATATGAGTGATTTGTGGATTGATTTATGGATCTACTAAAATTTATTTTGTTTGTAAATGTTATTATAAATATTGTAAGCCTAAAGGGAAAACAAATGGCCAAATGAATGTAGAATCAGGGAAAGAAAGAAATGTATAATTATGAGTTTACGCATGTATAGCTTTCCTTTGTTTAATGAAAATCCAGATTCACCAAATCCTTTTTGTATGACTCTTTGTATTATTGCGTGTTATTTTAAATTCTTTGACATGTGGTGAATAATAGTTAATTGAAAAAATCAATGCATGTAATCTATATTGAGAAGTTGAATTTTGTAAGTAAATTCAAATTTTCCTACATAGAAGAGACATGGGAGAAAATTTTGATTATAGAAATTCAAAAGGTATACAATCACATTGTTATGGATACTGCTCAATTAAAGAAAATGTAAAACTTGAAACATGGATTTAAAGCATTTCAATAAATACAAAGAAGTAAATATTTAGCATTAGACCTTTACTTAGAATTTTTGTTATTTATGATGATTTGTATTATTAGTTTCCTCACTCTCTTGCATATTTTTTAATCTCCTAATTTAACGCAACAGTAGAAATGGAGGTGAATAAGCTCACACAAGACCTTTTCAACTCTTCACTTAGCCCTTGTTTATATCGGAACCAAAAGCCTTTGAATTTGTTTAAATTTTCCTTTATCTTTCCGATCTAATATACTCTCTAATCTGCTCAAAAGTATCATTAAACACCTTTTATAAATAAAAATCTATGTGTATTGCGCGCTCCAGATCTTGCCGATCGAACGGTTCAAATCACTTCGCAACATCGGCAGTCGGAAATGTAACATTCAATTACTGGCATTCTCCATAGCTCCGATGCGATATCAATATCCATAGTTAAATGCGATATTAATATACACAGTTCCGATGCGATATCAATCTCTACACTCTGATGCGATACCAATCGGTCATCGTAAATCGCAGGGATTGTATGCCACAACCGTCGGTAGGTTCCACAATACCGATGCGATATTTTCGGACCCGATCCAATTTCAAACAAGTTTCATATCATTTTGCATCTGTTTTCTATTGTCATATGGTGCGATATGAAACTTCTCCGATCCGATGCGATAGACTTATCCGGACCAGATGGGTCATAAATCAACCAATATATATTTCAACTCTGCTCCAAGGTTCCGATAGTGCTTTACTTCATAGATTCTCTATATTTTACGCTCACAGACTTAAACTATTTCGGGTTTGTCTCAATACAACAATTCTTACATCTTAAATTAAAATACAGATCACAACCCCTTTCAAGCAATTACAAAGAAAAGCAAGCGCATAAAATCTTATGGACTCGTCATACATCGATGGATATAACATTAAATTTATTCATATAAAAGGACAGAGTCTCAGCATTTGCCCAATTACATAGGAAATAACCACTGTTACACAATTCTGAGCTTTCGCTCCACTCCAAAACCTCTCTCCCCTCTCTCCTCATTACATTTTACTCCTTTTTCTTATTAACTAATTCTTCTAACAATAGCTAACGCAATCTCTAACAGAAATCTTCTATTTCTAGAAATCTAATCAGCAATCTCCTATCTCTTAGCTTTCGTGCACATCTACATTAACAACTCTACCTCCAAATCTAAAATAAGACAATCTCACATTTATTACAATAACAAACTATTTGAGAAGTCCAACCTCCTCAGTGAAACTGAATTTGACCAACAGTCAATGAATTTCACTCTGTTTAGCCACAACATGTGAACAAATCTTCACATTGCTGGCTAATCCCGATGCTCCTGCATCAGACTCCCGGGGAAGAAAAGATTTGTCCTTCAAACTTTCAGGACTTACTCCATATTTCTGTAGTTCAGCTACTGTTAACCAACTGGAATCTTCCATTGGCTGCTCTTTCCACTTGACCAGATACTGGAAATATGTCTGCCCTCGAGTTTTCTTGGATATTATTTTATCCAAAATAGCCTCAACTTCTTTCTTGGATGCTTTTGGTACCTGTTCCTCTTGTTAGAGTCGGTCCTTACAGCTCTCCGTCAGAGATCATTTCGCTTTTTGCATATCATTTTTAGGTGTCTCGCTCACTTCACTTCGTTGCATTTCGCTAGGGGCATGCCATTGACTGACGAAAGGGTTTGGTCGTCTTGTATTCCCTCATGCTTGTACCTTCTGGGCTAATTAAAACTCCTCAAAAGTCATCGAAGTTCAGTTCACGTCATTCATGGTCATAAATGATTATTTTGGTCAACAAGAGTCTTTTAGTTTTAGATTCTAGGGTTCAGTCTTTTGATATGTTTAATAAATGCTCGCATGCCATGAGGATGGTTTTCGAAGAGGTTCTTAGTTTAAATTTCCATCATCAAACACATTTGAGGACATTTCTTGTTCAAACCTCTGTTTTGAATAAGAAATTGTCGAATTCATTTTTTTGTAATAATCATGTATTTTTTCCGCCATAAAAATTTCAATGCAGCCTCTGGTCTTTGCCGAATTCCAAACACCAACATCCCTGCAAAAATCAAATCATTTCATCAGTCCAAAACCCAGAATGTCAGTGTAAAAAGCCAAAATACATAAGTTCAATGAAAGGATAAAGTGCCAAATGAAAAACATTACAAAGTGGGTTGTGGAGGAAGTAAAAATTAAAACCATCTCTTGCAAGATATTTCTCATAGCTATTTAACCCATTTGCAACAAGAGATATGCTCAAAATCCAAGCAGAGGTCGAATTGAAGAGTTGAAGGATGAAATTTTTGTTTTGAAACCGTGACTGTGTGTTTAAAAAGGGCGCGGCGCATACATAGGAGGCGCGGCGCATTGGACAAAAACCAGCAGTTCATTTTTACACAGGCGCGGTGCACCCAAGGGCCGCGGCGCACTGGGTTTGCGTGTGGCGCATAGAGCCCTAAGGCCAGAAAATTACCCTCCTTCACCAAAACTCGTTTCAAATTGGCTCTTTCACCTCCAAGTAAGTTTGTCGAAGCCTGTTTCATGATTTTAGGCTATGGTGCTATGGTTTAGAAGCAAAGACATTAGTGTTTGAATGGTGCAAAACTTAACCCTATGTCCACTTCGAAATCTGCTCCATAGGGTTTGAGGAGAGATGATTGTCATTTGAAATTGGTGTCAAAACTTACATTTGCCAAAACAACTCTTATGCCATTGTTATGTATGCTTTTATCACTACTATCATTATATCATTTTCTCACTGCGGTTATCATTGTTATTATACCATAGTCGCATTGTTATACCACTGTTTCACATCCTTCATTTCCTTTTGTTCCCATGTGGTAAAACTCTAAATTTATCACTTGTTATCGCTTCCCTCCATTAACCATATTCCTATCACTGCTTTCCTATATCACTTGTAAATTGTCCATATTCCCAAGTCCCTTAAACAGTGGCTGTCCTCATACTCAAAGCCCACTTGACAGTACTTTCCTCACTGTGGTTTTTCCTATAGCACCTTGATACATATGTGACACACTTGGAATTAGAGCATACACTAAACTCTTGTTTTCATCATAACCATATCAACATATATTTGTCATACTTTTAGCACCATGTCAGAGACAGATTTAGTTTATGAGCAAGAGTATGATCAGGATAGTGATTCCACATCAGAGATAAATGTACAGAGGAGGTCACATAAAAGTGGCAGGCATGTCAGGGAGGAGCCTACTTCTTTGGCTCAATTGTAGGCCTGCCCACTTGCAATGGATTGTTTTCAGCATCAGTCATGTTTCCAATACTGTGAGATGATTGCTGGAACTCAACATCATCATGAGCTAGCTCGCCTATTTGTTCTACATTTGCATGATGGCTGTGTAAACCTTGCTAGAGTAAACTTCATTTTGTCACCAGAGACCATTGCTCAGGCCACCGGGATACCAAACATAGGAGAGGAATGGAACAAACGACAGCAGCTAGAGAAATCCTATTACGAGCCATACATCAAACCTGGGTATTTGAGGCAGCTCAGCAAGGTATTCCCGTTCCGTTTTCTGAAGGATGAGTATGCACCATTGATGAGACTGATCATTCGATATTTCAATTGCGAGGGCAGATTCTCGCGCCTCTATGCGTACCATATCCGTTTGTTGATGCATTTTATGAGGGCACGTATGATGAGCATTCCATACTTCATGTACAGTAACATAGAGCAGATGACGTTTCTTATACAGAAGAAGACCCCAGCACAACAACATAATAGAATATATCATTACCCGCTGATCAAAATCATGGTGGTACATCAGCTCGCACAGCAGGGCATTGCTTGCGAGGATTTCATCTCCCGTAACTTCTTTGCAGCGCCATAGCTACCTCCCGAGGTAGTTCATGATGAGGGAGAGCCTTCACACCAGTTTGATATTCTTGAGACTGAGTATATCAGTGCTCCAATGTATGTGACATATTAGCGAGGCCGCAGAGCCTTATTTGGAGCTACACGACGAGTACTATCTCCACCCGGGGTGGAAGGGGTCTCGTTGACTTCATCAGCAGTGCGAGTACTATCTCCACATGGTGTGGAAGGGGTCTCACCTTCGACATCAGCACAGGTACAGGTTCAGGATAGAGGCAAGAGGCATATGCATGATGAGGGCCCTTCAAGTGGCCGAGGCACTGATTTTATACTCATCAATGTTGATGCGAGCTCTTCTAGCTCAAAGCTCAAAGAGATCATCCAGGAGCAAAAGGCCGATATTGACACGCTGACTGAGAAATTGCAGAGAGCTCAGTGGGTGATAAAATACTTGGAGCAGCGTAATAAATAGATGGAGGATCAACACACACTTGTAGAGTTGCGGCGAATTTGTGAAGATCGACAATTGGCCCAGAAGAGACCAGGTGACATGACACCGGTTGAGCGAGAGACCTACGTCACACATGTTAACATTCATCTAGAGAAGTTGTTGGAAAAGGCCAATAGAGACAAAGACATGCTCCGTCATATGAAAAATCACTATTGGGCCCGCACGCATGTTTGCAGAGAAAAAATGAAGATCCTGAAGAGAAGGTTGAGCAGAGCACTGAAACGACGAAAGAGGCCTGATCCACTCCAGGTCTTGGCCGAGGCTTTGTTGGCTAAGAATGAGGAATGATGGGGGATCTTCACTCCAAATTTCAGCAAATTTGGAGAAATTTGTGTAATTTTGAAAATTTTTGGTCACAAAACAGGTTTTTCCGCCCAACGCGTTGCGCCACCCGATGCGCGCTTACGTTTGAGAAATCTTCTGGAGGAAAGTTTTGTATTTTTTATTTTTCATGGTAAACAATGCATGTTCAGGAATGGCCGAAACATTTCATCAAGTTCTGGATGATCAAAAGGGCCAAAAACACCATGAAAATCACCTTTCTGCCACCTTTTGCACCAGCAGGAAGTACTTCTGGGAAATTGAAGTTTTGGAGGGGAACATGAGCTCCAAATTGAAAAATTCCACTTGGGTTGGATAGAAAAAATCCAGGTCTTTCAAACGAGCTCTCATGAGCTCAATTTGGACTTCGGGAAGTGCTCCAAACGCAGGTCCAAATTAGTGCGGCGCATAGAGCTTTGGAGCGCGGCACATAGAGGATTTTGACCAAATTTTTGCCTTCCAGCTCACAAATTCGGCCAATTGTGACTAGTTTCATCTCTTGATGTAATTTTTGGTTTCTCTTGATGTAATCTGATGAACATGATCTAACTTTGGCACTTATTTACTTGTTCTAGATGATTCATTCACTAAAAAGTGAAAATCAAGTGAATGGATCACTTTCCTAGCTTATAGAGGCAAGTTTTTTGGTTGCCTAGATTTTAGCTCTTTGTTTAGAATTGGTTCAAACTTCTCCTAGAAGCATGAGCTCGACCCATAGAGGCATGGGAAGCGGTTATAATTTTCTATTTATTGTATTTTCTGAGACACTTTCAGGGTTGGACTCTTGGGAAATGTTTGGCACACTATTGTACATATTTTCTGTATTTTGGCTAAGGAAAGATCAGAGGTTTTGCAGCACCTATTGGGATTCTTGTGGCTTTCAGTTTTGATGGTGTTTTCTTTCAGTTATTTTTAAGTTCTTTAATTTTTAATGTATGCCATTCCCTTATTTTGCTTCTGAAACTAAATGAATGAGTGAATGAGGTAGAATCCATTGATTCCAGTGCTCTTCCTTTAAATTTGTTTAGTTTTTTATGTTTTCGCCAGTTTGGAGAGGATCCTTGTTCTCCCTTTCCCTCTTTAGCTCCTTTTCATTCTGATCCATCCATACACATAATCAAAAGCATCAAGACTACTGCCTACCTCGCCCCAATTCGAATTCTGCAAAGATCTGGCCTCATCCCCGAGCCCAAATTTTTTTTTCCCATTTTTCCAACAAAAACCCAAAAAATTTAAATCAAACTTTCATATCTATTTACTATCCTAAAATCAGTTTCCATTATAATCCATCTCAGCCCCTTTGAAGACCTTTTGCCGAGATAGACCCGGAGAGAGCCCTCTCCTGTCCTCGTAGGGCTAGCTACGAGGCTAAGCTTGGTTTGATGTTGCCTTGAGTTTTACCTTATTTCAGCCTAAGGTAGATTCGAGCGCTAACATAGTGGCGAACATACTGGGGAAAAATCTCCATGGTTTGCTTATTGGTGTGTTCATTTCATGAGTTATAGACGGATTCTGAAGTCACGCCAAGTAGCTTTTGAAACGCTTTTGCTATGCATTAGCGGAAGTAGATAAACGCTGCTTCAATCGATCTCTGGTTTAGCTTGTGAATGCGACACTTAATTTGCAAATTACCTCGGTACACTTGTTCGTTCTAGACTTTTGGATGATTGAGTATAGAAGTCGATAGGCTGAAAATAATCAGTTGTATCCCTTGGATTTTTGAATAGATCAATACAATGGCTTCAAAAAGGCATACTAGATCAAATCCTGATCCAAATCTGCCTCTAGTATATGAAAACCCCAACCTAATCCCAAGAATTTTCCATCGAGAAGCTCCCATCATTCCTTTGGTCAAATCTCACTCATACCCCACTATTTTTGAATAAATTGAAGATATTGAGTTTGACGATCAGTTCGAGTTATCATTGTTTGAAACCAAGTCTGAAAGCGCTACTAGTTCTACTGTCATCAATCCTGAGTTTATCAAGTATTTAGAAGTTGAACAAGAAAATAGATCTATTGATAATTATATCCTGAATCTTCATAATTCTATCGTGGCAACCAACATCCCTGAATTCATTGAAACTGCATCCGAAACTCTTGGACCATCTGAAATTGCATCTGGTTCATAGATTCCCACTGAACCCCCCTTTATCCCTTCCATTTCCGTACAGCCTGAGATCTCTGATCAGCAATCAGCGGTAGTTCCCCCTCCATCTCCACCGCATACACCTCGTTCATCTACTGCCCCCATTCCACCTGTTTCTCCAAGACATATTATAAATCCGCCGAGAGCCATGGCTGCTCGATTTTCTCCTCTAGTGTTACCCCAGCATTTGAATGATATGCCTGCAGATTATCAGAGCAAGATTCCAATATTTGATGGCACTCTGCAGAGTCTTCCGGCACAACAGGATGTAGATAAGATGACAGACTTTTTCGATCTTCATGAGATCGATGAAGAGAATGTAACCATGAGACTTTTTGTGCAAAATTTCGGAGGGGAGGTAAGAAAATGGTTTAGAGCTTTGCCAGCAAGAAGCATTACTACAATGGTAGAACTTCACCAACAGTTTCTAGATCATTGGGAAATAAAAAAAGATCCACTTCAGATCAATGCCGAGTATAACAACATCAAGCGAAATCATGGTGAGTCCATTCCAGACTATATTGTCAGATTCAATACAGTTTATAATGCAATTCCAGATGACTTAAGACCATCTAGAAAGTCAGCTCTCCTTAAATTCCCAGATGGTTTTGATCTGGAGATGGCTTATTCATTACGAGACAGAGATCCGCCTACCTTGGAAGATATGCAGAAGATTTCTGTTAGTGTTGAGGCGAATCTAAATGATAAGAGAGCCAGGTGGAAAGTAGAGAAGAGAGTGACCATAAAGGAAGAAGCTTCCACATCTACATCAGAACAGCACTTGCTTCGCGAAATGGAAAAAATATTCAAAATAATGACGCTTGATAATCCAGAACCACAGATTCGAAATCCCAACTACCATGGCCAGCAGCAGCCACAGTTCAGAATTAAACAGCGTGAACAGAGAACACAAGAGTCGGCAGCCCAACAGCAGGTTAAAACTCCTCTTCAGCAAAAATTTGTGGGTCAAGATTCAGAGGATGAAAATGATGTAGTAGGAGAGAAAAACCACTTCTTTACTCCCGATGATCTACCCATTTATATCACTGAAGATGAAGAGTATGCAGAAATTTCAGCTGCACAGAAAGATGAGGATTTTATTTTAGCAAATGATGTAGCTCTGGAGGAAGAATCAGATGAATACCAAAGAGGGTATATGAATGCTTTGTCTGCTCAGCAGAAGCAATACTCATTAAGAAATAGAGATGTGCCCATAAACCCAATTTAGAAGAGAAAAGAGGCTTCAGCACCAAATATGGATTCACCTATAGCACAGAAGAAAGGAAAAGAGACAATTGATCCCGCAGCTAACAAATCGTCATCAGCAGAAAATTCAAATCAGCCAAGCATAATGAAGGATAAGGCTGAAAGGAAAGAAGTTCCAGTAAAAGAGGTTGAAAAGGTTTCAGCTTTTAGTTTGGAGAATGAAATTTCTAAATTGAAGGTATCTATTCCCTTGACAGAAATTATGAAGAACAACAGTTATCGAGGTCAAGTCTCTAAAATTCTGAATTTTGATCCAATGTTTGACACGGTGAATATTGAATATGATCAGCCTAAATTGATATTTGGGCCTGCTTTAGATGGTGAGTCCCCTGACAATGATGTTCCTCCCTTCTATATCAGTTTGAGGTTGCATGAATTTGTATTGCATAATGCCATGTTCGATTCTGGTGCTTCGCACAATATTATGCCAAAAGCAATCATGGAGAAGTTGGGTTTAGACATTACAAGGAAATACCATGATTTTTATTCATTTGATTCCAGCCAAGTGAGATGTATCAGACTCATCAAATATTTGGTTGTAAGTTTAGATCAGATTCCTGTGAAAAATATCTTGATGGACGTGGTTGTGGCAGACATTCCTCCCCATTTTGGGATGCTCCTTTCTAGATCTTGGGGAGAAAAGTTGAAAGGTACACTACAGTTAGATTTCTCCTATGCAACAATTCCTATCTTTGGCCAAATGAGAAAGTTATATCGAGAACAGAAGATGAAATACATGATAACAAGCAAGGAGAAACCAATCAATCATCCTGTAAATTATGTACATACCGACTTAGAGTCTTTTGTTTTGTTTGCTGATAGTTTTAATGATATAGATAGTCAGTTAGTTCAAGCAGAAGATATCCCAGAGATTACGGAGAATTTCAGAGAATTTCTACAGAAAGAAAGACGAGAAAAGCAAGCTACTGTTGAGCAATCAGCTAAAGATGATGGGCAGGAAACAGAGAAAACAGAGCTGGCGCAATTTCAGCACTTAGAGGATGATGAAGATGGTCTTTAGACCATGGATTTCGATGGCGCAGTGGGTAGTGATGGTGCTGGAATTGGTGTTTGGATACGCAGTCCATTTTCCGCTCCGAATAAGGTCCCGAGCAATGTGCGAGTATGTTCCTACAAACTAGCATTTGATTGTTCTAACAATGAGGTTGAGTATGAGGCTCTGATTGCTGGCCTAAATATTCTAAGAAAGCTAAATGCGAAAAGAATTGCAGTCTATGGTGATTTCGAATTGGTGATAAAACAGGTAAAGGGTGAGTTTCAAGCCAAGCATCCTCGCATGAGGGCTTACCGTAATGCAGTTTTAGACATTTTGAAGTTTTTTTTAGACTATACCTTGACATGTGTGCCTCGCATCCAAAATGGTGTTGCTGATGGACTTGCTAAAGCAGCAAGCAATTTAAAAATCCCAATGAATTCTGGCAATAAGTTTGAGATCCATGTGAAGCACCGACCTACTGTTCCGGATAATCAGAGATGTTGGCAAGTTTTTCAGGACGATGAGGAGATTAATGATTTCCTGCAAAACAAGGGTAAGTTTAAAGATACCTCCATAGATACATAACATGATGATGGTAATGATGATATGCAAATAAATCAAATGGAAGTGCTGCAGCTTAAGGATAACATCATTCCTAAAGGATTTATTCCTTTAGAGGAACTCTTTGATCAGGATGACGTAGCCCGCAAACTGACATTGAGGCCGACTGAAAAAGGAGTTGAAGAAGTAAATATTGGGACAACTGAAAACCCCAAGATGGTAAAGTTATCCAAGTCATTGTCGCCGGAGGTAAGAGCTGAATACGTGAGTTTGTTGTCTTCATTTGCTGATGCTTTCGCTTGGGATTACTCATATTTAAAGACGTATGCCACTAATATCATTCAGCGTACTATCCCTATTAAACCAAATCAGAAGCCTTTCCGTCAGAAGTTGAGGAGAATCAATCTGAAGCTGCTACCATCGATTGAGAAGGAGGTAAACAGGTTGTATAAGTCAGGAATCATTGTACTTATAAGATTTTCTGATTGGATTTCCAATTTGGTGCCCGTGAGGAAAAAGACAGGTGAGATCCGTTTGTGTATTGATTTCAGAAATTTGAATAAGGTGTCATTGAAGGACAATTATCCGCTGCCAAAAATGGACCATATACTACAGCGAGTAGTTGGAGCATCAAGGATGTCACTACTCGATGGCTATTCAGGATATAATCAAATTTTGGTTCATGAGGACGATCGTGAAAAAACCGCGTTCACCACTCCATGGGGAACGTTTCATTATGCCAAGATGCCGTTTGGTTTGAGAAATGCAGGTGCCACTTTTCAGCGTGTAATGGACATGGCTTTCGCCAATGAGAAAGATGTATTTTTGGTTGTTTACCTTGATGATTTGGCAGTGTTTTAAAATTCTGATGAAGAACATTTGTATCACTTGAAAGATGTTTTTCAGAAGTGCAGAAAATATGGCATTTCGCTGAATCCGAAAAAGAGCTTGTTTGCCATGGATGAAGGCAAACTTCTTGGCCACATCATATCGAAAGACGACATTCGTGTTGACCCTGCACGTGTTGAAGCAATATAGCAAATTGAACAGCCCCGGAACAAGAAAGAAATACAGTCATTTAATGGTAAAATGAATTTTCTGTGTCATTTCATTCCAAATCTTGCTGAGCATCTTAGAGAGATCACAAAAATGCTGAAAAAGGATAGTCAAGTGAAGTGGACAGAAGAAGCGGTGAAATCATTCAATTTGGTAAAGTTAGCTCTTTCTTTAGCTCCCATTTTAATTAGCCCGGATTACACACAGGACTTCATTTTGTTTTCATTTGCTTCTGAGCACACTTTGGCAGCTGTTTTAATGCAGAAAAGAGATGGAGTTGAGAAGCCCATTGCTTTTTTTAGTCGAATTATAAGAGAGATTTGAAATATAAAATTATTGAGAAACAAGCACTTGCTCTTGTGAAGGCCTTGAAAGATTTTCGTGTGTATATACTACATTCCCACATTATAGCTTATGTTCCTAATGCAACTGTCAAAGATGTATTGGTACAAGCAGATCCGGAAGGAAGACATGGTAAGTGGATCGCTGCGTTGTTAGAATATGATGTGGAGATCAAACCGGCCAAGCTGATCAAAGGACAGGGATTAGCCAAGCTCATGGCTGAAACAAATATGCATGCTTTAGACATAAATTTGATCGCTGCTATGTCTGAGGAGGATGAGGAAAGTGCATCATTTCAGGTATCTGATATCTTTGTTTCTTCCCCTTGGTATGCTGACATTTTATATGTACTTCAGAATTTGTCTCCACCACCTGGGATGCCTAGAAATAAGAGTAGAACCTTGAAGTTGAGGGCTGCAAAATTCTGTATTTTGAATTCTGCATTATATTGGAAAGACCTTGGTGGAATGTTATTGAATTTTTTGGTAGAGGAAGAAGCCAAAAGAGTTTTGGAGGACTTTCATAGAGGAGACTGCGGGGGCCATCTATTTTGGAAAACCACAGCTAATAAGATTCTGAGAGCGGGATACTATTGACCTAATTTATTTTCTGATGTATATAAAGCTGTTAAGAATTGTCACAAATGTCAAATTTTCGAAGGGAAGCAGAAATTACAGCCTTTGCCTCTTAAACCAATTGAAGTCAGTGCACCATTTCAGCAGTGGGGATTGGATTTCATTGGAGAAATCCATCTGGCATCTTCAGGACATCATAGATGAATATTGACAGCAACGGATTACTTCACGAAGTGGATCGAGGCAATTTCCACCTGACAGGCTACAGATGCGGTAATTATTTCTTTTCTTGAGAATAACATTTTGTCACGTTTTGGTTGTCCTAGTAAGATAATAACAGATAATGCATCGGCCTTCAAGTCAAAAAGGATGGTTGAATTTTGCAATAAGTATAACATCATCTTGGGACATTCGACTTCCTACCATCCACAAGGAAATGGCTTGGCGGAGTATTCAAATAAGTCTTTGGTAAATATCATTAAGAAATTGCTGGAAATTAATAAGAAAGGCTGGCACAAGAAATTAGTAAATGTGCTTTGGGCTGATAGGGTAAGTCAGAAAAAATCCATCGGTATGTCTCCCTTTGAGTTGGTGTATGGAGTAGACACAGTGTTTCCCACTTCTCTTGCTATCCCGGTAGTCAAATTGCTTCAGGAAGCTGGTAGTGAGGAAGATCCTATGCAGCGAAGGATAAATCAGATGACTCATTTATATCAAACACAGCAGGAGGTCTTTCAAAATACATTCAAGTTGCAGGAGCACATTAAGAAGATTTATGACAGGAAGGCAAAAGCAGATAAGTTTTAGTTGGATGAGGTGGTCCTGAAGTGGGATGCTTAGAGTGAGGAAAAAGGCAAGCACGGAAAATTTGAAAATATTTGGAAAGGTCCTTTTAAGATTGCATCGTATCGTGGTCAGAACGCCTTTCTTCTCAAGGAAATGAACAGTGATGATTGTCCTGGAGGGCCGATCAATGGTCGGCTGCTCAAGCGATACCATTTCTGAGTATTTTCTGCTGATTTCATTGTCATTGTATATATCGTTCTAGTTCTGTTTCATCGCAAGTGTGTACTAATCTCTTTTCTTCAGTCTGGGGCCCGAAGAGAAGGCTATAATTCTGAAGAAGGAGGTTATTTGGTTTGAAATTTGTCAAGTTAGTTTCAAGAGTCTTTTTAGTTTTAAAGTTGAGTCGGTTTTAGTCAGGTTCCAGTCAAGTTTTCAGTCAATAAATGTGTCAAAGGTTTTGTGTTATCTGTTGAAATAATGACTCCATCGCCCAATGGATGAAGGCATTGTCTAGCTCTTCCAGAGATCTTCCGTTCTTGGCATCTCCTTGGAGCCACCATCCCCATTGAAGCCAATGTTAGAGTCGGTCCTTATAGCCCTCCGTCAAAGATCATTTCGCTTTTTGCATATCACTTTTAGGTGTCTCGCTCACTTCACTTCGTTGCATTTCACTAGGGGCATGCCATTGACTGACGAAAGGGTTTGGTCTTCTTGTATTCCCTAATGCTTGTACCTGCTGGGCTAATTAAAACTCCTCAAAAGTCATCGAAGTTCAGTTCACGTCATTCATGGTCATAAATGATTATTTTGGTCAACAAGAGTCTTTTAGTTTTAGAGTCTAGGGTTCAGTCTTTTGATATGTTTAATAAATTCCCGTAGGCCATGAGGATGGTTTTCAAAGAGGTTCTTAGTTTAAATTTTCATCATCAAACACATTTGAGGACATTTCTTGTTCAAAACTCTGTTTTGAATAAGAAATTGTCGAATTCATTTTTTTGTAATAATCATGTATTTTTTCCGCCATAAAAATTTCAATGCAGCCTCTGGTATTTGCCGAAGTCCAAACACCAACATCCCTACAAAAATGAAATAATTTCATCAGTCCAAAACTCAGAATGTTAGTGTAAAAATCCAAAAGACAGAAGTTCAATGAAAGGATAAAGTGCCAAATGAAAAACATTACAAAGTGGGTTGTGGAGGAAGTAAAAATTAAAACCATCTCTTGCAAGATATTTCTCATAGCTATTTAACCCATTTGCAACAAGAGATATGCTCAAAATCCAAGCAGAGGTCGAATTGAAGAGTTGAAGGATGAAATTTTTGTTTTGAAACTGTGACTGTTTGTTTAAAAAGAGCGTGGCGCATACATAGGAGGCGCGGCGCATAGAATGCACGCGACGCATTGGACAAAAACCAGCAGTTCATTTTTACACAGGCGTGGCGCACCCAAGGGCTATGGCGCACTAGGTTTGCTTGCGGCGCATAGAGCCCTAAGGCCGGAAAATTACCCTCCTTCACCAAAACTCATTTCAAATTGGCTCTTTCACCTCCAAGTAAGTTTTTCGAAGCCTGTTTCATGATTTTAGGCTATGGTGCTATGGTTTAGAAGCAAAGATATTAGTGTTTGAATGGTGAAAAACTTAACCCTATGTCCACTTCGAAATCTGCTCCATAGGGTTTGAGGAGAGATGATTGTCATTTGAAATTGGTGTCAAAACTTGCATTTGCCAAAACAACTCTTATGCCATTGTTATGTATGCTTTTATCACTGCTATCATTATATCATTTTTCTCACTGCGGTTATCATTGTTATTATACCGCAGTCCCATTGTTATACCACTGTTTCACATCCTTCATTTCCTTTTGTTCCCATGTGGTAAAACTATAAATTTATCACTTGTTATCCCTTCCCTCCATTAACCATATTCCTATCACTGCTTTCCTATATCACTTGTAAATTTTCCATATTCCTAAGTCCCTCAAACAGTGGCTGTCCTCATACTCAAAGCCCACTTGACAGTAATTTCCTCAATGTGGTTTTTCCTATAGCACCTTGATACATATGTGACACATTTGGAATTAGAGCTTACACTAAATTCTTGTTTTCATCATAGCCATATCAGCATATATTTGTCATACTTTTAGCACCATGTCAGAGATGGATTCAGTTTATGAGCAGGAGTATGATCAGGATAGTGATTCCACAGTAGAGATAAATGTACAGAGGAGGTCACATAAAAGTGACAGGCATGTCACGGAGGAGCCTACTTCTTTGGCTCAATTGCAGGCATGCCTGCTTGCAATGGATTGTTTTCAGCGTCAGTCATGTTTCCAATACTGTGAGATGATTTCCGGAACTCAGCATCATCATGAGCTAGCTCGCCTATTTGTTCTACATTTGCATGATGGCCATGTAAAACCTTGATGGAGTAAACTTCATTTTGTCACCAAAGACCATTGCTCAGGCCACCGGGATACCAAACATAGGAGAGGAATGGAACAAATGACAGCAGCTAGAGAAATCCTATTACAAGCCATACATCAAACCTGGGTATTTGAGACAGCTCAGCAAGGTATTCCCGTTTGGTTTTCTGAAGGAGGAGTATGCACCATTGATGAGACTGATCATTTGATATTTCAGTTGTGAGGGCAGATTCTCGCGCCTCTATGCGTACCATATCCGTTTGTTGATGCATTTCATGAGGGTACGTATGATGAGCATTCTATACTTCATGTACCATAACCTAGAGCGGATGACGTTTCTTGTACAGAAGAAGACCCCAGCACAGCAGCATAACAGCATATATCATTACGCGCTGATCAAAATCATGGTGGTACATCAGCTCGCACAGCAGGGCATTTCTTGCGAGGAGTTCATCTCCCGTGACTTCTTTGCAGCGCCACAGCTGCCTCCCGAGGTAGTTCATGATGAGGGATAGCCTTCACACCAGTTTGATATTCCTGAGACTGAGCATATCAGTGCTCCAGTGTATGTGATATATCTGCGAGGCCGCAGAGCCTTATTTGCCGCTACACGACGAGTACTATCTCCACCCAGGGTGGAAGGGGTCTCGTTGACTTCATCAGCAGCGCGAGTACTATCTCCACATGGTGTGGAAGGGGTCTCACCTTTGACATCAGCACAGGTATAGGTTTAGGATAGAGGCAAGAGGCCTATGCACGATGAGGGCCCTTCAGGTGGCCGAGGCACTGATTTTATACTTATCGATGTTGATGCGAGCTCTCCTAGCTCAAAGCTCAAAGAGATCATCCAGGAGCAAAAGGCCGAGATTGACACGCTAACTGAGAAATTGCAGAGAGTTCAGTGGGTGATAAACTACTTGGAGCAGCGTAATAAACAGCTCGAGGATCAGCGCACACTTGTAGAGTTGTGGCGAATCCGTGAAGATCGACAATTGGCTCGGAAGAGACCAGGTGACATGACACCAGTTGAGGGAGAGACCTACCTCACACATGTTAACATTCATCTGGAGAAGTTGTCAGAAAATTCCAATAGAGACAAATACATTCTCCTTCATATGAAAAATCACTATTGGGCCCGCACGCACGTTTGCAGAGCAAAAATGAAGATCTTGAAGAGAAGGTTGAGCAGAGCACTGAAACGGCGAAAGAGGCCTGATCCACTCCAGATCTTGGCCGAGGCTTCGTTGGCTGAGCATGAGGCATGATGGGGGATATTCACTCCAAATTTCAGCAAATTTGGAGAAATTTTTGTCATTTTGAAAATTTTTGGTCACAAAACAGGTTTTTCCGCCCAACGCGTCGCGCCACCCGACGCGCGCTTACGTTTGAGACATATTCTGGAGGAAAATTTTTCATTTTTGTATTTTTCATGGTAAATTATGCATGTCCAGGAATGACCAAAGCATTTCATCAAGTTCTGGATGATCAAAAGGGCCAAAAACACCATGAAAATCACCTTTCTGCCACCTTTTGCACCAGCAGGAAGTACTTATGGGAAATTGAAGTTTTGGAGGGGAAAATGAGCTCCAAATTGAAAAATTCCACTTGGGTTGGATAGGAAACATCCAGGGATTTCCAACGAGCTATCATGAGCTCAATTTGGACTTCGAGAAGTGCTCCAAAAGCAGGTCTAAAGTAGCGCGACGCATAGAGGATTTTGACCAAATTTTTGCCTTCCAGCTCAGGTATTCGGGCAGTTGTGACTAGTTTCATCTCTTGCTATAATTTTTGGTTTTTCTTGATGTAATTTGATGAACATGATGTAACTTTGGCACTTATTTAATTGTTCTAGATGATTCATTCACTAAAAAGTGAAAATCAAGTGAATGGATAAGTTTCCTAGCTTATAGAGGCAAGTTGTTTGGCTGCCTAGATTTTAGCTCTTTGTTTAGAATTGGTTAAAACTGCTCCTAGAAGCATGAGCTCTACCCCTAGAGGCATGGGAAGGGGTTAGAATTGTCTATTTATTATATTTTCTGAGACACTTTCAGGGTTGGACTCTTGGGAAATGTTTGGCACACTATTGTACATATTTTCTGCATTTTGGCTAAGGAAAGATCAGAGGTTTTGCAGCACCTGTTGGGATTCTTGTGGCTTTCAGTTTTGATGGTTTTTTCTCTCAATTATTTGTAATTTTTTTAATGTTTAATGTATGCCATTCCCTTCTTTTTCTTCTGAAACTAAATGAATGAGTGAATGAGGTAGAATCCATTGATTCCAGTGCTTTGCCTTTAAATTTGTTTAGTTTTATATGTTTTCGCCAGTTTGGAGAGGATCCTTGTTCTCCCTTGCCCTCTTTAGCTCCTTTTCATTCTGATCCATCCATACACATAATAAAAAGCATCAAGACTACTGCCTACCTCGCCCCAATTCGAATTCTGCAAAGATCTGGCCTCATCCCTGAGCCCAAAATTGTTTTTCTCATTTTTCCAACAAAAACCCAAAAAATTTAAATAAAACTTTCATATCTATTTACTAGCCTAAAATAAGTTTCCATTATAAGTCATCTCAGCCCCTTTGAATACCTTTTGCTGAGATAGACTCGGAGAGAGCCCTCTCCTGTCCTTGTAGGGCTAGCTACGAGGCTAAGCTTGGTTTGATGTTGCCTTGAGTTTTACCTTATTTCAGCCTAAGGTAGATTCGAGCGCTAACACCTCCCAATCCACAGTTTGAACTTCATCACCTGTAATTTCATTCTGCAACTCGGTCTCTGCCTCTCTGAATGGATATAAGTCTGCAACATTAAAAATGTGAGATATTCCAGTCCCTTCTGGCAACTCGATCTCATATGCATTGGCTGAAAATTTCCTTTTAATTTTACAAGGTCCTATTTTCTTAATTTTTAGTTTATTATAAGTTCTTTTAGGAAATCTCTCTTTCCTCAAATATGCCATGACTAAATCTCCTACTTGAAACTCTTTTTCTCTTCTTTTCAGATCTTCTCTCTGTTTGTATCTTCTGCTGCTTTCCTGCAGTTTATCTTTGATTTATTCTTGTAACCTCTGCATTTGTTCAACAAAATTTTCAGCACTTGCACTCCTGGCTTCCTATTTTCCCAAGTCCCTAAGCTCATATACTCCTCTCGGATGCATTCCAAATACAATCTGAAGTGGAATCATTCCAGTACTTTGGTTTGGTGCATCATTGTAAGTGAATTCAGCTTGAGCTAATGCCAAATCCCACTGTTTCGGATTTTGATGTACCAAACTTCTTAGTATATTTCCCAAGCTTCTATTCACTACTTCAGTTTGTCCATTTGTCTGAGGATGGTATGCTGAACTAAAATTGAGTTTAGTTCCCAGTTTCTTCCAAAGTGTCCTCCAAAAATGCCCTACAAATTTAGTATCTCGATCTGATACAATACTTACAAGTAAACCATGCAATCTTACAATCTCTGAAAAGAATAATTTTTCTATGTGTGTGGCATCGTTAGTTTTCTTACAAGCAATAAAATGTGCCATTTTAGAAAATCTGTCTACTCCAACATAAATAGAATCATTTCCTCTCTGAGTTTTTGCTAAACCCAGAACAAAGTCATGATAAGACTTACCCTGGTCAATGCATCTGCTACTTTATTAGACTTACCACTTTTATGTTTTATTAAAAAAGTGAAACTTTGTAGAAATTCCACCCATTTGGCATGCTTTTGATTTAGCTTCGGCTGGTTATTAATAAACTGCAAAGCATGATTGTCTGAATATAAGATGAATTCCTTTGGCAGTAAGTAATGCCTCCACTTTTTCAATGCCTGCACAATAGCATAAAACTCTTTATCATATGAAGAATATTTCCTTTTCACATCATTTAGTTTCTTGCTGAAATATGCTATCGGTCTTTGCTCTTGACTCAGTACCGCACCAACTTCCATTCCACTTGCATCGGTTTCTACTTGAAATACTTTCTCAAAATTAGGCAATGCTAGTATTGACTTTTCTGTTATCTTCTTTTTCAGCAGATTAAAGTTCCTGTCATCTTCTTCTATCCATCGAAATGGCTGATTGACCTCTTTGATTGTCTCAAGGATTGGTGCACAAACTTGACTAAACCATTTTATAAACTTCCTATAAAAACTAGCAAGTCCATGGAAACTTCTTACCTCAAATACACTTATGGGAGTAGGCCAGTTTCTGATTTCTTGTACCTTCTTCGGATCAATTTTCAAGCCTTCTTTGGAAATCACAAATCCTAAGTACACCATCTCTTCTTTCATGAAACTACACTTCTTCAAATTGATTAGTATTTTTTCCCTCTGTAGAGCTTTCAGAACTAACTTCAGATGTTCTAAATGCTCCTCTTTACTTTTTCTAAAACCAGAATATCATCAAGGTAAACAAAGACAAATTTACCTGCATACTCCTTCAAGACCTCGTTCATTAGTATCATGAATGTACTGGGTGCATTAGTGACCCAAAAAGGTATAACTAACCACTCATACAGTCCACTATTTGTTTTGAAAGTCGTTTTCCATTCATCACCTTCCCGAATTCTGATCTGATGATACCCACTTTTCAAATCTATCTTAGTAAAGTACCTGGATCCACTTAAATATTCCACTAGATCATCCATTCTGGGCAAAGGAAATCTGTACCTGACTGTTATCTTATTGATAGCTCTGGAATCGGTGCACATGCGCCATTCTCCTCCCTTCTTTGGACTAAGTACCGTTGGCCCAGCACACGAGCTCAGACTCTCATGAATCATCCCCTTGTTCATCAGTTCCTGTACTTGCCTTGCAATCTCTGCGTTTTCCTGGGGAGTTAGTCTATATGCAGCTTTATTAGGTAGACTTGCTCCTGGTATTAAGTCGATATGGTGGCTAACACTTCTAATCGGTGGTAATTCATTCGGTAATTCATCTACGATGATATCCATAAAATTATTTAACACAGCTTGAATTTCTTCAGGAAAATCATTTAAATTCGTCGAGGTTAAGATTACGTGGGGCCTCCCTACGATAGAAAAATGCAACTCCTCACTTTTATCGACCTCCTGTAGCAGTTCTTTACCACTTATCAACATAATACTATTTTCAGGCAGTCCTTTATCAACATCATTCTTCACTGTCAGCAACGTGTGTTTAATTTCATCCTTCTCTATAGTATATGTGTTCCTTCTCCCATCATGAATCGCTTTTCGATCAAATTGCCATGGTCTCCCCAATAATACATGACATACATCCATGGACATTATGTCACATAGGATCACGTCTTTGTATATGCCGATCTACATTTCCACATTACATTTCTCTGTCATGATAACTTGGTGACCCTTCTGTAGCCAAGATACTTTGTAAGGTGCAGGATGCGCTGTCCTTGCTAACCCAAGCTTTTCCACCATCTCTATGGACACAAGATTGTTAGTACACCCACTGTCAATTATAACCTTACAACACTTACCCTTTGATTTACATGTAGTTCTGAACAATTTCTTCCTTTGCGCAGGTTCTCCAGCCTCCTTTTCTGATCTAAGAAAAGTTCTTCTAAGCAGCAGTGATTCACCTTCTTCAGGTGGTTCCTCTTTCTCCACAAGTCGAGGTGGTTATGGCTTTGCCTCAGTCACATTTTCACCCCTCTGGCATGCTGATTTGCTATGAGGACAGTCCCGTGACATGTGTCCCCATTCTCCATAGGTATAACACCTAACATCTCTTCCTCGCCCTCTTCCTCTGGGCACGAATCTTCCTCTACTAGATTCACCCCTCTGTGGTGATCTACCACTTGAACTTCCTATTTAATGTTGATGTTGTGTTCCTCTAGATCTGGCAGCTCCTCTACCTCTCGCTGAGCTCTTTCCTCTATTCCTTTGACTTTGTCTTCTCAATATTTTCTCCTCTGCCTCCAAACTGGCTTGATAGGCATCCTCAATAGTTTTCAGACTTAACAAGCTAATCTCATCTTTTATTTCATACCTTAACCCATTTACATATCTAGCTATTTTTTCCAAATCATCTTCTACATGCCCTGTTCTAATACTTAATCTATAGAATTCTTTTGTATACTCTTTAACAGACATTCCTTTCTGCTTCAGATTTTGCATTTGCTTAAAAATATTCAAATGATATTCTTTAGGCAAAAAATTGGCTTTCTGTTTACTTACCATTTTATCCCATTGCTTGATCTTAGATTTCCCTTTCCTCATTCTTGATGTCTGTACCTCATCCCACCAGATGGCTGCATGACCCTTCAATCTAGTGACTACAAAATTCACCCTCTTATTTTCCTCAACCTCTTCATAGTCAAAGTACTGATCTATGGATATGATCCAATCCATAAGCTCCTCCGCATTTAAACTCCCTTCATACATAGGAATTTCCATCTTGGGTTTGCTTCCAAATTTTTCCAGCATCTTAAGGACCTTGGCAGTTTCTTTATCCTCTTCTACCTCATCCACATCTGCATCAGATTCTTTTGAAGAACTCTTGGCACCATCATCAGGTGCTCTTCTTTGGGCTGTCTCCATTCGCGCACGCAAATTCCGCACCTCTTCTAACAGAAATGCATTTTGTTCTGGTCTTCCTCGACCAATTCCTCTTCTCGGTGGCATCTTTGTTGTAAACACCTCTTCCTTTTTCTCTGATACCAAAAATTTAATGCAGCGGTAGAAATGGAGGTGAATAAGCTCGCATAGGACCTTTTCAACTCTTCACTTAGCCCTTGTTTATATTGGAACCAAAAGCCTTTGAATTTGTTTAAAATGTTCCTTTATCTTTCCGATCCGATATACTCTCTAATCTGTTCAAAAGTATCATTAAACGCCTTTTTATAAATAAAAATCTATGTGTATTGCGTGCTCCAGATCTTTCCAATCGAACGGTTCAAATCACTTCGCAACATCGGCAGTTGGCAATGTAACATTGAATTACTGGCATTCTCCATAGCTCCGATGCGATATTAATATACACAGTTCCGATGCGATATCAATCTCTACACTCCGATGCGATACCAATCGGTCATCGCAAATCGCAGGGATTGTATGCCACAACCGTCGGCAGGTTCCACAGTGTCGATGTGATATTTCCGGACCCGATCCAATTTCAAACAAGTTTCATATCATTTCATGTCCGTTTTCTATTGTCATATGGTGCGATATGAAACTTCTCCGATCCGATGCGATAGACTTATCCGCACCCGATGGGTCATAAATCAACCAATATATATTTTAACTCCGCTCCAAGGTTCCGATAGTGCTTTACTTCACAGATTATCTGTATTTTATGCTCGCGGACTTAAACTATTTTGGGTTTGTCTCAATACAACAATTCTTACAGCTTAAATTAAAATACAGATCACAACCCCTTTCAAGCAATTACAAAGAAAATAAAGCGCATCAAATCTTATGGACTCGGCATACATCGATGGATACAACATTAAATTTATTCATATAAAAGGACAGAGTCTCAGCATTTTCCCAATTACACAGGAAATAACCACTGTTACACAATTTTGAGCTTTCTCTCCACTTCAAAACCTCTCTCCCCTCTCTCCTCATTACATTTTACTCCTTTTCTTATTAACTAATTCTTCTAACAATAGCTAACACAATATCTAACAGAAATCTTCTATTTCTAGAAATCTAATCAGCAATCTCCTATCTCTTAGCTTTCGTGCACATCTACATTAACAGCTCTGCCTCCAGATATAAAATAAGACAATCTCACATTTATTACAATAACAAACTATTTGAGAAGTCCAACCTCCTCAGTGAAACTGAAGTTGACCAAGAGTCAGTGAATTTCACCCTCTTTAGCCACAACATGTGAACAAATCTTCACATTGCTGGCTAATCCCGATGCTCCTGCATCATATTTCTAGTCCAAAGTCTAATGATATGATTTGAAGAAAAAAATATATTATAAAAGTAAATTCCAATTTAAACCTATCATAACAAATTGACAGTTCTCTTGATTACAACTATAAATAGCCAAATATTATAAGATTGATAGTAAAAGAAACCACTATAAATATTATTATTTTTAATTACACATCATTTTAATAATAAAATGTTTTATTAGAATAAATAATTATTATTATTTTAATAAATATATTATTATTTTTTTTATAAAAATAAATATTTTGTAAGAAAAATATAAGTTGAATAAACATTTTATATTTCAAATAAAAATATTATATATATATGAAAAATTCATATAAAATTCTAAAATGTTCTTTTTGGAAATTTTACATATATGTTTATTGTAATAAATATATTATTATATTTTGAAAAAATAATATAAAAATAAATATTTTTAATAAAAATATAAAGTAAGTAAACCATTTCTATTTTAAATAAAAATATTATTTCTTATTTTTTATATATATAAAATCAATGATTTATATATATAAAATCAATGATTTATATATATAAAATTATAAAATGTTCTTTTCGGAAATTTCACATAAATATATTGATAAGATGGATTTAGGAATTATAAACTTTATTATATATAATATAACATTTTATTAAGTATGTAAATCAATTATTATAGAGATTTTATTAGTGACTAGCATTTATAGTAATAATGGTAGTTTAATGTTTTATTAAATATTAAAATTAATTGTGCAAGAATTTTTTGGGTAAAAATCACATGTAAGAAAATTTTTACCAAAATTTTGGTAAAAATTTTCTTACATGTAATTTTCATCTAAAAATTTCTTACACAATTTATGGATCATAAAAGCCAAATTCCTAAGATTAAAATTAATTTAATAGTTTGGAGTGATAATAAAAATGTTATCTATATTAATTTGAAATTTAATTAATTCTGATATATAATTTTTATATTTAATTAAAAGATAATATATATAGTTTTAAAATAATTATTATATATTTATAGTTATAATTTTTTTTTAGGTTAAATAGTTAAAAGTAGGTGTCTAAAAGTTATGAGTTCAAATTCAAAACCAAAAATAATAGAGTATATATATTTTACATATTTTTGTATCAAATTGATGTATAAAGCTTTAAAAATATATTGTTATTATAGTTTTTAATAGAATATATACATTCTACAAATTTTTGGAATCAAATTGATGTATAAGACTTTAAAAATATATTGTTATTATTAAAAATTAATAGGCATTTAGTAAAATCAAATTGAAATCTAAATACAAATTTAAAAAAATAGTACAAAATTATTTATAGTAAAAGAAGTATAGTAATAATAATAATCTATTTTTAATAGCATGGCCAATTTACAGTCAATTGATATAGCTATAAGATTTTAAGAAAATCTGGCAGAGATTTTTGTAAATCCAGGTTGTAAGTATTAAATTTCAATATTTTTGGCGTCCTAAAGGTTTTGATGGTGCTGAATCCATTTCTACCATCAAAAACATGATTCAAACATGGCTACTACAAGATTTCTTAAATTTATTTTCTTGAATTCTGACCAATTTTGACAGTGAAGACAATTCCTCCTCCTCCATAGACAACTCCATTAATGTCAATTAATATGTGTAAGATCCTATATTTATGAGAGAAAACACATATAACTATTTGATTGATAAAATCTATTAAAATAAATACATTAACTCCTATTTTTTAAAATTTATGAAAACTTAAAAGTGACCACTGACCCTAATATTGTTTGTTGCATCAACCCAAAGTAAAAATTTACATTTACAATTGTGATCTGTAATGTAACACGCAGTACTCAAATCTAGATATTAAGTTCTGTTGACTGGAATCTCACAAGACATAGCTTGCAGATCAATTCCACAACCACAATTGTGATCTCTAATTTGACACGCAGGTACTCAAATCTAGACATTAAGTTCTGCTGACTGGAGTCTCACAAGACATAGATTGCAAATCAATTCCACAACGATTATCAGATCAACATTATGCACAGCAACATTTACAGGTATATATATGTTTAAGATACGTAATTAAGGCTTTACATCCAAATCTCTACGCCCCATACCAAATGCAAGCTGATTATAGCTGGATTTAAAAAGCAGGGAAGGGTGATGTCCTCTTCAGTCAATGTAGCTACCAGATTTTCCATCCATTCAATTCCGTGACATGTTGCCTGCCCGTCTCACACAAATGGGACCCCCAGTCGTCATCGCTCTCAGCCTCACTTTTGTTTTTTATATGCGTGTATGGAGATAAGGAAGCCATGAGTGCACAGATAAAGAGAGGTTCCTTTTTCTGTAACATATATGCTATGAAGATGTGATAAGAAAGCGCGGTTTTACATGAATAAAAACAAATTTGATTGCAGCGCAGCAACCAGTTACAGGTGTTTTCCATTTCTAAAGTGATTTTGTAAAGTGGCATATGCATTTGAAAACATTAGAGGGGCCGTCTTATGCCGTGCAAACCTATTAAAAGACATACCCTTCCATCATGTGGAGAAGCTTCCAAGAAGCTCATCATTTCACTGAGTATAAAAATTGACACAACCGGCCCAACAATGTGCAAAAACAAACGTGTACATAAATGACATAATAAAGTTGAACCCAGCCTTACACTTCGTAATATAATCTCTGCCTTGAAAATATTAATTTATGGCTAGAAAATATTAACCATGGAGTAAAGATTTACATTGTAATTTTATTCTTCTTATAATAATAATAATATATTTAATTTTAAAGTCATGGTCAAGACACCAAATTGGTGTATGAGACTTTTTTGTTTATGGGATAATGGATCTATTTCTACTCATGATTTAACTCCTAAGTTTACTAAGGCATATATATTCTATCTCCTTTGGTTTTGAACCTGTGATCTCTTAGGAGAAAACACATGCTTTTAATCATTAGACTCACTTAACTATAAACATGGCTACTTTGAGTGTATATTACACTTTGCTATTTGATATCACTGTAATGTGTGATTTTGTTTGCACTTAATTGATATTAATTGACACTTTTTTTTAAATAAAAATAAAATACTATCGAAGAAAAAAATAATGTCCCCTCTAAAAATTAACAAAAATGAATAGATATGTTTGGTTAAATCTAATTAAAAGCATTATAAAATTTCAATAATACTACTAACATTGTGATTCCTACACAATTTTTTTTCCAAAAGAATGATAGCTAATAGGGTAAAAATATTTCACTCTTATTTTCAATGATAAATAAAATATTTCAATCCTCAAAAAAATAATTGAAAGTAAAAAAATAAAAATAATTACTTTAAGATTTGTTATTTATCTAACTTTTAATATAGAATTATTACCTGTCATTTAGCAAATATTCATAATAATAATAAAATTTAATCTAGATAATAAATAATAAAATTTAAGAAAAAGTTAAGTAATATTGATGTGTATTTAAATATATATTAATAAAAAAAGACATTTTAATGTTAACAATATGATTTATAAATAAAATATTTTAATGAATATGTTAAATAAAATATGTGAAGGTTAGGAATATATTATATATGGTTTTCAAAACAGAGCTATGTATGTATTATACAAAAAATTTGGAAAATAAATAATTTTAATGCTTAAAAAGTTTCAAGCGTTTTTACATGTCTTTTTTTTGTTTCAAGTGCTTAATCTTTATAGTCTAGACAATTCAAGTGCTCAAAAATAAATTCAAGGTGTTGAATCCATATATATATATATATATCCCTACTAGTGATCAAAGTGGCCAAATTTATAGAGGTGTAAAGTTTTTGCCAAATTTTGCATTTTAAAATAGATTTGCACCTCAAGATATTTCATTACTCTAATTAAGATGGATGAATTTAGATTGGTTATAAAATATTCAATGTTATGCAGGTGGATATGCTTGGTTCTACTGTTTCCTATTCTCATACCTATCCACTTTGAAATAATATGGATATTAAATTTCAACTAATTATTTTCATTTAATAGAGAAAACAAAATGATAATAAACTAGCTATTAACTTATGGCATGATAGTTTTTTTTTCTAAGTAAAACTATTCTATTAACAGAGTAAAGTATTTACAGTAGGCCAGAGCCTGAACATTGCCCTATGCAGTGGCATTTGAACAAAAAATCCTGAGGAACACTACCCTTTAGTAGGGAAACCAGTGACAAAACAGTATTCACGAAAAAATCCCTCGCAAGGGAGATATAAACACCAGTTTTTGGATCATAAAGCTGACAAAAAACTGAAAGGTAGGCAAAACATTGACATAACAAGCTGATAACATAGACATTAAGACAAACAAGAACAGACCCAGAAGTGAGGGCCGAGCCAGTGCACAAAAAATAGTAGGAGAGGGTGGAACTACTCATCGGGAGCCTCTTCAACGACCCTGCACCAGAATTCATTAGGGTTCCCGTCTACATCGTACAAGTCTGCAATTGAATGGATTACCTTCTTGGCTGAAGGAGGAACCATCCCTCTACTAACGAGATCAGCATTGTTCCGCTCCGGGCTCATAAGACCACCAACAGTCTGCCCCTCGCTCGCTTGACCACCAGCTTTCGGCATCCCGCTCGCTTGACCATCAAGCTCAGAGATTTTCATCATCTACCCCTGCTGGGCAGAGCTGCCAAATCCCTGCAAATTCAAATTATCATTGTGCAACGACCCTTCCCGCATGCCAGAGGACAACACTAGGCCAGAAATGGGATCCATGCTCTGAGGTTCTTCATGAAAGGCAACCGTAATGGAGGCGGTGACACGAGGTTGGTTGAGAGAACTGATGAAGGCGAAATGCGCAGTGTGAGTCTGTGCAAGAGGAGGAGAAGGAAAGGGGTAGCCCAGGAAACGACCAGAGCGAAGCCTACGACCACGAGGAGCTCTGGATTGACTATTCTCATGAGAAGAAGATGACGAGGAGGTTCTAGGAGCGGGTGAAGGACTTCACATCTGGCCATGAGAGGAGCCTCTACGGCATCGCATTCGATGCCGGAGACGTGGCATGAGAACAAACTCAATGGGGGTATCAGGATGTGGAGAAAAATCCTGCCTAGGGGCGGAGACCAACGCGTGAGGAAGCAACGAGAAGGACGCGAGCATACAATTTCCAGCGAGAGAGAGGTGAAAATTGTTACCGAGATCAAGACAACAGTTCAAACTGCTTCTCTTACCAGTGGAAGTGCGCTTGCAAGAGATACCAGCATCTGGAGAACAGTTCTATGCAAAAGGCGTGGGAACAACCTCCATATCAATGAAATTCTCCATAATATCTTCAGTGTACTGAAGAATCCAGAGCCAAGGGCCTGCATTTAATTGACTAGAGGGCCGAATCATCGCGCAGTGCTTCGAATCGTTTCGAGAGTCAAACATAGGATTGTTACCAGTGCCATGCATAAATGCCATAACACAACACACAGCCAAAATTGAATTGCTTTCGTCCTCGAACTCGCAGGGTGGTAGGTGGTGCGCAATCTGACTCCATCCCCATCCCATCAACTTAAAATCTCGCCTCTCCACCCGCATCCAGGGACTTATGGCATGATAGTTAATTATGTTGATAAGTATGCTTATTTTGGAATAAAGTTTTTAAATTTTAATTTTATTATCAGTAATTAATAAGTGAATGATAGGGATTTAATCAATATAGAATATTGTAAAATATTATTAGTAGTATATACAAATCAAAGAGAAAATCTATTGATAGATTAAAAATTGCCATGATAAAATGGGGCTGAATTAAGAATTTTGCTACATATTTTTTAAAATGTATATATGTTTGCCTTATATTAATTAATAATAATATTATTAATTTTAAATCAAATTAAATTTAGTTAATCTTTTCTTTTCATTTCTTTTCTTTCTTTTAAATTTTAATGATTTAAGTAGTAGAATGAAATACTTGTATTTGTTCTTATTCTTATTATAACTTGATATTTATATATTTACTAACCATTTAATTTATATAATTACTTTATTATTTACAAATTGTATTATTAATTGTGCCATATCCAATTAAATTACATTACAGTATCTATCAGTCAATAAAATGACAAAAAAAAAAAAAAAAAATCAATCACTCAATAGAATAAAAAAAAAAACAATCCATACATTAACTCTTTCTTAAAAAAAAATATTGCATCATTAACTTATTATATATTACAATCATTAACTTTTTCTAAAATATATAGCATTGATTAACTTATTATGGGATGCTTAATATATTCACCCTTTCCAATTCCAGCTATGCCATACCTAATCAGAAGGGTACTCATTCAATCATTAATTTATTACATAGATACTTAATATTTACACTTTTCATTTTCAATTTTTTCATACCTAATCAAAATGGCAATGCGGTCATATTATTATAACATCAACCGAAATGAAGGGCTCCTGAAGTTCGGGGGTTAAGCGCTGGAAAGTCTGGTACATCAGAAAAGACAAAACAAAGGATTTGTTAGCAAAAGTTTAAAGAAAAAAGGCAGAAAATGACTGCCTACCGACTACATTTAAGTGTGTGTCACATATCATAGTTTCAAAGGTATCGTTCTCTACACGTCCTCACACCCAACGCCCAACATTTGAGAAAATTATGAAAGGTGTCGAATTTATTAAGAAAGTGAGTTTGCGGCCATGAAATTCCCTGTCACGTCCGTTTCTTCATAGCTGTGATTATTTCACTGTGAATTTCAGGTTGCTAAGCACCTTTACAAATTATGAAAAGCGTCGAATTTATTAAGGTAACGTCTGACTTTCCTGCCATCAAATGCCCTGTCACGTCTGTTTCTTCATAGCTAGGGTTACTTCACCGTGAATTTAGATTTCTAACCACCATGACAAATTATGAAAGGTGTCGAATTTATTAAGGTAGGACTTTACTGTCATCAAATTCACTCACTTTGAATTGCAGGTTTTTCAGCATAAATTTACTTTACTACCCATAACTTGGAATTGGTCGGCACCTCTGAATAAATGGTAGGTGTTATGAAATAAACCTTTAGTGCACATGCACTGTCCTCACTATCAGGAGGGTGACAGTGATGATAAGAATAAGGATAAGGATGAAGAAATCTGTGGTGTTCATGGAAATGGTAGTGACAGGAGCGTTAAGTTCACAGTTTATTTGTCTTTATCGTAAAGATAGCTATCTTTATGATAAAGAATTGTGGATAAGGTTAGTAATTGAATTTAATGATAATCAGGAATAATAGTTTATAGTTGGTGAATTTTTAAATTATTATTATTTTTTTTGTTTTTTTGGGTATAGATTATGAACTTTATTTTAATAAATGATTTAAAAATATGTTTAGAAATAATTGTATTAATAGGTGTTTTGTACTTGATGTTAACATGTTGTAATGTTCGGTAAATTTTTTGACTAGATCAAAATAAAATAAGAATAAAAAAAAAAAAATTAAAATTAAAATAATATTAATTTTTTTGGTAGTTAAAGTATGAAGTGGTTTTTTGAGCTCTAGGTTTATGAGAACTTCTGATATTCATGTGGAATATAGCTTATTTAAAGGAGGGAATTAAAGGAACATAGATCTATCTTAAGTCTAGATCTATCAAGTGTCTAGAGGGATCAAATCCCTTGATATGAAAACCTCTTTTAGAGTGAAAGAAGATTTGTTACTTCTAGAGGCTTGATGGATCTGGAGTTAAGTTAAGATTGATCTAAACTGGTATTATATAGTTTACTCTTATTTTGATTCTATTTTTGTAAGTTTGTATGGGATGGTGAAATAACTTCAAATCTTTTATATTCATTTATTAATTATTTAGTTTTAATTTTTTATTGAAGAATATCAAAATTGGAATGAATAGAAAATGTAAATATTTTTTGAAAATAAATTATTATAATGAAAAGCAATGTTTTCTTAATAAATTTAATGGTAATAAAAACTATAATATACATAAGAATATAGAATATCTAGAATATTTTGAGCTTACCTGAGAAGAGATGTGAAGATTGTGTTCATAAAATGACTATAAGAAGAGGTTAGAAGTAAAAAATTAAAATTCAAGTTCCCTTGTCCTAGCATGATAGAGGTTGAGGGAAACTCTAGTTCGGGCAAATTTTAGTTGTTTGAAAAAAATGCTATCCTTCCTAAGATCAAAAATTCTCACTAAACATTCATCTTTAAGTTTTCTTTAGCTCATTGGAAAGAACATTAGTAGAATGAATTCACTTCGTAGGCTTTGTCATTTCCCCCAAAAGTGTAAGATAAAATCCAAAAAAATGCATTGAAAAATTATGACTCCAAAATCGCCAATGTCATGACCATTTTTTAGATGTCCTATGATGGAAACTTGGATCAAGTATTCCACATTCAGTACAATTCTCCTTCATTAAGATAATTTTTTGTACCATACAAGTGACCTTTTGCTAGATCTAAATCATGCTAAAGAACATGCTCTAGTGAAAAAATTGTGTTGTTTTGATAATTCACTAAAGATGTATGTCTACTATTGTATGCTCTTTCTCTTAATGTCCATGTCTTGATACAATATAGTTTTATTCATGCAATAAAGTTGAGTTGTATAGTGCTCCAGTTCTCTATGACCTCTAAGGTATCTAACAAAGTTTGAAAGTAGGAATAAAGCAACTCCATGTTAAATATAGGGTGTAAGGTAATGAAGGGTATTAGATTCAGTTAAGAAGAATTTTAACTCCAAACATTGGTGATAGTGTAATGCTAATATAATATGGGCCCATATAGTCATTATTTTACATTTCTACAACTGATTTTTTTCATTTTCGGTTGTTTTGATGTGATCTAAAATGGATAATTATATAATTTTTCATCTATCCTAGTACTTTCTAGATGGAAAAATTGAAGGAATTGGTTTGTAGGGCCCAATTTAGTGGTACGCCCCAATTCGGAGATTTGGTGTTCGGAACCTTCCAAAGCCATTTTGAGACATCAATTAACACTCTTTGGGGTCAAAAATTTGTGATTGTAGCTCCAAGTACCTAAAAATTTTTACCCTCGATAACCTTGACTTCGATTTATATCGTTTTACCCTTGAGCTTGATAGGTTGTCTCCATAAGAAATGAGCTAGAAAAGACTAGATATAGCTTAAAGCTAGCCATTGGACATAATTAAGAAACAACCTAAATCCATATACGATAGGTTAGTAGCAACATGATAAAAAATACATCCAGGTAGAAGAACCAAAATCCAAGGAATGAGTGAGGAAAATTACTTTGATCAAGGTGATACGTTTCTTGTTCATTGAGATATGTCATGTGCTTCTATTGCCATAACCTCAAGAATGTTGCAATTGACTATAGAAGCAAGAAAATCAAGATGTATAGACAAAATATACAACAAAATATGTAGCATAAAAGTAATATCTCTCAAACACGAAAACCGGGAAGATCATTCCCTACAAGAAGGCCATCAACCACCAGGTACACAAGTTATTTTTATGTTTACTATTATTCATGCAACTCTTTTGGCCATAGGTGTAACAACCTCGGGTTAAAGTTATGTTTAATAAATGACATTAAAGGAAAAATAATAACACCAAGCTCATGGGATATGTATTCCAAGGTAAATGTTGCAAAAACATTGTACTGGGATCACTTGTGGTTTATTAATGGCTATGGAAACTGGAAAAGGCATTGAAAAATGTAAAGAGACAATAATTGTCATTTGATCATGAGAGATAAGGAAAATAGGAAAAAAGGGAGATGAAGAGACACAAATATGCATGCAAAGAAAATTAGAGAAAAATGAAGGAAAATAAAGAAAAAAGAGATATCAATGATAAAAATAAATCAAATAATTAGTTCACAACTTTTGGCTTAGATTCTGGTCACTACAAATTATTTTAGTTTAGTATTCGTATCTCCTTACAATCTCACATACTGTAGCACTCTTAGAGATTTCTTGGAGCACTCTAGCATTCACTTGGATTTGGAGAAGGAAGGAAAAGCAAAGAAGAGGAAAAGAAAAGTAGCACAAAGAGCAGATTAGATCAGTATCTTCAATGGGAAGATCTTGCAGGTAACATTTTGCATGTGTGATTTCCTTGCTAGGAAGTGAATGCATGGTACATGAATTTATTTATTTGGTCCATCTTTTAATTATTGGCATGGGTTTTTCTTGGTTTCACAATGGTTCCAGATTTTCCTCACCATCTCCTAGATAGGCATGGTGTGATGGGATTCATTCTTGGTTGAGCTATGGATTCCAGAAGGTTTTCGAATTGAGTGAGGTGGTCTCAGGAAAATACCAAGGGTTGGTGGTGGATATGGTTTTCTCTAGGAAGCCCTCAACCGGTGGGTGGAGGTAGGAAAATTCCTCAAGTTATGGTGAACTAATTTTTATGAATCCAAGCTTGGTTTTGTTTTGTGATCTCTAGAACAATTTAGGTGAGATCACAATAGATTATGGGTGGATGTGGTTTAACCTTTGGATTCCTTCTTTTATTATGTCATGGTTTATCCTATGAGATCCCACATTCATGCTTGGAATATGGCACAGGGGTGGTTGGATGAAATAAATATTTGGTTTAGCTCAATCTAGGGTGAGGTGGTACGTGGAAGTCTGTGACTTAGTTGGATTTTACAGAAGTTAAAATCAGCTATTGTTCTTATGTAATTAATGAGAACATATACTTGTTATTATGTTTATTTTATGGTATATTTTCGTGGTTCCTATTTTGGTTAAATGTTGGTTATAATCATGGTCCTTTGAAGTGCTCTAGTTATGGATCTTGTTCATATTTGATAAGTATTTCAATGGTTATTGAATGCATGGGATGACAAGTGTAGTTTCAGCTAACTTGAGAGGGAATATAGCCTTCTTAGTGATTCTCAGATGAAGTTCAAAATTTTATGATAAGATATGCATTCATGACCTGTAGCTTATATGTTTATCATATGTTTGATGAAATGTCTATCATGTACTAGGCATGTTTTGGTCAAGATCTTGTTCAATTTTCGAATGGTTAAACTTGTTATCACCTTATATGTGTTTCTAGAAACTTACTGGTGTTTTAGGTAGTGGCCTAGAGGCTTTCCTGAAAATTGGAATAGATATTGCGATCTCATGAACAAAAAAAGGGATTTTGGGTCATAACCACATGGAGATAGGCTTGTGGGTGTGGTTGGGGCCTCATAACCACATGCATTAGGTGTCAAGGATGCGATTGTGGATTTAGGTGAGTGGAAAATAGTTCCAGCTCAGGAATTGATCACAGGGGGTAGTTCTGAGGCCCCAAAGTGATGTGTAGTTCTTGAGAGATGGAGGTAAGATTTCAGTTTGTGGGACTCACTTCCATAACTAGAACTTGGAGGTTTGGTCATGTCATAGTAGCACTCAACTAATGTTTACCTTGGATATCTTGTGAAAGTGGGTAAATGTGGAGTGGTGCATTATGAATTGGTATCAAATATTCTAATTTCAAACACTTGTACAGGATGGGAAAAATGTGTATTATTATACATGAATTGTGAGGGTTATGGTTATCATGCATGTGGTTATTGTTCTAGTCTTGTGTCATCGTGCATGATTTTGATGTGTTTATGTTTTGATGTATGTATCTGTATCATGATAATGTGAGAATGTCCCCTTAACTTCACTAAGGTATGATTTTTATTATGTGTGTATTTTGTTTAGCTAACATGACATGCTTGCAATAAAGAGAAGGCTAAATATGAAGAGAAACATGCTGGACTGCACTTCAAATGACTCCTCGATATGAATTCGATGGAATGGGAAAAGTCAATTGAGAAACAAGGAGAAGCGTATTCTCCAGGTCTAGTAGATACAATTATGAGTTTAAGGGCATATATCAAAATTTGGAAGGAAGACAATAAAAGTTTTATTGAGGAACCTAAAATTCTTGCCAAAGCTCAAGAAAAGAAGGAATATGTTATTGCAGTCATTATATAGAGTATTTCAAAGTTTCATAAGAAAGGACATATGGGGAACAATCATGCAGATAGGAAGTAGGAGAAGAATAATGGGGCATATGGTAGTAGATCTCAGAGGACACATAAGTTGGATAGGGAGGATACAGTGAAGTATGGTAGATTCTTAGATACACCCAACAAGATGACTGGTATAAATGGGTTTTACTCTAATTCTTCTTCCAAGGGACATCATCAGCATCACCACCTGTGCTATAAGAGAACCGAGTGCTTTCCATAGGAATTTAATAAAGTCAAGCCTCCTACTTTTCATGAAGAGATGAAGAAATCAAACGATGCAGAAGCATGGTTTCTTGGGATGAATAAGTTCTTCAGAGTGCATGACTATTTACGAAACATGAAATATGAGATAGCCACTTTTAGTCTCAAAGGGAAAGTAGATATCTGGTGGGAGGATATGAGAAATTTCAAAATAATTAATGAAGAGGAGCTAATTTGGGATGATCTTGAGAGATTTTTCAAGGAGAAATACTTGTCCAAGAGATAATATGATGACAAGGTCAATGAGTTTAGTGAGCTGAAGATGGGTTATTTGATAGATGAGGATTATAATAGGAGGTCCTAGAGCTATTGAGGTATGTACCTTACCTTAAGGATGAGAAGGCGAAGATTCAAAGGTTCATCAGTGGGTTACAAGTAGAATTCAGATATCGAATTGACTTTCACTAGCCTCAGTCATTGGAGGAAGCCATCGGAAAATTGAATAATTGTTATGAGAATGAAATGTGAAAGCCTAAGAACAATCATGATTGGAAAGGGAATGAGAAGCCAAAGTTAAAATCGCCTTAGAATTAGTGAAGATCCCAGGATGTAGATGAGAAAGAAAATGTGCCTCCTTATAAGAAGTTTAATGCAACTAAGAAATGACATGGATATCATCATGGAGAGAAATAGGGTAAAGGTAACAGTGGGGGACCATTGAAATATTATATTTGTGGCAAGAATCATCAAAATAAGGATTCTCCATTGTACGAGGGTGGCAAGCCTTAGATCTATAGTGCCTAGGAGGTGTAGATAGTTGACTATGTTGGTCAGATTATTCCTTAGATCTCTGAAATACTTTATAACATACCAATATATCATTAGGGATCCATTACTGATATACATGTGTCGTTTAAGGAAAGAATTTCATGCAAAATCTTGGTTAGTGGAGTTGGCTATAGGGACCAATAGAAGAGTTCATCATTTGGTGAGAGCTTTTTATTTGAGCTAAATGGTATGCCTACATCAACACATATAACTTTTCTTCCCTTGGGCTCATATAGCATGCTTTTGGGACTAGATTGGATATTTACCCACATGAACCAAGTAGATTGTTATGAGAAGTCCATTTAGTGCCTAGATGATAGTGGAGAAATGAGAATTTTACAGGAAAATAGGAATCCTACATCAATAAGAGTGGTTACAACCATTCAATTTAAGTGAAATTGTAGGAAGGGGTGTGTGTTGTTTATAGTGCACATTTATAGTGACAAAGGAAAGGATGTTGAGGGTGAGGAAGTCTTGAAAAATTATCCTACTTTGCAACAGTTTTGCGATGAAATTCCTAAATAGATTTCAGAGTTACTTCCTCATAGGGAAGTGTATTTCGCTATTGAGTTGGTACTAGGAGAAGCGTTGACATCAACAGAAATATATGGTATGAGAACTCCAGATTTTGTGGAATTGAAGTTATATCTTAAGAAAATTATTAATAAACAATACATATTGCCAAGTGTGTCACCTTGAGGTGCATAGTGTTGTTTATAAAGAAGAAGGCTGGTACTCTCAGATTATGCATTGATTAAAAATAATTGAACAAGGTGACCATCAAGAACAAGTACCCATTTTTTTGGATTGATGACTTGTTTGATCGATTTAAGGGAGAAGAAAAAATTTCAAATATTGATTTGAGATCAAGATATCATGAGGTACACATCAAAGAAGAAGATATCTACAAGACCACATTTCATACGAGGTATGAGAATTATGAGTTTGTGGTGGTTCCTTTTGGTCTTAATAATTCACCTAATGCCTTAATGTGCTTAATGAATAGTGTTTTTCATCCTTACTTGGAAACATTTGTGATAGTGTTTATTGATGGTATATTGATATACTCCAAGAATGAGGAGGAACATGTAGAGCACCTTGCATTAGTGTTGAGATTTTTGAGATAGCATCAGATGTATGCCAAGCTCATAAAGTATACTTTCTCTTAGAATTGAGTTCATTACTTGGGGCATGGTGTTTCCAAGGAAGGTATAACATTAGACCCAGAAAATATTAGAGCTATCATGGAGTGTCCAACTTCTAGGAATATCTATCATTTATTGGACTATGAGGGTATTACAGGTGGATCATGACAAAATTATTAAGGATTGGATGCCTTATCACATATTTTCAGAGAAAATGAAATAATTTTGAATGTGTTGGACACCTAATCCGCTAAGGGTTAAAGTGTGGAAGTGGAATATCCAAAGGTATTCAAAGAAACCTTGGAGGATGAATACAAGGATCACAATAAAGTATTATAAATGTAAATCATGTGACTAATACTCAAACACATGATTATATTTATCATCTATCTTCTGTCCATTCCATTTGTGTGTTTGAATTGGTATGAGAGCATCCAATTTGGAGTTCCCTAGTTTAAGTTTCTCCTTGAATAGCACTGCCCCATTTTGCATACCATTCTAAAAATCAACTCAAAATTATCCCTGCCATATCTTTCCACGAGTGAGTCTACTAAGAACTTACTCTATTAAAGTGTGTGTTTCTTATGCAATGCCTCCAGTCTCGGTCTCGGTCAAAGATGAGTTTTCTCATTTCTGCGCACTATTTGCGACTGTGTGCACTCTTTTTTTTTGCTAAGTTGTCAGTTATATACCTCAAAATGAATAAGAAGTTTTTATACGACCGTTAAATTATGAGATGCAATAAAATGGTGTCTTGAATTATCCTATAATACCTCAGGACAACGACTATTCCAAACCTTGGTGCATCGAGCATTACTTCTTTTGGAAGCCTTGGAACATTTCCTAGAATTTGGAATGTTTCTTATGCTCATCTAGCATTCATAAACTTGCTTCCTCACTAAGCGAGTCAAAAATTTTCTTCCTCACTAAGCGACTACCCTAGCACTCCTCTAGTATGGGTAAACAAGGTCTTCAAGAATCACTTCGTGAAATGCGGTTCATGTACAACTGCAAGGTCTAACAACAACTAAACCATTATTTGGTGGCCTCATTATTCTCCCTACTGCAATCCAGACTATATCCTTTCCACTAAGCTTATTTTCCATCTCCCGCACAATCTTAACGTAAATCTTGCAAAAATCCTTTCTCAAGCGGTATGGAACATGAACAAAAACTTCCTTATGGTTTCCAGAGATGTCATATTGACTTTCAGAGTAGATAAAAAAATATTTAAATTCAATTTGAAGCTCTTGATTGGTGCTCTCCAGATAAAATAAAACCTGAGCCACAAACTCCTCAAATTCATTGGGCTCGATATCATTTTCCTTCTGGATTTTCCTTCTTGCAGTGTACATGACTGAATAAGCTAACCTTTTTTGAGAGAATGGAATCAAAGGTGAAACTATTTTTTCACTGTTGGTTTTCTCTTTATGATCCATCGCACTGTAGAGCCCAAAAAAAGATGCAGAAACAACTTTCAATGGTTTCATTGGGAGTACTCGAGACAAACAACTCAAATAGGAGTAATTATTTCTGGAGGAGTTTTGTTTGTAGTATAATTCATCAACTATCTTATTTTGTTCATTATATATTTTTTGAATTTGAGGTGAATTATCCAGTTCCCGTTGATATTCAAGAGCCTTGGTTTCTTGTATAGGTTGGGAAGAAAGAGGCTCACTAATGTTGCCT
The DNA here is from genome assembly GCA_034641835.2 of Pinus albicaulis. NCBI lineage: Eukaryota > Viridiplantae > Streptophyta > Pinopsida > Pinales > Pinaceae > Pinus > Pinus albicaulis. The sequence continues at coordinate 1,724,234,350 of CM076575.1, forward strand.
TCCTTTCTAAAAACCTTTTCTACTGATTTAGACGTGTAACCATGGAATTGGAACTGATGATCGATATCCTACTCATGACTATCACAGACATTCACAATGTTGTCAAAGCTATATATATTGTATTTTATGGGAATGTGGTTTGCTAGCTATAGATAAGTTTGCAGGAGGCACTTTTCCAAACAAGTGTTCCATACATTCTTTCTCTCATTTTTTGTTCTTCAAAGAAGGTGCAAGGAAATAGTTAACAATAATAGCTGACTCCATCTCCTACACATCGACTGTGATAGGAAAAGCAAGAAAAATGTAAAAAATTACAGACAGGGTCATGTTATTCTCGGAGTTCATAGAGATTCAGAAGCTATGTTAGGGAAACACAAGAATGAAAAGCACAAGAGGGACTAAAAGGATTTGACCTTTAGGTGGTAAAAGTTTCTCTTTTTCTATGGAGTAATTCATGGATTGTGTATTTTTTCCATGGTTTATGTTGTGCTTAAGGGTTTGTGGCAGGGTGTGTTCGAAATATTGAAGGAAATCAATAACAAAGGGATGCTCCCCCACAACACAAAGACTTCAAACAAAAATGAGGAATTAAGAGTCAACACACATGCAACGATACAGAGGAGAGGATTGAATCTTCTTTTTTCTATTTCATCATTCTCTCACTCTACTTAATGAAAAATTACATAACTTATATTAAATGGTCGAAGCCTATAAAAACTTGATTCAAATCAATTATTCTTCAATGCTATGAAAGGACATTCAACAAAATTCGTCCTTGTCCGTCAAAATAACCATTATTTCATTAATCAGCATGTAGGCCGTATTTTTGAATTACACAGGAAAACACGTAAAACACATTCAAAAAACACTAAAGGGTGGATCTTAAATTTTATACAATATGGTCTTGGTCCACATTATGTCCACGTAGATCAGTGATTTTAACTTTTAACTCTCGTGCTATCATTTAAACTTTGCAGGCTGCAACATGTGATAGTGATGTGTCACTTATCGCATCACAACCAAAATAACTTAGCCTGTGGCAGTTTGACAATAAACTTAATTATTTGTGAATTGCATCACAAAACAAATAACATATCTTGTGACTGTGGAAAAAGGTAAGTGGTAAAACTTGCGATGTGTGAAATGCGCCACCTTCTTGATCTTGACACTTGCCCCTTCTTGCGATCGCATCGCAAAAAAAATAGAATAACTTGTGGGTGGCATAAATTTTAAAACTTAAAACTTGCGAAGTGCACTCTACGAGCGACTTAAACAATGGTAAGTATGGAAAACAAAATACAAAGGATTGCAGTGCTTTGCAAATGCGGTAAAGGTTTGGTTGGTCCCACCAATATCATGTCAACAGAAAAATAACCTAACATGTGGTAAGGCTTGCGATTAGAATTAATATTTGTGAAGTGTGCTGAGGATGTGGGTCCCACTAATATCGCATCAGCGGAAACTTAACTTAGCTTGTGGATGTGCGGAAGGTAAGTTTAATATCTTGCAATTGTGAAATTGTTGTTGGTAAAGGTGGTGAGTTGCGATAAGTGCGAAATGCACAAATACAAAGGAATAAGGGAGAATGCAAAGGTTTTCTCAGCAGATTGGTAATGCGGTAAGGTAGGTCCCATCGATATCGCACTAGTGGGGAAATAAATTATATTGAAAATGGCTTGAAGTTAAAACACAAAAGTTGCAAAATGCGTTGCAGGTAAAAATAAAAGGTAAGTCAAAATGAGGTGGTTGGAAATAAATGCAGAGTTAAAGGATTGCTACTTTGTTTTGCTATTTTTTTTGGATTGCGTGAAAATGCCTCCAGTCCTTTGGCTTTGCTGCTGTCCTTCTCTACAATAAAAAATTTATGAAGTTGTGGGTTACGCCACTACTTATTCATGGCGATGGTTGGGAGTAAATTTCCAACACTCCCCCTTAATGAAAACTTCCACCATTAGTCATTCCCAAACATTTTCTGAGATATTAAAAAAAAAATTGTGCTAATGGCTTTGTGAGGATATCAGCGAATTATTCCTCTGTCCTGCAATGCTGCAAAACAATCTCACCATTGTTAACCAATACTATTATAAAGTAATATTTTGCATCAATATGCTTTGTTCTATTATGGGAAAATATAATTCTTTGACAATGCTATTGCTAAGTTATTATCACAATAAATTGTGCTTCCCTTTTCTTTCTCATGACATAAATCTCTCAACATTCTTCTCATCCATACTTCTTAGCATGTTGCTGCTATTTCTGCCATATATTCTGCTTTTTTTTTTGGTAAAGAAACTATTGGCCACTTCTTGGAAGCCCATGAAATGGATCCTCATCCCAAATGAAACACATACCAAGATGTTCTCTTCCTATCATCTACAATTCCAGCCCAATCAATGTCAGTGTATCCAATCAACTTAAAATTATCATTTGAGGAGTATAGAACACCATACTCCTTCATTCCATTCACGTACCTCAGAATTTTTTTGGCTGCTTGCCAATGTGTCTCCTTTGGTGTCTCCATGAATATGGAAATTAAACTTAAAACATACATAATATCAGGCCTAGTTGCAGTTAAATAAATGAGGCTGCCAACTATGCTCTTGCACAATGTCGGATCGACATTGTTTTTGCAATATTCTTGGCTTAACTTTAACCCGATGACAGTTGGAATTACTGCTGCTTTGTTGTGCTGCACGTTAAACCTCTTCAAAACTTCTGCAACATATTTGTCTTGGGAAATAAAAATTCCCTTTTCATTTTTTCTTTACTTCTATGCCCAAGAAATATCTCAGTAAACCTGGAAATCAATCATTTCAAATTCACTCTTCATGACATCTTTAAAATAAGCAATGAGAGAAAATTCATTGCTAGTAAAGATTAAATCTTCTACATATAAAACAATGATAAGGATCTTACCATCATTTTCTTTGATGTATAGTGTGGGTTCACCATCACATTTTTAAAACCCATTTTCTATCAGGTAAGCATCCATCCTGTTGTACCATGCTCTTGGTGCTTTCTTTAGCCAATAAAGAGAAGAAAGAGATTTCTTCAACTTGCACACTTTTTGCTCTTAGCCTTCAATCTCATAACCTATAGGTTGTTCAAAATATACCTCCTCTTTCAACACTCCATTCATGAATGATGATTTCACATCCATTTGGTATAATTTTCACTTTTTTTGTGTTGCTATGGACAACATTGTTCGCACTGTCTACATCCTTGCAATAGGTGCAAAGGTTTTTTCATAGTCTGTTCCTTATTACTGCTTGTATCCTTTCACAAAATTTCTTGCTTTGTGCCTTTCTATCTTTCCTTCAACGTTTCTCTTAGTCTAACAGACCCATTTTACTCCAACGAATTCTTTACCTTGTGGGAGGTCCACTAACTCCCATGTGTCATTTTTTTCAATTACAATAATCTCTTCATTCATTGCTTCAATCCATTTTTATTCTTTTACTGCATCTTCAAAATGAATTGGATCATGAACATGAGAATAGAAAGAAAATAAATAATTCATACCATTTCCATTGTCAACTTCTTTCTCATAAATTTCACTCAAATTTCTGAATCTTTGTCTTCTTGGTGTGCTTGGAGTTCCACTTGAACTAGAGGGAGTTCCTGATCGTGGTGGCATGCTTGGAGAAGTACTTCCTTGATTTCTCAAGGCTGTTATGTTTCCTACTTGTGTTGTGATATTTTGTGCTTTTGTAGGTGGAGGAGGAACCACCGTGGAGGAATTGTTTGTTGTTGGGAATTCCTCTTGCTCTTCGTGAGACACACATGTCTTCATGTTTATTGTTTTCTCTAAGCTTCCATCCCAAGCTTGTTCTTCAATAAACTACACATATCTGCTGATTATAACTTTCTTGTTGGATGGATTATAGATTTTGTATGCCTTGGACTCATCATTATATCCAACAAAGATACAATTCTCCCCCTTATTTTCCAACCTTTTCCTTAGTTGATGCGAGACATGTGCATAAGCCACACATCCAAATACTTTCATGTGAGTGAAAAACTACTTTTTTCCACTCCATGCTTCTTCTGGAACTATGTTCATAACATATTTGGTTGGGAATATATTCAAAATTTATATTGCACAATTGACAGCTTCAGCCCAATACTCATTTGGAAAATGTGTTTCCTTCAACATACTTCTGGCCATGTCCATGATGGTCCTATTCTTCCTTTCTGCAACTCTGTTTCGTTGTGGTGTGTACCTTGTGGTAAATTTCTTGTGTATTCCATTCTATCTACAAAAACATAGGAAATATTTGGAGATATATTCTCCACCTCTGTCAGTTCTCATCACTTTTATGTAGTTCACACTCTACTCCTCAACAAGAGCTTTGAACTGGTAGAAATGTTCAAACACTTCACTCTTCTATTTCAAGAAATACACCCATGTCTTTCTGCTGTAATCATCTATGTATGTCAAAACATAATCACTGCTAGCTAAAGATGGAATTTTCATTGGTCGACACAAATCTGAGTGGACAATCTCTAAGGGTTCCTTTTCCCTTATACTCTTCCCTCTTAGGAATGCTTCTTTGTGTTGTTTTCCCAAGATGAAACCTCCACATAGGCTCTCTAGTTTCTCAATGAGTGGTAATCCTTTTACGATCCCTTTTCTATGAAAGAGGTTCAAACCTCCATAATTGAGATGTCCAAATCTTAAATTCCATAACCAGTTTTCATGTTTCACTTCTTCTTGAAATACCTATTGTGTGACTGCTACTACCACACCTCCTTCCTTCAAGTCTATTCTAAGCTTGAGAGGAAACATCCTATTCTTTTTCATGTGAACATCCGCAATTACCGTTTTACTTGGAGGTATGTCCATGATAGTACACACATCATTCTTAAAAATCACGTTGTAGCCCTTGTTCATGAGCTTTCCAATGCTTATAAGGTTACATTTTATGCCAGGTACATAATATACATCTGGAAAAAAATTATTTTCTCCCTTCCTTTTCAATATTGACACTCTTCCTTTTCCCATGATAGAGAATTTTCTATCAGTCCATGTTGTCACTTCACATTTAACATGGTCATCCAAATTGGAAAAAATTACTATGTTTCCAGTCATGTGGTTACTACAACTTGAGTCTAAGAACCATACATCTTCTTTTTCTTCTTGTGCTACGTTACACATTAAAAGCACATTACTCTGGTTCTTATCTTCTTTTGAAAAAAATTCATTTTTCCTATTATTCATGTCATTTTGTTTCTTTCTACATTAATTTTCATAATGCCCATACTTTTGACAATAACGAAATTGAACTTGGGATTTTTCATACCTTTGTCCTTGTGCTTGGTGTTCGATTGAGCCTTCACTTTGATTCTGATTGCTTCCCCTTCCACTTGTTCTCACAGGGTTGTTTCTTCCACCTCGCTGTGGGCTTCTTCCTCTTCCTCGATAGTTCTTCCTTGACCTCTACCTTGACCAAAAGACATTTCTGTCTTGAAAGAATGCTCCAATAAGGAGTTCACGGTTCTGTTCATTCTATGTTCATGAGACATCAGGGATGCATGAAGCTCATCCACTGAAAATATTGAGAAATCCTTTGTCTCTTCTATTTCCACTACTATGGCATCAAATCTTGAGGGTAGACTTCTCAAGATTTTCTCCACTATTCTTCTTTCCTCAAGTGTATCTCGATGAGATCTTATCTGGGTAACTAAACCAATCACATTTATGAAGAATGATTCTATGTTATTAGACTCCTTCATACAAAGAGTTTCAAAGTATCTCCTCAGCATTTGTAGTTTTACTGTCTTCACCTTGTCCATGCCTTAATAGGCTATTTTGATAATATCCCATGCCTCCTTAGGCTTTGTTGCTGCTGCAATCCTTGGGAATATAATCTCGTGTACTGCTTGATAGAGATATAAGAGGGATTTGGAGTCCTTCTTCTTATTATCTCTGAACAAGTCTCTTTCTGCTGCTGTCAAAGCAACCAATGCTACTGCATCTACTGGTTCTTCGAAACCTTGTTCCACCAGCTCCCATATACCTTGTGAAGCAAACATGGCTCTCATTGTAATGGCCCACTAATCATAATTCTTCCCATTAAAGTGTTGTAGTTTGGGATTTGTCAGGCTGGTGCCCGTTGCTTCCATCGTGACTGTGTTAAACAAAAAAATCTTCTTGACTATGTAAAACAAAATATTTCTCACTGCTGGAGAAATCTTCTTCTTCGAATCAATCTCAAAACTTCTACAACAAAGAGAGTGATGTCGTGCTTCTTTGACCGAGAGCCTAGACCTACTCTTATACTATGTTGGAAATATTGAAGGAAATAAATAATAGAGGGATGCTCCCCCACAAAACAAAGACTTCAAACAAAAATTTAGAATTAATAGTCAACACAAAGGAAACGATACACGAGAGAGAATTGAATCTACTTTTTTCTATTTCATCACTCTCTCTCTCTCTCTCTCTCTCTCTACATAATGAAAAACTACATAACTTATATCAAATGGATGAAGCCTGTAAAAACCTAATTCTAATCAATGCTACTTCAATGTTGTGAATGGATGTTCAACAACATTCGTCCTCAGCCGTCAAAAGATACATCCTTTCATTAATCGGCATGCAGGATATATTTTTGAATTACACAGGAAACATGTAAAATGTGTTAAAAAAAACAAAAGGGAGGATCTCAAATTTTATGCAATATGGTCCTGGTCCACATCACGTCCGCGTAGATCGGCAATTTTAACTCTTAACTCTCACGCTATCCTTTAAACTTTGCAGGCTGCGACATGTGATAATGACATGGCACTTATTGCATCGCAACCAAAATAAATTAGCATGCGATGGTTTGGTGATAAACTTAAATCTTTGCGAATGAAATATGCGATATAAATATTTCATCACAAAACAAATAACATATCTTGCAGCTACACAAAAAGGTAAGTGGTAAAACTTGCAACACGCAAAATGCACTGCTCTCCTGATCTTGACACGTGCCCCCTCTTACGATCGCATCGCAAAAAAAAATAGAATATCTTGCGAGCGGCATAAAGTTTAAAACTTAGGACTTGTGAAGTGTACTTTGTGGGAAGCTTAAAAAAAGTTAAGTGTGGAAAGCGATATACAAAGGATTGTGGTCGTTTGCAAATGCAGTAAAGGTTTGGTGGGTCATACCAATATCGCATCAGCAGAAAAATAACTTAACATGCGGTAAGGCTTGCAGTAAGACTTAATATTTGCAAATTTAACTGAGGACGTGGGTCACACTGATATTGCATCGGCGAAAACTTAACTTAGCTTGTGGATGTGCAAAAATTAAGTTTAAAATCTTACGATTTTGAAATTTCGGGCGGTAAAGGTGGTAAGTTGCGATAAGTGTGAAGTGAATGAATACAAAGGAATAAGGTGTAATGCAAAGGTTTGCTGGCCGGATTGGTAATGTGGTAAGGTAGGTCCCACTGATATTGCATCAGTGGGGAAATAACTTATATGGCGAATGGATTGAAGTTAAAACATAAAATTTGTGAAATGCACTACGGGAAAAAATAAAAGGTAATTCAAAATGCGGTGGTTGGAAATAAACACAGAGTTAAAGGTTCAGTACTCTATTTTTTTGTTTTGCGTGGATTCCATACCCTGTTCTACCATTGGTCCTTCAGAGTATCAACTTGATTTGATAACTCATCATTCACTCTGTCAATCGGATTCCATCAGCTTCTCCAACACTTTCTTTCGCCAATTTCTCGAAGTAATTCCTCTTTGTCGAACTCTATCGTCTCCAATTGAGCTAAATACTCAACTTTTTGAAATGGAAAATAATCAAGAACTCCTTGATTACAACTATAGTCATTGATTTCTTTTATAGTAACAACATTCTCATCCATTTTTGTACCTGCATTCACCAAAAAACTGTTATTTTTAAAAAGATAAAATCTTTCGGTCTCTTTTGATGCTTTAGGCATCAACCTCCCATCATCAACTTTCTGGACTTCAATAGATTCTATTTTGAACTATTGGCTGCTTCCATCTTCATCTTGTTGATTCATTGTTTCTTTTATGTCCCTACAGACACAATTTCATTGCTGCTTCTGATCTTCCATCTCAATGTCAAATAACTTTTGCTTGATTTCTTTGATTTCGAAATCATATTCGTTAATGTCATTTTCTGTACCTACAGTTTCATCATTATTTGAAAATTTATAACATTCATTCAACTCCATAAATTTTAAAAATATTTCATTTCTATCATGCACAGTAACTGTAATTTCGTCTCGATCAAGTTCTTCAAGTTTTTCTTCTCCATCAGGTTCCTTCAGCCATCATTCCAAAAACTCGATTTCCATATGAAATATTTTCAGCACTTCATCACTACCTTCACTCTTCCTCTGGAAATCTTCTTTAGTTTTCCTATTTTCAGCATCATTACATTGTAAAACTTCGTCAGCAATTTCATTAAAAAAATAAATTTGTTTACCTCCAAATTTTTCTTCGGCATTTCCACTTTGTTCCTGTTCCAAAACAGCTTCAACTTGTTGTATTACCCCAAATAAGAATTCATTTATGATTTCTTCCTATTGTAACCAATAAACACTTTCCTTCTCTGAAAGTAATTCTCTACCAGACTTTAACTCCAGATTTTCATTCTCCTTTGTGACAGTTCCATTAGACTGCTCACCATCTTTTTCACATCCTACAAACATACATAAACTATGAGAAAAAATGTAAGGCTTCATGGCCTCATCTGCTTCTCTTTCCAACACATCTTCAGATACTTCTAAACTATCCAAATAGTTCATGAGATTTTCCTCACTGATCTCTTCACACTGAATTGCACCATGTTCCGGGCCACAAATGGAAAAATCCATTTTTAACTCAGCCTCTCTGAGTTTTTCACAACTCAACATCTGCTCGAGCTTCCTCAGCTCTTCCATCAATAGTATTTTTACCTTTTTTTCCCTCTTTACGTGTAGCTTCTGCCACTTTACCTTCTTTCTCATGGTCCAATCATGTGTCTGGTATTTCACATTTTCTTGCAAAAATTCCATTAACAATTCAAGGTGAATTGTTATTTCAGCCTTCTCCCACTCATAATATTCATCTGTCAAATGTTCACATATTCCACTTACCTTGGCATTTTCCTTTGTCTTTCTTCCATTGTGGTCTTCATCAGATCTTCAGAAATTACTATCAACAGTCATTTTCTCCTCCTTTGTGAACTTCATCTATTCACATGTGGATTTTCTTGGTTCTCTGTCTTGGAACCAGTCCCTGGTAACTCTCTTGCTTCACTTTACTGCAAACAACACTTTGACTCTTTACTTCAGAATTACACTAATTTTTCATCTTGGATGAGAATATTCAATCTTAACTCAAACTATCCAAACTTTCATTTGCCTCTAACATCTATTTTCACTTCAAGACTCGACCCAATAATTATGGCAATGGATGTTTTGGCTTAATTCAAGTTATACAATCCTCCAACAAACATACACCCCTAATACATTTTTAGGATGTAAAATCTTCATTGTCTTTCATACTTCATTCTTATGAAAAATCATCATTTTCCCTTATCATTTCACATGATACTAAAGTCTTTAGTCGAAATGCAATTCAGGTTTTTCAAGATTTATTTTAAGGTGAAAATAAATAAACCATTCAATCTTCAACGTTCAAAAATACCTTCCTGAATTATCATACCTCGCTCTTGTTAAGGCTATTAATAAACCTTCCTTTCTATAGTCTCAATTTTCTAGTTTCCACTCTTCTGTGCCATATTTGTCACTATAAATACTCACATACCCATAAGTTCGTCATCTTAATGCAAATATTTCCCTGCACTTTTATGCACCATGCAACATCAATTCACATATCTTTACCTATGTGCAGAGAACAAGAAACCTCTTTGATGTACAACCCATACATTGTGTTCATCCTAAATATCACCACTTAAATGTCATCACATGATGGTAAAAAAAAGGGTTTACAACATCAAGCAATTTATTTTCAATCACCAATCAAAATAATTCTTCTTTGGTCCAAAATGACATAACCAAAACTCTGAAGAATCTACATTATGCATAATAAATCAGCACAATATGTATAATAAATCTCCTCATATAAACATGCATGTTTGTCTTCATATCACCCAGGATTAGCACATTTTCCCATTCATTTATACCTCCGCATTTGCAACATTTCCACACTTTCATAACATATACAAAATATCATATTCTCAAGTATGGAAAGGAAATTTAATCATCCAGATTTTAAAATACCTTTACTCAATGAATTTTGATTCATTCAATGCCCTTCTCTCGCATATTCTTTTAGGAATACATTCAAGCCTCTACAGAGTTACTTTGAATGCGCAAGGTCCATTTTCTCCCCATAAAATAAATCTCTTCCCAGCAATCTTCTAGCATAAATCTTTCCCAGCAAACAAATGTTAGAAACCTTCAAAGTACGCACAATCTCCTCTCTTAGCTTAAGCCAAATTTTCTCATCTCAATCTCTCGAGTTTTTCTTCAATTTTGAAAAAAATCTTCTCAAAAAAAAATTTGAAGTTGACCTTAACATAATTTACTAGACTCCTTTTACTTCAATCCACTTCTTATACCATACAATCCACTTCTTACAAAAAAAAAAACCCCAAAATAATATAAACTCCTTTTCACACTTTATAAATCCTCCCTCTCACAACTTTCCTACTTAAAACCCACACATGGTTTTATGAAACCATATATTACCCACTCAAAACTGTGTGCAACAACTCACCATTTTTCCCCACCATGCTTTACAATATCAATTTACTTTCACCTTTACCTCTATTATTTACTTTCACCTCATTCAATAGTCACTTATGAGTTTAACCATGCAAATTTTATGTGAAAGTAAATTAATGGCTTTTTGTGAGTTTAAATGAATAGCTTCTTGTAAAATTAATTTGAATAAAAAACTGACCATGCCTCACCAAAACACCATTTCACTCAAAATTTTCAATCTCTTTGCTTGTTTGCATGACCAATTACTCTTTGGCTGATACAATTCTTCGTGAAATTAATCCAGAAATCAATCTTCCATGCTTTAAATAATTAGATATTTAACTCTGATTCGATTCCTTCTTCTCTTGAAAATAGAATGTTTTTATAATCCAAAATTTCACCAAAAAACCATCACACAATTACCATAAAAAATCATGCACTGCTTGCGCATTTACTTAAGAAGTTAAATTCACACAAGTGTATGAGTATTTTACCAAAAAAATTGATATGCACCTGCCCGCAGAGTTTTTTTTTTTTTTTTTGTAAGCTGAGGTAGTACCTGTGATTTTATATTAATTAATGTCAGGCAAAAGGAGCAAAAAATACATAACTACACCGCAACCTTCCCATAGGAAACCAGGTATTTAGGCCATCTAAGTTCAAATTAGTTCATCCAGAACATAAAGAGTCTTAATAATGAGAGTCTTAACTTCCTATCATGAAGATGATACAATAACCAAAGGATGTCCAAAATCATAACAAAGATACTAAAGAAACCTACATAGATCCGAGAGCAACAAGTCCAAATAAAACTAAGAATAGGAAAGAGAATCAATCCTCTTCACAATCCAGAGGAGCAAGTGTTGTAGCAGTGGCACCAGGGATCGCCACAGGGCGCTGAGCAAGAGTGTTAACCTCCTTTTCTAAACTAGAAAGAAAACTATATTGATGCAACTGCCGCAAATTGATCTCTTGAATGTTTCTATTAATGTCTACAAGCATGGTCTCAAGTTTAGAATCCAACTTAGGCTTTGCAGTTGATACCATGGCTTTAGAAAGAAGGCACTTAATGACCCAATAGGTGCGCACAGTCTGCTGATATAAGTAGGTGCGACCCCTGGTATGACCAGGGTCCGGAGCAACACGCTGCATGTCTTCATCAACCGGATCAGTCTGAGCAGTAGGGTGATCTAAAATCTCATATTCCCAATTAAAAACCTGTTGACGAACAGAAGGAGGTATCTCGTGCATAAAATTATGAACCAAAGGCTCAAGATGTTTTTCAAGCAGCTTACGTCCACGCTTTCGAGGTGGCACAACATAAGCCTATGCACTCGAGCCCCTAACTAACTTACAGCCACGTCGAGCCATGGGGAGAGAAAAGAAAGTAGCTATTAACACTTCCACCGACAACAAAAGAGGGGTCAGCTGAGAAGAGACCATTGAAAAAACAATAGACTGATAATCAGCAACATCAGAAAAATGTAGGCCCGACAACATGCGCAAGGAAAATGATGCATAAGAAGAGAAACCAGTCAAGAAACTAGGCCAAAGCCGATGAATGGAACACCAGAGAAGGCCAGTGAAAGTATTCTGAGAAATGAGAAATACCAACTAAGAACCTATAATAGAATATTGCCAACTATAATTCGAGAAACCCCAGCACAACACCATTTTACGGATGGTTTGAGTAAGAGAAGAGCCACAACGCGAAACTAGCAGTAAGAAGGGATGCATGCAACTTATAAGGAAACCCCAAAAATGATACAGAAGGCCCCAACTATAATTCGAAAAACCCCAACACAACACCAATACACAAATGGTTGGAGTAACAGCAGAAGCACAACACGAACCCGGTAGTGGGAAGGCATGCATGCCACTGATAAGTAAAACCCAAAAATGATACAGAAGGCACCAATGATAATCCAAAAAACCTCGCCCGTAGAGTTAAAATGATATACACCTAGTAATTAATACACAACTATGTTAATATTTTACTAAAGTGTTTTCACGTATGGCAACATACCACAATTTTGAGATGCACCCATCGCACGTATATTCTTAACTTACCAAAATGTAAATTAACGCAATGTTCTAACAGCTCGCATTTTGATTCAGGGCACTGGTATAATGTATTGTAGTCAATGCAAGGGTGCTTCAACGCTGTGTATTTTTAACCTATGACTACAACCTTCTACTGTCCGAAAGCATTGAGCCATGGTTAGCAGCTTCCTTGCTGCGATGCGTAGTCACAGTTAGCAGCATCCACTTAATCACAGTGATTCAGCCACCATTTCCTTGCTGGCTGCAATGCAATTTTTAGGACGCAGGGTCGAGCTCTGTTGAAGTCACTTGACCTGGCTGTGTTCTGGGCGTTACCATTTAACATTACCATCAGACAACCCAGATCCTCTGTCTGACGATTTTCAACGATCCTTCAAAGAAATTTTTCCACTGGATGGTCTGTAATGTTAGCTGCCCCTGTTTTCTTATGGCGTTGACTTAACTCTCAATTCTCGCAGGCTTTGGTCATCCTCTCCATGATCATTCATAAACTTTGCTGCCCATTGCAATTTCACAGCTCTTGCTCTTTGCGTTAGCTGGTGTCGACTCTCTCTAATTTCTAGGTGCAATCCCTCCTTTGTTGTGGAGTCACAAATTCTCAACGTATGCAGAGTTTCTTTATTTACTGAAGTCAATCTTTACAGTTCAACTAAGCTACCTTGTCTTATGTGAAATGCAAATTGTCTCCCTCGGAGAAATTTCTAGCATTGGCTATTGTGCCTTTTCCTGATGCGTGATTTCCTATGTTCACAACTTGCATACACAGTCTATGTATATATAAACTTTTAGATTAAAAAAAAAAATGTAGAATAGGCATATTTTCCAGCTTTGATACCAAATAATGCAGGGATTCTAGGTTAAATCAGAATCCTAGCATATAAACACAAATTTCTTTACCCAGCATGAAAATTATCTATTCTTCATTAAACATAAGAACAGATGCTACTCAAAATATGCATAAAGAGAAAGAGAGCCATACAGTAAAAAATATTGATATTAAAACAGAAACTCTTAGGCCAAATATTACATTTCGTGGCCTCCTGGCTCTCGGCCCTTCAAACCATCTCTCACTCTCACTGTACTCCTTACTACTTTCAGTTGTCTCTCATCCTCACAAACCTTCATATATATATATATAAATAATGAATTTATTCCTCCATAAATTCCTCCACACAAATCTCAACTTAAATCTAATTTAAATTTATTCTAATTTTGGACTCAACAAAGTCTTGTATATGGAATTCCTACTCCCTATATTATCTACCTAATTCCACTCCACTCATATCCTTAAATTATTAAAGAATATTTACAAAAAATCCTCACATTTATAATTTTCTCTTAATTTATTAAAAATAAACAACTTAATTAATAAAATAATTAAAATATCTCACCCCTTTATTACGTAATTGAATAATGAAAATTTGACTTGGATATCATTATTATTTTTTGAAAAATATGTAAAAATAAATATTTTGTAATAAAAATATAAGTTGAATAAACCTTTTATATTTTAAATAAAAATATTATATATATATATGAAAAAATCATATAAAATTCTAAAATGTTCTTTTTGAAAATTCTACATATATATTGATTGAAATAAATATATTATATCATTTTGAAAAAAAAGATATAAAATAAATATTTTTTAATAAAAATATAAAGTAAGTAAACCATTTGTATTTAATATATATATATATATATATATATATATATATATATATAATATGATTTATATATATATATATAATTTTAAAATGTTTTTTTGGGAAATTTCACATAAATATTTTGATAGGATGGGTTTAGGAATTATAAACTTTATTATATATAATATAACATTTTATTAAATATGTAAATTAATTATTATAGAGATTTTATTAGTGATTAGTATTCATGGTAATAATGGTAGTTTAATGTTTTATTAAACATTAAAATTAATTATTAAGATAATAGTCTGGAGTGATGTTAATAATGTTATTTATATTAATTTGAAATTTAATTAATTATGATAGTTTTTATATTTAATTAAAAGATAATATATATAGTTTTAAAATAATTATTATATATTTATAGTTATAAATTTTTTGTAAGTTAAATAGTTAAAAATAAGTGTCTCTTAATAAAAGGGTATGAGTTCAAATTGAAAACAAAAAATAATAGAGTATATATATTTTTACATCGCGGATAGGCATAACTCTCCTGTTGGAATTGGAAGGTTTAATACATTTGATAATTAATTATTTGATCAGAGAGTCTAAATTGACAGATGCTGGTATATTCTCGTCATCGCCACTCCATATATGAATGAAATTGAACCGATAACTTCCTTGCATATTTGAATAAAGTGTTCAAACCATGTTTAACCTAAATTTTTACCAAATCCTAATTAAAATTTTACCATCCCTCTGGTTTATAAACACGTATCAAAGAAGATTAAGAAAAAAATATCCCAATTTTTCCCACGTTTATTCCAAACATACACGTGGAGGCAACGGTTTTAAGAGGGACAGAAGCATCGGATGAAAGTACTGAAGCATCACATGCCTGTCCCAACATTTTCCTCCAACGTATGATGGTTGATGGTTGAAATTCTGTAATGCTCCAAAGTCCGTCCATCGCCAGCTCTATCCACAAGTAATTTTTGCCCATATATATGTGGGATTCATCGAATACCAATAGCCCAACGAATGTGTTACAGTTACTTCCAGCTATGGTCTCTATCTTCCATGCATATAATTTGCTACAAATTAATTCCTACCTTTTCCATGCTCCGTGGTATTTCATTATTTCCCAAGGTATTTTTCTCAAATGCAAAAACTTTGGAAATCCTTTTTTATTTTGAAGTATCGGTCCACATTGCATTTCTGCCCTGTCAATTTTGATTACTAATTATTTGTATTTTGTTATGCACAGTTATCTAGTCCTGCCAGTGTTTCAGATAAGGCCACCCGACATTTGGAGCCAAAGAACCGGGACTCTTTTTGGTCGCATCATCCATTTTTCTATCGTATTTTTCCAGTACATTCTATTTGTCAAATATGTATTTGAAACTTTTTAAATGGGTTAATAATTTGAGGTTCAGGTGGAATTTAGAGTTAAGTCATAGTGGAATTTAGTGTATAGTTGCATGTGAAGGGATTTTAGGGGAGTGGCTACCTAAAAACAGTATTGATTTCAACCTCAAATCAAGTCTATATGCAAAACATTGTCAAAATAAAATCAATTACGAGGGAAAATTTCTAATAAACATTGTCTCGTCTGTATTGCTAAAGAAGTCTCTACGCAAAACTCCAATGCGATGAGAAACCCTTAACAGAGGAATCCCGACAACAAAGGAATAAAAAGTATTTTCTCGACAGATTCCATTTGGTAATCCATGCAAGGTTGGTTACATATTAGGTGTAAAGCTCCAACAAAAAAAAAAACATAATATAATAAATTATTACAAGTTTTCACATGCTTGAAGTATTCAACAAGATAATGCTCTCATGAAAGGTAGACCTAGACAAACCACTAGCTCTGCAAGACCAAAAAAAAAGTTAGGATTTCAAATTTGCCTTATGTTCGAAATAAAGTGAAAAGAAACTGAGCCATAATAACTTCACCAGTGTCAAGAAGTGGAATAGAGACAACCCAGTTAGGGTTGTAAACACTGGGATGGAAATGTGGAGAATGGAAAGAGGGTAGTTATGCCTTAACTTCCCAGTACAATTCTCATTCGGTCGATTAAACTCTAGGGAAGCAACCATGGTCACTGTAAACACATTTTGATTGTGTAAAATCAATCAAAAGATCATAGGCTTGACAGCTAGGCTATCTACAACCTTCCCCTGTATAATACTATATGTTGAAATAAAATGGAATTATGTAGATTGAATTACACAAAGAAAATTTTAGATTGCGATACCATGAAACTTTTATGGTAAAAAACCTTATATATATATATACACACACACGTGACAGTGAGAGTAATTGGATCGTAGGCTAGGGTAAGATCTGTTTTAAAGGTAATATGTAGACATTACAAAATATAAGAAAATAAAAATGAAAATGTGATAATTATTTTGAGCCCAAACCCCTTCTGATTATTGGACCACTGCAGGATTATTTAAAGGAATTAATGTGTTTCTTTCTACCATATTAGTTAGTCATAGTGAGCAATTTCAAATTTTCAATGTAATCTAATGGAAATAAAATGTTTAGTAATGGAAAATCATTGCCTACATCGTTTTTATTTAATGCTGACTGAACTGTAAACAATTATTATTCATTTAAACTTCGAGAGGCGTGTATCAAAATTAAATGCCCAACGAACTATGTTATATATATGTCGAGAGAACGCCAAGAGTTGAGAACATTGTATTTATAGTAAATTTCGAGTATCAAGAAAAACACTATTGCAGAAAGTTACATGACTTTTCTTACTTATTATAACCATGTCATGTGAACAAGAAAGGTAATGATTTTTCTTGTCCTATTGAACTTAATTGTATAAAGGTATAGTTGAATTTGATTGATCTTGAAATAATTCCTAATTCCTTAAAAAAATAAGTGGTTTTTTCATTTTTCCCTTATTCATCTTGGTCTCATTTAGTGCCCTAGGTATATATATGTTCGCTTCTTCCAAACTGTATCATTTAGTAAGCAAGGTAGGTTAAAAGCTAATTATATTTATATAATTTTTTGGTATTATTTTAAATATATATAAATTAAAATTTATTAATCAAATACATATGTATATGAAAAAAAAATAATCAAAATAATATTAATGTTTATAAAAGCTTCATACAATTGAATACTTAATCTCTCAAATAAAAATTTTAAAATTCAATACTTTATTTTAATTTCCCAAATACAAATTTTAAATTTAAAAAGAGTCATGGTATGTACCAGTAAATAATAAGATTTTTTCTAATCCATGCAAGGTTGGTTACATATTAAGTGTAAAGCTCCAACTTAAAAAAACATAATATCATAAATTATTACAATTTTTCACATGCTTGAAGTATTCCACAAGATACTACCCTCATGAAAGGTCGACCTAGACAAACCACCAGTTCTGCAAGACAACAAAAAAGTTAAGATTTCAAATTAGCCTTATGTTCGAAATAAAGTGAAAAGAAACTGAGCCATAATAACGTCACCAGTGTCAAGAAGTGGAATAGAGCCAACCCAATTAGGGTTGTAAATGTTGGGCTGGAAATGCGGAGAATGGAAAGAGGTTAGTTACGCCTTAACTTCCAAATACAATTCTCATTCGGTCGATTAAACTCTAGGGAAGCAACCATGATCACAGAAAACAGATGTCGAGTGTGTTAAAATCAATCAGAAGATCATAGGCTTGAACTTTAGGCTATAGACAACCTTCCCAATGTATAATACTATATGTTGAAATAAAATGGAATTATGTAGATTGAGTTACACGAAGAAGAATTTTAGATTGCTATACCATGAAACTTTTATGGTCAAAAACCTTTTATATATATATATATATATATATATATATATATATATATATAAACACACACACAAGTGAGAGTAATTGGATCGTAGGCTAGGGTAAGATCTGTTTTAAAGGTAATAAGTAGAGATTACGAATTATAAGAAAAAAAAATGAAAATGTGATAATTATTTTGAGGCCAAAATCTTTCTGATTATTGGACCATTACAGGATTCTTTAAAGGAATTAATGTGTTTCTTTATACCATATTAGTTAGTCGTAGTGAGCAATTTTGAAATGTTCAATATAATCTAATGGAAATAAAACGTTCAGTAACAGAAAATCGTTTCCTACATCATTTTTATTTAATGCTGACTGAACTGTAAACAATTATTATTCATTTAAACTTCGAGAGAACTGTATGAAAATTGCATGCCCAAAAAACTATGATTATATATATGTCGAGAGAATGCCAAGTGTTGAGAACATTGTATTTATATTAAATTTCGAGTATGAAAGAAAACACTATTGCAGAAACTTATATGACTTTGCTTAGTTATTACAACCATGTCATGTGAACAAGAAAGGTAATGATTTTTCTTGTCTTATTGAACTTAATTGTATAAAGGTATAGTTGAATTTGATTGATCTTGAAATAATTCCTCGAACAAAAAAAAGTTTTTTTAAGTTTTTTTTTTTTTTTCATTCAGTTTTCCCTTATTCATCCTGGTCTCATTTAGTGCCCTAGGTATATAGATTTTGGCTTCTTCCAAATTGTATCATTTAGTAAGGAAGGTGGGTTAAAAGATAATTATATTTATATAATTTTTTAATATATATATATATATATATATATATATATATATATATAAATTAAAATTTATTAATCAAATATGTATGTATATCAAAAAAATAATAATCGAAATAATATTAATGTTTTATAAAAGCTTCATACTATTGAATACTTAATCTCTCAACTAAAAATTTTAAAATTCAATACTTTATTTAATTTCCCAAATACAAATTTAAAATTTAAAATGAGTCATGGTATGTACCAGTAAATAATAACATTTTTTCTAATATTCAAATATCATTAACTCTCCTACCTTGTAAGTGGTTTTATAAGTGTATTATAGGAAATTTCAATATTACTATAAGTGATTTTAATACTTCTTTAAAAAAATTACAAAACAGTATTTTTAAAATTATTCCTCCTTCATATATTGTTAGTATGCTTTATAAATTATTCCAACTTCATATATTTTTAAGTATGTTTTATAATAAATTTAATACAAGTTTTCATTTGTATATTATAATTTATTAGAATTATATTAAAAATAATTATCATATTTGTCACACCTCCAGTTTAAGGGAATGTCACAAAATTTTTTTTTTCTTCGATCAAGCTTCTGCAGAAGGACCACCCTCTGATACCAATTGTTGGGAAAAATACTGAGAGGGGGGGGTGAATCAGTATTTACTGCATATTCAAAACTTTCACTTTTTCTTGCTTCTAAAATGCATACGCTACTTTCCTGAACCAGACTTGCGTATATACGCGGATACCCTTTACGAAACTCGCGTATACATAGATATGTATTTATGTCATTAATTCTTCACTTAAATCATTCCTTCATTCATTCATCGGATATTCAATAGCGATGGCATGTGCGGTAAGAACGGGAATAAATCATCACACAAAGCATCACACATGAACACCGGGATTTTTAGGTGGAAACCCAAGTCGGGAGAAAACCACCGCCAGGTTACTCGACCTTCAATATTTTATTATAGAGAAAACATCTTACAACATATGTCTTGCAGCGCAGAGACTTGACCGGCCTTGTGACACCACACGCTCGTTTACCGACCTCTCCTGGAAGGGAGCTCCAACCCCCTGACTTGTTTACCAGCCTCTCCTGGAAGGGAGCTACGACCCCCCGATCTCGTTTACCAGCCTCACCTGGAAGGGAGCTACAACCCCCTGACTGAAGGCTACAACCTTCGGCACCACCTTGGACCATGTTTCATCAATTTTCACACTGGATCCAAGAACTTCAATAGAACACCACTTGCAGGCCATATTTCATCATATTTCCAGACTGGACCCTTTCCAAACTTTTAAGCACAAACATACATCACCAACAGATACTTAACAACACAGATCAGATAGCAGAAACACAACAGAACAGATCAGATATTTCATACCCTTTGCTTCATCAAACCCTAGTTTGCATACGCGCTTTCACTTCACTGATGTTGCGTATATACGCGCTTCCGTCCACACAAACCAGCGTATACCTCAGTGTATATTTTATTGCGCATACGCGCTTTCTCTTCGCTGAAGCTGCGTATATACGCGCTTCTTCCACGTCGAAGTAGCGTATAGATCTTCAATTATTACAGAGCAGCATACTTCTTCAGATCAGATATTCAGTTCAGATTTACCCTTTCACTTCGGACATATGTTCGCCTAGATGTTCGCCTCATCACAGATCTAAGCCTTCCATAAGCAGATCTAGTAGATACATTTCAGATCTAGATCCCTTTCTTCATCATTGGTGCATCATCCATTCAGAGTTATCTTCAAGTGTAACCCTTTCATTCAGATCTACTTCAGAGAGAAGTATTCATTCAAGCTCAGATATCTTGCACCCACACTCA